>JARBWK010000001.1:29925399-30525399 GCA_030556195.1 Anolis apletophallus | reverse complement strand
TTATGCATGGCTATATAGATTACCTCTGATATCCTTGATGGATAAAGGATAAAACTTTTATGCTGGCCAGGCAAGATCATCTTATTTATGACAAGAAGAACAGTAAATTTTCTTGCATAGAACTACTATCAGATGATGGCTCAGTGCAATAACCTCTAGTGCAGTGGTTCTCAATGTGGGGTCCCCAGATGTTTTTGGCCTACAACTCCCAGAAATCCCAGCCAGTTTACCATTTCTGGGAGTTGTAGGCCAAAAACATCTGGGGATCCCAGGTTGAGAACCACTCCTTTAGTGGAAATAGTACAGTATAGGAGATTCTTGGGATAGCTTATATCTTTCAATTCTTAGTGCTACTGTTGAGTGCTATGAAATTATAAATGAGCAGATAATATACTTTTGTTTGTGGAAACCCTGAGCAGATATATTGCCTTGTAAGTGATGAGAAAACATCAGGTCTTTGTATTTATTTGGGACAATGAATATGCTCTCCCTCCCACTGAGTCTTTTAATCCCTCTTTCTACTGAACATACTGGAAGTTGCCAAAATGTGTCACAATCACGGACTTACCGGCCCCTTAAACACACACACCAATCCCTCCTGCTAGACTCGATGTTCCGTCTTCTATCAAAGGTTCGACTTTGTCTCTCGGCAGCTGTGTTGCTATCTCCCTGAGAGCTTTCCTCCCTAGCCATTTCCCATGCGCCTTCTTCCATATCTTCCTCAGGAGGCTCCTGAGAAGATCTCCCTCCCGGATGTTCATAGCTCCCCGAATCGGAATCTAACTGCACCTGGTTATCTGAATCATCCCTGGGACCAAAACACATTTCTTCCCAGGCCAAGCTCTCTGTGGGCGAAAGAGGCCCTTGCGGGGAAAGCTGCCCTTCACCCCAGTCATCTAGCTCATCCTCTGAATCCTGTTCTAGCACAGCTGGTTCTAATGCTAATGGGACCCCCGGTCCTGTCCCCTGCCCACCAGGCACAAACGAGAACTGCTGTGCTACACTATCCCCCCCCCTCAGGGCCCCTGCTAGGCCGCCCCCGGGGCTTGGGTTTGTCAGGGTACTTGTGATGGAACCGAGCGACAAGGTCCGGGGCATGGACGTCACGAGCCCGCGTCCACGAACGCTCTTCCGGTCCAAAGCCTTTCCAGTCAATAAGATACTCCAGCTTCCGGTAGCGGATACGTGCATCCAGGATGTCCTGCACCTCTAACTCCTCCTCGCCATCACGCATCACAGGGGGAGGAGGCGGCTGCGTCACATCAGGCCGCACCCCCTTCGCCGGGCGGAGCAAAGAACGGTGAAACACAGGGTGGATTTTCATGTCTGCTGGGAGCTGTAGTTTGAAAGAAACAGGCCCCACCTTCTCCAACACGGTGTAAGGCCCCAAAAATCGAGCATCCAACTTGCGGCTAGGTCTCTGTGTGGGCAGATTCTTGGTAGACAGCCAAACTTTATCCCCCACCAGGATTGCAGGGCCCTCCTGGCGCCGCCGATCAGCCATCTGCTTATAATCCGCTTTAGCCTGGTCCAATTGAGTGCGCAGCAAGTCTTGCAAGGCAGTGAGCTCCTGAAGCCAATCTTTCGCTTCCGACGCCTCTCCGGACGGGTCCACCGGAGGGTAAAAGCGAGGGTGGTGTCCATAGTTGGCAAAGAAAGGAGTCTCCTTGATGGATTCGTGCGTCGCATTGTTGTAGGCGAACTCCGCCAAAGACAACAAGGACGCCCAGTTGGTTTGCTGATAGTTGACATAGCACCGTAGGTACTGTTCCAAGGTGGCATTGACCCTTTCGGTCTGGCCATCGGACTGCGGGTGGTGAGCAGTGGACATCCGCACATCAATCCCCAGCAGCTTCTGGACAGCCTTCCAGAACTGGGAAGTGAATTGGGTGCCCCGGTCCGTCACCAAACTCTGTGGAAGTCCATGCAGCCGGAACACATGTTGCACAAACATATCAGCAGTCTCTTTGGCAGTAGGCACCCCCACACAGGGGATGAAGTGTCCCATCTTGGTGAAACAGTCCACCACGACCAGAATCGTAGTGAAACCCTTGGACTTGGGGAGGTCGGTGGTGAAATCAGCCGAAATCATCTTCCAGGGGGCAGAAGGGGTCGGGAGCGGCTGGAGCAAACTGGCCGGCTTGCCCCCCGGGTTCTTAGCCCGCTGACACACAGGGCAGGAGCCCACATAGTCCTCCACATCCCTCCGCACCTTGAGCCACCAAAAGTCCCGAAGCACCAGTTGCAGAGTCTTAAACAGCCCAAAATGGCCTGCGGCCCGGCTATCATGGCAAAGCTTGAGAATGTCCGCCCGCTCGGGCCCAGGGGAAACATAGACAGAGTCCCGGTGGTAAAGCACCCCGTTCTTTACCTGGAAAGGGGCTTGGGGCCCCTTGGTCAGCTGCTCTTGTACCCACGGGTCGGTCCGCTGGCGAGCCTGGACACGGGCACTCAGAGGTCTCTTGTCCCCAGGGGCCGGCGGGGCCACTGGAGGGTTCACAGGGAGCGCCCGAGCAGCCGCAAAGTTCTCCGCTTTGAGCAACCGGGCCTCAGACGGCCCGTCGCCATCACGAACGTACTCCAGCTTTCGGGACAACGCATCAGCTTGCTTGGTCTGCTTGGGGGTCACATAGTGGATGCGGAAATTGAATCGCTCAAAGAACAGGGACCATCTCTGTTGCCTCTGGTTCAATTTGCGCTGGGTCTTCAAGTGTTCCAAATTCCGGTGGTCAGTGTGAACCTCCACCGGGAATTTGGCCCCTTCAAGCAGATGTCTCCAGACTTCAAAAGCCACCTTGATGGCCAGGAGCTCCTTCTCCCAAATGGTATAGTTCTTTTCCGGAGCCGTCAGCTGCCGGGAATAGTAGGCACAGGGCAACAAGTCCGTCCCCTGAGGCTGTAGCAGGATCGCTCCCACCGCCACATCTGAAGCATCGGCCTGCACGATGAAAGGGGTGCGGGGGTTGGGGTGTTGCAGCAGCGGCTGTGTGGTGAACAGCTGCTTCAGCCTGCGAAACCCCACATCTGCCTCCGGTGTCCACCGGAAAGGCACCTTTCCCCGCAAACACTGAGTGATAGGATCGGCCCACTTGGCAAAGTCAGGAATGAACTTTCTGTAGTAGTTGGCAAAGCCCAGGAATCTTTGAATGTCTTTTTTGCTGGCCGGGGCAGCCCAGTCAACCACGGCTTGGACCTTGGTGTCATCCATGGCGATGCCCGTCGGAGAGATGCGGTAGCCCAGAAAGTCCACCTCACGCAAATCAAAAGTGCATTTTTCCAGCTTAGCATAGAGCCCGTGAGCTCTAAGTCTCTGGAGCACTTCCTTGACATGGCGGTCATCAGTCACCTGATCCGGAGAAAAGATCAACAGGTCGTCTAGGTAGACCGCCAGATAGCGATCCAGCAGGTCCCGGAAAATGTCATTCATGAAGTGTTGAAAACAGGCGGGAGCGTTGCACAAACCGAATCCCATCACCAGGTATTCGAAACTTCCCCACTTGGTCTGGAAAGCCGTCTTCCATTCGTCTCCCTGGCGAATCCGGACAAGGTTGTAGGTGCCCCTCAAGTCCAGTTTAGTGAACACCTTAGCTCCCCGCATCCGCTCCAAAAGCTCGGGGATCAGGGGTAGGGGGTAGCGGTTCCGGATCGTGATCTTGTTGAGTTCCCTATAGTCATTGCAGAGCCGCAGCTCCCCCGATTTCTTCTTGACAAAAAGAATCGGCGCCCCGGCCGGGGACTGGGAAGGCCGAATGAAGCCCTTCCGCAGATTCTCATCCAGGAAATCTCGGAGAGCCTGTTGCTCTGGTTCCGAGAGAGGGTAGAGTCTCCCCGCGGGATGGGGGCTCCAGGTTGCAATTCAATGGCACAGTCATAGGGCCGGTGAGGAGGCAAACGTTCTGCCTCCTTCTCACTGAACACATCCCAGAAGCCGGCATATTTCTTGGGCAGTGTGGCAACGTTTTCCACTTCTTGAGCCTGGCAAGCCCGAGCCGTCATACAGTGGCCCTGGCAATGGTCGGAAGAAAAAAAATAGCTGTCTCTTGGCCCAGGAGATCTGGGGGTCATGGAGTGCGAGCCACACAATGCCCAGGACAATGGGGAAATCTGGGAGCTTGGTCACAAGAAAAGAAATGTCCTCTTTATGGGAGCTGGTCCACATCTTGGTAGGGGCCGTATATTGAGTCACAGCCCCCGTTTTCAGGGTTCTCCCATCAATAGTCTGTACACCCTTGGGCTCTTGGAGATCCAGAAACTGTAATCCAGCAGACTTGGCGTAGTCTGCATCGATGAAGTTGTTGGTGGCCCCCGAGTCGATCATGGCATGAACCATCATCGGTCCCTTCTCAGGCGACCACAGGGTGACCATTACCAGGAACAATTGTCCAGTCTTGGGTTCAGGGGGGAGGTTAGCGATGTCGGCCGAGTGAGCGAACCCTCTTACACTCGGCCGGCCCCTTCCCCCGTCACCTGGATGGCTTCCTCGGCCTCCGGGGCCCCTCCAAGGGCGGCAGAGGCCCGAGGAGTCTTTCCACGTGGCTTCTGGGGGCATTCTTTGGAAAAATGTCCAGCCCCCCCGCAGTACCAACACAAGTTGAGACGCTGACGACGTGCCTTCTCCGCCTGGTCCACTTTGGGTCGCACGGTTCCCAACTGCATGGGCTCCAGTTCATCCGAGCCTGTAGGTGCCGGGGCCAAGTGCCGGGGCTGGAACTGCCCAGCTCCCCCTTCCTTTCTCGCCACCGGCTTTTCCACCACACCTTTGTCCCACCGCCTCCGGGTCTGCAGCCCTGCTTCCACCCGTAGGCTCAAGGTGATGGCGTCCTCGAGATCCGCGGGATGAGGATGTTTCAGTATCTCCTGCTGTAACTCCGTTGTCAGCCCCGCGATGTACTGGTAACGCAACGCCGGAAGGTTCCACTGGACCTGGGCGGCCAGCACTCGAAAACGGGAAATGTATTGAGACAGGGATAGATCCTTCATCGTCAGCCGGGCCAGGTCCCTCTCGGCCAGCTCTTCGTTCACAGGTGCGCCCCAGGTTGCCCTGATCGCCCCTAGAAAGGCCTGTAGCGTGAGTACATGGGGAGACTGGGCCCGGATCAACGAAGTGGCCCACGTTGCTGCTGTCCCCTCCAACAGGGTATAAACAAACCCCACCTTGGCTCGGTCGTTGGCGAACTCGTTGGGCCGCAACTCCAGATAAAGTTCCACTTGGCAGACGAACACCTCGACTTGAGCAGGGTTGCCCCGGCGGGCAGGTGCGTTCACCCCGGATGCCGTCCGGCCCGGTGCGCAGCTCTCCCAATTCCTGTTGCATCTCCGCCACTTGGGCATCTGTCAAGTTGGCCATGGCGGCCACTGCCGTGGGGCGCTTCCTGCGGCGTCCCGTGGTGTGATAAGGGGTTCGAGGAGTTCTCCGGCCAACTGTCACAATCACGGACTTACCGGCCCCTTAAACACACACACAGAGACGTACTGAAGGCTAACTACTTTATTGAATATAAAAACAGTTCCAAAGAATATAGTCCAATAGAATATAAAATAGTCCAAAAGGCTTGAAGTATCACAGTTCCAGGTATCGTAGCAAATAGGCAAAAAGCTTGGCAAGGCTCCGCAACCGATGCGGATCAGGAAACAGGGCAAGGCTCCGCAAATCAAAGCGGATCAGGAAACAGGGCAAGGCTCCGCAACCAATGCGGCTCAGGGAACAAGGCAAGGCAAGGCAAGGCTTGATGACCACGGCTTAGCTTGTGGTCCCACTTCGCTTCACGCCTATTCAAGTCAGACGTGGCCGGAGAACTGAGGATCCGTTCCCACGAATCCTATACTTAATCCTTCGGCCGAGGTCCCCGACGCTCTAGGCTTCTTCGTCTCCAATCCCTGCTGACGGACCTCGGCCGGTCTAGGGCCCGGGACCAATCCCTCCTGCTAGACTCGATGTTCCGTCTTCTATCAAAGGTTCGACCTTGTCTCTCGGCAGCTGTGTTGCTATCTCCCTGAGAGCTTTCCTCCCTAGCCATTTCCCATGCGCCTTCTTCCATATCTTCCTCAGGAGGCTCCTGAGAAGATCTCCCTCCCGGATGTTCATAGCTCCCCGAATCGGAATCTAACTGCACCTGGTTATCTGAATCATCCCTGGGACCAAAACACATTTCTTCCCAGGCCAAGCTCTCTGTGGGCGAAAGAGGCCCTTGCGGGGAAAGCTGCCCTTCACCCCAGTCATCTAGCTCATCCTCTGAATCCTGTTCTAGCACAGCTGGTTCTAATGCTAATGGGACCCCCGGTCCTGTCCCCTGCCCACCAGGCACAAACGAGAACTGCTGTGCTACAAAATGTTAAACTCTTGTGTTCCATGTCACATAACTTTTTTGGAAGGCTAAGACAGTATCTTCTTAGTCATGTTTGATTGGTGGACTTTTTTTTATTATTTTATTTTATTTTTTTTAATGGTTTTTATTGATATAAAGACATACAGATGTATAACACACACAGATAAAAGCACAGTGAAGGGGGAGGGAAACACCAAACAAGGGAAAAGAGGATGTGGGAAGGGGAGGGGTAGGGGGAAAGGGTTAAGAATAGGGGTGGAAGGGGGGAACATCAAAGTACAAATGTGACATTACACAACGACAAACTGTTACATAGTTGACTCCACGTCTTCATCTTAATTAAGAGCTAAGAATAGAATTCCTGATACCCGGCGAGTTATGAGAGAGACACTGTCAAATTTTAACTAGACATAAATCATAAACTAAAGCCTTTCAGCAGAATTTTCTTCTTTTCCCTCATAAATTCTAAAAATGGGGTCCATGTATCGTTAAAGCTTATTAGTGACCCATAGCGGAGTAAGCATGTTAGCTTATCCATTTCTGCCAGTTCTATTACTTTAGCAAGCCACTCATCTTCGTCCGGCACTTGAGGCAGCTTCCAATATCTGGCAAAGCTGATCCTTGCCGCAATTATCAAGAAGGTTAGCAATTTCTCCGCTTCCTTGCTCAGTTCACACCCTGTAATATTTAGAAGATACAATTCTGGTTGTTTACCTATCTTACATTTCATAATTTCCAACATTGTTTTATGAATCCCCTCCCAGAAGTTTTTAGTCACTCTGCATGTCCACCACATATGGTAATATGTGCCCCTTTCCTGTCCACATTTCCAACATGCATCTCTATTATTTTTATATATACTGGCCAATTGAGCTGGAGTCAGGTGCCATCTATAAAACACTTATAGATTGGTGGACTTTTTGTGATTTTCTGTTTCTTTAGTACTGATGTGATATCTATGTGTGAGACGCTGCAACGTTTATGATTACAAAGGGAAACATTCGTGTGAATGGGACTTGATACAAAAACAGTGGGATTTGATTCATACACTACTACTACTGCTTTCTGTAATTGTGATAGCACATTTCCACTGATGCTGCAGTCATGGCTTTGCACAAATATTTTACCATTTGATTGCAGCGGTAGATGTACTCTTGTTAAAGAAACTATTTGGATTGGTTCAACAATGAGCATGAGTATTTCTTCTAGATCAGGGCTGTCCAACTGGCGGCCCCGGGGCCGTACACGGCCCCCCAGCCTGTTGAACACGGCCCCCGCTATGCCCCCGGACGCCGTTTTTAATTCTTTAAAAAAACCAACAAATTTCTAATTTTTTTTTAAAAAAATGGTGGCCGGGGGGGGGGGGAGGGGGAGGCGGGGTACGGAGGAGAAAGTGAGCCAGCACCTCCTCCCTGCACCGCCCCCTCCCTGAACTCTCCCTCCTCCTCCTCTTTCCCGGGCGCCGCTGCTGTCCCGTGCGCCGCAGCGCAGGTGGAAGAGGAGGAGGAGGAGGGAGAGTTCTCCCTCCTCCTCCTCCTCCTCTTCCACCAGCGCTGCGGCGCACGGGAAACTCTCCCTCCTCCTCCTCTTTTCCCCCGCCTGCGCCCTTGCCCGGATCCCGGGCGCCGGCGCGCGCGGGGAAAGAGGGACGAAGGAGAAGGCCGTCAGCTGATTGCCTTCTCTTCGTCCCTCTCCCCCCGTGCGCGCCGGCGCCCGGGATCTGGGCAAGGGCGCGGGCGGGGGGAAAGAGGAGGAGGAGGAGGGAGAGTTTCCCGTGCGCTGCAGCACCGGTGGAAGAGGAGGAGGAGGAGGAGGGAGAACTCTCCCTCCTCCTCCTTTTTCCCCGGCGCCGCGGCGCACGGGACACCGGCTGCGGGAAGGGCGGGAGGGTGCGAGGAGGTGGGCCTCCTCCTCCTTCCCAGCACCGCTGGTGTCCCATGCGCCACGGCGCCGGGGAAAGAGGAGGAGGAGGGAGAATGACAGTTTAGGAGGGGGCTGGGGGCGGGCTGGGGGCGGGGCTTGGGGAGGGGCCTAGGGCGGGGCCTGGGGGCGGGGCCGAACGGCCCCCCAGGTCATCAGTGACCTCAATTCCGGCTCTTGGCTGGTTAGAAGTTGGACAGCACTGTTCTAGATCAAGCCCCTTAGTTTTTGCAAGGCTGTGATTAGACAACCCATTGTCTGCTTCATGTTTCTTAACTTCATTTCACAAATCCCTTCAAGAACAACTGCATTGCTCATAACACTCATCATGGTAATTGTCTTTATGATTTACGTATATACAACTAATGTATATCTCTGGCATTGCTTTGGTGTCAGAAGGGCCGCTGCCCCCTGATTTCCGTTCTTTTTCTTCTGTCATATAACTTTTTTCATTTTCTCTCTCTTCCTTTCCCTTCTTTCTGGGGCTCTCCCAGTATTAAACAAACACAAAGTAAGCCAAGACCACATTTACCTATAAGGAAAACTACAGCCTTGAGTCTTTCAAAGGTCTGGCCTACAAAATAGAATTGCAACACACAACTGGAGTAAACACACGTTAAAGTCAAGAGTCCAGATAATGCAGACAAGCCAAATACTACCTTGCCAGTTCAGGAGCAAGGATAAACAACAGCTAAAGTTCCAGTCCAGTAGTCGGATGTCAGGAGTTCACTTATCAGAGTTCTTAAAATAATGTTCAAGAATTCAAACATACAAACCAAAGTCAAGCTAGATAGTCAGGGGTTAAACTGAAGTCCATAAATCAAGGCCAGGAAGTTAGTCCATAATTCAGAGTCATGGATTCAGGATACAATAGGATCCAGAACAGGATTACAGGAACAAGGTCAGGATTCAAATTTTTAACGCAAGTGCATCAGAGCTAATAGGCAAGACAAAACTACCAAAGTACAATGTTACCTGAGAACTGTTCTTTTTCAACCCCTCCCCTCCTCTTTTATCATGAGGCCTCAGCTGCTGCCCATTTCAGCCAGCCAACTCCAGAAGCCTGTGATACTTTCCTTGAGAAGGTCAGTTTTCCAAGCTTACTGCTGGAAACCTACCCACAGCAGCAACCGAGCCAGACCATGCAAATTGCTGCCCATGACACCTACTCTCCCCTTTCTCCTTTCTCCAGCTCTGAGAGGGCCTACGTCATAATGTCTCCATGGCAGCATTGCTCTCTTTCCCAGTGATACCACATAAAGCCACTTCATCTAGCAATGGCCAATCCTTCACCTAGCAGTACTCAATCCAGTGAGATCACAGAGGGCCAGTTCACTTAGCAACAGCCTTTGTGGTACCAACAAACAGACAGAAAAAACATGCATACTTTGACATATTCTTTGTATGTGAATGAAGGAGACTGTTGGGTTTGATTTCTGAAAACTTTCAAATGCTATGGTTTTACAATTTTGTGCACCACTATGACTTTTGCATCCAGTAACTTGGAACGACTTTGTTCAAAAAGCTGCAGAAGAAGCTTTGGAGCATTTGTTTGTGGCCTCCTGTGTTCAACTATGCCTGTCACACCTTATCAAGGTTACTGTTGGTGTAGTAGATCAACTGTGCATAGAGGTTTCTGTTCTGTTGCCTTCACTTCACAGTTGGGGTTTTTGTGGCACTTTCTACAGATACAGAACACATCATTCGTTTCTTATTTCTTCTCTTTGCCTTTTTGTAACTTTGCCATCTTCTAACTGTGCACTGTTTGCTCCCTATTTTAAATTACCCTTTCTAGTTGACTGTCAGAAATGCTTTCCCGTATCTCTGTACATGTGTTAATGTTCCACAAATAATAAATAAATAACATATAAAAGTAAGTTGTAGATTCAAACAAGAATTTCTACTGCTAAAAATACTAATAGTACCCATATTCTTTCTTCTGTATAAGATAAATAGTATTAATCATATTTGAGTACAAATAGTTGCAATGTGGTTTATAGAGAAACCATCATCATATATTGTATAAAGTAATAAAGAGATAATGAAAGAAAACCATTTGTTCTTAATGTTAAAAGAAATGTTTTAGATTCTTGGTAAATGTGACTTTTAACTGCTATGCTGTCACATCTTTAAATTTCTAGTCTAATATTTTCTTGAAAGAAGAATAGATTCCTTCCCCCTTTTTGACAGAAGTGATCTACATTGTTTTCAATATTGATGTTTACTAGATTTTAAAATAAATCATGATCTTTAGCTAACATGTTTCGCTTTGCTCGTTTTGCAGTGGAGACTTTCTATCAGTTAAATCAATTTGGATTTAGCATAGCATAGCATTAGTGGAAGGGGCTAACATGCTTTACTTTGCTCATTTTGCAGTGGAGACTATTAGTTAACATCAGTTTGGTTTTAGCATAGATAGCATTAGTGGAAGGGGCTGATGAAAGCCATTTTCCTAGATCCTCTCATCCTCCCTTAGAAAAAAAGAAAGAAAAGAAAGAGACAGGAGCCGTGTTTTTTTTCTCCTCTGCACCCACTCTGACATTGCCTTCTAACCATGAAGAATAAAATGTGTGTACGTTGTATTCATTTACTGTCTCCAACACAGTGTTTTGTCTCATAATACTGTAGTCAGCTAAATGGTACAATATTAAATATAACATCCATAGCATCCCATTATTCACTGTCGGTTTGGCGTAATGGAAGATACGATTGCACCCAATCCATGGCCGCTAGATGTCGCCAGTTGGCTTATTGTAGTTATCTAACCAATGAGCCTTAAAACTTCATTAGCAAAATTTGTATTATCTCCTGGGATCAAACACAACTCTTTAGATGTTCTGGATAATACACACAACTTTAGTAAAGGCATATAGCTTTTTTCCAGCATATATTATAGTGTTCCATATAGAAACATGTGATTGATATTTGTGCCTCCAGAAGTGTTTCTAGGGGTGCTTGATGTGGGGCAAAGTAATAATGTCTTCTCTCTGCAAAGTGTATTTATACCTACAGCCTTCCTTCCTATTTTTCTATCTTTTAATTTCTTTGTTTCCTCACAGCAATTAAGCGACCAGTAGTATATGGCATGGGGCCTGGCGCTAGTCTATGGACTATTTATTTATTTAAAACTTTTATATCCCGATCTTCTCAACCTCCATAGAGGGACTCAGACCGGCTCACAGCAAGGATTCAATGCAATAATACAATCTAAAAACATCATACAACAACAAAAGATTAAAATACATATAGAATAAAATTACAAATAAGCCAAATCGCCAAGATAAAAATCATGTCCAACTCAGTCCGTATGTGGGGTCAATAACTTTGTTCTGTGGCTGGCCTCAGCCATTTTTCTGGGAATGCTTCATTCCATAGCCAGGATTTCACTAGCCTCCTAAAGGACAGGAGGGAGGGGGTAGATCTGATCTCAATCGGGAGAGAGTTCCATAGCCGAGGAGCCACCACAGAGAAGGCCCTGTCTCCTGTTCCCACCAGACACGATTGCGAAAGTGGCGGGACTGAGAGCAAGGCCCCTCCAGAAGATCTTAATAGCCTTGATGGGTCATAGGGGAGAATATGTTCGAACAAGTAAACTGTGTAGCACTATTATAGGTGATCTAGATCTTTTTAAAAAGTGAACTCTCAATGAGAATGAATGCAGATTCAGTTCAATGCCTGATTTTCATCTGCTTGTCTTGTGGATTCATGGCATGTGAAGCAAGGGTAGCTGGTGGAGCTGTTGTAGTGTGGGTAGAAAACATGGGCTGGGAAATGGATTAGCCTGAGGTGGCAAGGAGGTGTTTCAGGTTCATCTGTTTGAACCTGATTTTCCAGGTTTAAAAAATACCTCAAAAGATCCAGACCTTACCTGAAGGTATGGGACCTTTGGAGGTATGTGTCATGCCCCAGCCTGACTCCATAGCCAAGCCAGATAGAAGCCATGTTAAATCCAAGACCCCAGCCAGGTTTGAGAGACAACCTTTGCAGAGGCCTCCACGTCAGCCAGCGGTCAAGGCCAGACGCAACCTGCTTTCTTCCCAGACTGATAAGCGCTGGGAAAGCGAAACCTCGCTTTCCCCCCTTTCTCCAGGTGCAGCTGCTAACGAGCTGACATACTTGCCTTCCTCGGGAGGCTTGGGAAATTCGGGCCCACAAACTGTTCCTGAGAAAGAGTTGCACCGAAGTCAACGCCTCCGAGGCCAAAACAAGGGGGAACCTATTTAAGTTGGTTCCCGTTGGCGCTCAGGATCTCGCGCCAACATTAAGCTTCCATTGCCAAGCTCCACGGAACTCAAGTTCAGGACCAGGCCACAGCGCCTCCACATTACGGTACTCTAGTAATCAGCCAAGCCCTCGTTTGCCAAGGACTTATCCCGGATTTATGCCCATTGGGGTTTCATTTATTGGATCTTTGAACTCTTTAAGAACTATTGCACTGCAATACTTGGATGCTGGGAGCATCAGTGGACTATATTTTTATCTCTTTCCTTTTTCTACCTATTCTAAATAAAGCATTTAATCACGGCTGCTTCGTGGTGGTTTACTGAGGGATCCTCCAGGTCTAGGCTGCAACAGCATGGGACCTTTGGAGGTATGGGGCCTGTGGAAACAGATACCTGGGATCACCTTCCTCTATTTTTTCCTCCACTTATCAGACAAAGCCTGGGGCTGAGACCTAGAGGCCTCTCTTGTCTTCTCTTTCTCTTCCAAACAGCAGGGTTTGGGGTCGCCTTTTGGCCTCCAACCCCAAGTTGTAGGCCTGTGTGGAAGCGCCATTAATTGTATGGCTCCTCATCTTGAAGCTGTTCCAGTTTACTTTGGAACCATCCAGGTGCCGGTTCTTCATGCTCCTGTATAACCCAGAGCAGATGTGGGTGGAGTGGGCATTAAACTCCAAGTGGATTCCCTGCTCCTCTGGGCAACATCCACTTTGGCTCATCCATAACTATTGTTGGTTGGAGGCTTCTCCAGAGCTGTGCTCTTGGCAGGCTACCTGCCATGTTGGGAGGAATTTTCAGATATCATTCGTATCAGGTGCTTTTTAAATTTTGCTTTTTAAGTGTCACCACATCTCTACTCTAGCCTTAGGCTGTGTGCTGGCACTTAAAAATACAAATCCTATGATTATTCCACATACCTGTTGAAACACAATTCTTCTGAGCCTGCTCAAAAAGAAAGATGGGTGTACACCTTCTCTTTTTTCTTGAAAAGCATTAGCTGTTTTTGTATCATGGTAGTTTCATCTGCATATGTGTGTCTTCAAGTCACCTGTTGACTCATGGCAACCCCATAAATTTCATAATGTTTTTCAAAGCAAGGAATACTTCTCAGAGGTGGTTGTGGGCCCTTCCACGTATTCCTATATCCCAGAATATCAAGGCAGAAAATCCCACATTATCTGAGTGTGGACTCAGATAGCTCAGTTCAAAGCAGATATTGTGGGATTTTCTGCCTTGATATTCTGGGTTATATGACAGTGTGGAAGGGCCCCTAGCCAGTTCCTTCCTGGTATTCCTTGTGGTGTCTCATTCAAATAATAACCAGGGCTGACCATATTCAGATACGCGTGTTCTAATCCGCTGGAACTTCGGATTGGTCCCCCAGGATCATTGTGTATTATCTTAGTTACGTTCTTTCCATCAATTTACTCAGCGGTAGATTGATCGTACTGCGCTTCCACACCCGAGGCATCTAGAGCTATTCACACCATTGCACTCTATTTACATCTACCAGGAGACTGCCTAGCCTCTAGACCACGGGGGGGGGATTGGCACTTTTACAAGTTTTCTTTAAAAAACCAAGTCCCAAAGCCAGAAATGTAAAATGTATAATTATTTTCTTATTTATATGAAGGTTTGTTCTCACTTATTTGGGCCATCCAGACTAGGAATATTCTATAGAATATTATTTATTTATTTATTTATTCGATTTGGTAGACCGCTCTCTCTGGAGCCCAGAGCGGTTTACAGCATAAAAACTGGTAAAAACCAATAACAATTAAAACAACATACTGTATACCCAATTAACCCCACTCCCAACAATAAAACCCCCGGCGGCAACAATATGCAGGTAGCAAACATGATGGCAAGACATAGCGGATGGCATTAGAGATTTGATAACCTATATTTGTGTCCTTTGGCGAAGTCATTACTAGTATATTATTCAGTTACGCCCAGCACTTGCTATATCCTACCACATTGGTGGCTTTATATATATATATTATTGTATGTTTCCTCTTTGTTGTGTTTCTGCCAGTGTTGACATTTTTGTGGCAGGGATGTGGGATCTTGGCAAAGGACTGGGGAATCCAGGTGGTTGTGGTTTCCCTACCACTGTATTATGACAGTGTGTCTTATGGTGGTGTTTTTGAATACCAAGTCAGTCTAGAATATAACATCAATTGTTTTGGATATAATTCCAGAGAGTGTGGTGGCATGGCATGTTTCCTGCGTGGAATTGTTGAGATGACAAAATAAATTCAAATAAATAGTTGGAAATTCTCAACTGTATAATATTATAGGAATATAAGAATTTTGCTGTAGCACAGATTGCTTGTGTTGCTGTTATTCTCTTTTGAAAGAATGTAAAAATAGTTATATGTTAGAAACACAAGAATTATACATTGACCTGGTTCTACATTTTCTCCTAGACAGCGGTTGTTCCAGGTGGTCCTAGATTCGGCATCAGTTCCTCCTCCAACGCTGTTTACTAAGAAAGCTTCCATCCAAAGCCGTATTACGAATTCCCTTGTTGGTTTTGCTTCAGAGCATGAGAAGCCATTTACAGATACCGTTTTGGGCAAAGAGAACATTTGCACATCTAAAAGCCTTTTAAAAACATCTAAAAATAAGAGTACAAATATCAAACTAAAGCAGGAAGAGAGTCCATATTGTTCTGAAGGTGGCCAAGGGACATTTGGCCAAGTGGCAGAAAGTACAAGTCCTGTAGAAGGCACCATGAATCCTGAAACACCTTCCACATCAGCAACAAAATTTGTACCCAAGGGTAAGTCTTTGGACCTGTAATTCTATAATATATTTTTGGTGTACCCATCAGCATTGTACGTTAATTTTTCCAAGTTAAACTTAGCTCAATTATTTTTCAATTCAGTCACCTCTCAATTTATGTTATCCCATTAATTTCATAGGATTTCTTAGGCAAGGAATACCCAGAGATGGTGTTATCAGTTCCTTCCTCTTAATTTTACCCTAGAGCACATGGTATGCATTGATGGTCTCCCATCCAGGTACTTCTCAGAACTGACTCCGTTTAACTTCCAAGAGCAGACAGGATCTGGTACCTTTAGGGTGTTAGCAGTCATAAGTGCATGGTGTCAGTTGTTCTGGGTATAGGTTTTGTTGTTATTTCTCTGGCCTTATTTATTACTTGTTTTATATTCTACCTTTCTCTTTGCACAGAATACTTGTATGTATTTCCTGTAGGAGCATCATAATGTAGACTCCTTCCATGCGTACTATCCAAATTCACATCCTCTTCAGACCACAAGTCTTATTAGATGAACTTGGGCCAATCGCTGCCTTTTACGAAAAACATCCATCCATTCATTTCCTTCTCTCGTCAGAATTAGGAAGCTTCCTTACAGGGTTGTTGTGAACATGTTGTACTACTTTTGACATTTGGATCCAGATGCTGTTGGGATTTGTTTTGGCAGCTAGGCTCTGCCACTAGCTATTGTGCTGACAATTGAGTTTGAGGGCCAAATTGTTGTTTGGAAAATGAAATTGTCTTAGGAAATCAAAAAGCCAAAGTAACCCCAAGGGCATACTGCCTTGAATTCCTCAGAGAAAAAGTAAGCAAACCTAAGATAAACTTCAGGCTTAATTCACAAATTACTTAAGTCATGCATCCTTTGTGTTCTGGTTGCAAAAACCAAAATGAAAACATTACAACCCCATCCACAAAAATACTCAAGCCTTATTTACAGTTATCTAGTGCTTTTTTTCCTGAAAGTTCAGTAATATTCAGAAACAAGTGCCTCTTTTACATTTTATATGTGAAGTAAATAATCAGTTGTGTATTCATAGTAAATACAAATGTTCTGTGAAATGTAAATAAGCTCGATATTTACCAACAGGCAGGCTGTAACTCAGAGCTCATATAGTATAGAGGAGTCCATGATTATACATTAGTATGGTTTCTCATTTTGGTATTTGCTTTTGCTCCTTTTTCAAGTCACAGTTGTATTGAATTACATCTCGTATTGCACAGGATACTAATAGTATGAAAGAAAACAAAATACATGGTGAAAAAAATCATATTTTCTGTCTTTGTAAAAAAAATACAGTATTGCTTTTGGGTTGCCTTGTATGGAGGTTTAACTCATGTTATAGTTATTTAATGACCTAAATTCTGTTAGTTAATCTTGACTAGGGTACATCCATCAAATCAGTGTGATTTCCCTATGTGTTGATTCACCATTCAATAACTGATTGAATAAGTCTATTCAAGTTGGGACTAACCAAGTGAATTCTAGTAAGTGCATTTATTTATTTATTTCAAACATTTATATCCCGTCCTTCTCAACCCCCAAAGGGACACTCAAGGGGTACATCTGAACTTAATGAAAAATACCAAATTGAGAAGCAAGTTTAGACTCCTTCCAAATTATTAAATATTTGAACCTTTTAAGATAAGAAACATTTCCATTGCTGGCAGTCCCCAAGTACAAACATCTGACTTACACACAACTCCTAGTTACAAACATGGGGGTGGGCACTTGGAAAGCCTAGGTAAAAATAAATAATATGTTACAACAAACAGCTGTCCAAGTCTTATTTAAAGTACAATTACAGCCAGTGTCCCTGAGACAACAGGAAATTAAAGGAAATCCACCCCCCAGAAGGTAAATTCACTCATGTAAGAGTTATCATGGGAAAAAGGTGTCTCCACTGAAGCTTCATCACCAATACTTGTTTCCACAACAAACCAAAGTTTTCAAAATCCAATTGTCAAAGAGACAACTGATGAGTCTCATCCTTGCTCTGCAGATGTTGAAATGCAGCTCCCAGAGTCCATGAGCATACTGGCTTTCATCTTTCTGGATGTGAAGTTTGGTTTCCAAACATGGATCTCCAGATGGTTTAAATTGTAACTGAACTTAAGTATGGTTAAAAGAGGAAAGCCACCTTCAAAATTGTTGGTTTAAAAATAATTGCCTTGTTTCCTCTAGCTGTAGTTTCTACAAATATATGAGCATAGGTATTATATTATTTTTCCACATAATTACGATTCAGTTGAATACATTTTGTCATCTGTGGGACGGGTTTTGGGTGCCTGTGTCATAGAAGTTTCCTTTCGCCTTTTTCAGCCAATTAATCACTTCAATTTTCACCTAATCGTCATTGGAAAAGTGTTTTCCACCAAAATGTTCATTCAGTTTAGTGAACAGATGATAGTCACTGAGTGCAGGATTTGGGCTTAGAGAGGGGTGGCTTAACCCATCCCAACCAAATGAAGTCAACAACTCTTGTGTTGCATGAGCTTTGTGTGGACACACATTGTCATGGAGACAGACTCCCACTGTCAGCATCCCACAACGTTCGTTTTGGATGGCTCTGTGAAGTTTCTTCATGGTCTCACAATATATTCCGTACCTATTTTGTCACATGCTGTCTTATTTATTTATTATTATTTATTAACTTTATTTATACCCCGCTCCTTTCTCCCCAAGGGGACTCGGGGCGGCTTACATGAGGCCAAGCCCAAAAACACAACAACAACACAAAGCAATTGACGTTACGTCCGCTCCATAAACTGAAATGATTTAATGATAAATCGCCGTGGCCTTCATGACTTAAGCATTTTGGAAGCATATAACAGTGCAAACTTCACACTTGGAGGGAAACAGAATGAGGACTCTCATCTCTAACCTTCACCACAATGCCAGTTGATGAGCTGCTGATGACTGGCACTGATCATTCATTTCTGCTGGCTTCCCGCTTCATGGCAGTGATACCAACTTCCCCCGAGAAAATTCCCCATGAGAGCTACATGCTTTGTAACCTTACTCTCTGGATAACTCTCGTAGATGACATAAAAAGCTGTAGGTAATGAATAGTGAGTGCAGAAGGATCTGCCTTGTAGATTCATGGAAGGAAACGGTATGCTGGCTGGGGAGCAGGGTGTTAGGTAGAGGTGAGTTGAGCAAGTCATATCCAGAAATCCAAAATACAGTAGAGTCTCACTTATCCAACATAAATGGGCCAGCAGAACGTTGGGTAAGAGAAAATGTTGTATAATATTAATATTAAAAATACTAATTTTAAAATTGAGGCCATGCTATTGAAAACATAGCTGTGGTGGGCAGGGCACGTCTCTAGGATGGAGGACCACCGCCTCCCTAAGATACCACTCTACGGTGAACTTGCCACGGGTCAGCGCAAGAGAGGTGCCCCCAAAAAGAGATATAAGGACTCCCTGAAACAACATCTCAGGCTCGGCCAGATTGATCACCACCCTGGCCTCACATCGGGAGGCATCGAGGCGCGCTATTCACGATGCTGCGGCCTCTTTCGAGAAGACACGCCGAATGGGTCTCGAAGAGAAACGACAATGCAGAAAGAACCGCAACTTGGAAACAACATCACCCAAGGAGACTTTCTGCTGTGCTTTCTGCAACCAGACTTGCCTATCTCAGATTAGCCTTTTTAGTCATCAACGCCCTTGTTAAAAGCGTGGGATGAGTCCTTCCTAAGAATCTTTGTTCGCGAAGTAATGCCGAGAGAATTTAAAATACCTTGGTATTTTCGCTGTTTTGCGGGGTTTTGCCACCGCCGTTCTCTGAGGCGCTTTCCGTCCTCAGTCCTCCCTCCAGCCTTACGTGGTATATCCAACTTGTTTATCAACTTGCAAATAAGTATTATCATATATTCACTATACATAAATCATATAATCATGATTATATGATTTATGTATAGTGAATATATGATAATACTTATTTGCAAGTTGATAAACAAGTTGGATATACCATGTAATCCTGTGTTTCTGAGTTGTGTATTGTGCAGAAGTTGGCAACTTGACTTCTTATATTGATTAACTCCCTCCAGCCTTGCAGGGCCTTTCCTTCCTTCCTTCCTTCCCTTCATTTTATTTTAAGTTTATAAAGACTTAAAATAATGTATAACTACTAAAAGAATGTATGAATATTAAAATAAATAGAGCAGCCCTACATTGCGGTTTTTCACTTATTGTGGAAGGTCCTGGAACCTAACCCCAGCAATAAGTGAGAGAACACTGTATATGAATTTTTGCATATTTTACATAGATTCAGAAGTTTCTTGTTACATTCACGCAACAAACCTACACAAAGAGGCTGACATACTTATGTGCCACAACACAGAGCTCTGGTGTAATAGTAGCAAAGGTGGGAGAAGCGTGGAGGTACAGACTTCGTTATATCTCTCTAGGAGTTTCTGGGTCTTTCAGCTTGACACTGTGGCCAACTTCTGCTGGAGGCTGAACATAGAAACTCTTTGGTAGACCTAGAAGCTCCTAGAGAAGTGTTGTCTCTAGAAACCTCTAGGTCAGGAGTCGGGAACCTATGGCTCATGAGCCAGATATGGCTCTTTTGATGATTGCATCTGGGTCTTTGTTGAGGGGAGGGGGTTCGTAGGACTCTTCCCTTCTCCTCTCCCTCGGCAAAGGCAGCAGAGCGAGAGAGAGAGAGAGAGAGAGAGAGAGAGAGAGAGAGAGAGAGAGAGAGAGATCTTCTCCCTCACAAAGGCAGCAGGGACACATACACAGAGCGGAGTCGGGTGCGAGGGACTGCAGCAGGAAGCGGTGCCTCTTCCACCGCTTAATGCCTTCCTGGCTTCCTGCATTGCTCAGAAGGCGCCCTTCCTCTTCGTCGAGTAAGACTTGCTTGCCTTGCTCCTGGTTCCCAGTGCCTCTGCTCGACCGCTGTGAAGAAGCCCTGCCTCTCTTCCCCGTCTCCATAGAGCAGGCCAGAGGAGGAGGAGTGGTGGTGGCAGCAAGGCTCCAATGCTGCCGCTGTTACAGCTGTTCCTCCTTGTTTTTGGGAGCCTCCCGAAATCTGGAGGGCAGATACCTGTTTATGTAGAAATTTTGTTTTCCCTTTAATGGCTACTCTAATATGAAGTGAGGAAGAAAGAAACTTGAAAAATGAATGGAAAAAAATGTAATGATAGCTTTTATAGGATTGTTGTTGTTGTTGTTGTTGTTGTGTGCCTTCAAGTCATTTCAGACTTGAGGTTTAGGGTTGGAGCTGGGTAAATGATATTGGATGGCTGCATCTGGCCCATGGACCATCATTTGTGTTTCCCTGACCTAAAGATTCCTAGGGAAAACATTTTTAATGAAGTTCTGAGTAATAAAAACTGCAGAGTGTGGAAGGACAACTGTATTTTTAAACTACTTTAAAAATTCAATAGTGGTATACTATAAGTTGCTTAACTGTGATATTACTATATAACTGTTTTGTTTACTTTTACGAGTATCTTCAGCTGTTTTAATTATGTTATGAGCCATTCCAGTTCTGAGATAAACTGGGGTAAACGTGAAATAATAAAATAAAATAAATAAATAATAAAGTAGCCTGGGTGAGAAGAGATGTGCAGATCTTTTATGTCTGCTTCTTCTGCACTGCAAATCGTGTCTTGACTTCGATGGAAGGGAATTGAGGAGTTGTGATGTAGAGATTTGGTCATGTGATGGATAATGTCACTTTTCTGCTTGAGAATCAACAGTTTCTTTGGTTTTATACTGATGGTACCGAAGTGCTGTTCTTCTTGGTAGAAGTTGAAAGCCTAGAATAAAATGTATTCCTGTTGCCATTTTCAATCCGAAATAGCCCAAATATTTGCATTTGTTGTAGGAGAACAATGCTCTAGGGACATCGGTATGAAGAAAAATATACTTATTCCCAAAGGATTTCCTTGTTTATTCCCAAAGGGGCCAATTTCTATTAAAATTTATGCAGACTTGTAAGTACACATTCCACCATCCAATTTCCATTTTTAAAAGATGTTTCCTCACTCCTGCTCTCTATGTAGGAAGAGAAAAAGAGAGGAACGTGTTTTTTCTTTTTTTGGAAAAAAATAGAAGTTGATGGTAGGATATGTATTTATATGCCTCCCTGTATTTCAGTAGAAACAGGCTTTTGGGGAATAAATAAAGCAGTCATATTTATGTTATGTGGGAAGAAGCCCTTTAGAAGTCTTGCATACTAGTCAATTCTTAGTATATTTGGTTTTCTTTAATTAACAAGCATTCTTGTAAGTATTTTTATGTTGATGTGAATATTTTAAAAATATTTCAGTGCAGTGTCCTGTTTGTGGCGTTGCTGTGCAAGAAATGCAAATAAACAAGCACCTTGACAACTGCTTATCACGAGATGAGAAGAAAGAGAGTCTCCGAAGGTAATAGACATGAATGAGTGAATTCTAGTGAATGTTGACAATGCTTGATACCATGAGATTGTTATGTACCAGCACTGTGTCATCTGCTTGCTCTTATAAATTGTGAACAAAATTGGGTAAATGAGATTACCTCTTATATAGCCATTTTAAAAAGTCAAATGATTTCATTTACTTTGCTTCAGAATCTGAAACTCTGTCCCTTTCTTAGCTAGACTACAGACCTCATCACACTACAAAATTTATCCACATCCAGTTCTTCCTCTGGTTAAAGCTCACAAATCCCATGCTGGGAGGAAGACAGGATAGAAATTAAATAACTAAAATAAACGGGGCACTTCCTCACAAATCCTTCAAATGCCATTATGGTGCAACATCCTAGGTATAGAATGATCTGTATGAAACTTTAGAAGAAAGTGGTTGGCTTTCTCGCTTTATAAATCAGTACAATTTTAAAGGAAGTTTAGTAAGAGAGGTACTTCTTTTGAAAACTTCAGAGGAAAAACACGTATTTCTTTTCCCCCTCAGAAGTTTTCAGATGAAAACTTTTAAGTGACTTTAGAAACATAAAATACAGATATACCATTTGCTTTAGGATAAAATCCTCTTAATATATTAAAAGTGCAGGTTACTCAGAATATAGTTACAAATTGAATTTAGTTTTAAAATGTCATTTCTTCATTACAAATAAAGTTACAGAGAAACGCTTGTGGTCTAAAGCAGTGTTTTTCAACCTTTTTTTGAGTCGCAGCACATTTTTTACATTTACAAAATCCTGGGGCACACTGCCAACCAAAATGACACAAAATGACACTCTAACACAGTAATACATACAGTTAATATGTTTTTAAATGTATTTATACACTCAGTGTGAAACCTGGGCCTGTTTCAATGAACACAACATAGATATCCTGGCAGGAATGGCAGAAATACACAAACGAAGGTCTTGCTCAACATCTGGGAGTTATAGTTCACCCGCAATCAAAGAGCATTCTGAACTCCACCAAAGATGGAATGGAATCAAACTTCCCACACAGAACTACCATAACCAAGAGAAAATACTATAACAGTTTGGTGGGCATTGACCTTGAGTTTTGGGGTTGTAGTTCACCTATATCCAGAGAGCACTGTGGAGGGGAGGGAGGAAGACGTGGGGCGAGTCTGCGCAGTAGTGCCCGTACGGGTCACGTCTTCCCCCCTTCCCCCTCCCGCAGAAGCGGCAGCGTGAGCAAAGCGAGCAGAGCGAGGCTGGGAAGAAGGGAGCCCGAGTGGAGAAGAAAAAGTGTTCGGCGGGAGGGGGAAGAAAGGGTATTGGAGGTTCCAATTTCCCACGGCACACCTGATGATCGCTCATGGCACACTAGTGTGCCATGGCACACTGGTTGGGAAACACTGGTCTAAAGAACGTCTTTGGCTATGCCTTCCAAAATCGGGAGGGCAAATATCTGTTTTTGCCCGGGACTTCAGAACAAAAACAGGTATCTGCCCTCCCGATTTCGGGAGGCTCCCAAAAACCAGATTGGGGCCTCCACCGAAAGCCAGGACACAAAACAGGTCAAGGTTTACTCTGAATGCACAACCTTAGTTCATGGAGCAAATCAAGACTGAATTCTCCTTAGAAGCCAAAATGACTAAACTGAAACTGTTGTACTTTAGATATAGCATGAGAAGGCAACAAATATGTGACTACCTTGTCTCCAGAATTGTAATCATCATTCTAAAATAAAAATATTCCATAAACCTTAGGGAGAGGGAATTGGAAAACCCCTCCCTGAATTTGACTTCGTTTTTTCCTCCACACCTTTTCATCTAAGTTCTGTACAGATCAACATAACCACAGCGGTGTATCACCTTGCATGTTCAAATTGTAGGCAACATTGTTAGGAGGGATGTTGATAGGTTGATTCAGATTTTTACCTTTGGTCAAAATGTCTAAAGGCCACAATTTTGGGAATCTTATTGCTGATTGCAGTTAAGTATTTCTCCGCATTAGGCAAGAAGTAATTGTAAATGCTCTAGTGCGTCATTATTTTGAACCTAATGATCTTAGATGAAGACCTTATTAAACTATGCAGCAGTGAAGTCATGTAAGCATGTAATTGGAAATCTCCTAAGCAACCTTCTAAACAGCTTTCTGCATGAGTTATGTGCCTTCAAGTCATTTCCAACTTACCACGACCCTATCGTAGGATATGCAAACATGAGGTTTTGAGCAAAGGCATAGGTTGAGAGGAGTTTATTTGGTCTAATTTGATTGAGAGGTTCTTAAATGGTTCTCTTCTTCAGAAAGAGTTCTATAGTGGTTTAAGTAGTTTTAGGGATGCATGAATTGAGTTGTGTTATGAATAGAGCAGAGTGGTTTATCCCGTCTTACCGTGTGAAAGAACAGAAGGCTTCCAGGGAAATATAAATAGGCAGCACACAAACGGGAGGAACAATGTCAAGGATTTTTTATTTATTTAATGAAACATGCAGGTTGTCTGTGGAGCCTAAGCTTGTTGCTAGGGAACGTTATCAGTGGCATTTGTTGTAAATTGCTTTGAGTGCCCATGGCAGAAGAGTGATTCATAAATCTTATAACTAATAAATAAATAATAGAGGAGAAGGGATTGAACACATTTGTATAACAGAAGATGCTCTAGTGCAGTGGTTCTCAACTTTCCTAATGCCGTGATCCTCATGTTGTGGTGACCCCCAAACATAAAATTATTTTTGTTGTTACTACATAACTATAATTTTACTACTGGTATGAACTGTAATGTGAATATCTGATATGCAGGGTGTATTTTCATTCACTGGACCAAATTTGGCACAAATACCCGATACACCCAAATTTGGTGCGGTTGGGGGGGTGGGGGATTGATTTTGTCATTTGGAAGTTATATTTGCTGTGATTTATAGTTCACCTACAATCAAAGAGCATTTTGAACTCCACCAGTGATGGAATTGGACCAATCTTGGCATATAGAACTCCCATGACTAACAGAAAATACTGGAAGGGTTTGGTGGACATTGACCTTGAGTTTCGAGTTGTAGTTCATCTATGTCCAGAGAGCACTGTGGACTCAAACAATGATGGATCTCAACCAAACTTGGCACGAATACTCAATATGCCCAATTGTGAACACTGGTGGAGTTGGGAAAAATAGACTTTGACATTCAGGAGTTGTAGTTGCTGGGATTTGTAGTTCACCTACAATCAAAGAGCATTCTGAACCCCACCAATTATAGAATTGGGCCAAACTTCCCACATAGAACCCCCATGACCAACAGAAAATACTGTGTTTTCTGATGGTCTTTGGTGACCCCTCTGACACCCCCTCACGACCCCCCCCCCCCAGGGGTCCTGACCCCCAGGTTGGGAAACGCTGCTCTAGTGTTAAATTAGTCAAGTTAGTTAGGGAGTGCAGGGACATACACACAGTGATTAATTTGACTGCATATGCAGATCATGCTAAGTCATAGTTCAGCACAACATACATGAACAGGAACATGATACCTTGAGTTTCAGATTTATGCATTCCTTCTGTGCAGCCAGAGGAAGCAATTTGGAAGGGTCTGCTTTTAAACAACCTTGGTTTGCTGTAGTCCTGTACCTGCAGGACTAGTATTTGCAGTTTTAACAAAATATGTCTTCTCCAGGAATGTTCTAGGATCCAAGAAACATGAGATTTGGCTTGTATCAGTGGAAGGAGTCCTCTATTTGTGGAAGAGCTTTTGAATTCAGCAGATGTTCCTCCTGGTAAAGAAGGAAGTTTTTGGGTAGCTAATTTCCTCTTCTTTTTACCTCCCCAACATGGTCAACATTGTTCTGAAGGGTCTCTCACTTCTCTGGAACAGATTTTCAGGGTTGATAAGGAAAGTGAGAATTAGTAAGAACAACTTCTTCTGGTAGTAGAGACATCAGCTGAATCAAAAGATCTTGTATAAAGCAAAGATATTTTCCTCAAATTAGTAGTTCTGTGTACAACTCTTCTTAGATTTGGATGATACAACTGTGGTAACTACCTAGTTTAAAAGTTGGTTTTCATTGTTTGGTGTAATCATAGGGAATGTAGTAAATAAGTCTGTCCTGAATTGAAAGGTTTGTAAAGTTACATTTTGGAATACTACTTACAAACTACCCCAGACAGTATGGAGCATATTGATTGAGGGGATTTGGGGTAATGTTTTCAAGCCCTGGTTTGTGATACCTACAATTGCTTATTGATACTGGTAGGCTTCTTCTTTCCTGCTTTCCCTTCTGCTTTATGCTTTTAGTGTCAGCAAAATGTCATAGCAAATTGAATGTTGGTTTGTCCTTTGCCTTGCAAAGGCAATGGGGAACATGACGTTGCCTTATTTCCACAAAGGATCTTTCCTAGTGCTCTGAACAGGTGTTAGCATCTTTGTTTTGACAGCTTTTTGAGAATTTGTTGATTGTAGTTATCAGTTGCAGATGTATGTGGCTGGTGTGTGTTTTCCCTCAAGAATGCTTAGTAATGTGTGTAATCATTTATTTTTATCAAGGCATCATTCAATTTAAACAGAATCCCTGAGAAGATTTTAGTCTCAAAAGATTTAGCTACTGTGGGTTATTAAACATGACCTTGGCAATGTGCTTTTACTTAGTTTGTTTCAGTAGCTGTTAGCATGTTTAGCTCCTCTGTGAGGAATGCCATTTTTTCTAGTTTTGCATTCAGCATGGGCAATATATGATTTTAAAATAGCATTTTGGTTGGGAAAATATTGATCCTAGGTTGCAGACTAGAAGTTTTGTAATTATGTGCAAGCATGCTGTTGTTCTGCTGTTCACTTTACAGGGAATATGTGTATCATAGAATCATAGAATCATTGAGTTGAAAGAGACCTCGTGGTCCATCCAGTCCAACCCTCTGCCAGCAAGCAGGAAACTCGCATTCAAATCACCCCTGACAGATGGCCATCCAGCTTCTGTTTAAAAGCCTCCAAAGAAGGAGACTCAACCACACTCTGGGGCAGAGAGTTCCACTTCTGAACAGCTCTCACAGTCAGAAAGTTCTTCCTAATGTTCAGGTGGAATTTCCTTTTCTGTAGTTTGAAGCCATTAATCAATGTCCTAGTCTCCAGGGCAGCAGAAATCAAGCTTGCTCCCTCCTCCCTATGACTTCCCCTCACATATTTATACATGGCCATCATGTCTCCTCTCAGCTTTGTTTTCTGAAGACTAAACATGCCTAGCTCTTTAAGCCGCCTCTCATAGGGCTTGATCATTTTAGTCACCCTCCTCTGAACACATTCCAGCTTGTCAACATCTCCCTTCAATTGTGGTGCCCAGAATTGGACACAGTATTCCAGATGTTGTCTGACCAAGGCAGAATAGAGGTGTAGCATGTCTTCCATGGATCTAGACACTAGACTATTTATGCAGGCCAAAATCCTAATGGCTTTTTAAGCTGCCACATCACATTGCTTTTTTTTTTTTGCCACCGCGTGACATTGCTGGTTCATGTTTACCTTGTTGTCCATGAGGACTCCTAGATCTTTTTCACAATTACTGCTATCAAACCAGGTGTCCCCCATTCTGTATCTTTGCTTTTTATTTTTTCTGCCTAAGTGGAGTATTTTGCATTTGTCACCGTTGAACTTCATTTTGTTAGTTTTGGCCCATCTCTCTAACCTGTTAAGATCGTTTTGAATTCTGCTCCTGTCTTCTGGGGCATTGGATATCCCTCCCAATTTAGTGTTTTCTGGAAACTTGATGATCATGCCTTCTACCCTTCATCTAAGTCATTAATAAAGATCCTGAACAGGACCGGGGCCAGGATGGAAGCCTGTGACACTCAACTTGTCACTTCTTTTCAGGACGAAGAGGAAGTATTGGTGAGCACCCTCTGGGTTCGTTCACTTAATCAATTACAGATACACCTAACCGTAGTTTTGCCTAGCCCATATTTGACTATAGTTTGTTTGCCAGAAGGTCATGGGGGACCTTCCGAAGGCCTTACTGAAATCCAGATACGCTACATCCACGGCATTACCTGCATTTACCCAGCTTGGACTCTATCGAAAAAAGAGATCAGATTAGTTTGACATGACTTATTTTTGATAAATCCATCTTGACTATTAGAGATGACTGCATTTGTTTCTAAGTGTTTGGAGACCACTTCCTTAACAATATTTTTCAGAATCTTGCTTGGTATCGATGTAAGGCTGACCGGATGGTAATTGTTTGGGTCGTTCTTTTTTCCCTTCTTGAAGATTGGGACCACATTTGCCCTCCTCCAATCTGCTGGGACTTCTCCTGTTCTCCATGACATCTCAAAGATGATTGCCAATTGTTCCAAAATGACTTCCGCTAGTTCCTTCAATACTCTTGGGTGTAGTTGATCTGACCCTGCGGACTTGAATTCATTTAGAGCAGCCAGGTATTCCTGGATGACTTGTTTCCCAATTTGGTTGGATTTCCCCTAATCCCTCATCCAATTAATCTTGCTGAAGTTGAGGAATAGTTAGTTATCACACATAGATCTTAGAAGACTGAACTTGAATATCCTGAGTTCAACTTTAATATTACACTAAACTAGGATGAGCAACTGTGTGGTGGTCAGGAACAATTTCTCAATGTCACTATAGATCACATCCCCCATAGCCAGCCCAAATACTTCCATAACAACATAATAATATAAGAACCCCCAATCGGTACTTTGTACATGGAATATATTTGTAGTGTTTGACACTGATTTAGACGTCTAACAAGCGTGTTGGCATTTTGGTGTACGTTTTTTTTCATATAGAGGCCTGCATGCTTATGTTTTTGTGATTTTGTGTACATTGGTTAGAAGAGTATGCATTTGTAACTTTTTAAAAATGTTAGCATTTTATTATAAGTAGCAAGTTTATAGAAAAAACAAAATCCAGTTCCAAACCATGTTTTGGATAAATAGTGTGTGGCTCAATGTCAGAGTACAGTTCTGTATATAACATAGAAAATGTAGATGGAAAGTCCATGTTCCAGATATTGTCTTGGTACTGTTAGTTTGATATTATTTCACATAATTATGAAAATATTATATTATGGGTATTTTGTTGTTTATATTCAGTCGCTTCCGACTCTTTGTGATCTCATGGACCAGCCCACGCCAGAGCTCCCTGTCAGCCGTCACCTCCCCCAGCTCCTTCAGGATCAAGCCAGTCACTTCGAGTCACTTCACATCCATCCATCTTGCCCTTGGTCGGCCCTTCTTCCTTTTTCCTTCCATTTTCCTCAGCATAATTGCCTTATCTAAGCTTTCCTGTCTTCTCATTATGTGGCCAAAGTACTTCATCTTTGCCTCTACTATCCTTTCCTCCAGTGAGCAGTCGGGCTTTATTTCCTGTAGTATGGACTGGTTGGATCTTCTCGTAGTCCAAGGCACTCTCAGAACTTTCCTCCAGCACCACAGTTCAAAAACATCTACCTTCCTTCTTTCAGCCTTCCTTATGGTCCAGCTCTCAACATCCGTAGGTTACTACGGGGAATACCATTGCTTTTACTATGCAGATCTTCGTTGCAAGTGTGATTTCTCTACTCTTCACCATTTTATCGAGATTGGTCATTGTTCTCCTCCCAAGAAGTAAATATGTTCTGATTTCCTGACTGCAGTCTGTGTCTGCAGTAATCTATGCACCTAGAAATACAAAGTCTGTCACTGCCTCCACGTTTTCTCCCTCTATTTGCCAATTATCAATCATTCTTGTTGCCATAATCTTGTTTTTTTAATGTTTAGCTGCAATATGGCTGTTAAAGAACTGAGTATTTTGTTGTGGAATCCTACATTTTCCATTCTGAATTTGATTCCTCAGTTGAGCAGCACAAGGGAATAGATCAGCAACCTTCCTCGGTTGGCTTTTTGCTTTTTCTGTATTTCAACCTATTGCTATATGATTGTGGGAAGCAAACATTGAGAGGTTTATGTTCAGTGTCAGCATCTCAAGCATTTGTCAGTCTGACAGGAGATGTATTTTCGTACAGCCTACGCTACAGAGTACAAAGATTACTATTATTGAAACATTGCAATTAAAGTGGCCATTAATCCTGGTATTTGGATGAATTTTAACAGTAGCTTTCAATATGATGAATTTAAGACTTCAAGGTTTATGACTTTCAAAAGAAAATATATTGACACTTGCTGTAACAGTTGGAGGATTATTTAGTACTCTCTGATACTGAAGTGTTGTTGAATGTTATGGAGATCTTAGATTTATCTGAGATGGTTTGCATAGCTTGCATGGGAGCAGTGAAAGATGGATGATCCATTAAGATGCTAAAATTTGATCCCCTGAATTTTGATCACATCAGTACTGTAGCAGAAGGGGATTAGGGCTAACCATTCTTTTCTATATGAACCTGTTCACACACAGAAACCAATTTTGTTTACTTGGTTTTGTGTCTTTGTATCCTGTCAAAGGGCATTAAGTGAAAAGTCCTTTTTTGTGGTGGTACCAAAGGTATGGAAGATACTTCTGTAGCAAGTTGGCTCAGCTCAATGAAAGTTCTTGTTAAAACAAGAACCAGTTAGTCTTAAAGGTACTCCCATATTGCTTTATTTCTCCCCCTCACTTCATCCTTCACAAGTTTTGAGAATAGAGTGGTTATTTTGGTCTATAGAGATGCCCATCTTAAAAATAAAGAAAAAAATTATTTCCTTGAAATTTGCTCTGGATTGGAAATTTTATGGCTCGCATATCCTGTGGCTCCAGGTATCCGGAATGAAATCTACTCCACAGGACAGAATCTGCATTAACTGGTTTGCCTTGTAATTGATATACTTGTTTAGCATTTGCTTTGGTGGGATTTTTCAACAAGTCTAAATGAAATCCAGTTCAGGAGACACTTCTCTTGGCTTTTTGATCAAATCATTTTTTAAAAATAATGGTGCTCTAAAATAACTTGAACGCACATAACAAAAATGCCTGATACTGCTGTTTTTGAATTCTGTACACTTATATTTTTTCTCTTTCTAATCGTGCTATATACTGTTAATAGGTAGGCCATATTAGAACAATAGTAGAACAAGCAAACAATTTTAAAAAGCTTTATTTGAATGAAGTGCAGCATAACCTTCCTCATAGAGTTGTTGTGAGCATCAAAATAGGAAAGGACCTCCTGTGTGGTGGAGAAAAGGTAGGATATTGATATATTTAGTACATTATGCCAAGGACGGACATGGTACATTTGGGGCCAAGGACACATTTTTTTTAACTTTCCTTTGAAAGTAATGAAGGAAATGCCTGAAGGTAAAGTGATACTTAGACCTTGCTAGGAAAAGTTGCAGGCGTAATCCTATCTACTAAAAACTTGTCCTTGGTCCTGTAATATACGTATTTGAGCTACATTTATAAGGATGCTTTGAAAAATAATTACCTATCTTGTAGGAAATGCATGGTTGTGTGTTTGGTTGTCTTCAGGTTGTTTTGACATTTTCTCCCTCTCTGGTTTTAAAAAATTCAGTGGTGGACACACGAAGAAGTTCTTGCCTAAAGTGGTGTATAATTTGCTTTCTGATCGTGAGCTGAAGAAAAAGTTGAAGGAATATGGGCTGTCCACCCAGGGAACAAAGCAGCAGCTAATTAAAAGACATCGAGAGTTCGTTCACATGTATAATTCACAATGTGATTCCTTACATCCCAAATCAGGTAGGAATGTTTTATTTACTTGAAAATTTTCTTGAAAATTGCTGTTTCAAAAATGTATCTCTTTTCCACAGTTCACTTATCTACCATTTTAGAATCAGTATAGTCTTAACTTGTTTGTTTATTATTTCTCTTTAGTTTTATTTTTCTCTTGAAACAATCTGTTATGTTGATGAACCGTAGAAATTGTATATAGGGCCTCGACATGGAGAAGGTAGTGAAATGCTAACAGGGGATGGGGAAAAGGCAGAGCTGCTCAACAATTCCTTTGCCTCAGTCTTCTCCCAAAAGCAGATTGGTGTTTGACCTGAGCAATACGGAGCAAGTGAGGTAATAGGGGAAATGCAACTCAAAATAGGTAAAGAAGTAGTCCAGGAATACCTGCCTACTCGAAATGAATTCAGATTTCCAGGTCCAGATGAACTACATCTAAGAGTATTGAAGGAACTAGCAGAAGTCATATCAGAACCACTGTCAATAATCTTTGAGGATTCTTGGAGAACAGGAGAAGTTACATCAGACTGGAGAGCGCAAATGTCTCTATCTTCAAGAAGGGAAAAAAAGAGGACCCAAACAATTATCATCCAGTCAGCTTGACATCAATACCAGGAAAGATTCCGGAACAGATCATCAAGGCAGATTTCTGCAATCACTTAGAAAGGAATGCTGTGATTACTGAAAGTCAACATGAATTTCTTAAAAACAAGTCATGCCAGATTAATCTTATATCTTTTTTCAATAGAGTTACAAGCTTGGTAGATGCAGGGAATGCTGTGGATGTAGCAGGCTTATTTTTTTTGACTTGGAGCAGTGGGTTCAAATTATAGAAAAGGAGATTCCACCTGAACATTAGGAAGAACATCTTGGTCATACGAACTGTTCAACAGTTGAACTCTGACTCAAAATGTGGTGGAAGCTCCTTCCTTGGAAGCTTTTAAGTAGAGTTTAGATGACAATTTTTCAAGGGTACTTCATTGTGTTTTCCTGCATGGCAGGGGTTTGGACTAAAGGGCCCGTGTGGTCTCTTTCAATTCTATGATAATTCTATGATTCTATATATATGATGGTTTCTCTTTGCATGCAAGCTCTTTGTGTACGGTGGCTGCTTTCCACATGCATTAGATTCCCTTTTTGCCAGATAACTTAGTCCCAACTACATCACACTTGGTTTAGTTTGGGATATTTAACTTAATTATATTTACATATTTAGAAGCGGAGGCAATTGACTGGTGCTCTACCATTGCTGGTGGAATGATAGTTCCAGGATCATAGTGGTGGATCATAGGAAGTTGCTGACATTACTAGTGTGAGAGGACACTTCCTACTTTTTCTTGTTTAATGAAGGGTTGAAGGGTTGCTTATTAATGAAGGGTTGCTTAGTAAAGAAAAGCAAGGGCCCCACTAGATTAATTGCTTCCCCGTCCATAATTATTGAAGAAAATTATTTCCAAAAGTGTATGATTTCTTTTTAGCCTTCATTGTCTTATTTTTTTTAGCTGTGAATCATTACTTTGTGGTGACGTTGGCCTTGATGACTTAACTGATTGTGACCTCTTTATTTGCCATAAAATCTATGAACCTGTTCTCTCTCATGTTATTACTTAATTATTTATTGTGAAGTCAGTCTTAATATAACACTGTTTCAGTCTCCCTCCCAATATACATGCTCACACAAATATGAATGGTATCGAGCTTTACATTAAGTACTCTTTGAAAGTGAGAATTTTCTGAAGTTAATGAAACAGGAGTCTCTGACTCATTTTTGATAAATAGGTCTTCTATTATATCTGAAAACAGATATTATATCCTTGAAAGGTTGGTATGACTCGAGTTACAGTGGGAAAATGTGATCCAAGGACACAAGTATTTGTTTAAAGCAGAAAGGGGAAGACAACCTGACACTTTATCTCTCATAATGTGATTGTTCCATTAAGTCTGGGCAATGGAAATGCCTATTCTGACTTCATAACATTTCATCAAGAAAAGCGCAGTGAGTAAAAGTCTGTGGCTTAGTTTGAACAGAACTCATATCATCTCCCAGCACACCAGGCAGTTGATGGATAAGGCCTCTGACTCTGGATGAAACCCTTCTCACAAGGAGAGCTCTGTTTCGGAGCCCAAGAGCTTCCCAACGGCTAGTAATCCCCACAGAGCTTTGCTGAATGAGACCTAAGGGAATGTGGTGCAGCTGGCTGGGTGTCAGCTGCATAAGATCTCTACTGACCAGAAGGTCATGAGTTCGAGGCCTGCCCGGGTCGAGGTGGGCTCTCGACCTACCTATTGTGCAGCTTGTTGTCGACCTTTGCAACCTGAAAGACAGTTGCATCTGTCAAGTAGGAAATTTAAGGTACCACTTAGTGGGAAGGCTAAATTTAACTGATTTACGAGGCCATAAAGATCTCCAGGAAGCATGCTGAGGAATGGAGTGCAACAGCTCTCTCTGGTGGCCAGATGTTAAATTGCCTCTGTCTGTCTTGTGTTGAATGTATATGTTCATTGTGATCCACCCTGAGTCCCCTGCGGGGTGAGAAGGGCGGAATATAAATGAAGTAAATAATAAATAAATAAATAAGGGTTTTTCTAGTTTAACACACTGTTTATCACAGTGGTCAGCAAGATGTTTCTGGGAAGCCAATTGAGAGGAGAAAGTCGATAGCCCCCTAATGCAGTTGTTTCCCAGTAGCTGGGGCATATACTAAGTGTCTTTGATTCTGGAAGGGAATAAAATCATGATGGCTAGTATGCATTGATGGTTTTATTGTCCTTGAATTTGTCTCACTCCCCCTGTTGCTGTTTGAGTTAGCTGCCACTATCACATCTTTGGCCACAAATTCTAGTTTTAAGTAGGCAATGTGTGAAGAAGTAGTTCTTTTTGTCTCTCCTGAGTCCTTTACAGTTTAGGCTTCATTGGATCGCCCTGGTTCTAGCATTTTGGAAACAGATGTGGGTCTGTCTCTCTTCACATCTTGCATCGTTTTCTAAGTACTTCATAACACTAGAGAATTCCTGCAGAATTCTGGGGTTTGTAGTTTAGTGAGGCTGTTAAAGTCTCCTCCCTAAACTATAAACTCCAAAATTCTGCAGGAAGCAGAAACCAGATTTAAAGTGGATTCTAGTGTGATGAAGTGGTAAAGTCTTCAATCTTGTTTTTCTTAACTTACTTGCAATTACTCATTTGCATTTATTCCTAGACTGTGCTAATAAGTATGGTTTGATAGATAAACAACTTTCAATCAGTGGTTTGTAAAATTTACTTGCTTTGCTCAATCATAAGGGCTTTTCAGATTACTCACTAAAGAGAATCCAACTAAATCTGCTTTTGCTGGACTTGTGTGCTATAGCTATGCCTTCCAGTTTCCTAGTTGGAAATATGTCCTTGCTGTTTCCATGGTTGAATAGTGTGGGAGAAGCCCTTGTTACATACACGATATCGTTGTGTAGAGCAGGGCTTCCTAAACGTTTTCCTCTTGTGACACTATTCTACCCAATACATTATTATGTGACTCCAAATATATAAATATATAAAATAGATTTAAAAAAAAAATTTTTTTTACTGACAATAAATTGACATTTGCAAGGCTTGCTAAGCAGGCTGATTTTTCTTTTTGTGGAGTATAACTGAAGCATTTTTTGCAGAGTCCACTGTAAACATTGCACATTGTTCCTAACAGATTTGTGTAAATGGGTGACATTTGGAAAACTTTCACAATTGCCAGTATTTTTTCTGCAAGTCACAGCCATCAGGGAAGCTAAATGACCCTCCTCTTCATGCACATTCTTTCAACATGGGAGCATTCATGTGAATCTCTAGTTATAATTATCCAATTTCAGGTTTGGATGTAGACCTAAACTGTGGTTAATTGAAGATAGGTGAGTTAGTTTTTCATGTCCATCTTGCTGTGATGGAGGGGAGAAATGGCTTAGCAATCTAGTGTTGTTCTCAATTCAGTTCTGACATGATTTTAAAAATAATATTGGCAGTCTAGTTGGTTCCCTTCATTTTTGCTTTAGACAAGGACATACTGCCTAAGAGTTTAGTTCTAAAACTTAAGAAAACACGCCAGCACTGGCTTTATTTCCCACATCTTTATGGAGTAATTTATTTACAAGGTACCAGATTCTTGATGGAATTCAGGTTTGAGTTTTGTTTTCCCGTGAGAGAAATCTATAAGCATAGAGTAATAGTGTCTGTTGAAAATGTTTAAAGCCAACAAATACTTTGTGCAAACACAAACGTGATCTGTTGTGATTCTAGAATGTTCTTGTTTTATAACATATAAATCATCCTGCCTCCCCACCCCCGAAATTGAGTTATTTATTTTCTACCAGACAGGAATAATTAAAATAAAAATGGGGAGGGGAAAACTATGCCAGGAGAATTCTGGGTAATGTTAATTGGCAAGAGAACCACCAAGAACACTGGTTTCTATCCTGTCTGATGTTTATAATTATTTATCCTATGTATGACAGTTCAACCTACTATGTGTCTGTAAAACAAATCAAGTATATTTCGGTTTCACGAGAGGACCGAAATGAAGTGACAGAGGTTTACTTGCATTTGTTGTGTCATAAGCTGATTGTAAAGATTGTAAGGGAATTAGAATCTGGCCTCTCCGGCTACAATCTGATGTGCCACTCAAGTTGGCAAATTTTAATTCACTGCAAGATATGCATGTAATAATTAATAAACAGTACAAAAGAGTGGGTTGCATGAAATGAAACTATCATCCATTTCCGTGTGCTGTTCAGACAATGAGCATGCACTTTAAAAACTAGTTTGAACGGTATTTGTTTTTAAGCATTTGCTGACTGATCACAACTTCACCTTAACTTATTAGTGCTGGGAATTCGACATTGTAGATTACTGCATGTCACTTAGGATCATAGACTTTATACTGGGCCAGATAGAACATGCCTTTGGAGCAATGTTCTCCGTTTTCTAGTGGGACAAACTATTCAGGATCTGTTTTATATCTATTTACAGTAGTCATTTGTTATCTGCTGCAGTTTGGTTCCAGGATTCCCCATGGATACAAAAATATGTAGGTGTCCAAGTCCCATTATAATGGTTTCCTTTATATAAAATATATTGTTATTTTACTAAAGCATTCCCACCAAAGTGATTATCATGTGGCTAACATAAAGCATAAGAAGTGAACTATTATGGGATTATAAGGGCCATAACGAAATAACAGTGTAGCCATAATAAATGACAAACAGTAGCATGTAAGAAAAAATGAATGAATAATGTAAAGAGAAAATTAAGCATTTTAAAATCACATTTATTTTGTATTTACTCTCTCTCTTATAAAATACTAGCTGTACCCGGCACGCGTTGCTGTGCCCTATTCAGGAGATGAGAGAAAGTTTGGGTACGTAAGGGTTTGAAATGATGTGACTTACGTTCTTGGTGGGGTCATGGATGTGTCGTTGTGGGTTCTTGTGATGGGTGGGATGTAGAAGTGTTGTGGCTTTCATGTTGTGGGGGTGGTATTTGTCAAGTGGAGGATTTGTGGTGTGTGTTTGGGATGGTGGTTGCAGAAGAGTGTGTGGTGTTGAGTGTGTAGGTTGTTGTTGTGAGTGTGTAGTGGTAGTGTGTTGTGGATATACGGTGTGTATGTGGAGTGTATTGTTTGGTTGTACTGTGTTTTTTTCTTTTTAGCAGTGTTATGTATGCGTTGTGTGTGGGTCTGTTGTGTTGTGGGTCTGTAGAGGTAAGTATCGCGAGTTGTTTGGTTGTAATGTTTTGGTTTTGGTCGTTGTTCAGTTAGTGTATGTTGTTGTGGGTGTGTTTGGCTGGGCCGAAGGGAGCGGCAAGGCGGCAGAAGCGACCCCGTTCCTTCTGTCTTCACCCTGTGCCATCTGGAGGGTAGTAGAGGTGAGGCCAGCGCCCCCACGCCTCCTTCTTGACCCTCCGTCCTTCGGAGGGCAGCCTCAGCGGCGGGGAAGGCTCTCTCCCCAGGGAGTGCAGCGGCGGGCGGGAGCCCGTTGCCACTGCTGCTCCGTGGCGGGCGCCATCTTTTATGGCGTCAGTTCTGGCCGGAAGGTGGGCGTGACTTCCGGTTGCTAGTGTTTGGGTGGCAGTTGCCGCCCGGACCCTTTTCCTGGCGGACCAACTTCCGGCGGAGCCTTTTCGGCCGGACCGGAAGTGGCTCGGCAGCCATTTTTGTTGTAGTTTTTTGGGGGTTTTCCCCCCGTGGTCCAGTGCTGCCTCCCCTGTTTGCAGTAGATGGTAAGGGTAAGTTTCTGGGTGTCTGGTGTTGTGGGAAGGGGTGAGTCCGGGTTTGTTTTTCTTTTGGGAAGGTTTCTTGGGAAGGGAGGGAGGGTGTCTTTGGGGCTGGTTTTCAGGCGGGTGCTTCAGTGGCGAGCGTGTGTGTGTCCGGCCGGGGCGCCATGTGCGTGGATTTATTTTGGGAAGGTTTCTTGGAAAGTCGGGGTTGTTTTTCTTTTGGGAAGGTTTCTTGGGAAGGGAGGGAGGGTGTCTTTGGGGCTGGTTTTCAGGCGGATTGCGGGGTGCGTTTCTGTTGTTTAGTCTGTTGGATCGTTCCATAGCGTTTTGGCTGCCATGTGCGAACGTTCTAAACTTTCGCTGGCTGCCTAGAGGCCGGGTGGGAGTTCCGTTGCCCGTTTTTGAGGAGTGGTGTTTGTCGGGGTTGTGAGGTATGTAGGGCCGATTTTTTGTGCCTATTAGGTACCTTATTGTATGGTTGTGTAGGCTGTCGATTTTAGTGCTTCTGCGTTGTATGGTTGCTTTGTCTATGATCGTCAATGCACGACCGTGTCAAAATTATATATATAGATTTAAGGTGATCCATGTAAAAGTGTAAAAATGTCCCACAATCAACAACAAAAAGAGAAGAAATGTTAAAAGAAAAACATTGACCCCAAGTTTTTCTAGAAGGTCAAGTGTGTTTCAGGCTTTACGAAAATAATTTCAACAGATGAAGTAGATTAAAATCAATGTAAAACATTGGAATCCGTTGCAGAGTGACCCATCATACTTTGTTACTTCATCCTTTCTTTCAAGCAAAGATGTACAAGAATGTGTGTCCTGGTAATACCCCTGAATTTTGTGCATCATATTATATCATATTTACAGAAATGAGCTCTATACCTAATGTGCCAAAATGTGTGTTCAGCCATGTTACCTCATCTGTCATCCAACGTTAAATAAAAACTGAAACAAAATTCCTTTGGTATAAAAGTAGGGCAAAATAAAATATACCAACCTGTATGTGAAGCACACAATAAAACCAGGATTTATTGACATTAAGTTAAAAATAAAAAATAAAATTGATTTAAAATGAATATTTCCATTCTCTGCTTTTCCTATAACACCTTTGTATTAAAAGAACCATAAAACAAAGATATAAACATTTAAAGTATTTTAACAAACTTTTTTTAAAAAAAACAATTCTTGACTGCTATGTAGATTTATGCTCTCATTTTAAAAGGATGGATAGATAGATGGTGATGGTGGAAAGTGTTCCATTGTTGAATAATGTTGAATAATGCAGGTGCCTTGACATCTTCTGGTCAATTTGTAAAGAGTTACTTACAACTTTCTTACAAGCTTGTGCCTCAAATTTTAGGATTTTTTCGTTGTACAGTGTTCCCTTGCCACTTCGTGGTTCGCTTTATGCGTACTCGCTGTTTTGTGTTTTTTTTCCCGCGCCCCCGCGCCACCGGGGGGGGGAGAGGAGGGCAGGGGGAGCTAGGCGCTTCTCCTTGCCGCCTCTGCTGCTCCCCGCTCCTTCCTCAGAAGCCTCAGCCCAGCCCGGCAGCGCCATCAACAGTGCCCAAGGGGCCTCCCAAGCCGGAACAGCAGAGGCGGCGAGGAGGGGGCTCCGCCAACTCGGCAGCAGCCTCCTCCTCACCACCGGTGCTACCCTGGCTTCGGAAGTCCCTTGGGCTCAGTTGACCACATTGCCAAGGGCTCCCCCAGGCTGGAGCAGCAGAGGTGGCAAGCAGGAGGAGGCTGCTGCCGAGTGAGCAGAGCATCCCTATCTCGCGGATTTTCACTTATCGTGGGGGCTCCTGGAAGGGAACCCTCGCGACAAGTGAGCGAACACTGTATTTTGTGTTTAGTCTTCTTGTAAGCTTGAGCTGCTCCTGAGCACATAGTCTAAGGAAGGCAAGGGCAAATTGCTGTTAGGAATTGTGGGAGTTGAAGTCCAAAACACCTGGAGGGCCAAAGGGGATTGGGCTTTGCTGAGTATTTGCTATCAGCCACTAGCTATGCAACTATTGCCTCTTTTGAGTTCAGTCTCGTGAGTGACATCCATATCAGTAAGATTTGTTATTATCTGAAAGGGGTGAAAAAATAACTGCAGGAATGAAGGCAGAAGGATCTTTTATTGCCTGTGTTTGCAGCATTTGTCTTGTTGCCAGAAAACCGCTCCAATTACATTTGGATCAAGTGGAAACTGGTGGCCCTCTTTGAAGAGAAAGTCAACAGTTAAATGTTGAGACTCTTCAACACATCAAAGAACATGAGGACTTCCTGGACAGAAAAGAGAGAGTATTGATCCTACAGAACCAATAGGAAGAAACTACCAATGAAAATGAAGAGAGCTGTAACACTTATTACAGGAGTAGACTATGTACAAGGAATTTGGAAACTTCAACAGAGCAGTTACTTTCTACATCTGCCTGAGGATAATTCAAGTGAAGAGGCATAAATGGGAAGACTGGCATAGGATACACTGCATGCTAAGTCAGGAGCCAAGTGTCCTGATTCAGTCTTTGGCACTTTCCCAGGCAATTGCAAGAGCACTTAGTGCAGTTTGGCCAAGGCAGTAAATCAAACAGAGATACAGGAGATGCACTTATCTGGAAAGACTTGTCTGCAAGGCAACATGCAGGACAGAAGCCAAAGCCAATCCAAAAACCTGAGATTCAAACAGGTTAATATGTCAACCAAGATTCTCAGAGTCACACGGGGTGATTAGCTCGTATTCTGAGCTCAGGGATCCCAACCAAAGTTGCAGGAATATGCAGCAATGGTAGAACGTGGATGGTTATTTCCAATAAAGATCATGGTTCAAAGCTGTTTCTTAAGCTGGCTGAACCCAGCCAATCTTGATTAAAAGAGCTGCTTTTGTGTTGTCGAAGGCTTTCATGCTCGAAATCACTGGGTTGCTGTGAGTTTTCCAGGCTGTGTGGCCATGCTCTAGAAGCATTCTCTCCTGATGTTTCACCCACATCTGTGGCAGGCATCCTCAGAGGTTGTAAGGTCTGTTGGAAACTAGGCAAGTGGGGTTTATATATCTGTGGAGTGTCCAGGGTGGGAGAAATAACTTGTCTGTTTGAGGCATGTGTGAATGTTGCAATTGGCCATCTTGCTTAGCATTGAATAGCCTAGCAGCTCAAAAGCCTGGCTTCTTCCTGCCTGGGGGTTTCCTTTGTTGGGAGGTGTTCGCTGGCCTGATTACTGTATGGAATTTTCTGCGTGTTCTTGGGGTGAAACATTAGAAGAAAATGCTTCTGGAACATGGCCATACAGCCCAGAAAATTCACAGCAACTCAGAGCTGCTTTTGTTTGGCAAGAAATCTCAGTGAATGCATTTGTTTTCTTTTCTGACTGTTGATATGGTGGGGTTTACAATTGAGCCTTCTCATCTCACTGTTCCAGCTGGTCTGGCAATAATGATTGTTGATTATCTCAGGTGAGTCTGACTTGGTGTTTTGTGAGGCTGCCATTCCATTGGTTGAGCTTTGTTCTCATATTCAGAGTTGGAGTCCTGGGCTTGGGCCAGGACATCAACTTAACCACAAACTGCAGCAAGAAGAAAAGAAAGTGCTGGTGGTATTGTTGCTCAAAAGTATGAAGAAAGAGGAAACTGTACGCCAGAACAAGATGAATCCGGAAGTATGGTGTCTTCCATGCATATGTATCCAGAATGTTAATGACAAGTTCTTGAACCCCCTCAAGAACATAGGGCAGCACATTTTCTTCTGATTCATATGAATAGCAATGATGCTGCAAACAACACTTTTGGTTATCTGTGCTATGAAGCCCTGGGCAGGACAGAGAAGAGTTTAGAAGCACAGTGATATTCTCGCTAGTTCTACTAGTGATGGCAAGCCCAGCCAAATCAACTACTGTATTTGAAAGCTTCTGTGAGAGTCTTTTTGACCAAAGGGTGAGGAATAAATGCAGTCAGTCAGTTAATAGGAAGCTTCATGTGGTTGATATTCTCGAGCTGAATGATGGTTGGAGAAGCATCCCTTCTTTTGATAAATCATCCCTTGTTATTCCTGTAGAAGATAAATTCTGAGGGAAAGGGAAAGTGAAGATGAGCTCAACATGGCCCAGACTACTTGAAAAGCCAACCACAATTTAAAGCAGTGTTTCTCAACCTTCCTAATGCCGCAACCTCTTACTGCAGTTCGTCATGTTGTGGTGACCCCCAACCATAACATTATTTTCGTTGCTACTTCATAACTGTAATTTTGCTACTGTTGTGAATCTTAACATAAATATCTGATATGCAGGATGTATTTTCATTCATTGGTCAAAATTTGGCACAAATATCCTATATGCCTAAATTTGGATACTGACGGGGTTGGGGGAGGGTGTTGATTTTGCCATTTCGAGTTGTATATGCTAGGATTTGTAGTTCACCTTCAATCAAAGAGCAGTATGAACATCACCAATGATGAAATTGAACCAAATTCGGCACACAGAGCTCCCATGACCAACAGAAAATAATTTAAAGGTTTGGTGGGTATTGATCTTGAAATTGCAGTTGTAGTTCACCTACATCCAGAGAGCACTGTGGACTTAAACAATGATAGAGCTGGACCAAACTTAGCATGAATACTCAATATGCCCAAACGTGAACACTGGTGGAGTTTGGGGGAAATAGACCTTGACACTTGGGAGTTGAAGTTCATTCATTCATTCATTCATTTTGCGATTTATTAATCGCCCATCCCAGATGGCTTTGGGCGATTTACAGTAAAAATACACAGGTAAAAGTTGCTGGGATTTATAGTTCACCTACAATCAAAGAGCATTCTGAACCCTATCAATGATAGAATTGGGCCAAACTTCCCACATAGAATCCCCATGCTTTGAAGGGACTCACTGGCGTGAGCCTCCCTCTAGCCTGACACACTCTCTTTCGCCCTCACATGCGCACCACTCTGCCATATGACGAGCACACCTTCTCTCCCCTCCCCCCTTGGCTGAGAATCCGACCAATCACAGCGGAGGAGAGCTTTGGGTGGGAAGATTTGCCGTCTGTTTCGAAAAAGGTAAAAGAAGGACAGGTGGATAGATCTTCAGCCTTTTCTGCCAAAGGGGTTCGTAAGACCATCATAAATATATGTATCTGATGGCCTTTGGCGAGCCCTCTGAAACCTCACGACCCCCCAGGGGTCCCGACCCCCAGGTTGAGAAACACTGCTCTAAAGGGAATCAAATTTCCAGGCATTAAAAACTTGCTTTGTCTAAATCTGGGATGTGAATATGGCTTCTGAACTTGTGACTTTTCATGCTCTCTTTCTGTGTACCCCTTATTGTTTATATGGATGTTCCATAAAGTTGGTTTGTACCATGCAAACTAGAAAGTGTTATTAAGTATTTTGATCAAAATGACCTGTGTATCATTTTCTCTCTCTTTCTTTTTGAACCCTTTCACTTTCCCTTATTAAAATCACTTGCGTGCAACCAGTACTTGGTGCTAAAAGCACAAAGCTCTTACTGTTGTTTCACAAAAGATTTCAGAAATGGATATTATTAGGAGATGCTAGATTTTTCTATCTACGCGTATTAAATGAGCTAGTGCTTAGAGTTCCAACCATCTGGTCTCTTTCCGATCCTTGTGATCCTGAATTAAGCAACCTTATTAAAAGCTGTGTGATTGTTATTTGGTAGAAGTGTTTGAGGAATGGAGATCGAGTAATACAGCTGACGTGAGTGGGCGAAAATTGGACACATATGCAGTCACATACGCACTTACTTATGCATCTTTCTGCCTCTCTCAAATTGAAGTGAGAGTGGAATTATCTTTGAGCAAGCTATTTTGAAAGGCTTATGGCCCGTGCTTTGGCACGTTGCTATAAAATGCTTCCATCCATGTGCATAATTTGTAGAACTATCTGGATCAGTGCAAAACATTTCAGAGGAAAAACCTTGCTTCTCAGGTGACCCTATAACAGCTGCTGCTATTTGACAAATAAAAAAGTAACTTTTGTTTGGGGAAAGATGTTGATACTCCGTCCTTGTTGCACTGGCTTTCAGAATTGTAGTGTTACACTTCTTTGCTCAGATCTTTGGGTCTTTTAACTTTTAGTGGCTGGTTATAACATTTGGAATGAGTAGGGAATTGGGTACACAGCAAACAAAAAGGAAATAGCAGAGCACCTGATGAACCAACCTGGACACAGCATATGATTTAAGAACACAGGAATGCTGGACCACTCCAACAACTACCATGTCAGGCTACACAGAGAAGCCACTGAAATGCACAAGCATGTGGACAATTTCAAGAGAAAGGAAGAACTCTGAGGAGATCACTATTGTTTCTTCCCCCCAATATAGTTGTTATACTGTACTTTATATGTGCAGAGATTCACTAGTATTACGTGAGTACAGACACCCTGTTATTTTTGTGTGATATTTACATGTCTACTTCTTGAATATCCAACATTTGTATTGTGATTTTGATATATATATATATATATAGAGAGAGAGAGAGAGAGGGAGAGAGGGAGAGGGAGAGGCTATTCGCCCCTTAGCCATTAATGAACTATATATTATTGTGTTATTTATGAGCTATGTGCGTCATGATTAGAGAGTGGTGATTATCCACTCCCATATATTTGGATTTACACTCTAGGAACTCTTTTAATACACATTGTATATGGAATACTGTTGCAGCCCGTCATGTGTGTTAAGTTCTGTGCCTGTTGTGTCGTGCCTCCTTCACATCAGGCTTTTAACCTTGTTTGTTTTATATTGTGTCATATTTTGCCGTGTTTTAATTAGTTTTAATATGCTGTTTTATCCGGCGCTTGTGAGCCGCCCCGAGCCTCCCGGGAGTGGCGGCATAGAAGCCCAACAATAAATAAAAAAAATAAAAAAATTGATTGATGTGATTTATCGAATACTGTTTCAATTAATTTAGGTGATACATTAACATTGTAATAGACCTTTTCCCAGTTGTTTATACTGTTGTTTGTAATAGATACCCTTACAGTTTGTAGATAGCCTTACAGTTTGTTTTGGGAAGAGAAAGGAGGAAACCATGAAAATAAACAAAATCGGGTTACCAGTATTAATAAAACACTAAAATCAGAACAGTAAATAAATTACAACACTCAGAGAACGGAAACTCCAGAGAGGAAACAATCAGGGACAGCTAATCACTTCTCAACAAAAGATTCCCCCAGGCACTAACAAGCCACACCAAAAAAACTGCCAGGCCAATAACAGTGGCCAATTGAGATATTTATACTTACCTCCAACAGACGAGTTCTTTCTCCCACCCTGGACATTCCACAGATATAAATATTAAATTTTCCTAGTTTCTAATAGACATCACAACCTTTGAGGATACTTGCCATAGATGCAGGTGAAACGTCAGGAGAAAATGATTCTAGAACATAGCCATATAGCCCAAAAAACCTACAACAAACCAGTGGCTTCAAAAGCCTTCAACAATATATAAAGCAAATACACAAAAAGCCCTCCACATCTTTTGGTTTTCACGTTTGCAGATTTGATTGTTTACGGATTACATTAGTATGTTTTCTCTTAAGAATCTTTAGATCTTCAAGCATAATTATATGGTCAACTTCCATCATAAGGTTACACTGACTCTATAGATTCCTAGAGAAAACGCTTCTCTGGACACTTATAGATCTGGTATGATTCTGTGGTCAACTTCCAAAAGGTGTTTCTTCATGTAAATAATGTGCTTAATATAAATCTTGTTTTTCCACTTCATTTCTATTTCTCTCTGGGATTGTCTTTTCAAGTGATAGTATTCCTTGAAAAAAAATACCTTAGAGCTTGCTATAATTACTTCAATTAATAAAGAATTCTTTCTGGGAGACGGGCGCAGTTAGTTTGTAGATTTTAACAATTTCTTGTAAGACAAATCCTAGTCCCTAACTGGGAAAAACCAGGATGCTGATGCTAACAGCAACAACAGCTGTCATCTCAAGTCTTTCTTCCTATGAAACATCTAGGAATGTAAGATTGTCTGAGGAGGCCCTGCTCTCAATCCCACCCCCTTCGCAGGCGCGTTTTGTGATGATGAGGGACAGGGCCTTCTCAGTGGTGGGCATTTGCCTGTGGAACTCCCTCCCTAAGAATATTAGATCAACCTTCCTCCTGACCTTCCCCAAAAAAAAGAAAAAAGGAAAAACCTGGCTATTTGGACAAGCCTTTGGAAATGCAGTGCAATAAACAAACACGGAATTATGTAAGTTTGAAACATGGAACGGCTTAGACAATGCTATTGGAAAATGAGATTAACAGGAAGACATTGGTTATTATATGTTTTAATGGTTTTTGTATTGTATTGATTTTATATTGATTTTATAATGCTGTTGTAAATGTTTTAATTATATATTGTGGATTGTTATGGTATCAATTTGCTTCTAATTTGTAAGCCGCCTTGAGTTGCATTCGGGCTAGAGAAAGGCGGGATAGAAATATCGCAAATAAATAAATAAACCCCTTTCACCTTTTGCAATTGATGTATTCTTTTTTGTCCGCTACTGAGGTCTTGCTTTTCCCAAACTAGTGAGATGTACCTCCTCTTTCTCTCTCTCCACTCCCCATTCCTGTCTCCATCTGTTAGAAGATGTCTTATTGTAGTTCATAATTTATTTTCACTTGGGACTACCATGTTTCATTCTTTACATCTCAACATAAAAGATTGAATATACTCTCAGGAACGTTTTACGGCTGGTTATAATAAGACCTCCTGTTGTGTTGGACTTCTGTTTATGGTGCTTGTTTATTCCTACAGTGGCTGAAATAGTAAAAGAGCTGGAAAATACTGAGAAGACTCGAGTTCAGCTTGAATCCAGTACATCTAGGGGAGGAGTAAGTAAACTTTGATTTGAAGTCTAGTAAAGCAAAATACGTATTTCTGTTTAATAATATTTATTTATTTATTTATTTCATTTCTACCCCGCCCTTCTCCCCACAAAGGGGACTCAGGGTGGCATCACATAAGCATCAATGATGTTATCAACATATACAAAAAAAAATTCAGTTCAAACCATAAAACTTAATTTAAAACAATAAATTAACAATTTCATTTACAATAACTTAACGTGCAGCTAAAACCAAGATCCATCCAGGTAAATCCAATGCCACAATGTTCAAAAATTTCCTATTCAAGTTGCGGCTAACCTCTAGTCGAATGCTTGGTCCCAAAGCCAAGTCTTCAGTTGTTTTCTAAAGGACAGGAGGGAGGTGGCCAACCTGATGTCCTTAGGTACATCAGACGGGGGGCACTGCCAAGAAGGCCCTGTTTCTCATCCCCACCAACCGCATTTGTGAAAGTGGTGAGATCGAGAGCAGGGCCTCGCCTGACGATCTTAAGTTTTGTGATGGTTCGTAGCAGGAGATACGTTTGGATAGGTAATCTGGGCCAGAACAGTTCAGGGCTTTAAAGGTTAAAACCAGCCCTTTGAATTGTGCCTGGAAGCTAATCGGCAACCAGTGGAGCAGGCGCTGTATGCTGCTCCGGTTAACAACCTGGCTGCCAACCGTTGGACTAATTGAAGATTCCGAGAAGTTTTCAAAGGCAGCCCCACATAATAATAATAATAATATCTACCATGTGCAAAGTTGATAGTCAATCAAGAATGTTTTTACCCTAATGAAGTGGAATTAATTTTACCATAAATGTGTTCAATCTATATCTGGGATGAGATGATGAACAGCCCTATGGATAAAATAGTGACCCATTAAACATAGGCTCCGCAAAGCCTGCTTAGGAGAGGTACATCCTTGCTGGTTTCATTTTTGTGTGGCAGTGTAAAAAAATGGCAGCATTTTTCTGTTTGCCAATGACACGGCATTATCTTTTCCGTTAGCCTTCATACAGGCTTGCCGTGAGTTTTCTGGGCTGTGTGACCATGTTCCAGAAGCATTCTCTCCTGAGTTCTGTTGGAAACTAGGAAAATGTGGTTTATATATCCGTGGAATGTCCAGGGTGGGAGAAATAACTTTTGTATGTTTGAGGTAGGTGTGAATGTTTCAATTGGCCACCTTGATTAACATTGAATAGCCTAGCAGTTTCAAGGTGTTGCTTCTTACTGCCTGGGGGAATCCTTTGTTGGGAGTTGATTAGCTGGCCCTGATTGTTTTTTGTCTGGAATTCCCCTGTTTTGAGGTGTTGTTCTTTATTTACTGTTATGATTTTAGAGTTTCTAACAGATCTCACAACCTCTGAGGATGCCTGCCTTAGATACAGTCAAAATGTCAGGAGAGAATGCTTCGTGAACGTGGCTGTACAGCCTAGAAAACACACAACCCAAGGAGGAAACAATATTTTGAAATTATGTACATCACACTAGTTTGGTGTTGTGGCTGTTGTCATATCACAAGAACATGTTTGAGAATATAGCTCAGAATGTTTTGTATATGTTTAACTGCAGTTGAACACCAGGAATGTAACACATTTTCTATATTTCAGCAAACTATTTCCCTCAGCATGGCTCTTACCTCCTGTAGACCCTATAGACACTTTTTGACTTTTCTCATTTGGTTACTTTCCTTAAAACATTAACTCCCAAATTTCCTTGGTAAATTGTATCCACTTAAAATGGGGAAATAGTCTTATTGATCTTGATAAATATTTTATCAAACCCATATATTGTTTTGTTGTACCAAAGCACTCACACTTAATGTATCAAAATACAATTTTTTTCTCATTGTAAGTTGAGGTGGGTCTCTTGAAGTGCCAACAGCTTTGCTTAAGATAGAGAAAAGGACTTCTCTTTAATTAACCCAGTGGATGAATTTTAAATGCTACCAGGTTGGTGGATTACAGTAGGAAAGAATTTCTAAAATGCAGCTGTCAGAAAGCGAGTGTTGAGGGAAAAGGACAGACCGGCTATTTTTGGATTTCAAGTTAATTATCTCTGAAAATCTTCGGTGTGCAGTTTCTTCTCTTTCATCTTTTCTTCATTAAAAAGTAATATTTGTACTCCTGTTCCAGAGCATGACATTTACAAAGAACCAGACGGAGAATGAAATAGATGAAATTCATAGCAATTATCGTGAGTAATACACTTATTTCATATGCATTTGGAAGGGGGAGAAAAAAAACACCTCTTCACCTTTAGGTGGCAAAAATGCTTGTACCTTCCATAACCACCATTGTTCTTGAATGCTCCCAAGCCAAATGAAGGAAAAAAGAGCATTAATGGGATTTCAGAGAGCCAAGGTTGGAAACCAGATCTCTTCTCCAGCCTTCTCCAAGCCCATTTCCAAACGATTGTGAATTATTTTAGGAGGCAGGAGGCTCTTACATGTTTTTGATTGCCAAGAAGTGGAAGTGTGTGTCATGTGGAGTCTAGGCAAAATGTTAAAACAAGTAGAACAATCTAGATTTTATTTATTTATTGTTTAATTGATGATGTGATCTGTTCCTCAATTTACTTTTGATGGATAGTTCATTAAAGTAGTTATTTTCTCTTGAAGGCCAAAGCTCATGTTGACATTATATTCAACTCAGTGACTAATGGTTTGCATTTCTCAACTTTACTGAAATATCAAATTTGCATTGTAAAGCTACCTTAATTTGGAAGGCAGACAGAAACCATGTTTCACAATTTGGATGCATAACGATGGTTTTTACTAATGATGAGTTACTCAGCTGAATCACAGTGTAATGACTATGGGGAGCTTGTGGACATAATATGATCGATTCATACTGTATTGAAAATATGGTCTCTTATCCCACCTCAGCTGATTTTACTTGTTAAGGGTATTTGTTCAATAAGTGTATAAAACATAATGTTTGGAAATCAAAAGTATACTATGTATGGTCCTTTAGAGTGGAATGGCTTTTAGATGTTTTGGTGATTGAGACACTGAGATCTCTGTGTTTTAATTTCTTCTATGTAGTACTTAAAAATCCTCAGGAGAGTGCTAAGTTCTAAAACTCCACCTCCTTTGCCCCGAATCAAGTCAGCATACGTTTCAAAAGGGCCATCTTGAGTCCCTCTACGAGGGAGAGAGGGCGGGATATAAAACAAAGTAAATAAATCAATAAATAAATCTTCAGTTTCTTTTAATGTATGTCAGTCATTTTGATTACTTAGTGAAAACACGGTTGGATTTTAGTTTTTAAAAGTCATCTTTTTTTCCAAAGTGGAAATTTAGGGCCATTTTTTCTTAATTATACAGGTCATTACTATTTCACAGATGTAATAGGGCACTAACAAAATATGAGCCTCACTCAAATCCTCATGCAATGTTCTGAAACAATGATTATTAGAACGTATCCTTAATTGCCTAACCAATGAAGGAAACCCTGATGATGTTGAAGTATTTATGGTAATTTAGAAACAGACTTGAAAGATAAAATGCTTTATAATTTTGGGGTACTTGGTCCATCTTTGGAATTAATTTCAGTTGTTTATCCCAACTCAAGTAGATCTACTGAATCAACCAATGTAAATTCTGGTTATTCAAAATTTTGTTATTCAGAATTTATGGCTAATACTTAGATTTACAGTTTGTTCTTTAGTAGCAAATAAATGGATATGTCTACAGCATTATCCCTCACAAATTGGAAAATTGAATTGAAAAGATGCTGCTCATAGGGGAGTGGCATGGAAAGTTATGCCCATCCATGTCATTTGGGATTTGGGAATGACTGATGTTCCACATGCTGTTGTTGAACTTCAACTTTCATTAGCCCAATCCAGTTTGGGGAGTAGTGGGGAGCTGAATCATTGATGTCCCTATTAGGCTTATGCACGGATTTGGTTTGGTCGGTTCCCTTCAGCCAATACGGCTTGTTCAGCTGACCATAACAATAAGGGCTCACCCGCCATGGTTTGTTTTGGCCGAAATGGTCCATGCAATAGCTGGTCAAGACTCCTCTCCTATTTGGCATAATGTGGCGTGCAAAGAGGCTGCCATGTGCTCGCTTGGTGTTTCCCTGTGAGCCCTGCCTGTTGGGCCAATCAGAATAGAACGCCGTGACATGTCTTACGCAAGCTGTGTCTATTTAATGGGGTGAGCAGTTGTGTCCTGCCTCTAGAGAGGTGCTTCAGTCGCTTGCGCAGCTTTATTTTTTGGATTGGCTTGGTCTCTTATCTAGCATTGAATCTTTTTAATTTTCCTTGATTTTCCTTGATTTTTTAATTTTTTAAATTATGAAATGGGACTGCGAGTTGGAAAAGAGTGGGACAGGTGGTGTGTGTGTTTGGGAACTTGAGAGTAAAAATGAGCATCTCTTTGCTCTTGGTGTGCTTTTCTTTAAACATATTTGGGTGGCTCTGAGAGTCTTGAGTCACCCTTTAGCTTCTTTTTATCAACTCAACTCCTCTCCTTCAGAATTTTTTTTAAAAGATAATAATTATTAGTAATAATAACCCCAGCAAACAAACAGAAATGCCTCATTCTCGGAAAACCACTATCTAGTTATCTATCTACCTATAATTTCATTCCTTTGCAAACAGATTCTCTCTGTTTATATTTCTCTCTGTGCTCTCTGCCTTCTGTCATAATAATAATAAGTATTAGTAATAATCCTTGGGCTGTTGCCAGTAGTAAAGAAGAAAGTGTAATAGTGAGGCACTGGGCTGTATGATGTCTTCTTGGCTTTTCTTCGCGAATGAAGATTCAGGAAGGACTCATCGCACGCTTTCTACATGCGCGTTGATGATTCAGAGGTTGGATGTGTCCTTCGAGCCTGTGCAATGGACCTTTCTGGTGGAGCGCAGTGTGCACAGAACTGCCCTCACCCTTTAAACCAAAGGTTCGTCTGCTGGGGCCTAGCAAGCTTGGACGGTGGGAGCGAGGTCCTCAGGTCATAGGTTTGGTTTGAGTTTCCATCTCTTAGATGATTGACCTTACAGGTTTAAACGAGAACCATCTGCCCGGGTTTGAAAACAGAGTTTTCCTTCTCCTAGGATGGTTGCCAAAAGGCTAGAGAGCCCATCCTGCTCATTGACGCTCTTTGTCAGACCCTTCGGTTGTGACCTGTCTGGCATGGGAGGCCCTACTGGTGGCTATTATGCCACCGCCAGCATAGCTCACAACTTCATTAGGGTATGCAAGCCTCTCCCCCACAACAAAGGGGCGCCAACGGAGAGGGCTGTATCATGTGGAATTGCATCTTTGACATTTGGCAGGAAGGAATGGTGCCCTGCAGCTGCTCCTGGAGAAATTACAGGGTGGGGCTAGTGGAGGGAATTTTAAAAGGAGATTTTACATCTAAAAAGAAAAGAAATTCTAAAAATCAGAGGATGATCCAAACATTATGAAACTTGGTGGGCTACCAGCGTAGAAGTGTCCTCCAAGTGTGGTTATTTTCATCCCGATAGCTCTAAAAAATGAGCCCAGGAAGGCCCTCCATTGCTGCTAATGGGCCGGATCTAGCCACATTTTTAAGCTGCTGACCAAAAACAGTTATTTGGCTACCTGCCCGTTTTGGGAGGCATGCAAAAACGGATCCAGGGGTCTCTTGAAATTTGGCCAGCAGAGATTTGGCCGAAATGCACAAGCCTAGTACATATTACCTCTTAACTCTTGTATTGCATCACCATCTGAATGTGAAATAGGGCAGTACTGTACCAAGTACAGTTATCTTGGCAGTATCTGACCTACAGACAATAGAAATGGAGATATTCGCTATTCCTCCCTCAGATGTTGACTCTGGAGACAGTAGCTATTCTTCCCTCAGATATTAATGTTATACTAAGGTGTTACACTCAGAAACACAATATTATACTCAATAGCAAGATTTTACATGTTACAAGAGATGAGAGTTGAGCAAATATCAAGAGGATGGTTGAAGACCTTCAGTGGTGACCATTTTTCTGTCCTACAATGTCTGCCAAAAATGCCCCCAGATTAGGAGAAATCTGAAAGTAGCTGAAGGTGCGCTTCTGGTTTTGAAAAAGAAAAGTTGTTTTATGTTAAACAATACAGAATTTCTGCAACTTATTTAAGTGGTGAACTGTCACTTCTAGGGGCTTCCAGGCAACAACAACAGCAACACTTTATTTATACCTCGACCTCTCCCCCCAAAGGGACTCAGGGCGGTTTATAACAAAGTATAACAAAAATAGCAAACATTCAGTGCCAGGATGAGTCAACTCACTTGTTTTTTAAGCTAGAAGAATAGTTTAGGGGAGTCTGGGGGTTTAGCATCGTATTTTTCTCACTCCAATCTAAAATGTCTAAAAGAGTGTTTGAGATGGAAAGGATTGGGCTTTGATGACTTGGAAGAGATTTGTCAGAGGACTTTTTGTTTGTTTGTTCTCACTACTAGGAATGGCAATCAAGAATCTAGCCGCTATTTTATGTGGAGCCAGATTTTCACAGAAGTGCCTTCCTTGGCTTGTCAGTTAGTTGGAGATTTTCTCAGATAGAAGGATGTTTGCTAAACTCTGCAGTGGTTGCTTGAACACGTATTGTATCTCAAGGGAGTGGAAAGAACAGATTTGCCTGTTTCTGATTCTGGCATTGCTTTACAGAAGATAAGAACATTGGCTTTCAAATTGCCTTTTATATGCATATTTATTTAGAAAAACTTTCAGAGCTTTACATCATAAAGCTCACACTATACTGCACACATAAAATTGAGTTTTCACCCAATTACTTTTTTAGCCTATCAATGTTTTTTACGTATATATTTTAAGGGAAGGGGGCCCAAGGGATTTTAGAACACCGATATTTGTGAGGTTTAAAGTGTAGATTTCCCCATATAAATCCATTAGAAATTTTGGTTCTTGAAAATGAGGGAATGGGCTTGAATCCAAATCAATTTTAGTACTGTATCTGGGTTAATCCAAGGTGATGCGCTCACTTTTTAAAAAAAGTTTTCGCCTTCCTCTTCTTGTCTTCTTGGTGCTCAAGCACAAACATAACTGTTACTGTTGAAATTTATTTCAAAAAGATATCTCCCCAAATTAATGTTAAAGCTTTTCCCAATTTGAATTCTTCAAGATTAGTCTTATGACCAAGAAGAAATCACTTGGGGCAACAAACAGAACGATTTCTAAAAACATGGGGCATTTTCTTCTTCCGAAAAAAAGGAGAAACAAGAATGCTGTATATTGTTATGTGCATATGACAATATTTATTATAATTGTTGTATTGCCGAAGGCTTTCATGGCCGGAATCACTGCGTTGTTGTAGGTTTTTTCGGGCTATATGGCCATGTTCTAGAGCAGGGGTGCTCACACTTTTTCAGCATGTGAGTTACTTATAAAACAACCAAGTCAAAATGATCTACCTACCCACTACTCAGAGAGTCATAAAAGCAAAATATTTGGAAATTTATTTCAGTGAGAGCCATATAATATATTTTAAGACTGAATTCAACTAAAGGTGAGTATAATAAGCCCCTGAATTTATTCATAATAATAATAATGATAATATTCATTCAGTCTCTGCTGCTACTACTAATAGTAACAACAACAACAGGTTCCTAGAGTAGAAGGAGACCTCCAAGGGCCATTCAGTCCAACCTCCTTCTGCACCTTGGTGGCATCGGGAGCCTGCGGGGCGGGATTGAGCCTTCCTCCCGCCCTGCCTGCGATCTACCAGGACATCCTACGAGATCTACCAGTAGATCGCGATCTACATAATTAGCACCCCTGTTCTAGAGGCATTATAATTGTTCTTGCTCTTGGGAAGAGCTGTATTCATCATCATCATCAGTTTCTCACTTGTTAATCGCCCTGCATTAAAATGCTCCAGGCGATTTACATAAAACAATAGCATTAAAAATACACAGTATCAAATAGACTGCATTAGACATTTAAAGCTGTGCTAAAAAGCCAGGTCTTGAGTGCCTGAGCAAAGGGTCACGCATGGCCCTCAAGTGGGGAGGCAAGGAGTTCCACAAGACAGGGGCAGAGATGGAGAAGGCCCTACATCTTGTGCTCTCGAGGCGTACTTCCCTGGGGCCTGGAACATACAGTAAGTTTAGTTGGAGGAGTCGTGGCGACCACTGGCGGCGAAGAGGGGAGAAGTGGTCTCTGAGATATGCTGGCCCCTGACCATAAAGCGCCTTAAAGGTCAGAACAACTTAAACAGGGCCCGGAATTCTGTTGGAAGCCAGTGCAAGTGTAACAGAGTTGGAGTTATGTGGCATCTCAAAGGTGTTTTTTGCAGCCTGGCAGCCGCATTCTGAATAATGCGGATCCTCCGAGTAGTCGACAGGGGAAGGCCAACATACAAGGCGTTACAATAATCCAGTCTAGATGTAACCGTCACATGGATGATTGTAGCCAAGGCTTCCTCTGAAAGGTAAGGTGCCAGCTGTCTCGCCTGCTGGAGATGGAAAAAGGCCTGCTTACTAACATTAGCGATCTGAGCCTCCATCTCTCTCTCTCTCTCTCTCTCTCGGCATTACTTCGCGAACGAAGATTCAGGAAGGACTCATCCCACGCTTTTTACAAGCGCGTTGATGACTAAAAAGGCCAATCTGAGATAGGCAAGTTCGGTTGCAGAAAGCGCAGCAGAAAGTCTCCTTGGGTGATGTTTTTCCAAGTTGCGGTTCTTTCTGCGTTGTCGTTTCTCGAGACCCATTCGGCGTGTCTTCTCGAAAGAGGCCGCAGCATTGTGGATAGTGCTTCTCCATGCCTCCCGATGTGAGGCCAGGGTGGACCATTGTTGGTGATCAATCTGGCCAAGCCTGAGATGTTGTTTCAGGAGACCTTATATCTCTGTAGGGGGGCGCCTCTCTTGCGCTGACCCGTGGCGAGTTCACCGTAGAGTAGAATCTTTGGGAGGCGGTGGTCCTCCATCCTAGAGACGTGTCCTGCCCAGCGCAGCTGTGTTTCTCAATAGCATGGCCTCAATGCTGGTGATCCCTGCTTGCTCAAGGACAGCAACATTCGTCACATAGTCGGTCCAGTGTATATTTAGGATTGTGCGAAGACAGCGCTGATGAAAGCGCCTCGAGGGAGTCGAGGTGTTGGCGATAGGTGACCCATGTTTCAGACCCATAGAGGAGAATGGACAGTATGATAGCTCTGTACACACTGATTTTGGTGCTTTGTCTCAGGTGCTTGTTGCTCCAGACTCTTTTGTGAAGCCTTCCGAATGCACTATATGCCTTTGATAATCTGTGATCTATCTCTTTGTCAATCTTGGCGTCTGAAGAGATGATGCTTCCCAGGTAGGTGAACTGCTGAACGGACTTAAGCACAGATGTGCCTATGCTGACATGAGGATGGTGGTGTTCTTCCTGTGGTGCGGGCTGGTAGAGGACTTCTGTTTTCTTCAGGCTGACTTCCAGCCCGAACAGCTCTGCAGCTGTTGCAAAGCAGGATGTGAGGCGCTGCAGGGCTGCTTCTGAATGGGCGACAAGGGCAGCATCGTCAGCAAAAAGTAGCTCACGGACTAGATAGTTTAGAGTCTTAGTGCGAGCCCTCAGACGGCTTAAGTTGAACAAGCTACCATCAGTACGATAGCGTATATATATGCCGTCTTCTTCTTGTAGGTCTGCCATAGCCCTTTGGAGCATCATGCTGAAGAAGATTGTAAATAGGGTTGGTGCAAGAACACAACCTTGTTTCACTCCATTAGTTATGAGAAAGGGCTCCGAGAGAGCATCGCCATATCTGACTTGACCGTGCTGGCCCTCATGTAACAGGACAATCATTTTGAGGAACTTGGGGGGACATCCTAGACGTTCCAGGATCTGCCACAGACCTTTCCTGCTCACAGTGAGCCTCCATAGTCAACTGTGAATCCAGGACGACACCCAAGCTCTTAACAGTGGAAGATGGATGAAGGGGAACACCATCGAAGTTGGGCAGGAAGGGCGCCACTCCAGGCGGGCAGCCAGGTCACAAATCTCAGTCTTAGTAGGATTCACCTTCGGTCTACTGGCACGCAGCCATCTTGATACACCTGCAAGACATAAGGTGAAATTGTCTGGTATTGAGGTGACTCCAGACTCCAGCCGTAAAAGCAGCTGGGTGTCATCTGCGTATTGGTGGCACTGCAGACCAAAGCTCCGCACGAGGCTGGCAAGATGTCTCACGTAGACGTTTAAGAGGAGGGGAGAGAGAATTGCTCCCTGAGGCACCCCACATCAGAGGCCAGATCTGTCAGAGGTTCGATCTAGGTACTCGACACATTGAGACCGGCCTCAAAGAAATGTGTCAAACCAACTGAGGGCCCGACCACAAACTCCCACCATGGCGAGTCGATGGATCAGCAGGTCATGGTTGAGAGTGTCGAATGCAGCTATAAGATCCAGGAGTATCAGGAGTGCCGACCCCCCTCTATCAAGCTGAAAACGAAGTGTATCAGTAATAGCCACCAGAACCGTCTCTGTCCCATGGCCCAGATCCAGGCCGGTGATATTGACCAGAAACTGTTGCATTTGTCTCAGCACAGCTTGCTCGATCACCTTGCCCAGGAATGGAAGATTGGAGACAGGGTGATAGTTGGACAAAATCGCAGGATCCAGGTTTGGTTTCTTCAATAAAGGACGGACTAAAGTTTCTTTTAAATTATCTGGAAAGGCCCCAAGCTCAAGTGAGCAGTTGATGATTTTCCTTAAGGGATCTTGTAATCCACCCAGACAGCATTTAACCAGCCAAGAGGGGCACGGGTCAAGAGAGCAGGTGGAGGGCTTTGCCGCAGCCAGGATTTTTATAACGGTCTCGATGTCAAGAGGGTGAACTGGTCAAAATAGGTCTATCAGACGGCCACGGGATCTCTAGCTCATTCAGAGTATCTGCTGTCGGGGGCAGCTCCTGCCGTAGCGTGTTGATCTTGTCAGTGAAAAATTTCTGAAATGCTACAGCTGTAACAGTCAACGTTGTAGGATCCTGAACCATAGGAGCTGGGTTTGTCAGGGCTCGGACAATTTTAAATATCTGCGTTGGGCGGGATCTTGCAGTGGCTATTAGTGAGGAGTTGTAGGTTTTTTTGTCCTCTTTCACTGCTGACTCATAGGACTTCCGGAAAGCCTTAAAAGCAGACGCTGACCACTCATCTGGCTTCCGGTGCCACCGATGTTCCAACCATTTCCGCTCACGCTCCATCGACCTTAGCTCGCTGGTATACCAAGGGGCACGGTTTCGATGGGGGAGGAAAAGGCATTTTGGAGCAATCTCTTCTAAAGCTGCCGACAGTCTGTATTGCTAGCAAAGATTTCTGTAGAGGATGGACAAAATACTATTTGCCAACATTAGCTTTGTAAATGTGAATGTGAGACCTGGTGACTACGTGGCCACAGTCAAGCAGCGATCCAGAAACTTGGTCGAGGCTCGATGAGATATTCATTGAAAAACTATAGCAAAATGTGTTGCCGGATGCCCCACAAAACCCAAGTTTTTGCAGTTTAATAAACCTTTTCAGTGATGGCAAATAGGCTAAAAAAAATTCTAAAGGAGACCATTCATGAAGACCAGGCGGGTTTTTTGCCCGGCAGGCATCTGAAAGACAACATAAGAACTATGGTGAATATCATAGAGGTATATGAGAAGAACCCCCAGATCGAGGTGGGACTCCTTTTCGTCGACGCCGAAAAGGCGTTCGACAACACCAACTGGAATTTTCTAAAGCAACTGATCATAGAGAAGGATATGGGTTTCAACTTTAAGAATGCCATCCAGGCTATTTACTCGAGTCAGTCGGCGGACCTTTTAATAAACTGTGAATCGGCAGGAGAGATCAGCATACAAAAGGGCACCAGGCAAGGTTGCCTGTTGTCGCCCCTCTTATTCATTATGACTCTGGAACCGCTTCTTGAAGCTATCAGAACAGACGGCGAACTAAGAGGTCTTCGGGTTAGGAAAGAAGAATTTAAAGTAAAAGCTTTCCCCGATGATATTGTTTGTATTGTTGAAAACCCGCTAGAAACTATAACCAATTGGTCAAAGAAGATTACAGAATTTGGTTTGGTGGCGAGCTTTAAAGTTAATAAGGAAAAGACCAAAATTCTAACGAAGAATATCAACGACGAGAGAAGGGAACAACTGCAGGGAATTTCCAATTATGAGACTGCCAATAAAGTCAAATATCTGGGGATCTCTTTGACAGCTAACAACAACCAGCTGTTAAAGAATAATTACGAGAATACCTGGGAGAGAGTCAAAAAGAAGCTAGAGAATTGGAAGCATCTCAACTTAAACCTGATGGGCAGAATCTCAGCCATCAAAATGAGCATACTCCCCAGAATAATGTTCCTTTTTCAGAATATCCCGGTAATAAGAACGGACCATTGTTTTAAGACCTGGAAAACAGATATTCTTAAGTTCGTCTGGGGTGGTAAAAAAGCCAGAATAAAATACAAATTATTATGTGACAAGAAAGAAAGAGGGGGCCTAGCGCTGCCCAACCTGCAGCTCTATTATGAAGCTGCAGCTCTCAGTTGGGTAAAAGACTGGGCTACCCTGAAGAAAAACAGAATTCTGGCAGTGGAAGGATTTGACGCGTGGCGAGGCTGGCACGCCTACCTCTGGCATGACAAGGCCACAATTGAGAGGAACTTCACGGACCACTACTTTAGGGCGGCTCTTATTAAAGCTTGGAGGAAGTACAAAACCCGCTTCTATTCTAAAACACCAATGTGGGTTTCGCCCCTAGAAGCCAAACATATGAAGGAGATTCCTGCACGAAAGTGGTTTACCTACAAACAGCTTATTCAAAAATCGTCCAAGGAATGGCAATTAAAATCATTGGAGTGCCTTCGAGAACAGGGGATGGAACTCACCTGGTACCAATATGCACAGGTGAAAGAGCAATTCAAGCAAGATGCACAGAAAGACTTTAGTGCTCAAGAGACAACATGGGACAGAATCATGAAATCTGAAAGGAAGGAAATATCTCTTCTGTACAACAAGCTTCTTGAATGGGAAATGGAAGATGAAACTATTAAAGAGACAATGGTGAGGTGGGCCCAGGAACTGGGCCATTCCATACTCCTTAAAGATTGGGAAGATATATGGAAAGGAAAACTAAAGTATACGGGCTTTACAAACATTACCGAAAACTGGTATAAGATGTTTTTTCATTGGTACCACACCCCAGTTACCCTGGCAAAATGCTATAAAAATCTAAAAGATAACTGTTGGAGATGTGGAGAAAGAAGAGGAACATTCATCCACTGCTGGTGGACTTGCAAGATGATTAAGCCGTTTTGGAGGGGAGTTCACGCCCATGTAGTCAAAATTTTAAATTTGAATTTGGAATTTAAACCCGATTATTATTTACTGAATATAATGGACTTCGAAATACAACGTAATGGCGATAAAATTTTCTTCTATTTGGCTGCTGCGGCGCGAATCGAGATAGCTAAAAAGTGGAAAAACAGCACCACACCGAAGATTGAGAACTGGCTACTGAGGGAGATAATGGACTTGGACATCCTAAAAAACAGAGTGTTAGATCAAAACCCGGAAAGTAGGATAAATGGGAAGCAACTAATAATCTACTTAAATGAAGTGAACCCTAAAGGGAAAACCAATAAGGAGAGAAAAGGAGTCTAAAACCCCTCCAAGAAGAGGAGGTGTAGAAAGTATTAACTCCAAGTAGAAGATTAATTCAAGATTTATTTTACCCTGTAGACTGGACTGGAAGTCAATACTTATTGTCTTTAATTTCCTCTATTTTAACCCCTTTTACCTCTCACTTCCTACCCCCTTTTCCCTACCTCTGTCTCCCCCAACCTCCCTTTCCCTCCCCTATCCCATGGCCCTACCTCTTTTCCCTCCCCATGTTCTATCCCTTTTCCTTTCTCTTCCCTTTTTCTTCCTTCTTTTTTCTTCTTTTTTATTATATGTACAGTATTAAAAATAACCCTCAATAAAGAATAATTAAATAAAAAAAATAAACCTTTTCCATGTTTTCATGATAGAACCAATTAGGAAATGACATTTATAACCCAGGAACAAAAACTGTTATAGAAGGGACAAGGCTCTTCTTGCCATTGTTAATGCCATGTGTACTAATCCAGAACTGTGGGAAACGATAATATGGAGTTATTTGATAAGCTTGTACATGATAAACAATTGTTTTTGTTAGCAATTGCTTGTTTAAACCATATCTTACATGGTAGGTAGAGGATGAGGGAAACTGTAGTTTGTCTTAATCCATTGTGTCTTGTTTCTCTCTGTTATCTACTGTTTCAGGGGTGGACAGCTGGGAAAATCAGGTAAAAAGTCACCTTTATAGGTATAGTGGTAAAAAGCTAGTATTTGTTTCAATTAGACAGAGATCATAAGGTAGCAGAAAATCCTAAGTTTATATTGTAGCTTCTGGTTGTGTAAACAAATTTCAGCCGTCCTGCCCCATTTGCAGTTTTGACTTCTGTGGATTTGATTAAAATGGTCTCTCTAGGAATATCTAGGCCCTTTATCATGACTTTATGGACAGTTTCCTCCGGTTATGTTAGAGGAGCTTGAGGGAACACCTATCTAGCATTCTCTATGTGATCTGGTGTAATTCTGTGGTCGGTTTCCATGTGAGCTTAATGATGGAAAACCCAGAAATTCCTAAGGAGGTTTTCTCTTCTTTCAGTTTCATTAGGCATTTCATAATGAATGGACTCCAATGTTGTATACTGCATATGTTTCTGCAGTAGATTTGACCCTTAGTTCAGTTAACTCACCTGAATCTTGAATTTGGCAGGTTGATTTTCTTTAATGTCATGGTCTTGCCAAGTTCTCTTTTCTCCCTGCATCTTTCAGTGCTGAAATTGGAAGTAATGTTCGGGTTGAAAACAGCAAATGTCTTGGATTTGGCTTGTACTGTATTTCAGTGTAGGCATCTGGGGACTCAGCTATGGCTAAACGTTTGGTTTATAGTCTGTGTTTATGTTTAATACATCGCTGTTAGCTGTGGATTTCAGAGCTGGGTATAACTTTTGTTCAGAATAAGATTCCTATGAAAGGTATGTGGACATTCCTTTTTAAGAGAGTAAATTTAAAAGATAATATTTTTGCTGATGCATTGAAAAAATGCAGTTGGATAAATAAAATGCCTGCTTTTCTGAAATAACATTTACGGTAGTTTCTTCTATGGTAGATTTATTGCTCAGAATGATTTCATACCCCTTTCCCATTTTCTTGACGGATAAAGTGGATGCCTATTAAACGAGGTTCATGTTTTTATGGTTGAAATATTTTTTATGTTTTTATAGTTAGATATAACTTTATTATGTAACTGTGCGATTTTAGGTTTTATTTTTAATTGGTGGTTTGATGTCAATTAGTGTTGGTATTGGGTGGGTTGTATCTGTCTGCTTTTATGGTGAGGCATTGAATGTTTGCCTCTATGTGTTTTTAGTGTATTATAATCCACCTTGAGATCTGCTTCCAAGTTACAGCACTGAGTCAAACTCTTGGTCTGTTTGGGCCAAGGGTGGGGATCCTCTTTTCACCCAAGCGCCAAGTTCACTTTCAGAGAAATTGATGAGTGCATCCTTGTTATGAGCATAGTCATAGGCAAAAGGGTAGGATCAGTCACCTAGCTTATTTCATTTCAAAAGCTTTTGAAATTAGATTTCATATCTTTAGAAGGTACATAAATTCTTCTAAATCGTGTAATGTAAATATATTTATTTCTGAAGATCTGTTTTAATATTATAATTACATATAATTGGCCATGTGTCAGGGGTACTTTGATTGTGCTTTTCCTACATGGCAGGGGGGTGGAGTAGATGGCCCATGTGGTCTCTTCCAATTCTATGATTCTATAATTGCATTTCCTTGGAAATTTCAAAGCAACTCATTTAAGTTAAGTTGTATTTTTCTTTTGATAAAAATAAAAATTAGTATAAAAAAGGAAATTTCATGGTAACAGTCTCCCAACAATCTCCTAGCCAAGGAAACCTGGCAAGTCCTAATCCGAGGAAGTATAGCTACTGTACATATTATATTTTTACCTCAGAAGAACCAATGTAGGGGATAGGCAGAGTAGTAATTAAACTAGAATGAGGAATTTATGAGTAAAGTTCAAATCACAGCAAAAAGAATCTTTGCTTTTTTTACCTTAAAAATAGAAATTTTCAGAAAAATATTGAAAAATTGAACATTAGTACTCTTTAGAGCAGAGCCTTCCAAACATGTCGCGACATGTTAGTGTGTCGACTGCAGTGTGTAGTTGTGCCACACAAATGTAAGGAGAAACCCCAGAGTCTATGTGAAATAAGCAATACCACTGAAAAGTGGAAGTTTAAAAATGCTTGATGACAAAATGCAAGTAATCTTTCTTTAATAACCCACCAAATATTCAGAAACTATGTTCACTCCGTCAATCTCATCCATATCATTAAATGGCTAAATAGTTATTTTCATCCTGTGTATAGCTGGAAGGGTTTTAGCAACATAATGGGAGGTTGGTGAACAAAGGTTGGAGAAAACAGACATTCAGGATTGAGTTTGAGAGTGTGTCTGCAGTAAATAATGCAATAAAATCTCTCCTGCTGGGAAACAGCAGGGGTTTGTAAGGTAAATAGGATATCAAACATGGTGAATTTATGCCCAAACAAGTTATAAGTACATATATAGCTCAGCTGATAATGTAGATTATTCCTGGGAAAGTGGGAAGTTAATAATTAATTTGAATATTTAGCAGGTTTTATGCTACAGGACTACATCTTCAAAAGGAGAATCAAATGTACAAGAGGCTGAATCAAGAAGTGGGATCTGAAATGGGAAGATTGATAGAGTAAAAGGAAAATACAAAAACCTGAACCATACTCTCACCACAATTGGTCAATTGCGTGTTCATTTTCCATTACCTTTGCAGGTTTGTGGTCCAACTGATTCTTTACTACTGGCAGGTGGTACTTGTGACCTAAGTTCCAGTGAATCATTTGGGCCATAATCAATTATTATTGTTATTATTATTATTAGACCTCTTCTGCCAAGAAAACTCCAGGATAGGGTCACCATAAGTTGACTTGAAGGCAACAACAAAGAGGAATTGTTTTTGAGTGCAATTTCTGAATTTCTACAGAATGTAATAATTTTAAATCAAATGTAATATGTTTGACAGTAGACTTTATGCTCTTTTGCTTTATGTAACTGTGTTAACTGGTCTAATAATTTCCCCTTGTTACACTCACAGAAAAAAACCCTATTGTGCCAAGGTTTTTTTTTAAATAAAAAAGACAATACTCTGTCAAATGAAACACTGGAAATATATTTCATTTTCTGGTTTTTGGAATAAGCATTGAACAATGCAGCTTTGCGTGTCTGTTTGCGTTCTTTTTAATGGGTTGTCTGGCATTCAGAAGTCTCTGTGGATGGGCTATTTGGATGTATTTCTGAGGACTCCTTGAGAATGTGGAATATCTGCCTTGTACTTTCATGGCAAAAGCCAAACATGAGTATCATGCAAACGTTTTAGCAGTAACTTTCAAGTAATTTTCTGAGGGCTGTTGTGACATTTCTGATCAGAGTTGTTATTACCCAAATCCTTATCTCTACTCACCTGAGTCCCCTGGCTGTTTTGAACTTTCCTAATGGATTTCGGAGCAGCTTTTTCAAAAGCGTTCTCTCCTGTTTTGTTACCACTGTATTTCTGAGATTTCATGACATTACTTGGCATTAGGACTTCTCTAAGTTTTAATAAAAGGAAAATAGAGTGCTGTTATGCTACTGTGTTACTTCAAAACTGTTAAGTTTCACAAGCCGGGAAAAGGTGTGCTTTTGTATAATTTCTTTGGCTTCGGAACAGTTTGACTTTTCTCGACTAAGTCACCAATAATATTTCATAGCTTTACTGCATGTGAACCCATTAAATTGTCCTTCTCCTTGCATTTGGTACATAGTGTGCTCTGGTGAGACCCTGGACGGTAGTGACCCGTACAGAAAATCTCTCTGGGCAACTTTCTTACTTTTCAGACATTTTTATAAGGTGACCAAGGCTATCCGAGGAGAAGTAACAGTGCTTTAACAGGATGCCAGGAGTAGATGACACACATACTACGTCATCAGTGCTGGGACTGTTCCAAAGGCAGATAAATAACTGGGCATGTTTTGAGTAATCTGAGTGCCAGGATGTATTGACATAAATCAATGTTGAATATTTCCTTTTTTTCAATTTTTCCCCTTCAGTATCTGGTATAATCCCAAAATGGACATGCCTTTTGCTCAAAGTATTAAATAACAGATGGATTTATGTGTAAGAAATAGAATTCCCTTTAGTAATGTCTTGCTTGAAATGATGTGTTTCACAAGAGTTCGACTGCTCATAAAAGTAATCTTGACAGCAGATTGGTGAGACTGATGGAGGAGGTGGAGCAGCAAGAATGATAGAATTGTGTACTGAAGCATTTTTGCTAAAAAGGAATGGACATGCAATCGAGATCAAATGATAATGCTCTTCTATGAGCTGCATTTTAGAGGAACTTTCCTCTGAAATGATTAGATGCTTTGCTTGAGAGGACGCACACTGTGGCAGTCTTCCAGCTCAGGACTGGAGTTTTACTTGCCTGTATATCTGTTGAGTGAATTATACTAAGCACTTTATGTTGAGCTTTTCCATGAAATAAATCGGCTTATCCTTCCATGGTAAAGTGCCTATATCTACTTTCCTGTGGGTTAAACGGAAAGAATTTGCTGGATGGTAGCACCTCAATGTAGGAGTTTAAATTAAATCTTGAGGCATCATCATCTGAACTGCCCAGTCTAAATTTGGATATATTTTTGAACTTCTACACATACATGCATTCTGTCATTGCTGATTCTCTGTGCAGACCACACACACACACACACAGAGTGTTTCAAAATGATGGGTGTATATTACTACATAAAACTCCCTATTTCTCTAATAACAGTGGGAGCAGGGGTAAGAGATAATTTCCCAACAATTCATCTTCTCATTCTCTTGCACCCAAATTTGCAACTCATACATTATCTCATAGTTATAGAATCATAGAATCATAGAGCTGGAAGAGGTAAGAGCCATTCAGTCCAACCCCATTCTACCATTTGGGAACACAGAATCAAAGGACTTCTGACATGACCATCCAACTTCTGCTTAAAAGCCTCCAGAGAAGGAGATTCCCCCAGGCTCCGAGGCAGCATGTTCCACTGCTGAACAGCACATACCACCAGGAAGTTCTTCTTAATGTTTAGGAGGAATTTTGTTGTAGTCTAAATCAATTGTTCTATGTCTTAGTTTCCAGAGCAATATAATAATAATGATGATGATGATGATAATCCCTTGCCCTCTCCTCGGTGTGACATCCTTTCAAATATATAAACATGGGTGTCATGTCTCCTCTTACCCTTCTTTTCTCCAAACTAAAAATATACACAGCTCCTTCAGCTGTTCCTCTTTACAGTGGTACAGTTTACAATTCCAGGAGCATTTACCATGCGACTGGTGAAATTAGCTATATATAAAAGTTTCTTCAGCTGCATTCCAGTGTTTGTCTTACATTTGGGTTGACATCACGTAAGCACCTTTTAGGCCATGACAGTCCAAAAGACCTGTTACCTTTTGTTTTTGATTAGGGAAAAAAATGTCCATCATTGATGTTTTTATTGGTACTTCAAGATAATGTGAGATGTCTCCCAAGTTTTTAACATCTATCTCCCTGAGATTTTGAATGATCTCATTGTTTTGTCTGCACAGTATTATATCATCAACATAACTCACGATATAAATCTGTTGATCACTTCTGAACTATTTGTATACACATTTGCCAACAGGGTCTGGAGTAAGTTCTTCTTTAATAGCAAGCTGATTTAGTTCCCCAGCCCATGCTCTGGCAGTCTGTTTCCAACCATCAATGTTCTTACTCAATTTGCATACAAAGAGGTTCTTCTCAGAAATATGAAATTCTTGTTCAAAGTAAAGATCTTTTTGGTTCATCAGTTGGTTCACCATACAGAAAAATCATTGGGCATGGATTTCCTTGGATACTACTATACTTTAAAGAGTGCTACTGATAGTGTGTGTGCTGGAATGAAGGTCTTTTTCCTGACCATATTTCTGACGGTAGTCTTGCCTTATATTTCTGAATCTCTCCTGGTATATATTTGTGGTAAAAATTCTACAGCCAATTGCCATTTTTTCTTTTGAAAATTCTGATAAAGTTCATGTCTCATTTCTATATAAAGATTCGATCTTTACATAAGACCTCCAGATCATTCTATCATCGACAACTCTGCTCAGGTCTTGCAGATTTAGGGGTGTAGCCTCTTCTAGTATTTCCATGTTTTCCTGATGCCGTCTACATTACCAATCATTGCTCTCTTTTCTACTGAGTCATATCTTCTTATAGTATGGCCAAAGTACAACAACCTTTGCTTAGTCATCATGGCTTTTAGAGAGAATTCAGGCTTGGTTTTCTCACTCTCTTTTTTTTACACAAGCACCATTAAGAGGACAAGCAACATATGCCACACAGATTGCCTCACTGGCTCCTACAACCAACAATCCTAGGGGAAGAAGACCTCCACATCTACCCAAAGTAGATGGATTCAGGATTGCATTGGCACCTGCTACCAGTTTATGGGAGTATCACAACCAGGACTAATAATGTCCATGCTACGAGGGATGCAGTGATCTTAATTGCTCTCTCAATCAATGATTACTGGCTGAGAACTGAAGGATGGTTACTTGGAAATTTCCTTCCACTTTCATCAGGTACCACAAGCTAGATGTGTTTGCCATGGCTGAGGGTGTTGTCTACGCCAGGTGTATACTCCAACAGATACTGGGATAATAACTCAAATTGGGCTCCAGCTTGTTACACAACTAGATTGGTATGTCCCACTTTCAGGATGTTCTGCCCCCCTCTCAAGGAAATTGTGTACATATTTGATCTGGCTACGGTCATCCACGCTTTTGTCACATCCCGAATAGATTACTGCAACACACTTTAAGTGGGGCTGCCTTTGAAGACAGTTCGGAAACTGCAACTAGTTCAATTAGATGAGGATATGGCTTACTGTTTACTAATCTAGGTTTGTGGACTGAATACTGTTTTAACTTAATTGAATGTTGATTATGTATTTAATTTTAACTGTTACTATTTTAATGATGTATGTTTTTATGGTTTATATTGTATACCATGGCATCAAATTGCTGCCTCTGCTAGCCACTCTGAGCCCCCCCCCCCCCGGGGGGGGGGGGAAGTTGAGAAGGGCAGGGTAAAAATGCTGTAAATAAATAAATAAATAAATATTTGTCATAGGAACAGACCTGGTCTTCTGTTTGCCTCATACTTGTTTTGAATTCCTTATTATCTCTCGTGTTCTAGCGCCTTTTCAATTTTTTTCCTCTGTTAAAATAGTAAAAATATAAAATACAAATGCCTTTTTCAATTGAGATACCCCTTTTTCCAACCAGAGCATCAAGCTGTCACATGCTTAGAGTGTGGTGTAGACACCTTCTTTAAAGGTCTTTAAACAAGCTGGATGGCTGTATGTTTCTAGAAAATATGTATGTTTCTAACTCTGAGTCTGTGGCTGGCCTTATGATAGTGAGGGTTGTTTCCCTAGTGGGCCCCCTCAAAAGTTTTCCATGTTCCTGCCTTTGGAGAAATGGAAGGGCTACCCCACATTCATGATATTTGGCCCTTCTTTCACAGCATATGGCTCTTTGACAGGCAAGAGAAATATACACGGGGGTTTCCTCCCAATCTCTCCTGTCTCAATCTCTCCTTGCATTAATAGTAATTATGTTAATAATATCCAACTTTTTGCCAGGTTTGACTCTGAAGTTTTTTACAAATATATCTTTTTTCTCTGAGACTGGATTTGCAGACCTAAACCATCAAAAATAACAAACACTTACGGTATCCGAATTGTTTTAACACAGAAAACAGGAGCAGCTCTAGTATATAGTAATAAGTGGAATTGTGTCCAGTCATTTGTGTGTATCAGTATGCATCCATGTTCGTAGTCGAACTTTTCCTATGTTGTAGTAGAGCCTGTGAGTAACATTGCAAACAGGAGTATGGGTGTAAGGGCAGGGAAAAGGGCTACTCGAGAGCAAGACTCAGGGGATGAGCAACAAAGAGGATCTGGGATATACTTATGAAGCCCACATATGAGGATTCTTTTGAGGGATTTTCTGGGAATGATGCATCTGAGAGTGAAGAAGAAAGCATGGAAAGGGATGGGGAAGAAACAGGATGGCCTGGATTGGACTAGGGTGAGAGAGGTGCAGGCTGTTTGCAAGGCACCAACAAGTAGTGACATGTTTGAGGGGTCTTCTGGGGGTGAGGACTGGCGTTCTGGGGATCCAAGTGAGTCCTGGGGAGAACTCAGTCTTGACAGGAGATGGGGCACTTGGAGGGGAACGCAAGGAGCTGCACATGAAGATTTGGCTACAGCTGAGGGTCATAATGAGCAGGCGTTGGCCACTTCATCCTCTGAGGAGGATTTGTAAGATAAAAGTAGGTTTGGGAACAATGGGAATTCGCAGATGGCAAGGTGTTGATGGCGTTCGTATGCTCTGGGTGCTGTGTACTGGGAAAACTCTTTGGGAACCTGCTGCTGCCTGTTCATGTTGGCGTTGGTGTGCTGATCTTTGCTTTGATCTTCTGTTGACTGTTTGTGTATCGACTTGGACTGGCTTCTCATACTGCGGACTTCTCTCTCCCTGACTTGGAATGGCTTGGTGTGTGGGTGCTGACGCTAGGACTGCTTACCCCGTGACGACTCTGGACAGCTTGGATGACGCTTCTATCTTCGTGGGATCCTCCTTTTGATCTTTTGTTTGTCCTTTTTGCCCTGTTTCATTCTGTTCCATTGTTCAAATTGGGTTTTTGAGTGTGTTTTACCTTCAAGTGGCAGTTTGTTTGTTTTGCACTGAATTGAAGTGTTTTTGAGGTTTTTTGGGTGATTTGATAAGACTGTAATAAACTCTATTTTGGATCCACCTCTTGGTCTGGCCCTTTAAGGTGTCTGGTCTCGACATTCTACTTTTGTGTAGCTTTGCAAATGGGCCCACAAAAATTACTAGCCAGCAAAAACTTATTTTGGCCTGATTCTTATAGGCATCATGTTAGCCATCTGTGGAACCCTGACAACTTGGAAAGGGAAAGCAAATGCAGGAACTGCCTTTTGTGGTTCAAATGAGTTGTTTCTATAGACAAGTGGTTACTTGACACATATAATTTATAATGCTGGGCAAGACTGATAACATTCATGGATTGTTTGTGAAGATCTGTGTGAGAGAAACTGTGCCAGAAACTAGATTCAGACATTAGGTACTTCATACTACTTTCCAAGTCTGTGTTCAGTATGGTAATATCTTAATTTGTGGCTTTCTCTTTGCATATGAATTTTAATTTTTGTTTTTTAGGGAAGAGACACAAAGCTGAATTTCAACTTTTAATTGATCAAATGATGAATAAGCAAAAGAAACATGCAAGTAAAAGAAACATAAAAGAAGAACCAAAAGAGAACGAAATAACCACTGAAGAACTAACTAGAGAGATTGGTATGTAATGCTGATTAATTCCTTCGTTCAGATACTAATGGGTATAATTTTATTTATTAAAGAATTATTGTAGAATGGCTTCATTTACATAAGGTTGTATATCTAATACATGTATTCAACTTATGGCAAATAATATTTTGTATATTCATGTAGTCATACTCAAAACAGTCAGGAAGGTGGCATCTGGTTCAGTATTGCACTTGGTAGAAATTGTGCATATGGCGTTCTTTATAGATATCAGCCATTGATCATGTTACATAAGAATTCATTTTCTTTTTCAAATATGAAAATGTCTTAACAGTCCTTGAATTGCATTAGCGTGTCTGTTCTCTGCCTATGGAATATTTTTTATGGTCCTAAAACATATGCTGCAGTTTAATGGGCAGGTTTTAAGACTGTGAGGCAGGCAGGGTGTTCTCATTACATCAAGCTCTCATGTTCTGTGTTGATCAGTAGTAATTGCAAATTAACTTGTTTTATTTCGGGTCTAAAGGTCAGTGTACATACACGGTAGGGAAGTTCTTGGAGTCACAAATGTACTTTAATTGAATTGTTATTTATATTATAATATGGTGTGGGAGTCATGCAGCTCATCTGTGGTTGATGGTATATAACTTCCAGAATCCATAGCCCTCAAAGCCAAAAGTGAGGGATGCTGGGAGTTGCCATCCCACAACATCTAGCTGGGGTGCATGATTCCCGGTTTATCCCTGATAATTCATTGTGGAAGTCAGGATGCTGTAGTGGGTTAGATAGGTAGGCTAGGATTTTATTATCCAAGTTAAAGTTCCCACTCAGCCATGAAATTGACTGGTTTTACTTGGTTGTGCCAGTTAGTTTCATTTATCCTAACATGCTTCACAGAGATATTGTATTGACATATAAAGCAGATAAGAGGAGATTTACGTATACTACCTCGAGTTCACTGTAGAGAAAAGAAGCTATACAGATGTAAGAAAAACATGCCCCAGTTCAGATGATTACATAAACCATTGCTTATAATTTTGGAAATAAAATCAATGTGTTCTATAGTGCAAGGGACAAAAATCAATTATTACTGTTTTCATCCCATTTATGGAGAGGAACTGCCTCTTTTGATTGTATTTTTGGAAAATATCAATTTTTTTTTGGCTGGATATTGACTTCATTTAAGTTATCTAAATTATAGCCCTTCTCAAGTTAATAAGATTGCTTTTTTGGCCTGTTGGTGACTCTTGACCTGTTTCCTTTAATAAAGCCCTCATGAATAAACATAACTAGAAATACCAAGATGCTTTTTGAACTTCATCATTGACATCTTATGTAGCCTGCAAAGCCAAAGCAAGCTTGAAATGTTTCCAAGGATAAAAGTTATCAGTTTTAGGCTGTCAGGCAATAGTTAGCTCCATTTGTGTAGTAAAAATTTATTAGATGCAAGGTACAAAGAACTATTATTTATCAACTTTACTTTTTCTGAAATATTTTTTTCAAAACCAGAACATGTGTCTGCACTTTAAATTAAAAAAACAACAACACAGTGAATTAACAGCCTTCAGAATGAAAAATCTTCAGCACAATGATGGTGATAATAGCTTCAACTTACTGGTGAAATGTGTGTGTGTGTATATATTTAAATGTTCGGATCCTGCCCAATATCATCAAACACTAGGCAAGGAGATGCTGTGTTGTATTTTAAAGAAACACAACTGGTGAAGGATCTTCTATATTTGTTTATTTAGCCATTGCAGGCATATCCCGCCTTTCCTCCAGTGAGTTCAAGGTTACATACAATATATGATGGCTCCTCCCACTTTATCTACCCAGCAACTTGGTGTATAGATCAGGCTCTGAGAGAGTAGTTTGTCCAGGGTTACCAAGGTCCCATCTACACTTCCATATAATGCAGTTTGGAACAGCATCATTTGTCAGTTTAACTGGGACCCCAGTGAGTTTTGTGGTTCAACATATGAATAAGCAAAAGAAACATGCACATAAAAGAAATGTAAAATCATGCTAGTTTTGCTATTGCAGCACTATTTGTGGTTGTTCACAACAGATACAAATGGGAATTAAAATGATTTCCATTACAGGATTTTTATTACAACAAATGATAATTTAACAACATGGAAAGAGCTCTCTTGCCTTTCAGTGCATTACAGCTCCCTAGACAAGTTATTCCTGGCGGAAAGAGACCTGTCAACTGTGGAAATTGGTCCAAACTGGGATCTATGTTTGGATGAGCAAAATTACCTTCCACACATTGGCATTACTTCGCGAACTGCATGCAACTGCATTTTTAATTCAAGCATTTGAACTTGAATTTAATTGTGCTACTTAGATGATTTCAAATAATTGCCGCATTTACTTTACCAAAGAGCATTCAATTCACATTTGAGTTTAAAAACTTCAAAAGATTTAAGGAGTTTTCTTTTTAGTGATTGTTCCTGTTCGTCAACAGAAGACAAGTTCTGCTGCTTTTGCAGACTTTGTTATTTTTCCAGGACACAGTGTCATCTTGAGACTGGAAGCTCGTCTCTCTCAAAAACACATGTCACTTGCTTTAATCGGCTGTTCTCATTCCCCAACAGACATGAGAGAAGTCCATTGCTTGTAATTTCTTATATCTTTCCCCTGTTTTTACAGTGTTTAAAATGATAAATTGAGAGGAGGGGAAGAGATAGGGAGAAATCACTGAAACAGTTGTTGAAGACTAGCTGTAAGTAAATAGTTTTAAAGTGTGACGTTTACAAGGGTTGTGTACCGTGAGAGCTGGAGAAGCATCATGTTTTCAGTTATGTACAGAACAAAATAGGTGTGCTGCAGTAAAAAATAAGCCAATTGGCTCACATTTGTTTTGTGCTGTTTCTCCCAGGAGAAAAAATGAGTGTTGAAGAAGAACAAACAGACTGGGCCCCCATTACAGATCACTCACCCAAAACAGAAAGTCTAGACTGTGGAAGAAGCGAATGCCTGGATTTGTCTGATGTTGAAGGAATGGACTCTGGTTCTTCTTTTCAGTTACCTGGATCTTCAGTCAGGTTTGTTTGCATGAATATGTGCGTCTTTCTTGCTCTAGGCATCACATTACCTGGGAACAAAAGTAAGAAGAGCATTTATGTGCAATTGATCGTGGAATGGCTTTAGACCTTCAAATCTGGATGGTGTATTTTGACCTTGAATTATTTTAATCATGTTTATTACGTTGTAATTTTAATCCAAACCATTTTAAAGTGAATATTGTATGTTTTGAGGCACTGTGTAGGCGCCATTTGTAATCTGCCTTGAGTTCCCCCCGGGGTAGAGAAAGGCAGGGTATAAATAACCCAAATAAATACAAAAATTGAATTACCATACATATGAATATTCAATATATGATGCCAGACTACTAAAACTGTATGATACTTCCACTTACTTACGTGTAAAGCATTACTCCCCTTCAATTATCATTTCAAACTTGGACACATGGACCTCCTTTTGTAGTATCTGGAAATCTATGGGCATTGAGCCATGATACCGATGGTTTGGACACACATTCAGGGACTGAAGAACCGATGGTGACAGCACAGCACATCCCAAGCTCAAAAACCATAAAGATTCCTCAGTCTTGAAAGGACTGAAATCCATGAGCTGAGATAAGCATTGGCGTGCTTCTGGGTCTACTTCCCATCCTGGGAATGCAGGCCTCCCTCCAAGTATTTCATGATATCTGTAGCCAATTCACCTGTGCCAGGAAATATGTTTGGCATGAAGTTTTGGAGAAATGCAAGGGTGATTAGGCTGCTTTTAACGTTGTCCACTTTGTGAGGAAGAGTGAAACCTGGATTGAGTATTCTTGGCTAAGAGATATTATTTATAAATTGACCTAACCAAATTAAAACATAAACGTAAAAGAACATTTAAACATAAAGCATAAAAAATTAAACATCGATAATATAATAACATTTATATTAAAGCCCACTGATAAAACATGATTTAAAAACAGTTATTAAAATTCACCTGGTTCATTTCATTTTTCATTGCTGACTACCTACTTTCCCCTTCCTGCGAAGTTTCCTTGGTGAAACCCACTAACACTTTCTGACTGCTTTTCCTGCTGTACCTTCCCTGTTATTTCCATCTGTTTCTAGAGAGGTAGCGATAAGGACTCCCTTTAGTCTCTTTTTTCCATACTATGGCCGACTTTTCCATGGCAAATTGCAATGCCACTTAACGGTAGGAGTGGACATTCAATTGTTATTAAATACCTGTAACTACCACATAATGAATTAACTTAGGCATGCAAGGATGGCTTTTTGACTCCGCACTCTCAAACACTTTATTATCCTGCATTACAACCTGTTTTAAGAAGCCTTCTTGAGTACAAATGTAATCTGCAGGCATAGTGGGATTCTTAAAAAAAAAACCTAAGCAAAAACATAGCTCCCAAATGCCTTTGGCACCCTGAAGTCCTTTTGAACTCAGCCAGTAGTTTTTCTCCCCGAACCACCATTTAAGATAGAAATAGACAAGTGAAGAATGGCACCCTTATGTAGAACTTAGCATGCACTGCTGAAAATCGGAGTGGGGGAGGTATGTGTGCGAGAGACCCTTGGGTTTTCTATCCTTGATTTAAGGGCATTGAACCATCATCATGAATGCACAATATGTCAATTTATCAGTAAATTTAAAGATGCCAGGGAATATAGACAAACAATACAGGAAAATGACTTCCACTGTGCAAACTGTGTAGTTCATCAGTGTTTTCCCTGACTGGCAGTTCTCTTGGGATGGAAGTTGGGGTCTTTTGCATACTATCCTTTTGCTGTGTCATTGAACTATGTTCATAGGGTCGTAGCAAAGTCTCTTGTACCAAGGAATGGGGATAACATCTTTGGTCTTCAGTCAACCTCTTGATGCATTTTTTGGTTTTAAAAAAGGGAGTTGTCATTGTTTATTCATTCAGTTGCTTCCAACTCTTGTGACCTCATAGACCAGTCCACACAAGAGCTCCCTGTCAGCTGTCACCACTCCCAACTCCTTCAAGGTCAAGTAAGTCACTACAAGGATACCATCCATCCATCTTGCCCTTGGTCAGCCCCTCTTCCCTTTTCACCCAGCATCATTATCTTCTCCAAACTTTCCTGTCTTCTCATTATGTGGCCAAAGTACTTCTTCTTTGCCTCTAATATCCTTCCCTCCAGTGAGCAGTTGGGCATTATTTCCTGGTCTTCAGTCAACCTCTTGATGCATTTTTTTCATTGGACTGGTTTGATTTTTTGGACCAGTTTGATCTTCTTGTGGTCCAAGGTACTCTCAGAATTTTCTTCCAACACCACAGTTCAAAAAGGGAGTACATATGCATATATCAGGAGACACAAGCCTATAGTAAGAGAAATGTGCGTGGAATTTTGTAGAAATGGGATAGAATGTGATTGCAAATGTTATAAATCTATAGATTTATACAAAACAGTAAACAAATGCATATCAAGTCATGGCATTCATTGGTGGTCAGCTTTTTAGACTTTGGACGTGTCCCCTCCCTCTGGTCCAACGTTAAGATATCATAGATTACTCTGTGAAATTCTGTATGCAAATAGCAAGTACTCTGCCATTCCTCTGGAAAATAATTAAATAAGTAAAGATGTCCATAAATTTAATATTTTAAAATAATGTTTATCACTGAAAGTTGTAATATTAATGACCAAAGGGTCTTGTAGCTTCTTTGAGAATAACTGAAAGAAAGAAGTTGATAGCATAAGCTTTCATAGACTTAAGTCTGCTTCATCAGATGCAGTAGACTGAAGTCTATGACAGCTTATTTTACCATGTCTTTCTCAAAGGTGCTATAAAATTCATTTGAATACTGATCCAGAGTAACATGGCTATATCTTTGAATTCTAATCTTAGTTAATGGCAAACTATAGGGTTATTTTTTCCATTGATATGTGATTTATCGTTCTCCACTTTTACCCATTTTCATCCCTTGCAAGACTCCTTCTTACTCCGCTGTTTATTGGTGATGTTCACAGGGGGCATATGAATACTTCATTCATGTTTCATGGGTGACCTTTATTTGACTCACCATGTTTGTTTTCAAGAGAAAAAATAATTAACCAAACAGGCACACAAGAATGTAAAATATGTTTTTAAAAATTGGAGGGGAAAATTGGCAGTGCCTGTTATATTCTGAGAAAATCGCTTTTGAAAATGTAAATTTTCTGCAATTCTACCTTAGACTGTTGGTACATCTTGACAAGTAGTGGTTGCTATGATCTCAGTAGCTGCCCTGGGTATTTGCACAGAGGTCTCTCACATCACCAGATAGCTGAATGCTCTCATTTTTAACTGCCCTGATTCCATCTTATGGAATTATTGGATTTGCAGTTGGGTAATTCTCAGCCAGAGAGCTCTAGTGCTCCTTGAATTTCAGATCCTAGGATTCCATAGGATCCTAGTGCTATAGCCGTGAGGTATGGAAATTCCCCTGGTTTTTTCCCCTTGGAGATGAAAGAACTGCGTATCCAATGCAAGTCCTGTGCTTTCACACTCCGGTTTGGTGGTAATTTTTATAACTTACAGGACCATTCAATGTATTCAATATTCGTGTTTTAAAAATTGCATTTATAGAACTCTTCACACAACACACGCAGACACCAGTTGCTTTTTTTGGCAAGTCGGGAGATTTGTAGAGAGGAAAGCTTCTTTTTTGACAAGCTGATAAATAGGCAGGTGTGCAGCCAGCACAAAACTACTTGCTTGGCAGGACGCAAGTTACAGGTGTGACTCAGGATAGTGAGTGAGATGGTCCTGCTACAGCTGATTTGGAAATACTTAAATGGTCAAATAATACAAAATGCTTTTAGGATTTAGAATCACCTGTGTAAAGAAGTTGGATGGGAAGAAGGAATTGCAGTGATCCAGCATGATCTGTGGCCATATGATGCAGCCACTTTCGTGATGTAGGTTGGGCTTTGGCAGTGCGTAGATGAGAGAGTGTTTGTGCACCCGGCATATATCAGTTTTAATTTTTAAAAATCTATCGAATAGAGTGTGTTTAAGGATCCACAGCATGCAGTTGTTGTTCCATCCTGGGTGTTATTATAAGCCTTTGTATTTTGATCCTGTCTTGCTCAATTTATTTGATCCTGTGGTTTATGTAGTACTAAAAAGTTCAGTTCATTTTTCTGTGAAAAGTTGGAAATATGGCATTACTTTTAGACCCTCTATTGACTCATAGTTTAGCTGAAGTTTCTGTACAACAGAGATTGCAAAAGATAATTTATTTCAAATTCCTCCGTTTCTGGACAGCTGTTTTAAATTAAACAGCTGGGGCACAAAACGTGCACAGACATTTTATAGGTATTATTGGTGACATTGTGATATGTGTTTTTCTTCTGGCCATCACTTTGCGCCTCCAGTGATACTACTTTTTAGTATCCATATACATGGATATCTACAGATAAGTAATATTTGTGTTTCAATATTTGCATTTATAGAAATAGCTGAGAAAGAAGGGCCGCAATGTTCACGCTGTCATGGTAATGATTACACAATGCCCTGGTAGCAATATGTGGTCCTCCAGTTATTACTGAACTCAGTCCCAGAAGTCATTGCCATTGGCTGAGCCAAGTAAGACGAGACTCAGTCCAACATTTTCTTGAGGGTTGCATTTTGGTAACTCAGACCTAAGCTTACATTGTTGCCAGAGTTCCAGCATGGTAATTTTGTTCTTCTGCTTCTCTCTCACTCAACCCCAGCAGTCAACACTATCCGAAAACTTTTTATAAAAGGATTCTCAGTCCTCCAGGCATGGGGTAGGAAACATATAGGAGGAGGTTGCCTTGAAAGGGGGAATCACATTTCCTGATTCTGGGGGATTTTCTTGTTTTGTCATTAGAAGCCTATTTATTATTATTCGGATTTACTAGACCGCCCCTCCCCGAGGCTCGGGGCAGTTTCCAACATAATAAAATTACACAAACAGCCTAAAAACATTCCTAAAAACAGTCATATATGTCATAAAACATCACATAGCTCGGATTAAGACCGATCTACAGTACAGAGGCTGTGACATCCGTCCTAGTCTTAAATTACATGTGTGCCTTCGTTTTGGATAGCGTCTCTATTGTCTTCTACAGTGTAATTGCGACATTATTTTCAACTGTGCTAGCTACTGCAGAATCAAATTCAATCAAATGCTAGATTTATAAATGTTCTCTCTTAGGATGGTTACTATTGCAAACATCTATGTGAGTCTTCCAGGCTTTTGGTGGAATTGTTAGAAAAGTTCTCATCCACAAATTTTCCGTCTGAAAGGATTTTCCAAGTTGTTGAGGCTTTTCAAAATAAAATAAATAAAAATGGTGTTTTCCAAATGTAAGCCATATGTTCCTTTGAGGGAGTCGCTCGATGAAAGCTGTCTTTAATCTTATTACAAACACATTTTTCTAGGAGTCAAGAAATGAGAAGACATGAATTTAAAATTGGGTCTGCTTAAAAAATCCTGTCCCAAAAAACCTGTTTTTATCTATCTTAAATTGTTGGGTTTTTTGTATTTTGATAATCTAAGCTCAGCCCTTGGTTATTAAATTCTCTTGAAAGGGTGCCATTGTTACAACCAATATTTGCAAGAGGCTTTTGATCAGAGGGAAGAAGTAAGACACTGAGTATGCTATCATGAAACAGAGTGAATTCACTCCTCCTGGTGTGACGTGAATTCGTACTCCCAGTTACAAAGCTGGAAGGGACTATCTTGCCACCTTGCTGGAATGAAGCTATAACAAAGCAGATGTTCCAGTGAACCTTGCTGGCCTCACTCTGTGAAGGAAATTTCCCTGGACACTTTTCCCACAAGTTCTGGGGAAGGATCCTCTTAGAAGCAAGCATTTGGGCATTGCTGCCTCTCTATCTGCCCCTTGTCCTTCTCTGAGGGTGTCTTGAGGATGAAGCAGAAGGAAGAGTGGTGGTGGTAGCAGTGTGGGGCGTTTAGAAAGCTGAAGAACTTGCACTGCTTTTGACTTTTCACCTAAAAATCAACTGCGAAGCAATGAATGCAAGGTTGGGTAGTCTTGCTCAATTTGCTTTATATGCATCAGATTGTGGTGTAGGCCTAGGATTCTTAAACATTTCTACTTGTGACACCTTTTGGCCTGAATTTTTTTAACGTGACTCCAGGTATATAGGTATATGAAACAGGTATAAAAATATAACCTTTACTAATAACAAATCAACATTTGGAAGGCATGCTAACAGATTTTTGCTTTTTTTCCATAGTCTTTGTGAATGCACACATATGGAGCTACTGCACATGCACAGGCTCCAACGAAAAGCTTTCCAAGCTATGATCTTTCAAAATTTGGAGGTAATCCCGGCCACTCCTCCTAGGGCAAAAAATGCACCGTGGCTCCATGCTTCCTGGTTCATTTTTTCCCCACCACACAGCTTTCCTTGGAACTTTGTAGAGGTACAACAAACCTCATCCTCTTCTTCGTCAAGGAGAGACCAAGCCTCCTCATCCTCTCCAGTCAGTCCAGTCTATCCAGTAATCTCTGAACTCAATGATGGAACCATTGTCAGATGGAGAGATCCAAGACTCTCCATCCCACTCGACCCATACAGTCATCCGAGCCCCATCTCTCCTTTTCTAGCTGCCTTTTTGGCAAAGGAACTTGGGAGTGTGGAGCCAGGGTGCTTTTCATGCTCTGGGAGGAGTGAGCGGGGTTACCACCAAAAATTTTAAGATCACAGCTTGGAAAGCTTTCCGTTGGAGCCTGCACAGGCACAGTTACTCCATATGTGTGGATTCACAGAAGACCACTCAAAGAAACACCTGTTCTCATGAAGTCCAGCTGAAGCATCTTTTGCAGAGTCCACAGTAAGCACTGCACAACAGATTTGTGTAAATGTCTAAAATAGGTCATAGAGATATTCAAAAACCTATTACCCAAGTTTTTTTGGGACCCATGGAGTTTAAGAAGCAGTGGCATAAGTAGATAAGGACCCAAAGATTAACCATGGTGTTGAAAGGGTCCAATCACCTGCTTAGTTCAGGAAGTCCCTTGCCTAGCCTCTTTTTCAAGGCATCCAGTGACAGAAACTCCTCCACTTCTTTAGGTAATTGGTTCTTTTGTCGCACAGCTCTTATTGTCAAGAAGAAATTACTTCTAATGTTCAGGTGAAGTCTACCCTCCTTTTGTTGATCATTTGCCAAGCCTCGGACTATAATTTTGGTGAATGTGAAGTTCCTTTGTTTTCAAGTATATATTTAACTTGGCAACTGAAATGCAAATCTCTCTGTTTTAAAAAGATTTCATAGGAAAATCTAACTTATAGCAAAATACAGTCTTACCTAAACTGAAATGTTGGGTGGTGGTGGTGGTGAATTGGACTTGTAATGTGAGTAATGTATCCTCTCCCTTTATTTATTTATTTATTTATTTATTATTTGGTCTTATATTCCGCTTCTCCCTGCAGGCTCGGGGCAGGTCACAACATATAAAATAGGCAGCATGTGATAGCCATGCAGCCTTACAATAAAACAATTAAAACATTAAAATGTACATGTCACATCACGAGGTGTTGGAAAGAAAGTACAGACATTTCCTCGGACCCAGACATAGGTAGATTAGGCAACTGTGTTGAACGGTCACCACAGCCCATGCACTTAGTCGAAGGCTTGTCTGAACAATGCAGTCTTAACAGCCCTCCGAAAGGGGATGAGTTCTGGGATGGCTCGGGTGTCATCTGGGAGGGAGTTCCATAACACCGGAGCTACCACAGAGAAGGCTCTCTGCCTGGTTGTAGACAGATGGCAGGAGCGGATAGATGGTACCAGTAACAAATTCTGTTCCTCTGAACGTAGTGATCTCGGGGAAATGTACGGGGCAAGGCGGTCCCTTTGTAGTCACATAAGTAAAATTTCTGGTAGGTAAATTAGTTTAAGAAGCCTTGGCTCACTTTGGCTTCTTTCTGTTGTCAATCTTTCAAAGAGGTACTTTGAATAACAGTATTAAAAAGTTTTGAATGTTTTTTGATCCCCACAAGGGATCATCCTGTGTTGCAGCTGTACTAACAACTGTGCCAAGCTTCAGGATGGAGTTCCAGATTGTTTTTTGTTTTATTTTGTTTTTCATTTAGAGGAGCCAGTCTTATTAAGGCCAATGTCTGGAACTAGTTTTCATTGCTCTGTTCTTTGACATTTGCTTACTATCTCCAAAACATGCTGCAATCAATCTGATTATAATGATCAAATGTAATTGTATCCTTGTATGTGCATCATAAATTGTTCTTAATTTTTAATGGTAGGCCACAGAAAGCAACAACTAAAACTCAAGAGTGGTAAGAAAATTTGTTTTTTTACATTATCATATCTATCATTTTCTAGAAATATAACACTGTGCCCTGCAAAGGATACAAGTTTAAACCTTGATTGATATGAGATCTACATGTTTCACGATTCCTCAACCAGGCGTTGAACGCATGGACCTTACTTATGAGGAAATATTCATAGAATTGAGCTGCCTGTGGTGTGCATTTTCTTCTATGTTATAGTTTCAAAATGTTACCAGGTTAAGGTAACATTTTGAACATCTGCGAAGAATTTACTAAGTGTAATCTTACAAAAAAAATGAAGTGGAAAAGCTTAGAACACCTGGCTTTCTGGGCGTTGATAAATGGCTACTTTCTCACCTGTGATTAGCCTGGGCTTGCATCTCAGTAATTTAAATCAGTGAATCAATCGAAATAAAAGGTAGGTTTAAACCTAGTTTCTCATTCTGAAATCCATAAACTTACCTGACCAATCAATTTCCCAGTGAGGAAACTTACTGGTTTGCAACTAAGTAGCCACTTGATATAACCAGAGCATGGAAAGTTATTTTTCAAAATCAGCACATTAGCAGTAATAATAAAGGTTTATTTTTAACCCACTCTTTCTCCCTGAAGGGACGCAGGGCGGCCTTACAAACATAAAAGATAAATTTGGCAAATATTCAAGGCCGTCAAATCAACATTTCCACATTTATACATATAATTAAAACAAAACATACATTAGCTGGTGATATGAAATAGTCAAGCACCATGAACATACAATCAGTTAAAACTGTATAAAACGGCATTTTAACATCAAGCCTCGCCACCCAATATGCCGCCTCTGCATTGAAGATTGGTCTCACCGATCTATTGTGATATTTTATGATATATTTGACGGTTTTTAGAAATGTTTTTATGATGTTTTTAGGCTGCCCTTGTAATTTTACTATGTTGGAAACCGCCCCGAGCCTTGGGGAGGGGCGGTTTAGCAAATTTGAATACTAAATTAAAAAAAATCTCTATATTTTCTCTATATATAATAAAGTGGAGTGTATGTGTGTTTGTATGTATGTATGTATGTATGTATGTGGCAGCGTTCTGATTGGCTGCCACTTCCACAGGCCACAGCGACCAGCGCGGGTGATGGACCTGCACCAAACTTGGTACACATAACCCCCATGACCCCCTTTACGTACTGGTACGGTTTGAGGGACATGGACCACGGATTATGGGCTTTGTAGTACATTCAAACACTTTGGCTCCCACAGACCACTGCGGCCACCTAAAAGGACCAATACAGACCACACTTGGCACACACATCCCCCATTACCCACTCTACGTCCTGGGACACTTGGGAGGAGGGCGGACCATGGATGATGGGACTTGAAGTACCTCTACTCACTTCCCAAGTCCGCTGCAACCCTTATCCCATTACTGATCGAGAACAAACTTGGCACACATAACCCCCATGACTACCTTCACGTCCTGGTGAGGTTCGGGGGAGGACCGACAATGGATGATGGGATTTGCAGTACTTTCACACCCCTCTGTTCCCACAGACCACTGCGGCCCCCAACAAACACCGATAAAGACCACACTTGGCACACAGAGGCCTAATGAACCACTCTACATCCTACTAAAGTTTGGAGGGGGCCAGAACATGGATGATGGGACTTGCAGTACCTTCCCTCACTTTCCAAGACTGCTACAAACCTAATCCAATGACTGATCAACACCAAACCTGGCACACAGAGCCCTCATGACCCACTCTACGTCCTGCTGCAGTTTGGAGGACGGCAGACCATGGATGATGGGACTTGCAGTACCTTCCTTCACTTTCCAAAACTGCTGCAAACCTAATCCAATGACTGATCAACACCAAACCTGGCACACAGAGCCCTCATGACCCACTCTACATCCTGCTGCAGTTGGGAGGAGGGCAGACCATGGATGATGGGACTTGCAGTACCTTCCCTCATTTTCAAAGACTGCTGCAAACCTAATCCAATGACTGATCAACACCAAACCTGGCACACAGAGCCCTCATGACCCACTATACATCCTGGTGCAGTTTTGTGTGAGATGGACCATAGATGATGGGACTTGAAGTACCTTCACTCACTACCTAAAACAATACAACCCTCATCCATTCACCAATACAGACCTAACTTGCCACACACAGCCCCCATGACCCACTTTACATCCTGCTGCAGGTTGGAGGAGGGTGGACCACAGATGATGGGGCTTGCACTACCTTCAGTAATTTCATGATACCACTGCAACTCCCAATACTGCTGGATCAAGACCAAACTTCGCACACAGAGCCCCCATGACCCACTCTACATCCTGCTGCACTTCTCAAATGACCCCGGCACCGCCGGGTCCCCAAGCTAGTAAGATATAAAAATACAGCTCTTCAAAAATACAATAAATTAGTAATTGTCAACTTCATCCATTAAAGAGTCAATGTTACTCATCCTCCTCTCCGTAAGTAAGCAAGCAATGGTGTGTTTTTAGCTATTTATTAAAGGAGAGGAGTGTATGGGGCTGTTCTCATTTCTTTTGGAGGGAGTTCCAGAGGGAAAGGGTGACCACGGAGAAGGCCCCCTCTCTTGTCCCCACCAGCCATGCTTGGGACAAGGATGAGACTGAGAGGAAGGCTCCCTCTGATGATCGCAGAGTCTGAACATGTTAGTAAATAGGGATGTGCGATGTCAAATAGCCTGGGCCTGAACCATTTAGAGCTTTATAGGTAATGACCAGCACTTTGTATTTAGACCGGAAGCAGATCAGCAGCCAGTGGACCTGCGGTAACATGGGAGTTGTTCGCACCCTGTACGGCACTCTATTTAGTAACCTGGCTGCCAATCTCTGGACCAGTTGAAACTTCCAAACTATTTTAAAAGGCAGCCCCACATAGAGAGTGTTGCAGTAATCCTGACGGGATGTTACAGATCTGGCGTCTCAAGGTACCGGTGCAGCTGCCACACAAACTTTAATTATTGCTGCTGGTTTTTTCTTTTTCAAAATTAGTTTGTGCTGTTATAAGTAACGTTATTAAGATGTTGCCTTTTTCAAAAATAATTATTTTAATCAGAATCTATTTTATTGAGTAGAAACATGGCAAAAGATGTTCAGAGAATGTTTTCAACTGATTTTTAGAATGGGGCTGAGAATGGTGCATCCTCCCAGTGTATTAGGCCAAAACCCTTATTTGCAAACTCCCAGACCACCATTTTAATTTTTAAAAGGCATCCTGTATTCCAAACATTTTCTGGAGCCACAGTTTTCTTGAGGAAAAGCCATACCCTCACACACACACACACACACAACCGAACCTGCCAAGAATTGGCTTGAAAAACATATAACTGGTTTAAAGCACATAGTAAAATTTAGGCTGGAGAAGTGTTAGTGTAAAAATATTTCTTTAAGTGGTTGTTCTTTCTCAGATTTAATGTATATGAGGTTTCTCGTGCAACCAATCAATGTGTATGGGCTCTCATATGCAGCCATCTCTCCATATCACATAATACATCTTGAAACTGCATTATATGGTCAGTTTATTTAGACTCGTATAATGCAGTTTGGTGCAGTTAAATTGCATTGTATTATAGAAATAGATGAAACATCAACACTTTTGACTTGGTAGGTGCATATCGAATTGTGTGAAGGGTGAGCTGAAGACCTTAGTGCCGATTGTACACCTGCAAATATATAACTGGTATACATTTAGGATGTACAAATAGTATAGAAAATAGTTGCAAATTTGATTAAAATTTTTGAAGTAATTTCTTTAAATATTATTAGAAATAATAAGTATTTTCTTACAGTTGCTTAGTGGAAAAAATCTATATGAAGAGAGGAAGGGAAAAATGAAATCACAAAGTCCTTGACAATTATTGTTGCTTGCCTCCAGTGGCTACTTGAAAGAAAATGTATCCTTCAGATATCACCTCTTTCCTGTTCAGTGCTTAAAAATAGGATCAAGAAGCTCTGGGGCATTAGTCAAGTTGAGAAGAAGGAGGAGGAGGAGGAATAGCTGTTAGAATTTTGTACATTTCTAATCTCATATGTATTGTTATTCTGTCTTCAAAGTAGCTTTCATTCCCAAAGTAGAAGGCATAGAGAGGAATCTGTTCCTCTTCTCTTATATTTACCTATGATAGAAAATTATCCTGACAGTGCTGTAATGCTATGGGAACTTCAAAGGGGATGGTGGTGAAAGAAAAGATGCCACAATGTGATGCTGTTAAAATGTATTTCTAAAATACTGACTGAAAAATACATAATGCAATTGGTTTAGAACATAAAATAATAACACTAAGATTTACATTTAATGGTAAACATAGATTTAATTGTAAAACAAAAATCAGGTTCGATTTAATAGATAAGGTCACAGTTTGGGAGTGATCCTGGACTCATTGCTAAGCCTGGAATCCCAGGTCTCGGCGGTGGCCGGGAGAGCTTTCGCACAGTCAAAGCTTGTGCGCCAGTTGCGCCCATACCTTGGGAAGTCTGACTTGGCCACGGTAGTCCAGGCTCTGGTTACATCCCGAATAGACTACTGCAACACTCCCTATGTGGGGTTGCCTCTGAAGACTGCTCGGAAGCTACAATTAGTGCAACGCTTGGCAGCCAGGTTACTAACAGGAGCGGGGTACAGGGAGCATGCAACTCCCTTGTTGCGCCAGCTCCATTGGCTGCCAATTAGCTTCCAAGCACAATTCAAAGTGCTGATTTTAACCTACAAAACCGTATACGGTTCCGGATCTGTTTACCTGTCCGAACAGATTATCCCCTATGAACCATCAAGGTCATTAAGATCCTCCGGAGGGAACCTGCTCTCAGTCCCACCATCTTCGCAAGTACGGCTGCTGTGGACGAGGGACAGGGCCTTCTCTGTGGTGGCCCCTCGGCTGTGGAACTCTCTCCCAAGTGATGTTAGATCTGCCCCCTCCCTGTTCTCCTTCAGGAGGTGGGTGAAGACTTGGATGTGGAACAAATCTTTCCCAGAATAGGCTGAGATTGATTATAGTTTGAAATGAGTGACCACGTTTACAGACCGAGTTGAATTTGTTTTAAATGGCAGTGTGATTTGTATGTATGCATTTTGGTGTTTTATGTTTTTAATACGTTGTTGTAACAGGTTTTAAATTTGTATAGCATTGAATTTTGCTGTAAGCCGGCCTGAGTCCCTCTATAGAGGTGAGAAGGTCAGGGTACAAAAATTTTAACTAAATAAATAAGAGCTGGGATCTGTATCATATTGATGGTATTCACACATTTTCAACTGGGTATCTTTACTTTATAAAAAGTAAAGGTTTTCCCCTAACATTAAGTCTACTCGTGTCTGACTCTGGAGGTTGGCGCTCATCTCAATGTCTAAGCCGAAGAGCTGGCGTTGGCCATGGATACCTCCACGGTCATGTTGCCAGCATGACTACATGGAGCGCCATTACCTTCCCGCCAGAGCAGTACCTATTGATCTATTCACATTTGCATGTTTTCAAACTGCTATGTTGTCAGAAGCTGGGGCTCACAGCGGGAACTCTTCCAGCGCCCCAGATCTGAACCGCTGACCTTTCGGTCAGCAAGTTTAGCAGCTCAGCAGTTTAACCAGCTGTGTCACCAGGGTTTTTACTTTATAAACATGAACCGTTCATTCATATATTCAGCCAGTTCATTCCTGCTTCAGGACAATAAATAAGGTATTATATTAAATGTTATCTGATACCATGCTTAAGTAGTCCCAGACAAGCCAGAATTGTAAAACAGGCTGTAGTGAGGATTTTTTGTCTCACAAATCCTGATTTGTCTAAACCAGGGCTTCTTAAACTTTTCCCTTTCTGCTTGAGAAATCTTTACAGAATCCCAGGTATATAAATATATAAAATAGGCATAAAAACCACATTTTTACTGATAATAAATCAGTATCTGCAAGCCTTGCTAAACAGGCTGATTTTCCTTTTTCTGAAGTGCAGCTGAAACATTTTCTGCAGAGTCTACTGTAAACGCAGAATGTTATTGCTAACAGATTTGTCTATATGGATGATGTTCAGAAACTTTTTACTATTGCCAATTTTGTGACCCCAAACATTGAGCTAAGGGGACCCACAGTTTAAGAAGCAGTGGTCTGAGTACACTGAAACATAATTGTGGATTTGAACATCACACAAAGACACCCCTTGCACTGTTTGCTCTTGAAGTGTGACACAAAGCAGAAATAAATGTTTGCTATTGGAACTCATGGCACACAACGGCCAATATTGCACTTTGTCACCACAACCCCTAAATGAAATTTGGTGTTCAAGACAACCAGTACCAGAAATCTTGAGGTCCTGCCCACCACCCCTTTCTGTAACTACTTAAACGTTTAATACCTCCCCTGCTTCAACCACAGTCTTGATGGTTAATAGAAAGACGTGTGCATCATATTTAGTTACAATGCTCTCTAGCTGTTTAGATCTGTCCTCAGTTGCCATCAACATGGCTTCTGCATTTTGGGACTCTACAAGTTCATCTCAGACCACATTTAAAACTGTTTAAAAGTTACTTAGGAGTCTCCTAAATAAATAGAAACAGCTTGCAGGGGGGAATGCCCACTCTTGTATCACTTCCAAACTTTAAGGCTATCCAAGTTTTACTCATTAGAGAGAATGGTCAGAGGTCTTTCTCTGCATGTGAAGAAACCGACTGTGGGATTATCTAGCATCTCTGTTCATTAGACATGCTATATATTTGTGCCTGAACGAAAACAATGAGTTTGTTTTCATATTTAATACATGGCTCTGTAAAGGAAAAAATCCTCCAAAGGGCATTAGAGTTGCACATACTATTTTTGTGCACTCAGTGTTCATCAGTCAAAATAGCATTATCGGATTTGTGATTTTATTGTTATGAGGCACATTTTATCCACCTCATGTACATAGTGGGGTATTTGAGTAAAAGACATGGGCAATGACAATTAAATTAGATAGTAAATTATAATTGGTACAATATCCCACTTTGTCAAGAATATAGAAAGGCTGCCATATATACACTTTTTTCATAGTTACATTTTTTCATAGTATCTCACTACATGAGATCATATCCTTTAATGAGGGAGAAATGACATACAACTACATAAAAGAAGTGCTCTCATTTGTAGGTAACAGCAAGGGGGATGGCTCAATAAAAGACCAAATCCATGCTGTGTAAATAAAATATGACAAGTTGAACAGTCTGAATCAGTCATGTAAGTAAACCCATGGTGAGGGTTGGCTGAATAGAATAAAGATCTCTGATCCTCCTTGAGCAGAGCAGCCCACTAGGTTTCTATGCTGAGGAGACATGCCACATTTTAGTCAACCTTTACCAGCTTGCTCACTATCTGTGTGCCCTCACCTTGTCACCTATAGCTTTCAGGTGAGAGCATAATTACAAGGCTAGACAGAAAAGCCTATTTTATTCGGCTTCATTGCTAGGAAATTACCAGCCAGCATACTGTATTGCATTGTGTCGTTGTAGTGTCAAAGGCTTTCATGGCTGGAAACACTGTGTTGTTGTAGGTTTTTCGGGCTATATGGCCATGTTCTAGAGGCGCTCTCTCCTGACATTTCGCCTACATCTGTAGTAAGCATCATCAGAGGTTGTGAGGTCACAACCTCTGCATCTATGGCAATCTCTGAGGATGCTTGCCATAGATGCAAGCGAAACGTTAGGAGAGAATGCCTCTAGAACATGGCCATATAGCCCGAAAAAAACCTACAATAACACATTGTATCGTTGCTCCAGAATGCCAGAATGCCATATTCAGCTGTGTTAATCCTACTCAGAGATCATAACTGAGACCCAATGTCATATTTTGCCAACAATAGATTTTTTGAGATCAAGTCAGCACGCAATTGGAACCATGTAGGAGAAAGGTAAGTTTGGCATGGGAAGTGGCTGAGTCACATTAAATGTAAGTTTAATGGGACACGGTCACTGTTTTTGCACAGGTTTCTCCAACTGTCTCCATGAGGACCACCACATTTCATTGCGGATGGGAGGACATTGTGCAAGTTGGCCAGAGTTACATTATATAAGAATATGAGATGCCAACAAATACATATTTTCATGTTACATCTGGTCAGGATTGAGGATCTAGGAGGAAGGTGAAGAAGAAAAAGAAATATTTGGAAGAGATGAACAGGAAATGAGAGGGAGAAATACTTGGAAGAGGACTTTGTTTACATAGGATCCCCAAATCTTGTTTATTTTTTTAAGCATTCTGTGTATTATAAAATGTTTAAAATTCAAAAGGTAAAGGTCACGATTTTTCTAGTTAAGACAGTGAAATCTGCAAGAAGGAAAGTTCTGTCCTCTCTGCAAATGGTTGTCTTGTTAAAAACAGAGTTTTGCTTCCCTGTTGTAATAACCTAACTATGGAGTAGATTCAAAATGTCTGGTTTTACGACTTATATTCATTAATTATTAATGGACAATGGAGTTCAGAGATGCGTGTAAGCACTTCATATAAAGAGAATCGTTTTGCCAATATAAATGAGCTGTTGAGAGCTGATATCTCATTCCTCCAGCAAACTTGTTTTCCTAGAAGAAAGACGCTGTGTACAGAAGAGACACCATTGAGAACCTTCATGGATGTCTTCTTCTGACTAGCATCAAACTCCTTTCTCCTTTCGAATCCTCACAGATAAACATTCCCTCTTTTGCTTGGTTGCCTGTAGAGAAGTGCTGTTTGAATTGTGTCAGCAAGAAGGAGGGGAATAGTTGTGACTTGGCAGGATTCAATTTGGCTTAGCCTTTTTCTAGGATCATTCTTTTAGTGGTAGTTTTATGAAAACAGTTTATCCTACTTATTTATCACAGTGTGTTTCTCATATGCTGAAAGCCTCCCTGAGGCAGAATGGCACAATATACATCACTTAATTTGGAAGATGGGAAGTTACTGTAAATACCCAGAGAAATCACAAGTGTTTATTATTATTCTTGAACGCTTGTCAACAGTCTTATTGATTTGCATTTCTTCAACTGGTCATAAAATCACAATGATCCTTAAAATTCTAGAATATACAGCAGCCAGACCTTTAATCTGTCCCTTACTGTTTAAAAGATTTGTTTTTTTAAAGGGAAATGTAATTGGACATGGAATTTCAAAGTGTTGGTAGTAATTGATTCCTGAGGTTTTCCAACAGAAAATTGGATTGTACTGCCTTCTGACATTCAAGATACTGAAAAAATTTGAATGCCAATTCTCCTTTTATGTACTGGTAGAATAGTTGTGAATTATTAGAAGGAGTTTTGTGTTTCTTCAGCTATTTGATTAACTTTTATTATATAGAAGGTGTGGAGGATTGAAGTAATGCTAGGAAATGAAAAGCAAGAGAAAGAATGTATTATTCCCTTTTATTCTATAGAATGTATTAGTTAGAGGAAAAAACTGAGTATTTATTAGTAGTATAGAAATGGTTATGAGATAAAGCTAAAATCTGTTGCACAGTCATGACGGTTAACTTAATATATGAACTCCTGTCTAAGTCAACCTCATGTATAAAAAGAAGGCAGGTTTGATATGATCTGTGAAGGCCAAGATAAAACTTAGGGGCATGTAACAAAGAATGAAAAAGATGTGCATTTTGTATTTTGATGGGCAACGTCCTTGCAGACGGCCAATTTTCTCACACCGGAAACAACTTGCAATTTCTCAAGCCGCTACTGACATGGAAAAAAATATAACAAAAAGGCACCTTTTAAATGTTGTGTTAACAACAGGAGGAATTGTGTCGCGCACTAGACACTTGGAACCTCCCTTGATAAACCACAGAGTTCAGCTGAGGTACAAAAGGTTTATTTAGAATAACTGGTTATAGGAAAGAGACTAGGAGTCAGTCTAAATGCCTTAAAGTGGCACCGGCAAAATAGCAGCAATGTCCCAGGAAAGGATCAATAGAATATAGTCCTTGGCACTCAGGGTTCAAAGCAAGCAAAGTCTCTTATTGGCAGCAATGGAATATAATCCTTTAGCAATCAGGAACAAGGCAAAACGAAGCAAGTCTTTGTGCCCAAGCGGGCCAGATCCAAGCAGGGCAGCCAGCAAGCTGGGCAGGTAAAGTTCTTAAGCAAGGAAGGCCGACAGGCCTATTCAGGAGTCCATGGTCTTAGTATGCAAAGTTGGCTCAAGATAGAGAGCCCTCCTAACGCCAAACGGTTATAGTTCTGTAACCCTTTGATCTTACGACGTAGTCTACGTCGAGTGCCATGGTTCACACGATGGACTGCAGCTGTTGTTTAGCTAACCTCAGTAGCAAGGTATGTGAGCCCAATTAGCGCCCACATCTGTGGAAAGGAGGCAACACAACTCCAGGTCTCAGCGTCTCTGCTTATCGCCGGGAATAACAGTCGTGGTATTGAATGTTTCACCCTGCCTGCCTTGTGATGGATTCACAGGAGAAAGGCAGACAGGCCTGGAAGATGCCTTGATGCCAACATGGCTGGAGTGTGGTTCTAGGGAGACTAAGGCCTGGGGCCTGACAAATTGTTGGCTTATGCTTGGAGTTACTGCAATATTCAACCCATACAAGTTATGTCTCCCATTTTCAGAAATCCAACACCTCAAAAAATGTAAACTTTTTGCCACCAGCTGTTCAGTTTTGCCTTCTAGAAAAAGGCAATAACATGCTCAGTGGCTGCTGAGTTTTTCCTTAAGGATCCCTTGCCTTGTTACTGTTAATTAGATAGGAAAAAGAGAAGATAAGGAATTGGAGAGGACTCCAGCTCCTGTGGTTCACCTCCTACAAAGCTCATGTAAAATGTAGATGTTCCAGACAGTTCTCTAGATGTCAGCATATTTTCTACCCTTTTAGCAAAGTAGTTGCAGTAGATGAAGGAGCTTAGTCTAGGCCTGTACAGCAAAGGAAGGGGAACAATGAACAATAAAGAGTAGAATTGGCCATTTATATTTCTAATAATATCAAACCTTTTTAAAGAGAGGAATGTTTAAATGTGAGGGGGAAAAATATCTGAATAATAGTACAGCTTAATCATTAAGGTTCACCAGGGATAATCTAAGCAGACTAATAATGGCCTGAATCTAACATGTTGGCACTGTCCATTCATTAGCCGGATGGGACTTTCTTCCTCTCCTCCTTGTTGAAATGCAATTAAACTATTTGTAGAATTGAAATCCGTTGAAAAGGCAAAACTCATCGTAGTTCCTAAAAGCCTGTATATATATAAAAAATAACTAACAGTTGGAAGGACCACAATGAGTAAGTAGTCCTAACCTCCTTAGGTTCCAGAGAACTGCAACATCCTCAGATGAAAAATACATGTAGATCTTTCCTAGCCCTACATAAATGTGCTACAGAATGTGCTTTGGGTTGCTGTGAGTTTTCTGGGCTATTTGGCCATGTTCCAGATGCATTCTGTCCTGACGTTTCACCCACATCTATGGCAGGCATCCTCAGAGGTTGTGAGGTTTGTTAGAAACTAGGCAAGTTAGGTTTATATATCTGTGGAATGGCCAGGGTGGGAGAAAGATCTCTTGTTTGTTTGAAGCAAGTGTGAATGTTGCTATTGGCCACCTTGATCGCAACATTTACACTTGCCTTTCTCCTACCCTGGACATTTCACAAATATATAAACCGCACTTGCCTAGTTTCCAACAGGCTGACTTCCTTTGAGGATGCCTGCCATAGATCTGAGCAAAACGTTAGGAGGGAATGCTTCTGGAACATGGCCCTACAGCCCTGAAAACTCTTCAACACCTGAATGTGCTTTATCACTCAGATTGAAATATTCCTCATATGGGATGGCAGTCACTCTCTTACTCCAGATTAACTGGATACACTACCTTACTTGCTGCCTCACTTTCCTCAGGCTTGGAAAAGAATCATGGGACTCCAAAGTTGAGAGGAGCTTCAAAGGTGATTAGCTACAGTTCCCACAAACACACATGGATATACTGGAAGTATCCCTGACAGGCGGTCATCCAACCTCTGTTTAAACATAACTTAATTTTTATACCCTGCCTCCATCTCCCTGAAGGGACTTGGGGCAGCTTACATGGGTCCAAGCCCAAACACATACAGTTAAAAACATAGCATATACAATATAAACACAACAAAAAACAACATAACAATAGTAAGACAAGCATCATAAGCAACAACCAGAAACACTTCAAGTCTCATTATGAGGCGGGTGATGGTGTGGGTGGTGTGCAAACAAGTTAGAAAATAGACTGGTCAATAAGGTGCATAGATCATATAGCAACATAGGGATAGAGCAGTTATAACAGGGTCATTATCGCCCGAAAAGTGAAGTAGTCAAATACAGGGACTTGATTTTAGACCATGGTTAGGACCACCTGTCAAGGGAATTGTCAATCAAAAATCTAACACACAGTGGAACATCCACGTCTTTAGTTCCTTATGAAACGTGGATAGGGAGGGTGCTAGCCTGATCTCCCTGGGGAGAGGGTTCCAGAACCGAGGGGCCACCACCGAGAAGGCCCTCTCTCGTCCCCACCAACCGCGCCTGAGATGGGGGTGGGAGTGAGAGAAGAGCCTCCCCAGATCTTAGAGACCATGTGGGCTCATATGGGAAGATAGGCAGGTTAGTCGCTCAGCCGATCAGGACAATAAAGGAGTGACCAAAGCGATTCCCCCCCGCTGTTGAACAGCTTTTATGATCTCACTACTCTCTACATTGCCTGCAAGACCAGAAAACAATCCCTCACCCAGCAAATCCATCAGCACATTGGAGCCATGTAAAAGACAGGGAAATCTTGCTCATGTGTAAAGAGTGTAATTGTAACCATTTAATGTCAGGTCTCACACTGAATATAGGAATGCTTGTCTGTGATTTTAAAATAATAATGAACTTTATTTGTACCCCGCCACCATCTTCCTGAAAGGGACTCGGGGTGGCTTACATGAGGCCAAGCCCAGAAATATATATCAATACAATAACATAAAAACATAAAACAACATTTCAAGTAGAATAAAACAAAATAAAAGGAGCAGGCCACATATGAATAGTGGCCTGTGGTGAGTGGAGAGTTACCTGAGTCATGGGAAGCCTGTGTTTAGAAGCCCCAGTCAGCCATTAACTCCCCAGATGGTTTTGGTTTCCCCATCTGTAGAATGAAAAAGATAAATGATTTGCCTCCCCATTGGTGACAGCATGATGATTATTGTGGAACTGTTTTGCAAGTTAATTTTACGAAGTGCTCTAGGTGTTTTTAAAGCAGTGAGCATTCAAATCCTTGGTTATTTCACTTGGGCTTTCATAAATAAACCATTAGTTCATAAATTGTATCCTAAACTGTTTCCAGATTCTGGCAGCTGTCAAAATCGTGGATAGCTGATCTAAAGAATACAGCTTTTAACACTAGCCTCTCTTTCTAATGCAATCTCCTTGAAATGATCTAGCTGTATACAGATTAGATTTTCAGTCTTGACCATGGCACAAACTACCGTAGCAGAGGCAAGTTTGTTTTTTTTTTTAAAAGAAAAGGTTGTGTGAATCCAGCTACTCATAAATTACAGCCCTCTTAGGTGTGTCAGCAGTACTATTAAACAGATTTATCTGTATATCCTGCTGCCAAGGTCAGGAGCAAAGCTTTGAAGGGAGAAAGCAGTGAAAAGTATTGTAATTGCAAACATATTTTGCTGGACTTCATCGGAAATAGGACTTAATGGGAGGGAAACAACAGTAAAACAAGTGTAGTGCTAAATATTGTGTCTACTTCAAAAAAACATGGGTTTTCCCTATAGGAAATCCAGCAAGTGGTTGACGTTTTATTTGCCAATTGCCTTTGAATGTACCTTATTTCTTAACCTTTCACTTATAAAAAGTGGAAATCGGGTTTATTCATTTTTTTGCTGCAGAAACCAACGGGGAAAAAAGACTGAAGTAGTTCCCGTGTGTTCTCTAGCTTTAGAGCTTTCTTCTCAGATCTGTAGGGCACAGCTAAAACCATTACTCACAGTGAAAGGAATGGATTCCACCTCCCCAAGCCTGGTACCATTAATCTTACCATTGCAGGCAATCCATTGGACTGTATACAGGCAGTCCCCAAGTGACAAATAAGATAGGTCCTGTAGGTTTGTTCTTAAGTTGAGTTTGTATGTAAGTTGTAATGGGTATATTTTAAAAGTGTAACTCCAGCCCCCCCCCCCCCCACACACACACATATTAGGCCTGGTGGTGAACATTTCAGAACTCTATCAAAATTTCATTATTATTCCATTATTGGCGATTTTAAAGACAGACCCAATTAGGAACTGCCATTTATAAGTTTTGTTAGAGTTTTGAAAAGTTCACTATCAGAACTTTTGTTTTGTAAGTACTTTTGTACCATTTAAAACCATGGATCAACCAGGCTATCTATCTATCTATCTATCTATCTATCTATCTATCTATCTATCTATCTGGGCTGGTTGATCCATTAAAAATTGTTTCTAAACTCGTGGGGGGCGGGGGGAGCCGCTGTTGTTTCGAAATAGAAAGTGTTCAGAAAATTTTGGGGAAAATTTCAAAATTGATTCGTATTTAATTACAAAATTGGTTATTTCGTTATTGGTGCTACGCATGCGCAATGCACAGGGGATGCCCGCATCCACGCCCCTTCGCCAGTTCAGAATCAACCCGCGATATCTCTAACACGGGTTGATTCTCAGCTGGCGAGGAGGGATGGAGTGCATGCCCTCCACACCCCCTCAACAGCGGAGAACCAACGCAGATAACCCGTGTTGGTCGTCAGCTGGCAGGGGGCAGTGGAGGGCAGTGCCTCCACTCTCTCCTGCCAGCTGAAAACCAACATGGGTTAAAGATAACCCGCGTTGGTCGTCAGCTGGCAGGGGGGAATGGAGGGCAGTGCCTCCACTCTCTCCTGCTAGCTGAGAACCAACGCAAGTTAAAGATAAGAAAGGGCGGAAATAAAAACGACATAATAACGCTCCTTTTACAGAAATGGTGGACCCGGTTTCAATTTGGAAACGACACTTCCGGGTTGCTGGCTGCGGGTCAAATTAGGGTCTAAATTGATTTTAATACGAAATAATAACAGTTTTCTAACAATAACGACTCGAGATATCCACCCCTTATATCTATCTACCTATCTATAATTTATCCTCCTCGCCCTGCAGCTCGAGGTAGGTTGCAACACAATAAAAACATGAACATTGCAAAAATTCAAAAATATGCATATTCCTATAAAAGATCCACGTTAAAATTGCATTTCTATAAAATATACATCAAGGGACACAAAACAAGCATCAAACAAGGGACATGAGTTTAAGATCAATTGTTAAAACTGAGTGTGTATGTGTATCGCTTTGGTTAGCATAGGGAAGGTTAACACCATTGTTGGGTTTGTTGTTTTTATCCATGTCCCCCTGTTCAGAAGATTTCACCTTATGTCTTGTCTCTATGATAATTGGATTTTGAAAAACACTCTTGTTGTTGAAACAAGGATTTGTGATAAGACTTCAGTGGAGAGACACCTTTTTGCCATGATAACTCTTTGAGGAATGAATTTCCCTTCCTTAGGTAGATGACTTCCTGTCATCTCACCCTCATTCTTAACTATGAGTTGTTTGTAAGTCAGATGTTTGTAACTCATGGACTGCCTGTAGTTTGCATAGATGAGTCCTTCTAGCAGACCTGTGAACCCGTTGGATGGATAGAAACAGGACAGCTTGGGTTGAGGAAAATTGTGTTCTATGTGCATCCATCCATGCACCCACAAATGCACATACACCCATTAGGCCTACACACATGCCCCCCTCCCCACATACATTTTGGAGTCAAATAGGCTATTTCTACACTGCAATTATGAAGACAGATTTTGCACATTTCATCTTCAGTTTTGCATGTTTTTCAGAATTCATTGAAATATTTAGAAATGTGGGTGTGAGGTCCCTTTCATGTCATATTTTCACTGGAGGTGTTTCCTTAGGGTATTTCTGGCTGTTGAATATATTTCTACACTCTAAGCGTTGTGAATATGGTTAACAGGGAATCGTTCCAACATGAGATCCCGCACCTGCATTACAAAATGTTGCAGTCCCAGAAAAAATGCTACATTTGGCATTCAGATAATAATTACTAGTTGTACAGTGCAATTAAGAGCATAAGTGATCTGAAGAAATAATTGCTCTGCAGTGTAAGGCAGCATTAGCTATTTTGTTTTTTAAAAAACAATAAACCTTGTCATGTTTTACTGGATTGCAATTCAATGTAATTTTGGAGGAAGATATTTTAAGAGCCTTATATCTTAATCATTTACAGGGAACTATACATCATATGAATATCTTTATACTGCTTTCCCTCGATGATCTAATTATTAAGAGATTTCCAGTGTTATTTGTGTTGTTAGCATGATTCTTTAGATCAGGGGTGCTCACACTTTTTCAGCATGGGTGCTACTGATTAAAAAACCTAGTCCCAAAGATCACCTACCCAGAAATGTAAAACGTATAACTATTTTCTTATTTAATTATTTATATTTATTATTCATTTTTATGTACCGCTCCTTCCAGCAGGCTCAGGGCAGTTTACATAAAATGAAGTTATAAAACCTCAACATTTCAATTTAATAACATCAATATAAAACAGAGCATAAAAATACATCCAACCACCCCATTTCTCCCACACTGCCATATTACCACACATATTATCAGCCAGAAAGTAAGAAGAGAGGCTTTTGAACTGCAAGGCCATTTAATACTCAGCAAGGTAAACAAAGGGGCATGCAAAAATACATCCAACCACCCCATTTCTCCCACATTTCCATATTCCCAAACATATATTTCTCAAGGAACAAAGCAAGCAGAGAGGCTTTGGAGCTAAAAGGCCATTTTTAAAAATAAAAAGGAAACAAAGAGACATGCCACAGTACAATCAAGCACCCACCCCATTTCTCCCACATTTCCATATTCCCCAACATATATTTCTCAAGGAACAAAGCAAGCAGAGAGGCTTTGGAGCTAAAAGGCCATTTTTAAACATTAAAAATAAACAGAGACATGCCACAGAACAATCAAGCACCCACCCCAAAGTAAAAAGACCGACCTTTGAGATGCGGTAAGGAAATGACCCCAAGGCGTCCTTCTTCTCCTCCTCCGTCATTGCTCCTATTTCCACACCGCCAGCATGCGTGCCGCCTCCAAGAGCTCACGAGAAGTCCGAGAGGCAGAATGGGCGCTTCTGCGCATGCACGCGGGGCCAGCCATGCATCGCGTCATCCAGGCCCGCCCCCTTTGGTCTCCTACGACTCTGAGTGGCTGGAGAAGGACAGAGGGAGGAGGAGGAATCCAAAAGAGGGGGCCCATTCTGCCTCTTGGACTCTGGAGCTTTTGGAGGCAGCGCACGAGCAGGGAGCAGCAATGACGGAGGACTTCTTTGCAGCGTGCAGGGGCATGTGAAGAGGACCAACAGCAAAAAACCTGGTCAGGGGCCTGAAGATCACCAAGATGAGGCCCGAAGATCACCCTGGTGATCGCGATCAGCATTCTGAGCACCCCTGCTTTAGATGTTCTGGTGAACTTATAGTGTTGTATATCTTTGCATACACTCCTATTATCCCTGTCTGTTAGTTTAGTTGGAGAAATGTTGCTCCAACACTGAATACAGATTTTGAAATTATGCGCCTACCTCCCCATCCAAATTCAGCTATAAGGCAGGCCAGTTTGGTTTCTGCCTCTTGTGTGAGTTCATCTGTCTCCTGAACACATGTGTTTTAGTTTGTTTATACTTGTTAGCCTCAGCCTCCTAATCGGTCTCCCAAATATTTTCTTTGTTATCTTGGATTTTAAATGCTGAGGGAGACCTTGAATAGGTGGATATATTCTTCATGCTACACGAGAGAAGGTCAACTTGTATATGCTCATGTACAAGTCTATTTATTTATTTACATCATTTATATGGCGCCCTTCTCACCCCAAAGGGGACTTAGAGCGGATTACAAGTTCTATGTAAATACAATATATTATATTATTAGCATAGCACAATATTAGTAACATACATTCCCATATTGTACTACACCAGTATACTGTAATATTATTAGTAATATTACATGTAATATGAAATATATCATATTGTATTATAATTAGTATTATATTGTATGGCATTATAATATTATATTGTCATACAATATAATTATAAGTAAAATAATGTTATTTAAAATAACCCTGTAAAATACTGGGTTGACTTATCCACAGAACAGTGGAAGTAAGGTACTTTAACTCTTGTTAGAAAAGGAACCTTTCCCTCCTTTGAGTAGAGTGGCAAAAGGTGAGAACTCAATTTATCCTGGGAAAACCTCAAAGCAGCAAGACTGTTTCTTTCCTTCTTGAATGCCTGGACAGGAAAGTGGGAGGATCAGCAGACCCCATGATGCGGTACTCATGCATTTCCCTTTCCACAGGCCCCCACCCTCAAATTTCTGCAGGTCATATCTAAATTCACAATTTTGGCACCAAAATACACAATGTAGACTTATACAGGAGTATATATGGTAATCTGGAGTGCACTACTAGCCAAAATATTACACCAACTTTCTAGCGCTTATGAAATCAAACTGAGTCTACTCCCAAATGTATTCTAAAGGACACCAAAGAACAGAATGCTGTATATATTTGCTTTATAATTAAATACATGTAGCTGCACAGAATTTAATGGGAGTGGTATATTAGTCGAAAAGGCTTGACCTATTTCATTCACCATCAGTGGACTCGAGAGTTTAATCTGTTTACATTACTGTTGGGTGCAGGAATAGCAACAAATTATGTTGCTATTATATTAGCCATTAGAAAGGTTAGAAATCATAGGCTTGTTTGCAAAGGTTAGAAATCACAGGCTTGTTTGAGAAAATGTTTAATATTGTTGCTAGAAAGTGGAATAGTGCATTTGGCAAATGGTTGGATTTGTCATCCAGCAAGTGTCAGATGGGGGTCCTAAACCAAGGTCTCTAACAATGTGTAGAAGAAAAAAAAATCCAATTAGTCGCTGTCCACACTCCAAAAACTTGAATGTTATTAATTCACCCTTAATTTGTGGCTTCAGTATTGATTAGCATCTATTCTCAACTCTCTAGTGTTCAAGACAATGCTAGATTCCTTTGGATTGCCTTGGACAAAAGCTATAGTTCATAAAATTACCTCTGTGGGATTACCACCCTCTTATCTATCTACATGTTACGGTATATGGCTTTGTCTCCATAACCTGGTAAACACAATTCTTGCAGCCATTGTCAGATACATGAATAATTTGCCATAATTCAGGTTCCAATTCTATGTTGGCCATCTCTAATAGGAAGAATTTTGGTTGCAGTGGAATCTTAAAAAAAAATTGGGGCAATTCATGAATTTTCTTTACAAAAGGATTTTGCTTTCTCACAAGCCCACCACATATGGTGGAAGGTACCTTCAGTTTTCCTACAATTCCAGCAATTATGATTTATATCTTAACAGTATTTAGCGAGTTTCTGAGGAGTCCTGTACCATTGATGCATAATTTTAAGCCAATTTTCTTTCAGGTCATAAGAATAGGTATAGTTTAATGTTAAATTATACCTCTTTCTAACTTAGTTGGAAAATACATTAAATCTCGTTAGATGCTGTCCCCATAACAATATCAAAGCTCAATCTAGCTCACATGTTTTCTTTCGTTGTAATCACAATGAAGGGGCTAATATTCCCAATTACAGTATGCAGCTTTTCCCAGACGGTTCCCATGAGCTTTTTTGTCTTTCTCAAAGTTTCCAACAATATGTTTTTGGAGCAAGTTGTTGTGTGCATTTTCCTCTCTCTGAGAGTGGACTTGCCCAAGGTCAACTTGTACATTTCCATGGACCAGAAGTCCCAGACTCATAGTTTAATGCTCAAACCATGCCATAGCTAAGTTTTAAAATTTGATAATTTTTAGTAGATCGACTATGACTGAACAGTAACTATTTTTAATGCATAACTGATTGTAGCTGCTTTAATATTTAAGCATTTATTGAATATTGTATGCCTTTCTATCTAATGTGTCTTTTAATCAGAGAAATAGTGGTCTGTTGACTGCACATAAAGATAATTGAATTGAATCGGTTTTTGAATATTATGAATTGTTTAAGAGACACTTTGAATCATTCCTGCCAAAACAGCCCTTAAAATGTCCTTTATAGTGGATGCCATACCCACTTCCTATATGACTTCCTATATGATATAAATAACTTTGTTACTTATTTCAATTAATCACTTATCTTTTTTGGGAATGGGGATTTGGGGGTTAATTAGACAAACGACAGGCAGGAAAAGGTGCCTAAACAGTGTAAATGGAATCACAATTTGGGTGGCTTAGACATACTTTCACAAGTGAGCTAGGTAGTATACATTTTGAGATTTTTAAAAAGCTCATTAGGTGCTTTGAATGTGATTTTCCTGCTTCTTGGCAGGGGGTTGGACTGGATGTACCACAAGTTCTCTTCAAGCTCTGATTCTATGATTTTATTCCTTATTCAAATGATAGGCGATAGAGTTGAAATTCTTAATTATTTTTTTCTTCAGCTGTTTCATATTGAAATATTTCTTAGAAGTTCTGTAATTGAAGGATGGCTGTGGCAAGATCATAACCTGAGAGTCCAAGGAGTGTCCTGATATGCCCATCTGAGCAAGCCACCTGAAAATGTTACCTGCCCATTAGAACTAGCCTCTTACTTTTAATTGAAATGGCATATTATTTTCATGAGCTGACCAGTTTATCAGAAGCATCTTTTATCAGAATGTAGCAAGACGATCACTTACTGGGCAAAGGCAAAAATTTGAGAACAGACGTGATGTCCTCCACTATAAATGAGGTTGAACTAAAGGAAAGATGTAATTGGGGGCAGGATGTCATTTACCGGGACAGTGCCTTCATTTGCTTCCACTATTACTAACTACCATTCCTCGTCATTGATCTTCATGAAGCTGAGATTGGAGAAAAAAGTCAGAAGGCATTGTCCTTCTGGCCTTGGTATTTAGTACCTCCCCTGGTTATGAGAAATTAAGCTCTCTTTAACGCAGGGTTTCTCAAGCTGTGTTCCTTCAGGAGTTTTGGACTTCAGCTCCCAGAAAACCCAGCCAGTTTACTAGCTGTTATGAATTGTGGGAGCTGAAGTCCAAAACATCTGGAGGAGCATAGTTTGAGAAACTCCGCTTTAAAGAATGGAATATCTTTTTTGCCTTTAACTTACTCTAGTTATTTTCAGTAATTTCATAGCAACGATAAAGTAATTGTTTCCCATGTTTAAACAGAAAATTTAAACTGTGGCATCGAATTGCTGCCTTGTAAGCCGCCCTGAGCCTCCCCCCCCCTCCCCGGGGTGTGTGTGTGTGTGAGAGAAGGGTGGGTAGAAATACTGTAAATAAATAAATAAATAAAATTATGCAGACAATTTGACCAATTTTTGTTCAAATTTTGTGATATATTACATTTGTATTGATTGCTTCTTTTGAATTGTTGTTTTAGTTCAGTTTTATCTGCCTTTTTTTGGATAGTAGTGATAACGGATTTCTATTAAGCACTGCATACAATTTAAGAAACATCTGGATTATGCTTGCTTATGTAGCTAGATTTACCTTCTACTTTTCCTCCAATTAGCTCAAGGTGATGTACATTTTTCTCTCTGGGCCCCCAATAATTTTATCTTCACAGAAACTCATGCTGACATAGACTGACTGACAGATGATGACTGGTGAGCTTCATAGTTTAGTGGAGATCTGAAACTATATTTTTAAAGTTATTTCATAGTTTAGTGGAGTTTAGTGGAGATCTGAAACTATATTTTTAAACTATATTTCCCAGTCTTGCTCATGACATTAACTCAGTGATTCTCAACCTATGGGCTCCCATGTGTTTTGACCTACAATTCCCAGAAATCCCAGCCAGTTTACCAGCTGGTAGGATTTCTGGGAGTTGAAGGCCAAAATATCTGGAGATGCACAAGTTGAGAACCACTGCATTAGCTGACTTTTAAAGCTTACAATCTTATTTATTAATGTATTTCCTTTATTTCCTCTTTTCTCGTAAATTTGGGGGTCAAGGTGTTCTGCTCAATTAATTAAAGCAATAGAGATAAAACCATGAACATTTATAATGTGTTTTTTAATTCTGTTGTACTATTTACAGTATTAAATTAAAACTGTGAATAGTATTATAGTATTTACAGTATCAATACAGTATTGGCCTGCATCCTGGATCGTTCATATAGTAGAATGATCCATCAGAATTCTGAGTCAAAGACCCCTTCCACACAGCTGTATGTATAAAATCCCACAATATCTGCTTTGAACTGGGTTATATGGCAGCGTTGACTCAGATAACCCAGTTCAAAGCAGATATTGTGGATTATCTGCCTTGATATTCTTGGCTGTATGGCTGTGTGGAAGGGCCAAAGATATATAAAATAACAATAAAATAACTCCTTATCCTCTTACTGTTCCAACGGGTCTTGCTGGATTAACTATGTGGCAGACCTTGCTTTATCCTGATTATCTTCTGTTCTGAACATAGCATCAATTTCTGGTGACAAGGTTGATCTACAGCCTTTATTATGCTTCCTTAGTTCTATAGGCTGTCTGTTTTCTCTTTGAGAATCGTTGAATTATTTCAGACAAGTCACTACATTTGCATCCAGACTAGAGTCTAGTGCAGTGTGTCTTGGCTGCTACTGGACCATAAACATCCATGTGCCTTTTCTTGAAAACTCTAATGGAAATATTCCAAGCAGTCATTTATCTCACTTAGCCAGGGAAACCAACAGGGCTCTGGCTATTAATTCATGAGTTGCTGTTGGGTCAGATTATGGGATTTATAGAAAATGGCATGGAGGTTGTTACTGTTGAACTTAGGCTGCGAGTACATTTTGTTACTCCTTTTGAAGTTTCTTTCCTTCAACCAGGAATTGTTCCTTTTATGGACTGCAAAGTACTGCAATAAGTAAAGATAGGTAGTGAATTAAGAGTGTAGTGTTCATAATTGGAATTATTTGAATATCTCTGAGCATATGTAGAAAGTGGAAAAAAGGTGGGACATAAATCAATTAAATTAATAATTAATACATAAACGATACTTTTTTTCTGCACAACTGACTGCTTCTTTTCTAGGTCATAGCAGTGGCAAATAGGATAGAAAGAAAGCTTTTCATAAGTTGTATAATGGAACAGACCATCAACATTTCCTGATGTGAACTTACATTAGATCATTATTTCCTCCCGTTCAGGATTTGACATATTTGGGAACTGCCTCAGCAATGCCATTTCTTCTGTTTCTGAGTGATTGACACCCTCATCCAAATCTCTCCTTTGGGCTAGGGCACTTAGCCTGTACAGTAACCTCGCTGTAATGAATGTGAGCAATCTTTTAAGTCCCTATAGTCTTTTGTTCTAATTATGTCTGTTCGAGCCTGATATTTCCCAGTGAGGAAATTAATTTCCCCACAATCCTACCAAGGAAGTTTGGGGAGACTGCCTGAAAAATCTAGTAATCCATATTCAGGTATACAGGTAATTCCAAATAAATAGCAATATTTAAAAAATCCTTATTTCTGTCCTTGGTCTTCAAAGTCTCCAATGCAGACAATAAAATCTAGAATCACCAAAACAAACAGCATGGGCAGTTCCTCATAGTTTGGGGAATTCGTTTTTTAAGAGTTTTAGAATGTTAAAAAGCTAATAATATATAATTAAGATAAAATAATTTTAAAACAGATACAATTAAGCCATTTCATTCTGTTTTCATTTCCCAAGAAAATGCAAGAACATCTTACTCTAATTTGTTTTAACTTTTTTTTTCATGTCAGGAGTGACTTTAAAAAATGCAAGTTACTTCTGGTGTGAGAAAATTGGCGTTGCTTAGGGGATGCCTGGATGTTTTACTATCCTGTGGGAGGCATCTCTCATGTCCCTGCATGAGAAGCTGGAGGTAACAGACAGGAGCTCACCCCTTTCCCTGGATTCGAACTACCGACCTTTCAATCAGCAGTCCTGCCTGCACAAGGGTTTAACCCACTGCACCTGGTTTTCACTTCTAATCAAGCCTAATAATGGGATCCCCTATTTGTGAAATTTCGCAAAACCAAATGAATGAAATGTGGTGAACTGAGTTGGGCAAAGACAAGTATAAAATGAATACTGTTTTTGAATTTACTGATCAGAGCCTTGTTGCTCACTTAGTAAGAGTATAAATCAAAATAAAACAAATAGCAGAATTTACTCAGATATGGGTTGTTGTACAATGGAAAGTAATGGGAAGTCATAGGACATGTCTACAGTGTTTAATTGCTTTCTTGTATCCATGCCAAGGTAATTTATGGTTTTGAATTTCCATTCTGTTATAGGTTTTACTGTTATGTTGATGAATTTCCAAATGAAAATATTAGGTAGTAAAACATTTGTAGAGCTTTGCTATTTTAACTTATGAGCCTTTGTTTTCTTTATCCAAATGAATAATTACATTGTGTTCCAAAAGTGGATAAGCATATTATTTGGAGCATTTGTTTTGAAGCTTGTCTCTGTTTTTTTGAATTTCTGAAATATTATGTGGGGGGAATAGTCTGCCAGATCTATATGAATGATGAAATTCAAATCTTGAAATTTTGGATGCTGCCAAGGATATTTGCTTTTCATTTGCTCCATAAGGAACCTTGTTTTTTTCTTGTTATCAGCTGCTTTGCAGTATCCAAAGGCTTACATAAATTCCGGAATGAGGGGGCTTCTGTTGCTCTCGTGCTGTGCTAGAAAGAAACACTAATTTTAATTTTAGATCTTTGTAACATAGCCTTTTGTAAAATGTTATTATTGTACTTTCACCGAGGCAAAGAGGAATTTATTCAGTGTGTGTGTTTTCACTCTGACGCGGATGTTACAATCAGTGCAGATCCACTTGATGATACTTTGACACCTGAAAAGTACAAACGATTAAGTTTGTAAAGCCCAATGATATAGAGAGGATTTTTGGAGAGGTAAGAGCTACCACCTGTGCATTTGACCTTTGTAATCACGACTTATTGCAAAATGCAGATGGGGAGTTGAAGAGTATTTGAGGGAGTGGTCAGTGTCTCAGTAAATTAAGGAAGAGTTCAATCATGTCCACAAGAGGTAATGAGAAGGCTGTTGTTCAAAAACGCTCCTTGAATTGAATACCAATGACTTTTCAATATTCAGTTTCTGGGCAAGATATTGTAGCATTTGGTTGTCTCCCAGTTCCATATATTACTGAATAAAATAGATAATCAAGATCCATTTCAACCTGGTTTCTTGTCTGGTTGTGAAACAGGCATCTGTAGTTGCCTTGGTGGATGACATGCACAGGAACCGCATGGGGGAGTGTGTCCTTGTTATGTCGGCTGGACCTCATTGCAGCTTATGTAATCAACATATATGATATCCCTAAGAATATTGTTGCTGTGAAGGTTACACAATACCCATTCCTGCTCTGTACTGCATGTCATGACAATAGTTCTCTAACTTTAAAAAACGATTAGTTGAAAATTGCTGCAGCTTTCAGCAGATAATTTCATTTTTTTTCTTGTTCGACAAATGAAAACATGTTTATAACTCATTTAATAGTGTTTTTCCATTGACATTGGCATAACTCTCAAAACCGGCTCCATGTTATAAAGGATCATGTGGTTTAGGACTGTTTGATAATCTGGTTTAAGGCAAAATTGTCTTGATTTCCATTTTCAGAAAAACATGTTTTTAATGCTTCTGCTGCTAAGTGAAATGCAGAGCATGTGTGCTTTGAAATATCCAAGGGAGAATTGCTTGGATCTCAGCCAGGACTCAAGTTGTTGAGGAGGGAGACAAATCATGTACTGTGTAACCTGAATGTTGATATTTTTGACCTCTCCTCCCATCTCAGAGCCTTCTGTAACCATCTTGCAGTTGCAGACACATATAACAGATCAGATCTTGGGAAGCTTTATCTCTTCACTATTGTACCCGCATGCCACATTTATGCCATTGTTGCAACATTTTAATGGTGCTCATAAAGGATATTGCTGAAATCTTCATTCCATGGCTGCTTCTGCTGTGTGTGTATTTTTAATTGCCAAGAATGCAATACCATCTTATACAGTTCAAGGCTAAGTGTTATTCCTGATTGTTCTGCCACCTTGCATCTGAATAGTACTTAATAAATCCCGTAGCTCACAATCTCCAACTCCAGCCAGTAATTTCTAGGAAGGAAATTTTCCAATAGGTGAAAGTCACAGAGACCTTACTTGTCTCCAGTCAGGCAGCTCTTTTAATGAATGACAATGTCTGATCTGTTTCTACCGAAAAAGGCTTCCTGTTAGTACACTGAGCTGGGAGGACATAACTAAAACAAGACTTGTGTTGTGGTCTCATATAAACTGCTGTGTGTGTGTATGTGCTTCAAGTGACTTGTCAACTTATAATGACTCCTTAAACTTCACAGATGTTTCTTAGGCAAGGAATACTTTGAGGTGATTTGCCATTTTCTTCCTCTGAAATACAACCTATAAAACCTGGCATTCCTTGGTAGTTCCACATTCTAGAACTGAGTATAAATTGGAGTGCAAACCATTTTTAAAGCAATACAGTGTGAAAGATATTTATCACACATCATTTTCAAGACACATCATTTGAGATGAATCCCTGGCAGTTTGAAATCCTGCTTTTTATGTGATTCACATTCAGTTTTGCATGGTGAGTATACATTTGAAAGTGCTGTTCCACTGAGGGAGCTGGTGCTAATTGGACCAAGATGAATTCTTGATTGCTGTCATATGTTCAATACTAGGTTGTGAAGTTACAACTAAAAGAGACAGATGTTCTCACCAGACGCAAGTCACAACTCAGTCTATGTAGTACAAAAGTAATTTGTCTCCTGGTGATTTCCTACATATTCAAAACTATCATGAAAAATTCTCATGGAAATTAACTAGAAACTATTTCTTTCATTGTCACTGTTTGTTTTGTTGGATTTTTTTCTGTGTTACCATATATTCTGCATTCTTTTCAGTAGGACAGACCAACCTTGTACTAGATTCTAGTGCAGGCCTGGGCAAACTTCGGCCCTCCAGGTGTTTTGGACTACAACTCCCACAATTCCTAACAGCTGGTAGTTGTAGTCCAAAACACCTGGAGGGCCGAAGTTTGCCCAGGCCTGTTCTATTGCATTGTGAGAGACGTTATCTTTTGAAAAGACTGTCCAGCTATCCTTGCCTTTTGAGCATGATCTTGAGTTCTGGATCCCAATAAATGCCTTGAAATCAACTCCTTGCTATTTGAAGTTTTCTCTCCCATCTGGCATTTTTGTCTGTTGGATTCATTTCATATTATTCTTAGTCCACTTGCTTCTGTGGTTCTGTGTTCATGTTTTGTCCTTGTTTTAGGATGGAGCTCTAAGCTGTTGCTTTTGGCTTCATCTCCTAAGAATAATTTATTTAATGCTCTGAACTGTTTGGAGCACATCACTGGTATTGACTTCCCATTGAGATACAGGGCTAGTCCACACCGTTTTGCTGCCTGGGGCAAAGCATATGAACTTATCTACATTCCATGTACAAAATGCCAGTTCGATAGGGAAAAGACTCTAATTACTGGCAATGGGATTGGGTTCTCTAACACATGTGAGGACATCATATTAGTTTAGTGAGCATAGGACAGACAAGTTGTGTGGCATATACAGGTTTGTTTTTGAATAAACAAGAATAACGAGAAGTAGACTAGTTGGGTATCTTCTACTATTGTCGCCCAGCCACTTGTTTAATGATCAAACAGCTCCCAAAGGAAACTCATCTATATGCCGACTGCAGCTTTCAATATTTTGCTATAATAGGAGGGGCTATTGTACATATTTCTTGCTACTCTTTCTCAAAACTAAACAGTCATTCTGAGGCTGAAACTTGAGATGGCTGACATTCTCTAAAGGTAACACTGCAATTTCCAATGCAAGTTCATTGAAGCACTCAATGAGAAGGATTTGAAGGACATTGTTAGCCAAATATTTTTCTCCTTCTGTCTGTGACATCTTTTCCCCTACAGAACAATGATGTCTGAGTAATTCTTTTATGATGGGGACAGAAGTGTGGGCTGTGAATGGTGTAACATGATTTGCAACATCACAGAAAAATAGCTGGGCTTGTGAGAAATTCAGGATTTAAAAAGAAAATGGCAGCAGTGACTTTGCTAAGAAATAAATGAAGAGCTAATCATTGAAGTATATCTCCATTCATGAACTAAGTTAGTTCCTGAGCATTGCTTTTTGACAGAAACTTTAATTCCAAAGGCAAATGGCATGGAAGGAATATGATAGCATACTTCACAAAAAATAAGCTTTAATCAAAACAACAACAACATGCCCTCCTGAAATAAAACAACCAATAAACCTTGTAAAAGTAAATAAAAACGTTTCAACCTTCCAGAGACCATGTGAAAGCTTTTTCCAAAATGTACCAGGAACGTTTTTTTCTTTCATCAGCCTCCACCTTAATATATTTCAGTTTTAGTGGCTAAACCTACAAGTGTGTTGTTGTTGCTGTTGTTGCTGTTTTTGTTGTTATTTTTAAACATAATGGGGGAAGCTGGGAAGGCAGGCTTGTCACCCCCTTCCCTCACCCCCGCTTGGCATTTTTTGCAAAGAGAAAAGTACATTAAAATGAAATACTACACTGAACAATGTTAGAGTTGTTCATCTTGCATAAGAGGGGACAGAGTGTTGATGGGTGAAGGGTTGTTTAAAGTGGCAGGATTTGGCAGTACATCAAGGAAAAGACTAATGAAATGAGCCACTTTCCTGCTTTATGTTTTAGATATGTGAACCATAAAACACCATAAATTGAAATTGAAAGCTTTGTTATCAGGCTCTTTGCATACAGGCTGGATGTAAACAATGTTATTATGTAGAGCATGGAAGAACTGTTGTTAATATTCCTTTGGTGTAACTCACTGAACACTTCACTAATTAGTTGGAATCAATTCCTAGCTTGGATTATGCTATACTTTATTTCCCTTATTATATGTTGGACATTTTCCTCCCCACCTCAAGACATGACATGGTGACTTTCAACTCTAGAAATAACTTTAAGAAATATATTTGGCAGCAAGTTTCCTTAGATCAGGGGTGGCAAATAAATTGTCAAAGCTGTTCTTATGGCGCTAACTATATTGCTTTGCCTTGGTGTTGCCATCAAAACTGTGCCCTTACTGCAAAAACTACATTGTAAATTCTCCCGGAAAAAACTCAGCTTCTTATCTTTTATCCAGTCTTCTTTCTTTATATTTCTTCTTCCTCCTCCTTCTTTCTTGTTTTCTGTTTGCACCAGAGAGGGTTGCTGCTAGCACTATCCAATTGACGGCAGTAAATTTTGTTCCCCCCATCATTGTCACATCTTTAAATATTTTAATATTATTTATTTATTTCAATTATTTATAACCCGCCTTTTTCTACCCCCGAAGGGGGACTCAGGGCAACTAATAAAAAGGCAACAATTTGATGCCGCATATACAGTAAATAAAACATCAAACATCATAAATACAATAAAATAGATTAAAACAGTTAAATATCAATGATTAAAATACAAATCCTAGTTCCATATTTAGGGGTTGTCCCAGCCAATCCGTAGTCCGTTTCCATAGTCATCATTTTATTTTCCACCTGCTGCCATTATCTACCCAAATGCCTGGTCCCAAATCCACGTCTTTACCTTTTTCCTAATACATTTATCATTGCCCTAGAATAGGGGTTGATGAAAGAATGAGAAAGGTACAAACAGACAATATGATAGTGGCAGGGGATTTTAACACAGCATTTAATCATGAACTGGATTCATCATCACAAAAGAGAGGGGATTTACAAGCGGGACGTGCTTTTGTTCAGTTGATTAACAATTATAATTTAAAGGATGTACTGAGAATAATGAAAGGGAATGAAAGGTTGTATACATATTATTCAACAGTGCACAAGGTGTTCACTAGAATTGACTATATATTTATAACACCACCCCTAGTAAAATATGTTAAAGAAGTCTATGTAAATTTAAATTCTATAAGTGATCATCGAGATGTGAATATGATATTAGAGTATCAAAGTGATTATAAGCCCCTAAAAAGAATGTGGATGGATATAAAGATTATTAACAACAAGTCTATAAGGGAAAATATTTTAAGAGAATGGGCAGAAATTTGGGAGTTGAATGAAAGGGAACCCCCTTCACATGAGGTACTCTGGGATGCAATGAAAGCAGTTCTAAGAGGATTGTTTAGTAAATATTCGGCTATACTGAAGAAACAGGAAAGAGAACGAGAGAACCAACTGATAGGAGAAATAAATAAACTGGAATCAATGTATTTGTTAACAAAGGATCTGAAGATTATAAATACTATTACAAGATTAAAGAAAGAGTTGGAGGCTAAAGATATAGAAAAAGTTAAAAAGATATGATGTATACAAACAGATATCTTTTGAATATAATAATAAAAGCTCAAAACTGCTGGCAAAAATAGCACAGACCAAAAAACTAAAAGGAGATTGGATGTATCAAGGATAGCAATGGTATTGTTTGTGCCAGAATGGTAGATAAAATTAAAGCGATACAGGATTTCTACTCTAATATGTATAGAAATACAGAAGTGGATATAGAAGAGCTGGACAAATATCTGGAACAAAACTTAGGTACAAAACTAAGCGAGACACATAGTAAGGAAATGGAGAAATCTATATCACAAGAAGAAATTAAAGACACAATTAAGAAATTAAGGAAAGGTAAATCACCGGGTGAAGATGGTATTCCAGCTGAAATTTATAAAACTTATATAGATTTCCTAGTACCCAAATTACAGGGATTGTTCAATGAAATATTGAAGGGAAAACCCATACCAAATTCATGGAAAAATACTAGTATAATACTAATACCCAAGCCGGGTAAAGATAAATTATTATTAGACTCTTATCGCCCTATCTCTCTAATTAACCAAGACACAAAAAATTTTCACGGCAATTTTGACAAATAGATTAAAAAATTTCATAGAAGATTATATTAGCCCAGATCAATGCGGGTTTGTTAAGGGCAGACAAATGTCTGACTTGGTCCGCAGATTGATAAATATTATAGAGAACGCTAAAAATGAGAAAGCTCAAGTAGGCATTATTGCACTTGATATATATAAAGCCTTTGACTCGATAGGTTGGACAGTGTTGAAATTATTAATTAAAAATATGGTTTTGGAGAGGGGTTCCAACATATAATAGAACAAATATATTCAGAAAATAGGGCTAAAGTCATAATTAATGATTCAAGTACTGAAACCTTCAGTATCATGCAAGGAGTTAAGCAAGGCTGCCCTCTTTCTCCGGTATTATTTATATTAGTTATGGAATTATTGGCCTCTGCAATCAAGAAGGATAATGAAATACAGGGAATGGGAGTGGAAAACAAAATCAAAATTAGCTTGTTTGCGGATGACACACTTTTGACAGTCAGAAATCCAGATAAGGCACTAGACCGGATAAATCTACATTTAAAACAGTTTGGAAAAATGACAGGTCTAATAATCAATTGGAAGAAAACTGAGGTAATGACAATAAACCTAGAGAAAAAAGACAAGGAGAAAATAATTGATCAATTTAAGGTTAAGATCAGAAATAAAATTAAGTACTTGGGAGTCACAATACCTGTCAAGTACTCAGAGTTAAAAAAATTAAATTTTGATAGACTATTCAGGGAAATTCAAGAAAAGACTGCTAGAATTCAAAAAAATTTAACCTCTCATGGTTTGGCAGAATAGCAATTTTAAAAATGAAAATACTACCTAAATTCAACTTCCTCTGTAATATGTTACCTATTAAACTGCCAGACGTTGATCTTAAAAAATGGCAGAAAATAGTCAATGAATTTTGTAATGGTACCAGAAGATCCAGGCTACCGAGAGGCTTATGGTATATTTCCCAGAAATTAGGGGACTAGGAATACCAGAATTAAAAACCTACCACCAGGCACACATTATAAAGGGAGTGTTTAGGCTGCTCTCGGAACCTAAATTAATCTGGCAGGAACTGGAAGGAAATGTTGGCAAAGAGATTAAGGGGAAATGTTTTATAGCGCAAAAACAGGTAAAGAAATTAAGGAGTGCAAAAATAACCTGGCTAAAGATGTTATGGAGATATGGGTTAAGTTAAAAAGCAAGATATTTCCAGAAATTTCCCCTTAACCCCAATAGTGTTACTGGAGAATTTCCCAGAAGACCTGAGAATTAAACTTAAATATAAAAAAAAATAGTGGAGGTGGAAACTGCTCTTTCCTGGAAAGAATGGATACAAAATTCAATGGGCAAGTTCAATAAGTTAGAAGAACAAGGTGCTCTGAACTGGTTTGAGAGACAACAGCTGTATAACTGGAAAAGGGACTTATTAAGTAAAAATCCCAGATGTAGAGCATTGAATAAATATGAGGAATGGTTAAGCAAACTTAAAACCCAAGAAATAACAGAGAAAGGATTAATTGGGAAAATATATAATGGATTAATTGGCGAAGAAACAGGGCTGAAGCTGTTTGAAAAGGTCTGGGAAGGAGACCTAGGGCCTCTGACAGATTTCGATTGGAAAAGGGTTCTGAGGTGGAGAGTGGCTAAGAATCTATCAACAAGATTAAAAGAAAATGTATTTAAAGTTATATGGAGATGGTATACCACACCAGTCAAACAACATCAGATGGACAGCAAGCAAAGCAACCTCTGCTGGAGATGTGGCATGCACAAAGGGACATATTTTCATTTATGGTGGGAATGCCCCCAAGTGAAGAATTTTGGAAGGCTATATTTATCGAAATAAGCAATATTATAGGGCTAAATATTACTCCGGATGCTAGGTTAGCATTACTAATGGATGCCACAATGTTGAATTTAGAAAAGGAAAAGAAAGAGTTGATGATTATTTTATTCACTGTGGCAAGAATTATAATAGCAAGGAATTGGAAAATAATAACTAATCTTACACTGGAAGCTTGGTATAGGGAGGTATGGAACGTAGCCTTAAATGATAAACTAACAATGGAAATGAAGGTATTCAGGGGGAAACTAATAGATCAGATTTTGAAGCATACTGGTCGGTTTTTATTAAATACACTTTAGAGAGTGAAAATAGAATGCAATATAACCCTGTTGGTCAGGAATTTTGGATTTGACATTTGTTTAACGGTTGATTTATAAAGATATGGCAAAGTAAAGGATACCTGTTCAGGCCTTGGTGGTGGGTTATGTGTATGTAAAATGTTCACTGTTTTGTATTCTGTCTACATTGTAAGCTGTTTTTGTATGTAAATAAAATCTTTTTTTAAAAAAAGAGTTATTATAGAAAAAAAAATCATTGCCCTAGAATTCGTTTCATTGAATATCTCAGACAGAGGAGGCTTTACTTGAGGTTGTCACAAACAAGCTTGCTTTTGTGCCACAGTAAAAAAAGTATTCTACATCTTCACAGAGTGGACCATGCATGTGTCAAATATGGTAGACTCCCAGTTAACCGAAACTCAAAAAAATTGAACTTTCAAGCAGCCAGCAAAAAAAAATCAAAGAAATAATACTTTTAAGTTTAAAAAGCTGTTTTTATAATATAGTAAAACAGTAAACCTGTGTTACATTAAGTTTGTCTTTATTTGTCTTTAATGATTGTATTTCAATCTTAATATTAAGACAGTTTATGTCTAGCAGACCTGTGGCCCTCGAGGTGTGTGTTCCTCCAACTCCCAAAAGCCTTAGCCAGCTTGTTCAATTGTCAGGAATTCTGGGAGTTGAAAGCCAAAACACCTGGAGGGCCACAGGTCTGCTAGACATAAACTGTCTTAATGGCCTGGGTAATATAGTATAGTATAGTATGGGGTATAGTATTTGTTAGGCCTATTTTAATAGTTACTTTCAAGCAGCAAGAAACTACATTTATCCAGCACTTACCAATCCCTGTGGGTACCAATTCACCGAAAGTCTACTGAAATAACAAAGGAAGTTTTAACATAAAAAATGTGGGGAAATCAAAAAAATAGAAAAGCCAAAAATCAATAGTTCCACAAGACATTGTAAAGGCAGTCCCCAAGTTGTGAACAAGATAGGTTCTGTAGGTTTGTTCTTAAGTTGAATTTATATGTAAGTCGGAACAGGTACATTTTTTCAGTGTAACTCTAGCCCCCTATATACTGTGTGTGTGTGTGTATATACGTTTTAGATAGCAAGACTCCTGTGGTGTTTGCTTTCCTGTCTGTGTCCCTGTTCAGAAGATTTCACTTCACTTTCTATCCTTGTGACAATTAGGTTTTGGATAATGTGGCTTGTTGTGGAAACAAGGATTGGTGCTGAGTCTTCAATGGAGACCCCTATTTTGCCATGATAACTTTTTCAGGAGTGAATTTCCCCTCCTAGGGGTAGATTTTCTCACTTCCTGTTGTCTCACCACCCATTCTTAACTGTGACTCATTAATAAGTTGAATGTTTGTAACTCAGGGACTACCTGTAATTATAAAGTACTTCTTGGCTACTCATGGCTACCGAGATAGTTTTCTTTCTTGTTTCTTTCTTTTGGTGGTGAACTACAGAACTTTCCAGTTGGTTCTGCTTTGCATATATGGCTACATAATTCTGTCTCAAAGAGATGTTAGCCCTAGAGATAGAAACTTGCTCAAAATCACCAAGTGGGTCACATGGGGATTTGTACATGGACTTGCCCAGTTAAAGTCAAGCTCTCCGCATGCAAAATTGGAATAACAAATTTGCAAATCTGGTCAGGGAGAAACTTACTGATTTCTCCCTCCTCTCACTTAGGCTGGATCTACACTGTCATATAAAGCAATTTTAGAATGCAGTCTGATGGCATTGAACTGCATTATATGAGTCTACATTGTCATATAATCCAGATCATTGCAGTTAATCTGCATTCTTAAACTGCATTTTTAGCAGTGTAGATCCCATCTTCGACTGCCGTCCTGCTTCTACTGCTACCATAAATCTATGTTCTAATATTCTGTGAACTCATAATTAAATTGTTACTTTCATTCACCTTGTTATTTCCTGCATGGGGCAATGGGGGTTGCCTTTTTTATCCTGTCATTTTGGAATGCCTGACACTTTTCAACAAGTCTTGTTTTCCCTTTCAGCTCAAGTTCAGACATCATAAGAGATTTGGAAATTGCTGGGATGTATTCAGACTCGTTGGATAAGTAAGTATGGCACAAGGGTAATGGTCTTCCATTTCATGAAAGTTGTCATTGATTTATTTTTGTCTCTCTGCTATCAAGAAGCACTACTGCTGTAATTTGAAATGGATCAGAGAAGTGTTGATGAAGGCCATTATGTGGCTCTATCAGTTCTCTGTCTAGCTAGACAGTTTTATGTTTCTTTAAAGATTGGGCAGTAGGGGAAAATATGTATGAAATATCTACTGAGGCTTATGTTCTTTTCCCTATAATGTACTGATATTGCATACAGTATCATGTTCACAAAAACCTGTCACATTATTCAGTTAGTATGTAATTAGCACGAAGGAAATATACAAGAAAAGCATGCCAAAGCTAGTTGTACCTTTACCCAGGTCCTGTCACTATGATCTGCCCAAATTTCCTAACATGAATCTTTAACTAACAGGCCATACTGTATTTTGTCATTTTTTGTTTTTGCTGTTGTAGAAAATATTGTTTAGATAGAAAAGGCATTATTTAATAGTATACACAAAACACCCAGAATTACTATTTGCTCATAAGATGTAAACTGTGCTGGAGCATTTGGGTTTTTGAGTAATTAAAATACAGACTGTTGTGAATGCATTTGTTCCAGTTGCTTGTTTCCCCCTTCTTTTCTCATGACTTTTCCCCTTTTTGTGCGATTTTCTAGATTACAAGCCTGCAGGCAAGAACTGCCTCAGCTCCCCCCTTCCCATCAATCTCATGGGAGCTCTGGGAGATTGTGTTTTTTAAAGCTAAAGAGTAGGTTTAAATGCTGGAAACAAATAGAGCCATAAGAGTAATTTCTAATTTTCCTCAAGGCATTCTTTCATAGACTGTTACTTTTGTCTGTGACAATATATAAAATCACTGTGCCATCTTTATAGTGGGCTCATTTTATGGTGAAAACAAATACTGTACTGAAATGTTTTACATTGAGCTATAGCCGGTAATTGGTGGCAAGGGACCTCTACCACAATATGATATGAAGAACAACAGCTCTAGTGAACCAGTCCATAAATTGGAGGAATTTGTACCTCTCTCGATAGAGAGAGAGAGGGAGAGAGAGAGAGAGAGAGAGAGAGAGAGAGAGAGAGAGAGAGAGAGAGAGAGAGATGGACATACACATACACAACATTTATCATTCCCAACAACACGAGGATTATTTTCTTTTACATATTAATCTTTTTGAGACAATCCTTCTAGATTTACATGGGGGTGCTTTGAATGCCTTTGTTCTGCTTCTTGGCAGGGGGTTGGACTGGATGGCCCACGAGGTCTCTTCCAACTAACTCTATGATTCTATATAATGAGAACATATCACACATTTGTATTATATAGTCTATTAATTGTTGCCATAACACTCTCACAGTTTACTATTTTCATGAAAGACCATGAACTCCATAGAGGGATATTATCCAACTCTATGATTCTATCCTATTTCTAATGGCCTGATCTCTAGACTTACTCATAATATAATTCTTGACCTGGTTCCATCATTCTTCAACTTCTCGCATTCTATTTTCATTACTTTTTGAATCATTTAATTTTACATGCATTATTTTGAATTCCATTTGGTCCACCATATACTGATGCCATGTATTTACTGTCCATTTGGTTTGTCTTTCCATCCCAATACTATCACTGCTTGTGTGCACTCAATTATTGTTTCCCTTATTTCCCTGTAATTTCCCATCCCCTCCCTTTGTACTGAGACTGCCATTTCTTTTGTTATCACCCAATCAATTCCTAATATTTGGTTTGACACATTTTGTATGGTCTGCCAGAAGTATTGTACCTGATCGGATTCCCACATCAAGTGCATAAACCACCCTTTCTTTTGGCATCCATACCAGCATTGGCTGCTTCCCTTTTTATAATAATAAAATAATATAATAAATTGACAGGCTGTACGATACCACTAAAGTAATATTTTCCTCCTCATTTCTCTTACTTTTGTATTCTTTGTCATCCCTATTATCTCTACCACTTGTCTCATATCTTATCCTGTAATTTGCTACTCCATTTCCCACATACTTTTCAAGTTCCGTATTGTACAACCTTCGGCCTCTATTAGGCCTGTGCCTTATTTCCTTACACTTTTTCCTCACATTATCTTTTTAAAGGTGGTTTCTTCTCTTTTTACCTTATTAATATTTTCTTTAGTATTGAGATATGAACAAATTGATCTTATCTGTATCTGATTTTTCTGTCCAAGCCACTGTTTAATTCTGTTCTCCCTTCCCCTTACTATCGCGTAATTCTTCTAATTTGTCTACTCTATTCCTTTTTTCTTCAATATCTGGATATTTCTATTCACATTTGATTCTTTCTCTTTTTTAATTGACCGTACTGTTGCCATTTTAGATCTTAAACTGCCTGTTCTTTCTTGCCACTTCTTCCACACTTGCATTGTTCTTTTTATTGGTCTTGTTAATTTATCAATATTCCTTTTATCCCATTTTCTGTAGATTATTTCTTCACAATCAACTCCATTGATTTCCTTCTCAAATCTCATCCATTTTTATTTGTCACTTGTAATTCTATTAGTCTTTAGATTTGGAAGGCATCGCTATAAAGCTCTAGACTTGGACAACCCAATCCTCCTCTTATTTCTTTTGCAATTTACAGGGTTTTTTTTCCCTTACTCTTGGTCTTCTTGTGCTTCTCTATGCGATGTTGGGATCCAGTTTAGTGATGAGGGATGATGGAAGTTCCAGTCCAACAATATTTGAAGGTCCACTTGTTTATTAAAAACACAATCACAAAGTGTAAGATCTGCAGGGGAAGTCTTTCTCTCAGTCGTACTCTTTTTGTGGGTGTATTTGGTGAGGACTTGAGCGAGAGCTTTCTCCATGGTCTTTTTTCCAATGTGTTTTTATTTAGTCAGGCCTTTGAATTTTAATTATGGAGCTGTAGTATGTATACAAAGTAGTGTGCTTGATTTTTAAAAAAATAGCTTTCACTGAAATTATGTTTTAAATGTTTTTTTACTGACTTTAATTATGTTTTTAATGATACTGATTTTTTAATTCTTTTTAACTTTGTGAATTAGTATTTTAGCTGGATCTTTCTAAAATTATCGTAAGCACTTTGAATCTCATCTTGGGAGAAAAGCAGTATACATTCTAATAATAATAATAACATTATTATTATATTATAATTATAATAAAAAATTTGTAAGCTGTTGTATGGAACATAACCTGAAAAGACAAGAGGTTTGAATTAATAGAATCATAGAATAATAGAGATGGAAGAGACCTCATAATCCATCTAGTTCAACCCCCTGCCATGCAGGAAAAGCACATTCAAAGTATGCCTGACAGATGGACATCCTGCCTCTGTTTAAAAGTCTCCAAAGAAGGATTTAAGCTAAGAGAATGAAGGCCACTTAAACGTTTCCAGTAAGAACTGACAAGCATAGTAAGGCAGATGGCAGATATGATATCCTTTCATAGTGTCACTGACAGAAAAATAGCAGTGATCTTTGAAGTGTTTGAATCAGTGTGGCTAATTTTCCCATTTGTTCTGATCTGGGAGTAGTCAGTGTTGGCAGGTGTACAGATCAGTGTCTTGTTCTCCTAGAGCCTTGTAAAACGTTACAAATGCCAACACCATTCTCCACAAAAACAAAAATTCAACCAATAGTGACATTTTATGCTTTTGAAAAAAGTTTTTTAAAATAATAAACTATGCAGTCTACTTATTCTACCTAAAAGGTAGACCACCACTCCTAGATGCTTAAGGAGAAACAATCCATCTTTTCCCCCCTCTTCAAAGAGGGGTTAGAAATGAGGTTAGAATTGGAAAAAACAGCCAAGTCAGAAATAGCAAAACAGGCTAATAGTAGTGAATTGAATAGATGGAAACCCAATGCTATCTATTTGGTGTAAATCTCTGGGTAAATATAAATAAGGTATCTGTAATAATCAAAGATGTTTGCTTGCTTGTGGCAGTCATCACTCTTCAGGTCATTGCCTTGATGGAGTTCTTTTGGTGGTTGTCTGAATTTCAGTGTTGAGTTCCAAGTTGAAATTCCTAGAGGCCAAAAAGGCAGGCCAACCATAATGTCTGAGGAAATTATATCTGAATACAAATTTGATAATGTTTTTGATTGTCACCCAAGTTCCAGTGGTCAAATTTCAGAGTGCATGCAGAAAAGGGCTTGCCATAAACCCTTTGGACTATTGTCCATCTTTGGTTGTCATTATTTTTGGCCAATATTCAAATTCTGGTGGTTAGTTTCAAGATACAATTGTAAACAGAAAACTTCATAGGAATAAATGGGTATCATAACTTTTCTTAAAAGCCAGAAAACAGGAAACAGATATCTAAAACATTGCTTGCTAGGATTGTTGAAGTTAAATAGCAGGGAGGGGGTTTAGGTCCCATGGATTCCTTTTTGGCATATTAGGTAAGGACCTGGGCAAGACTAGATATGATGCAAGTAATTAATAATTAACAACATGTTTGAAGTTCTTAAGTTACATAATTCACATCTCGAGCCATAATAAACTGGACTGAGAGGTTGGGCATTAAAATTCTGCCAGACATGACTTCTTCAGTCTTTTTCTACTATCTTCTTTACATAGTTACTGTCTGGCAGCTGTAAAGGGTCATTCAACGGATTGTTGACAATTGACTTTTTGATGAGGCAGGAATTTTTAATAGGAGTATGCTGTGCTTTCCCGATTATTGGGTATTTAATTGCTTTTCTTTTAGTTGTTTTAAAAAATATTATTTGCTTTTTTGTTATATTTTAACTGTACTTTTAGTTAATTTTCTGAGCTACACTAGTTTACCTTTTAAGGGGGAAACACTGATATGAATAAAATCAAATAATAACTAATGGGTTGTGGACAAGATCCAATAAACTGAAATTGAATCCTGCTACGATGTGCAGTTTCTAGGTCCATGAAGTATAGAGATAGGTTATTCTGTGGGTATATCTGCATTGTTTATTTGGAATTTGCCTTGCCATTTTTCCAGCATTCCAGGGATGAGATCATTGGTCCCCCTTTTATTTCTGTTAAAGTTTTATTGTCAATCCAACCTTTTAAACACGAACAGTGGTCCCATCTATTAATTGTTTTTTTAAATTCTGGTCCATCTTCTCGAATAGTCAAGATCTAATTCTATCAATCTTGTTAACTGACAGGCATCGAAATAATTTTGTAAATGAAGTGCACCCCATTGTCCGTTTCCTTCTGGAGAGTAAAATATTGATTTGGGAATTCTATTTTTATTTGTTCCTTCTATCCAAGTTTTTATTGAAGTATCCCATTTTTAAATAATTTTTCTGGGAATACTATATGGGCGCACTTGAAACAAGAATAGAAATGTTGGGAGAATCATCATTTTGACAATTTTAATTTTACTTGACATATCCCAATTTCATTTTTTCCAATTACGCATTTGATTGTTTACTTTTTTCCATAAATTACTATAGTTAGATTGAGTTATGTTATTTAGGTTTTGGGGAATATAAACACCTAGATATTTTAGCTTATTCTCCCCTAAATTTAGCCCCATGGTGGTCTAAATTTTTTAAAACTTTTACGGAGTAACTTTTATGTAGTATTTCTGATTTTTGTATATTGATAGCCAGCCCTGATATGTTCTCAAATTTCTGTATAGTATTGATAACGTTTTTTATAGATTCCTCTGGTGACCCCAATAACACCATGGTGTCATCCGCAAATAAATTAATTTTCATTACTTCTGTTGCAATTTTTTTGCCTTTAATTTTGACATTGTTTCTAAGTAAATTTGCCAAGGGCTCTATTACCAGAGCAAAAAGGAGGGGGGAGAGGGGGCAACATTGCTTCATCCCACTTTTAATCCTAATAGTTCTTATTAGGGTTCCATTAATCAGTATTTGCGTCAATGTTCAGGAGTGCTTACTATCAGTTTCTGCTGATAAGCCAGCTGTGCCCATTCATAAGATTTGGAGGACATAAAGATGGTAGTGCACATGCTGGTAACTTCAAGGTTGGGTTTCTGCAATGCACTGTGCATTGGGTTACCTCTGTACCAAGTTCAGAAACTCCATTTAGTTCAAAACATGGCAGTCAGATTGGTTATAGGAACGTCTAGGAATGAGCATAATGCAGCCATTTTAAAGTCACTCTACAGACTACCAATTACTTTCCAGGCAAAGTACAAGGTGTTGGTTTTGACCTTTAAAGCCCTACATGATTTCGGTCCAGGTTACCTACAAGATCACCTTCTCCTTCATAATCTACCCTTTAGGACACCTAAGTCCTCTGGGGGGCATTTACTCCAGCCTGCCAGAACGTGACTGGCAACTGTCACCCAGAGGACATTTTCATTGGCCACCACTTGATTGTGGAATGACCTGCTGGAAGCGATTCGACAGCTAAACAAGGTGTCAATTTAAAACAGAATTGAAAACCCATTTCTTCCAGCAGGCCTATTTATTTATTATTTATTTCAGGATTTTACCCCGCTCTTCTCAACCCCCGAGGGGGGACTCAGAGCGGCTTACAGTACGGCACAATTCGATGCCCACATCACAACAGCTTAAAACCCCAAAACCCCACAACAATTAAAATACATTAAGATACATTAAAATACAGTTTCATACATTAAAATACAGCCTACCCAGTCAACTTTCAATTATGAGTTTTTATTTGCATTATATGTGTCTATGTGTGTGTATTTATATATGAAACTTAGTTATTTTTATGTTCATTTGTTTTTGAATTTGTTGTACCTTGCCATAAGTCATCAGGAGAGGCGGGTAATAAATAAGATATATTATTAATATTAGTGTTATTGTTGTGCCAAGTAAATAGATTATGCTATAAATGATAAAGATGGCTATTGAACTTAACAGTCCTGACAGATCTATTGCTAGCTGCTAGATAAAATATGCAATATCCTGATTATCTGTTAGTTTTATCAGAAATGAAAAACATTCAGAATGAATGGCTTTATCTGAAAGAAACAAGTTACCAATGACTAAATCATGGAGGGATGGTAATTGAATCCTATGACTATTCATAATACATCAAGAGACTTTATAATTGGTTATGAAATCTTGCTTTGAATCGCTTACTGAACACTTCAGTTTTTCAGAGTGGGTGGCTCAGCTCTGTATAGGAGTATGAGATACTCTGCTGGAGAAAATGTAGGATGATTAATCACAAGTCTTGTTGTCTTTGAATGTGGGTCAGGGGACTAAGTGTGTTCAATTTTTATCAAAGTTGTTACATACTACTGTACATGAAATGTAATGTGAAACTTAACCTTTAATAATAAAGGTTTTGGTTTCCCCTCAAAACTTGTTGTTCCCCATCTGAGATCGAAACAGGGTGAGGAATTTCTCAGAAATGGCCCTTTTCCATCTTACTCACTTAAACAGCCTTGAATTCCTGTCCCTCCTCTTGCTTCACATAACTTTAAACTATTCCCTGTGTTTATTAATTGGACCCTAAGATGACTGTAAAATGGGAGATGCATATGCAGTTTTGTTTGAATTCAGAGATGTAATTGTAAAACTGTCTCGTTTTATAAACCCTTAAATAAATAAATCTCATGCAGAGATGTAAAATGAAACAAGGGTAAAGATTGATTTCATAGCAGAATGTTCAGACATTAAGCATAGAAGCTGATCCTGTATTTATTTCAGTGTACCAGCCTGTATGATATCAATATGACAGCTTTCCCTAGTACTAAAGTCTTTATTATCCATTCACTTTCCATACACTAACTAAATCTGTATTTTGATCTCATCCCTTTCTTTGTCTACAACTGGCTCTACTTGACTGTCCAACTGTCAAACCTCTCCTTTATATATATTCCCAATTTTTTTTCAGTATTACAGGAGTACATCTTGCCGGCTGCTATCTTAACCATTCCTCATGGTGCCAGTGCTATATTATCTTTCTTCAAAGATTGCATGCAGGGCCAGTTTCAAAAGGGGCTATGCTAGGTGCGCCTATTCCTTTGTGATAGACCCAGAATTAGAGTCAGGTGGGTTGGTTTAGCATCTCTCCCTCCCTCCTTCTCATCTATCTATATGAGAGAAAGTTTACCTGCAAGAGACACATCTGACATAATGTTTTGTGTTTAATCTCGCGATAAAAACTTCACTTCCCCGGATTTCTCATGGTTGAATAAGAAACCTATTTGTAACACTATTTGACTTCAGTCATTTGTTGCCACAGTCATTTGTTGTGTGTGTGTGTATTTGCGTTAGACATACTTGAGAGGATTAAATGATTTTTCTCATGGGTTAAGGAAGCTGCTATGATCAAACAATGATGGCTTTATAAGCACTATAGGTTTATTTTTGTTTTAAGTGGATGTTTTACTAACTCTCTTGAAACTGTGCCTTTTCTCTTCTCTGCTTGAAGCAATTATTGTAAAGGAGACAGCAGTACTGAGAAGGAAAGCCAGATCTTCCTGATAGATCATCCAATGTGTGGGAATGTGTCCTTGAAGTAAAGTGAAATTCAATCAAGAAACAGCATGCCAAAAATGAATGTTTGAAAAGTGTCTTCCTTTCTAATATGTTGCAGCCATTGTACCTTGTTCTCTGACACATTCAAGGGAAAAGTTAACAAGAAAATGAAGGAAAGTGCAGTCTGAATATATGAGTGGCTTTCTTTCTTGTGTTGCGTGCCATAGTTATTTCTCTCAAAATGCACTGAATGATGGAACGTGACAGACAATTTATTTTTTGGACACCCTTGAAGCATAATGGGCAATGGAAGTGATTCAGTTCTGTATTGGTATTTATTGGTGTGAAGGGAAATGATGTAAGGAAAAATATATAGTAAGCTGTTATAAAAGAGTAACTCTTTACCTCTTCCCTCACAACATTACTCTATATAGTCTTGTATACGTTGAGAAATTTTAAGCAAAAAATCAAACAGCTTTTCGGTTCCCTTCTCCCCGTTCTGTTTTTGGAGATTATACGAAATGGACCATCGAATATTATAAATCACTTTCATTCAAACTGATTTGGGCCCAAGCCTATTTGGAAGTGTTATGAGAAAATTTGGTTAAAGAGGGAAATTGGTAGGCCTTATGTGTACACAGAAAATGGCTTTTAGTCTACTCAGTAGCAATTTAGATCCTCGCCCCTGTTATGTATATCTCTCTTGAGAAATATCAGTGATTAATTGTGATGAGTAATAAAGCATAATTACTTTTATTATCATATCATTTTATTTGAGCACCTAATTTGGGTCATTGCCCAGAAGATGAGTTTAAAAAAAGGGGGGGGGGGTGATGCAGTAGCTCAACAGGCCCTCTATTACTCCAAGGCTTTCAAATGTGTACGCATTAAGAAGGCATCCTGTGTATTACTTCTTCCCTTTGGAAACTTTGGAAACTGCAAATTCTTTGCATGTAAAAATTAGATCTGTTTTTGAATGCAAAGAACTTTCTAAATTGGCTTTTTAAGTAGATTGCCTAATTGGTGTCATGTTTTAGATGTTCCTTTAAGATTAGATTATTTTTAAAACTCTTGCCATTTAAAATGAAGGTTATCAGCACAAATTAATAGCATGTACTATGCCACCCTGGCACTTGAAGAGTAATCAATTTTAGTGACTCTGGTTTACAAGTAGGTTGCTAAAACTGAAGGTGTATGTGCTGCAGGAGAACTGATGAAGTAGCCATGTTGCAGAATTTTAAAATAATCTCACAGTAGTAGTAGCTTAAACATCGAAATCTAGAATAGCTTTGTTGTTTTAGTGTAAGCAGTCTCCTGCAGAATAATCAGTTAGTGATGGATACTTTGAAAATTCACTTATTTTTAAAAAGCCATTGTATTATTCTTCAGCCAAAAAGCACTCCAAAATAAAATATTTTTTTGTTTTAGACTTCTTGGCTTTCTCAACGGATATAAGTGAAATCTCTAGTGTTTCCTTCAAATATTTCAAGAAAAATATTTTAAAATGTGTAGTTTTCCCTCCCCACATGGTTTATGCTTGAAAAGAAGAAGTAAGCAGTAGAATTACAAATCCCATGCTAACCAGATATCACACCATGGATCTGTAGTTTTTTGACCAGCATTTTGATTCTACATATGAAACTACAGCTCTTACGACCCACTGTAAGAACTTAATTGACTGTATGTTCTTTATCACAACCTTTGAGGATGCCTGCCATAGATGTGGGCAAAACATCAGGAAAGGATGCTTCTGGAACATGCTCATACAGCCCAGAGAACTCATAGCAATCCACTATCATTTTATTTCATTTATTTTTTGAAAAAGCTGAAATAGTAAAGGGTTTGGAATAGTTCTTTACGGTTCAGGTTGGCAGGGCTGGGAATAGGGATGATTTCGGCTGCTTCTAAACAGCCATGTAATCCAGAGCAGAAGGTGGATTAAAGCGCTCCAGTTCACTTCGGAGTGCTTACACAGGCACCCCAGGAACCAGTTCCAAGCTGCGACGGGATCTACAAAAATCCCCCCTCTGAAGAGATACTGATAAGAAACGGGGTCTACAAAAAAACCAAAAAAAAACCAAACCTCTGAAGAGATACACTGAAAAGAAACCATTTCCACACTTAACTGAAGCACAGCAAAGCAAGAAATGACCACAGAGCATTCCCATTGGAATGCTGTGGTTTCCTTAGTTTACCTTTGCGCTGAGCTATGTATCTAGTTTCTTACTCCAACTGCTGCAGCATTAGCTTTGTTTACATAAGGTTCCTTATGTTGGTTCTGATTGCCTAATCTGCCTGGGATATACACAGATCAGCTTCAGTGGATTTTATGGATTAATCTGGAGTTCCCGGTGAGATTTTTTAAACAAGCTGTTTCTAGTTGGATTCATGGCGGTTGTACATTTTGTAGATACCCCAACCTCAAGTCGGCTTCAAGTTGAATTTTAGTGCATGTATCAAAGGGCCCTTACAGTCTGTGCTCGAAGGCTCATTTTGAGTGCCACCTGCCTGACCCAGGTCAGAGTGAAGGAGATGAAATATAGTTTTACACTTGTCCCCATCAAACTTGTTTTAATGAAAGTGTCAGGAAAAATGTTATGCATGCTCTATTGCTAACTTCTTTGCATGCTGCTTCTGAGAGAAGTTGCTCCATTCTTTCAGGTTTAAATTGTAAGTTGTGTGATCTCTTTAAAGTACTGCCAAGCTAAAGGTGTACAGCTTAAAACAACACAGTAAAAACCACAAAGAGGTATTGATACTTGTGTTACATCATTTCTGTGTAACACTAAATGCTGACCAATTTGTTGCAATCCTTGTGTATTAATTTATATGCTTCTTAGAGAAAATTAAGCTCACTGATCATGACAACTGAATCACTGTTCCAGAAAAATTAGCTTAATGTATTTAATCCTGGGTTGGGCTTCACAAATAAGAAAGAACATTTAATCTAATCTTCAAATGCTTCAGCAAAGCCGTCCAGTCTCTTAGGAGGCTTGAAACATATTTGGACTGCAGACTATGGCCTCAAGACTTCGTTTTAATTTTTTTTTCATGTTTAGGATGGCTAAAGTTTTATTTTGATACCATTCCCTGCAGTTAAACATTTGTGTGGTTGATCTGATAAACACGTAGAATCTTTTGGTAGCTGATGTTTTACTTCTTTATTTCTGTTATTTTTACAGGTCACAATTATTGACCATTTTATGTTGGTTTATAGTGGGATGATCTCTGGTTTTAATTATTGTTAATTTTAATTTGTTATACTAATTAGATAGTGGTGCAATATGAATCAAAGGGTGATTGGCACATACAGTTTATTGCCTTACTGGTGTTGCATTTCCTCTGAGCATTTTGGATTACTGAATATTTGGAAATATTACAATATGTTCGTGGACTCTAGATCTTCTAAGAGCTATCAGCTACGATAACTAAATGTCTACATATATTTATTTGGTTTCAGAATGTCTTTTCTGCTTTCTGTCTAAAGTACAGATTTACAAAACAACTTAAATATATTATAAAATGTTATTTCTTAAAATACGATACAAATAAAATCTTGTTTTCATTGTATTGTTTATTATTATAGTTAGTTGTTATGCCAACTTTCAAAGTTTGAGAGGGTAGCTCCTTGGCTAATGGGACTTGCAGTCTAAAAAAGATGCAGGGAGCAAAGAGTCCAAAAAGGTAAGGAAGAGGAAATGTATAGATCACAGAAAGAAAGAATCTGTGATTAAGGTGCATGTCCTCACTCTTATTTACAGTAAAGTCTGTGTTTAGGAGGATTGTGCCAAAATGTTCCTTTTATTTGTGGGCTGAGGCAGACATCAAGAGAATCACATATGAAAAGAAAGAAAACTTTCCAAAGAGAAGTGTCCTCTCTGATGATCAGATGCTGGGGCTTAACCTTGTGGCAATCTCCTTTGGGCTTTGGCAGACACTTGACTGCACTTGGAAACAAATTGTTGGATTAAGTGCACCTTCGTCTGATCTAGTAAGATAATTCATATGATCTCATGTACATATATCATTGGCATATGCTGCAAACAGTTCATGTAAGACTTGAATTTTCTAATCCATGTGTAAATTCTGATGTAGCCATTCCTCTAAAAACTCAGCCACCTGTTCATTGTAGGCAGTCACTGCTTTGGGGTTGTATATAGTTTCAGATTGATCATTTTTCAGGAAGTTAGATCAGAGACTAGTAATAATGAGTACTTTGTAGATATCCTTAGTTTGCAAGCCCTGATATCCTTACCTGACAGGAAGTCTCAATGGATTCAGTATGATCTCTGATATATGCACAATAGTATGTTGGCATGCCATCTTACATGCAGAAATTGTAATCACACCTAGGAGATCCTGACAGTAAGACCATTAGAGTTATAGAGTTGGAAGAGACCACAATGGCCATCCAGTCCAACCCCGTGCCATGCAGAAAAACCCTTGCAGATGGTTGTCCAGCTTCTGCTGAATCTAACCCCCAGAGAAGGAGACTCCAACATGCAACCTATTCCACTGCCAAACAGCTTTTATCATCAGGAAGTTCCTCCTAATGTTTAGGTGGAAGCTCTCCCCCAATTTGAATTAATTGCACTGTGTTCTAGTCTCCAAAGCAGCAGAACAAACTTTTCCTCTCCTCAATGTAACATCCTTTCAAAACATGGTTATCATGTCCCCTCTTAGCCTTCTTTTCTCCAAGCTAAGCATAGCCAGCTCCCTAAGCCTTTCCTCATTGGACTTCATTTCCAAACCTTTTATCATTTTGTCATGGACTTCTAATAAAATGTTCATAGGATGGCATTGCACATATCCTTTTTAAAATAGCCAATGGTTATTCACAAGACACTACCTTGCTTTCAATTTGCCCATCACCTGACATTAGGCGAAACATAAGAATAATAGTGGTTCAATAGCGGGAGGACTTTCAAGGGGGGATTCCTTTTTCTAAATACTTTTTAGTACCGTATGGACCAGCGTACTAGACGGCTTTTTAGCCCCAAAAAATCTTATTAAAAGTTGGGGACCATCTAGTATGCCGGATATAAAATTTAAAAACCAAAAAATAATTAAAATAAAATAATAAAATAAAATTACCGGACCTTGGGAGGTGGAGGAGGGCGGAGGTAGGGCACAGGGAGGAGGAGCGGCAGTGTTGCGGGGATTGGGAGAAGGGGCGGTGGTCCCCCTTGCCAGCCCACGCCCGGAAACTACAGCTCCCAGAATGCCTCAGCCAGCCCATCCGGGGCTACAGGAAGTCGCCCAAAGGCTGTGTACGTGGGATGGGCTTCCTGCGCACGTACGCAGCAGGAAGCGCCCCCGGATTGCGACCTCCCACCCGGCAAAAGTGGCAGCGAGGAGATCCGGAGAGCACAAACCACGTGCGTGGGATGGGCTGCCACACACGCACGCAGCAGGAAAAGCAGCGGCAAAGAGATCGAGGGAGCGCGTGCCCCGCGCCGCTGTGTGGGCTGGCAAGGAGGACGCCCCACTCCCACCTTCCAATCTGCCCAAGATTGCTGGCACGCCGGCAGGCAAGAAGGATCCCCCTTGCATCGCGCCGTCATCCCAAGGCAAGCTGGGACAGCCCAGCAGCCTGTCTCCATGTCAGTAGGCCTGCCGCTCCTCTCGGACACTCTGCTATGGCGTCCAGGGAGGGAGGAAAGAGATCAAATCGCCCCCAGCCATCGCCATGGAATCCAGACTCATCTTAAATGACGAGTATATCCCTAACTCTATATTTTTTGTTTAAATTGGGGGGGGGGGGCGTCTTATACCCCCAGTCGTTTAGTATGCTATATGGTAATTTAATCATCTACTAAAGATAGTTCTTAGTTTGGATCTTCTGCCTCAAGCAGTAGTTGGACTAGGTGATCTCAAAGATCCCCGCTCAGCTCAGTAATTTGTCATACCCGTGGGTAGAGAAATGGAGTGGGATTCTTTTGTTTCAACATCCCATAGCATGCATTACTTCAATGCAGGCTGGATATTATTATGGTTTTTTTTTTCTTGAAGAGACCAATGTAAATATATTACATAATATTTTTTAAAAAGTGGGAATACTTGATGAATAGTTTGTCTCATTTTCTCCTCAATCATAGCATAACTATGCAAAAATTGTCAGTAACCTCTGTAAATGTCACAGGACTACAAGAACAGGGGCAAATTTCTCTATAGAACTATACCTCTCTACCCCAACAGATGCCCTTATCATACACCATGAAGCCAAAGACTCCTTGCAAATGGCATTAGTGTAAACGAGAACTGCCTGAGGCTGATTGGTTTAAAGACAGATAGGTATTTCTTAAGCTCTCCAAATATGAATGTACATTGTTCCGTATTTAAGCCTTGTGAAACCTACATGGATAACTGTTTGGGAAACTAATGAAGCAGTTGCTTCCTGGAGAAACCTCTTGCAAAATTAAATACTTCTGTGTGTGTTTTGACAGAAAGTTAATTAAGTCTTCCAGAAAATTTATTTTAGCACTAGCTTTTTTGACATCCTTTGAATCAAACATATTTGATTTTATTTGTTAAAGGGCTGCAGCTTTGTCTCTTGATTACTAGTAGGGCAGTGTTGTAATGTAATTCTAATGGGAATGACAATCCAGGTCATTGTTCTTATAGTAATGGGAAATGTCTAGCTCTGTTCACAGCTTTTCCAAAATGGATGAACTCTGTGTATGTGGCAGAGAAAGCAGTAATAGAAATAGATACATTAACAAGTTATCCCAAATCCTTTTTTTTTGCCTCCCAACCTTTTGGAGATAGGCCAACTACTAATACAGAATTTGATTAAAATGCCTAGGTAGGAATCCTGTCGTTTGTCTCAAGTGCTATGAAAATCTATGGGAAGATTATGCTTTCCATGCTATCATTGTTCTTTCACTCATGTTTGCATCTGTATTTATTACATTTTGGTTCTGATAGACGGGCAGTTCTTTTAATTTGGATCCATCCAAAGAAGGAAGCGCATGTAAACAGTTTATATTTAGACCTTCTCTGCCTGCTCCTCTTCTTCAAAAAATATCTCCCTTAGACTCATTGTACTGTTGAAGGCCAGATTACATCCAAAAATTTCATGCACACGTTCTCTATGAGCAAAAGCTAGTCTGAGGCTAGCTTTTGCTCCTCTTGATGCACTTCACTTTATTCCTAGCGAGAAATTAAACCTCATAGCTTGTTCCTCCTGTATCTCCCATCAGATAAATCACTCTAGTTTTCCTATCTCACCCTATGTCCCCTATTTTTATCCATGCATCTGGCCCAGCCCACCTTGTTTAACTCCTTGCCATTAATTTTTATTTTACTTCATACCTGGTGTTTGTATTTTATTGTTTTTATTGTTTGTATTCTATTTTAGTGATTACTTGCTGTATGTATTTCATTTGTTTACTGTATTTGTTGCGCTTGGCCTCATGTTAACAGACCCGAGTCCCTGAGGGGAGATGGTGGTGGGGTATAAATAAAGTTTAATAATAGTAATAATAATTAATAAGAGTTCTACAAAAATGCACATAATGGAAAAAGTTTTTCCTTTTGTTTAGAAAACTAGGCCTGAGGTATTATCCAGTAAAGGTATATGAGAGCACAAGTACACACACACACACAGACATACACACAGTTGCTAGTAGACAATTATTATTTTTTGCACACCTCAAAAAGCACTGCATTCACTGCCACATGATTACTGGGAACTAGAAAATTTGTATGGTTGCCATAGTATCAAGGGAAAACTACTATTTGAAGAACTATAATGTTTATACTTAAACAATTGTTAAGCTCAAAATGTTTATTCTTTTTTTGGTTGTGTTCTTCTACAAGCAAATCTTAGCACATTAGCATATTCAAATAATATTGAAGGTCAATTATTCATTATGCCAATAGAAGGTCATCAGTGAAACCACAGATTTGTTCTATCTTGAGCATGACTGCCTCTCAGATAGATGGAGACCAACACTGTCTCTCTCCTCATCCTGTAATGTAAATGTAACCAGCTTCTCTATTTGGGCAGTACTATCTACTCAAGCTTCTTTGGAAATTTTTGGAAGATTTTTCATTGACCGCCTTGAGAATTGGTGCCCAGTACAGAACATTCCAGATGCAGTTATCGTAGTGAAATTGAGCCTCTCAGATTTCAGGAGTATTTCTCTGAATACCAGCTGCTAGAGAGCCACCAGGAAGAATCTCACTTCTGTTCTTGAGGATTTCCCAGGCATTCTTGGTTACTGGTGAAACAAGAGCCAAAGTTTGCAGGCGCTTGCTAACCTTTCTCCACTATTCACTTGATCATTTCCGTGGGTTTTGGTCTGAACTTTAAAAGATCTATCTAAGATGGATTGTCCCTTTAAAGTCTGGACTGACATCAAACTTCATTCCACTGGCATTAGAACTACTAGGTAATGTTGTCAGTTGGTTTATGTTTGCACAGGTTCCCCAGCCTGTCCGTCCCTTGCTGTTTTTTTTTGTGATATGGTGATAATTTTTTAAAAAATAATTGTGAATGATAGCAGTGCTTACATAAATGAAAGATGGATGTTTTTCTAGCAACTGTTCTCTTGAAGGTTGATTTCTTGTTATTGCAGTTCCCTGTGGAACCCTGGCTACATAGGCTGTAAAATTCAAAAGTGGAAGACAGGGCAGCCATGGTGCTGATCTTGAAAACAAAAACATGTCTCTCCCCTCAACCCTCATCATTTGTAGTAACCTTCTTAATGGCCTATTACTGTGAACTGTGTTAGTGTTGGCTGTTCTTGCAGCCTGTGTACATAAACTCTAATATGGACAAAGAAAATAGATGAGAAAGTTTTGAAGCACTAACTTGTTAAATTTCGCAGGGGTGGCTTTCCCCATCCAAGTCTAGTAATAAATGTTTGCTTATAAGTGTTACTATATTGGAAAAACGGTGGTATAGTAACATAATTGTTTATACAACTAGTTTTTTTTAAACCATTTTGTCTAACAATGGCTGAATACACTGAACCTCACTCCAGGAATGGTAGTAAAATAGCAAGCAATAGGCATAAAATCAAGGGTCCTATAAAATGAAGGGCAAATCTTTGGCTCAAAGCACCCCCAGCAGATAGCTGTGTCTAGCCTCATTGAAGACACCGAGAGAAGACCCCCCACCACCTCTCGAAGCAATAATTTGCTTAACTGCTCTCACTGTCAAGAATTTCTTTCAAACATTTCAATCAAAATATACCTTCCTGTAACTTAAAACCACTAGAAGCAGCATAGAACAAGCCAACACACTCTTTTTTCCTGACAGGATTGTCTGGCAGGAGACTAGGACGTGTAACAATGGCTTCAAACTACAGGAAAGGAGATTCCATCTGAACTTCCTAACTGAGAGCTGTTCAGCAGTGGAACTCTCTGCCCTGGAGTGTGGTGGAGGCAGCTTCTTTGGAGGCTTTTAAAGAGATGCTGGATGGCCATCTGTGGGGGTGCTTTGAATTAGGTTTTGCTGTTTCTTGGCAGGGGGTTAGACTGGATGGCCCACGATATATTTTCCAACTATGATTCTATGATTCATCCTTTCTGACAACTTTGTTTATTTTCTTCATTTATTTGGGTGGGTGCATGTATGTATGTGCCTTCAAGCCACCTTATGGTGACCTCATGAGTTTCACAGGGTTTTCTTAGGACAAAGGATACTCAGAAGTGATTTATTTATTTATTTCCCGTATTTATATCCTGTCACTCCTCAACCCCCGAAGGGTGACTCAGGACGGCATTACATTGAGCCCCGTTAAGAGGCTATTAAAAGAACTACAATAATAAAAATCACAAAATAAACCTCATAATTAAGAACAATACATAATAAAAACCATACATAAGATTAAAACAGTAAAATTCTTCTCGTCAGACATATCACCATTGCAATTTGTCCCTTTAAAGTGCTGCTTACATCTATTGTCCAAAAGCCTGGTCCCAGAATCATGCCTTTAATTTCTTTCGAAAAGCCAGGAGGGAGGGGGCCGATCTTAGTTCAGTTGGAAGTGTGTTCCGTAGGCGGGGAGTCACCGCTGAGAAGGTCCTGTCCCTCATCCCCAGCATTTGAGCTGTTGACGGGAGCGAGAGCAGGGCTTCCCTGGATGATCTTAGATTTCGAGGTGGGACATAGGGGTGGATGCGTTTGAAAGAAATCAAATTTTAAAGTTTCACAGACATGGGCAGAATGATTGCCTTTTTTGTATGGCATGATTCCACTAAATTTGGGTGGCGCTTTGTATGAGAAAAAAATGTGGTTGCTTCTTAATCTGATAAATTTGTGCCTTTGTTGCTTTTGTATTCTCTTGTGTACTATTTTTCAAACTTGAAACCATAGAGCTTTATGTGGCACAGAAGCTCTCCAAAGAACTTAGGACATATAAACACATGGATTCATACAGAATGACGGAGCCCTGTTAGATCTCATTACAGCTTGCATGCATATCTTAGAATGCATTTTTTGCCTTGTAGATATGCATTAAAACTAGCATAATTCACAAAAGCTTGTTTGCTATAAGTAATCTTTTGATAGGTTTCCATCTGTCTCTTGAATATAGCTTGGAAATGTCAGAGTTGCATATGTACAGTAGATTGACTTGAGGCCTTCTTGTAACTTCAGCATGATCTCAATGTCACCACAGCAGTCTTCTGAGAGCATTTTAGACTTGCACTACCCTCAAGTTACAAATGTAAGAGAGTGATAATATCAAATTTAAATTCAGCTTTGAATATGGCAGCTACTGACATTTTATGTGTTGTCCCTTGTTGTATATGATGATAAGTAACTTCATAACAGTTTTGTGCTTTTGGCTGCCAAGCAGTGGAAGACAAGGCTAGTGTTCAACTTCATTGGTGCTTAACCTTCCATTCAGAGAAATTACAGTCGCCTTGTATACAGTATACAGCTCTCCGCCTCTTCCTCACATGCCTCCGGCATGGAGGGGCTTGAAATGGATGATGTGGGAGAGTTAATGCCGGTGGAATAGCAAGTGACTATCATCCGAAGGTGCAAGGAAGCACCTCCAGATGACGACTCCCTGCAGCCCCGGGCGGCGGCGTGCCTGGGATAGGCTTGCTGGGGCATTCTGGGAGCCATAGTGTGTAAAAGTTCAATTGCTTTTTCATCTTCTCCTGTGTGGCAGAAGATGTTATGTTAATGCATTTTGTTTCTTTAGTCATAGTATTATCTAGGATGCAGCACCTTGTTGCTTTAAGGATATTAAAGATTGCAAGAGTTTGACAAGAGAACAGCAAAGGCATGCATTAACAACTATTAATCTTCTTGGGATATAAGCATATCTCTCAGAAATTGGGACTGAATAGAGTTCATAAATGAGCAAAATTGGGCAGTACTATCCAATGTATATTCTAAGTCTCATTGTGTTCCATGTGTCTTTCTTCAAACTAAATGTGCATAGCATTGCAGAATTGCTGGAGTAGAAAATGAAAATATTTATTTGATACACTGAACTGAGTGTATATTTCTATTGAAGCATCCATATATGAACTATTCCACATAGAAGTCAACCCTGCTTCAACAGTAGAACTATATCATATGTCTGCAGGCCATGCCAGTTCAATTTATAAACAGTTGTACTCTGGATGACAGTTCATTTTTCTTTTCAGCACTGCTTCATGAATTGAAAAGACGACAAGAATGATCTGCTTGTGTTTAATTTTGAGTTTTTGGATGCCAATGGTGAAGAAATTATAAAAATTGCTTTCTAAATGCAGGAGCCAGACTTTCATCTTCTATGTTAGTTTTGTTCTGTGGGCTGTTGTTCCTCTTAATTACAATTAAGTAAGATATTGAGGAGAAAGCATTTAGTGTATTGACTTGCTATATTAGAATTGCATGCAAGACACATCACTTCAAAGCCATGACACATTAGTTCTCAAAGAATAGACAGCAGAGATGAATGAAACAGAAAATATATTTTTTAAAAAGAAATGCAATACTTTCATTTTTGACCATAGAACAGTTTAAAAAGCAAAAGTTTGTTTCTGAATAATAGGCTAAATCAAATGCTTGGACATCTTCCGTTAAACCATTCTGCTCAGGGGAATTTCATTAGGAGGGTCTTTCCTCCTCAGTGTGGCTCCCACAGAATGTGATAAGGTTTTGGAAACACTCTAGATCAGTAATTAGGTGACACCAACATCTGTGAAAAGGAGGGAAAAAGTAAAATGTAGGTTGTATTATTTGATCTTTTTATTCTGAATCATCTGTCTTGGCGATCATTCATGAAGAAAAACTGGTCCACAAAGTCTTTGATACAATTAATGAATTATTTAGTCAACTGCAAATTTAATAAATATGTCCCATATTCCATTGATGAAAAATTGACTGACAATGAGTCCAGGACAGAAACCTTAGCACTTCAATAGTCACTTCTCTCTAGTATGAAGGGGAACCATGGGTGAGTGTTCATTGGATATGTTTCTTCAACCAGTTGCAAATCAATAGTAGCACTGTCGAGCCCACATTTGTCCAGCTTGTCTGTAAGAATATCATAGGGGACCTTGTCAAATGTTTTACTCGAATGCAGATGTACTACATCTAGAGCATTCCTTTAATCAACTTAGAACTCTATCTGAAAACAAACAAAAAAGATTAGTCTGATATGACTTGTTTGGTATCAAGTCCCCCGGGGGTTGAGAAGGGCGGGGTAGAAATATAGTAAATAAATTTGGTTATTCAATGGCCAGAGCTAGAATATTTCCTAGTATTGATGTCAGGCTTACTGAGTGATTGCTGTTGGGTCCCCTCCCCCCTCCCCCCATTTCTTCTTTTTTTGATGGGGGACATTTCCCCTTTTCTCTATGAACTCTCAAAGTCTTATATTATGCTTGCAAGTTCTTGACATACATATGGATGCAATTTATCTGGCCCTAGAGACCTGAATTCATAAGTAATAGCTAGACATTCCTTTATTACCTCATTAACTATGCTTGGTTTAGCATTATTTTGTATTTTAAGAGAAAACCAAAGCAGATAAGGTGTGCAGTACTTCTACCTTCTCTACGTTCCCTATTAGCCTTACACCATCTTCTTCATCCAATAGTTCAACGATTCCATTGTTTTTCCTCCTGCTCTAATTATAGTCCCAAAGACCTTGTTATTACTTGTACTAATAACACTATGTAACATGATTTTTGTTCCTGGGTTATAAGTGTAATTTCTTAATAGGTTCTATCATAAAAAAAACCTGGAAAATGTTTATTAAACTGCAAAAACTTCATTTTTGCAGGACATCCTGCAGCATTTTGCTTATAGCTTTTCAATGAATATCAGAGAATCTCAACCAATTCAGCATAGTTTGTGGCAGCCACAAAACAAAGTTTCTGGAGTATAACAGCTGCTTTCAAATAGTTAAAGTAAGTACTGCACAATTAATCAGGAAATAACACTGTCAAACCAGGACTATAACATTTTTCAAATTTTGTTGCATAGTGTAGTTATTTGAGCCACAAGGTGAGGTGGGTAATACTATCATCATCATCATCATCATCTTGAACAAGATGGAATACATTCCAAGTTTTGGCTTTTCTGACTTTCTCCTATATGTACTGGCTATACACATTTACTGGCAGCACCCGTCACAAATGATAATGCATGGTACCAGTACAACATTTGGTTCATTCTAATCATTAGTGAAATTGTCTGGCTCAGCTCAGGCTACAACAAGCAAATTTCCTTATATAATCATCATGAAGCTGTGTAAAAAAAAATCAGCCGGCATGGGTAGGCTTCTAGAAGTAGGTGGATCAGTGAATTGTAATATCCTATCTCCTGGTAGGAGTGATTCGCAGCTGGAATTGATAGACCATAAGCAAAAGAGTTCTGCTTGATACCATTCATTGCTCAATGGTATAGTTAGTGTTTGTTATGATATTGCTATCAAATGTAGCCTAACACTGCATTGGGAGGGGATTCTGCTTGTGGAATGTACTCTTCAAATACTCTCCTCCAGGGAATCATGTAAAGAGTGCTTGAAGGGGATTTATTTTAAAAATGGGTTGGTTAAGCCAGACTCAACTACCACTGAGTATTTCTCCTGAAAAGAGGTGGCATGATATTCAAATCCATTTGGGAAAATTGAGCATTAAATGCAGCATTCCTTTATTCTAATTCTGTGGGGCATCAATGACTGAGATATTGGTAGTTCAATTTCCATTGCTGCCTTATTTCTATTTGTGTGTTTAGCAACCTACCCTATTTACTTGAATCTAATATTCACCTTTTTTGGCTAAATTACCTTGCCAAAATTAGGGTCACTTTAGATTCATGTAATATGGTTATCTTTGTGCTAAGCCAAAGCAAAAGAGGAAACTGCTTCAGGACACCTGGAGCCCTTATTTGAGGGGTCACCTTACATTTAATTTCTATGGCTCAATGCTATGCCATTCTGGGATTTGTACTGTGGTGAAACATCAGCATTCTTTAGCAGAGAAGGTTCAATGCTTTGTAAAATTATCTCTTCATAGTATTGAGCAAGGGCAGTTAAAAGTGGGTTCATTCTACAGCATAGATGCATCCCAAGACTTCATTTTCATTGCTGGAAGCTTTGATGCAACACAGTGCTTCTCAACCTGTGGGTCCCCAGATAGGATTTCTGGGAGTTGAAGGACAAACTAATAGCTGGTAAACTCGCTGAGATTTCTGAGAGTTGTGCACCAAAACATCTGGTGTCCCATCGGTTGAGAACCACTGCTCTAACACTTTCGTTTTTAAAGAAGGAATTCTAAACAAGCAGCAACTTTAATGCACACTTTTTGGGCCAAATTACAAAGAGTGCTTTTTGCCACTGCACATTACATTCAGCAGAAAATACTGTTTTGGAGGAGGGTTCTGGGTTTTGAAAATTGAGGTGTGCATTAGATTCGATGGTGCATTAGTAAGTAAATACAGTATTTATTTTTCACCAGTGGAAGACGAATATATAGATGGGAGTTAAAATCATTCCGGTTATTGATTGGGCATAAAACTAAAGAAGAATGTGTCTCTTGTGAAAATGGGGTTCTGCATTTTTGGTCTTGCGTGTGAGATGTGTGTGTGAGACCATTTCTCATGCTGGTCTGCAGTTCCAACCTTTGAAATCCTATCACTGACCTTGCCCTTCTCCCCTCAATGAATCCCCTATGGGTTGGGTTCGTGGGCCTCAAGGTGGCCCCTCTGTTGCTGATCTCTTTATGGTCGGTTTTGTCTGACTCCTCATCAGGCTTTATAGATATTGCCGGAGACAGTTTTTAAAGAGAATGACAACTGTAGGTTTAGTACAATCCAGTAATATTTCACATTCACTCTGGAAAGAGCATTATTTCATGTCTCCCCCAAACAGAGACAAATCTCCTTTCTGATTAAGTGCTTGGTCTATGTGAACTTTAAAAACCCTTTCTAACTCAAATTCATACCCTGTCTGCTCTCCCAGAGACACCCTCTGTGTTTTCGTTGCATTCATTTCACACATGGTCTGCATTTTGCAGCACTCCCTGATTGGCTGCCTTCCAGCATATTTACTCACAATCTGTAGCACCCCAGTTCTCTTTCGTGCCTGGGGGGCAGGGGGCAGCACCGGGGGTCCCACTTGCATTAGAGCCAGCCGCAGCTGAGGAGGAAATGGAGGAAGGGGTTAACGAGTTAGCTGGGCCTTCCTCTCCCACAGAGAGCCTGGCTTGGGATGAAGAATGGCCTGACGGATACGATAACTGGGAAGGTCAGACTGACCCAGAAAGTGTTGACAGTGATGATTGTTATGAGAAACCAGGGGGGTACGGGTCACAAGAAAGAATTTGGGAAAACATGGGCGATGAGGCCATGGAAGCTGAAAGGGAGTTCGACTCTCACGAAGATAGTGAGCCAGGTGCTGGGAGGCAAGGACGGAGCTTTGATAGGAGACGGAGCATCGAGTCCAGTAGGAGGGAGTGGCACCGTAGCCTAGAGCGTCAGAGAAGCGCTAGATCCCATAGCACAGATTACCGCCGAAGCCTAGAGCGTCTGGGTCCTCGCCCAGGGGTTTAAGTATAGGATCCGTGGGAAAAGATCCTCAGTACCTCGGCCACTTCTAATCTAAGAGAAGTGAAGCGAGCGTAGGACCACGGAGCCAAGTTGCCGGCTCGTGCTTTCCCAAGACGTTTCTTGGGCCCTGTATGAACTTTGCTTTGTTCCTTGATCTGCCTTATTTGGCGGAGCCTTTGCCCAGCCCTTTGCCAAGACCCTTGCCTTTGGATGTTACTTTTGCCAAGACCTTGCTTTTGGATTTTACTACGTACTCTATACTTTTGGATTGAACTTTTCAATACTCTGATGGACAATTACCTTTTCATCTGTTCCTTATTATTCAATAAATAGTTAGCTGATTACCGTCTCTGTGTGTGTGATTAAGGGGCCGGCCGAGTCCTTGCATCGTGACAGTATCTTCACAAGAAGGATCCACTCTCTGGTCTTGCAGTAATAACCATGTGAAATGTCAATATTATGCAGAACCAGTTGACTTTTATGCTATGTGTGCTTGCCACTCTTTATGTGATTACTTTTTAAGAATACTTCTAGAAAGACACACAGGCTAAAGAATTAATGTAAATTAATAGAAAAAAAGCATTCATGATTTTCCATTGAGAACTGCCTTTTGTCTGTCAGTATCCTAGCTAAGGGGCAGCATTCATTTGCCACTAATTGAGATGGATAGAAATCCCGAAGAATGTATTTTTATTATTATTTTAGTTGAAAACAAGCTACTTCACTCTGTAATATGTGAATAATAATTTGAACTGATTCAAAGTTGCAGAAAAGTTAGAGGAACAGAGTTGAGCACTACCTAATATTTACTTATTCCCATTGTACCCAAACTCTCATGGGTTTAAGTTGATCCGTTGCTCAAATTATTATGTTTTTGGCAGAGAAGATGCCATCTGATTGACTTCTATGTGTCCTCAACTGATTGGGATCTTAATTTATCCAATTCCCATAATGTCAAAACTTCAGAGATGATTATCGTGTAATTTGTATGGTAAAATGGAACTCCTATAACTAAATTTTACCAGTCTTTTAGGTGAATCAGTGAAGCTTCAAGGTATAGTCAGCCCCTACCTAGGAGAGCTTAAATAACCATAGAGAAATATATTGAAGGAGTTTGAACAGAGAAAAATAATTCAATCTTGCAAATGTGTAGTGCTGAATTGTCAATCCCATAGGTCTGCAATGGATAGGTTTCTAATTATTTGTTATGCCATTCTGTGCATTTGTAATGCATTCCCAGCTTAATTATATTCATACTTTACTATCCCCCACAATTTGCAGTCTTTATGCAATCGTGAGAACTGGTGGCAAAATTCCCTTTTGGCTCTAGTAGATGTAAAGCCTGTTTTTAAAATGATTTCTGGCTTTTTACTATTCCAAATTAATCTCCAAATAATTTTCTCCTTTGGCATGAGGGCATGAGGCATGTTTATCAGTGAACGGTTTTTTTGTTTTGTAAAACTAATGCACAGTACCTTTACATTTTTATCATATTTACTCTTTTATTTAAATTGTTGTGTTTTGTATTCTGGAATAAAACTTATTTCCCTCCTATAAACATCACACAGTGTTGTAGTAGAGCCTGAGGCGCTTGCTGCTCCTGGTAGTAGAGAGTTGGGTGGGGCTGAATCTTCAGCATCTAGCAGTAGTATGGAACTGGGTGGGGCTGATGATAGCCATTCTATGCCTCAGAGGGGAAGCAAAAGGCTTACTCGTGAACAAAGTGCAGAGGAGATATCTCAGTGCAAAAGAATAAGGCAAATACTTACAGAGCCTACTGATGAGGAGTCTTTTGAGGGCTTCCCTGGAGAGGATGGGAGTCAGAGTGAAGGGAGTACTTCGGATGAAGAGCCAGAGATGGACTGGACCAGGGTGCAGGTGGTTCAGGCTGTGTGCGAGGAACCCACAAGCAGTGACACCTTTTTGGGGTTCTCTGGTGACAATGAATGGCCCTAAGGCTATCCTGATGACTGCTGGGGAGACCTAAGTCTTGATAGGAGATGGAACACTTGGAGAGGGTCTGCAGCTGCTGAGGCTACAGCTTCTGAGCCTGCTAATGATGAGGCGTTGTCAAGCTCGGGTGGGTCTGAGATGGAAGACTAATGAAATACGGGCTTTTGGGTGCTTCCCTTTGCGGCTGGTAAGGTGTTGCATTTGGGACTTGTGACTCTGCATTCCTGTATCTGGTATTCTGTTCATCTTGGAGTAACTTGCTGCTTCCGTACCACCTTTGGCGTGGTTTGAGTTCCTGTGAATTACTCTCCTGTCTGGACTTTGGCTTGCCTCTTCTCTCTGTTTGACCCGGTTTCTTTGACTACGATTGTTGCTCAACTCTGAAAGATGACACCCCGGTGACGACCCAGTACTTCCCTTGTGACTTTGCGTTGTACTTGCCCTGTTTGTGTTTCTCAATTACTGTTTTTTTGTATATGCTGGTTAGGCTGAGTTACTTTCACTGACTTTCAAGTGTTCTTTTTGTTGCCTTTGAGTGCTTTAAAGCACTGTTGTTTGTGGACAATAAACTCTTTTTGTTTACTCTAACTGGGTTTGGCTTTTAAGAGGCATTTGTCTTTAACACACGGGTTTGATCAACTTTAAAATTTCTCTGTTGCAATTTGCTTTAGTTTGATCTCTACTATGATACACGTGTTTTCTCCTTTGCAAAAAGAATAATTGTAAATAAAAGATTTGGGGCTGCTGCAGCAGCATTTTATATGGGAATAAGGATAGGAAGCAAATGGTAGAATGGACTTGTAGTTTGACAAGGACACAAGATGCTAATAAATTGGAACACAGTGGACATTTGCAACTTGGTATGAAGTTTGGAAAGCCCTTTAGAGTCCACAAAACATTTGATGGTGAAATTAAAACCATCTGGTGAATTGGTAGGATTTAAGATAACTTAACAAAAAAAACAACACTTGATGTTGTCTTAAAATATACAGTAAGTAAGGAAGATCAGTTTTAAAACAGAAAAAAGCTAAAGTATCCAAAATAATAATTTGACAAATATGAATGTTTGTTATTTCAAAATAACGGTTAAGATTGGGAATGAGATTCAGGAAGACATGAGTAGATGGGAAAAATTAAACCTGCCCTTGTTGGGGAGGATCTTCTCTATGATAAGAATGAGTGTGCTACCTAGAATGTTGTTCTTATTCAGACAATATTGGTTTGGGCAAAAGGTGCAAGAAATGGCAGAGACACATGCTTAAGTTTATATGACAGGGGGGAAAACAGGAGCTGCAAGATGCAAAGCAGAGAGATGAATTTAAAATTGTGTTTTTCTGTCTGCTATTTGGTATGGTTGAAGGAATTGATGTTTCCGAGAAAAGGGTACCAAGATATGAAGGCGGACGTAAAATAGAGGTGAGGGAGATTTAGCAGTGGGTTTTTATTTTCATTACTTTTCATATTTGCAGTTAAGAAACATAATAAAAATGCAATAAAATATTCAGACTTTTAGAAAATCATTTCAGGTAAGAACTTAGTCACAAACATTGTAGTATGTATGTTCAATGTTTCAAAGTCTGAACTCTATTTCCTAAGACAATAATGCTTAAAATTCTACCATCTGAAAAAATACAGCTTCAGCCAAGAGCTCATAATTTTGTTTATTCAGAAGATAATTCATTTTGGAGAACAACAGTAGTTCTATCTTGCATACACTTACTTGGCTTCATAAGGTTCTTGCATGCTTTGGCTTCTCTCCCTCGCACCTATTTGCACAGCAGTGTGTCTTAGGATCAAGAGTATATCTTTCAGTGGTTATTTCTAGACAGCATCATCATTGTTTATTTTCTTTAAAAGTTTTATCAAGTAACATATGTTTGTACTTAAAATAACTTTCTAATGAAGGCCTAATTAATGACTCTGTCTATTTGGACAACAAAGCAGCATATGGCTGTTTTCCAAACAAAGAATCTCTTCTTTAAAAATGCTCAAATAGTTTGTCTCAGAGACCCAACACAATGTAATGGTTTGAATGTTGAACTATGACACTCAAGTGTGAATACTTTATCATCCATGAAAATCCACTAGATTTGGACAAGTCACATTCACAAAGTCTTAGAAGGTGCCAATGGCAGACGTCATCTGAACCCTGAAAGGGTTGCCATAAATCAAAAGTAGACAAGTACATTTCATGTTGTGTATAGTGTGTGTGAAAGTTTACTGAGCTATCATGGATTACAAACCATATCTTGAAATACATGGAATCCTATATGTAGACTTCAGGTGTATATGTGCTTGGTACATAGTTGGTGGTGAAACCAGTGTGAAATGGGAAGGACAAAATAACATTTGTATTATTAACATTTCTCAAAGTTTTCAAAAGAAGCAACTCTTAACCACCACACCATAATAAGCAGTTCATTACCTATGAAGTAATGAACTCTATGAAGTAATAGCCTCTCCATTGGCACCCCCTTGCTGTGCTGTGGGGGAGAGGCTTGCGTATCCTAATGAAGTTGTGAGCTATGCTGGCGGTGGCATAATAGTCCATTTATGTCACAGACATTTTCCTTTAGTATATCATTCTTGAATCTCACTTTGGGTATAAATTGATTTTTCCTACAGACCAATAAGTAGACTTTAGATTTCAGCACTGGATCCATAGCTTTCTCAAAGCATAATAATAATAATAATAATAATTTTATTATTTATTTATTTATTTCAAATATTTGTACCTTGCCCTTCTCTTTTTTTTTTAAATAATTTTTATTGTGCAGTTTTTCAATTATACAGTGATACAACCAAAAACAAGGGTGGGAGAGGGGTGCAGGTGCTACAAGGGAAAAGGGAAGGGGGGAAAAAGGGGGAAACAATCGAACAATAAAAACCAAACAAAAAAAGAACAAGAAAAAAAGAAAAAAACACAGTATCCCTCTGAAAGTTACAGAGTTGTGTTTAAACATGGTTGAACTTCCAATCTTGTTTCGACTGTCAAGAACCCTTATAATTTTTTCTTCAAAAACTCTCCCATAGGTATATAACATTTTTACCTCTATACTTGTCCGCTAAGAACAAAAACATTAGTTTACTCTAGCTGCTGTGGTTTATACATTTGCCTTTATGTTTCTTTCTCTATTTGACTCGGGCATGGGAATCTCCCTTTGCCTTATCATATTCTTCTTTGGCCTGTAGGTAGTCCTCTAGTGGAGACCAGTCCGTTTTCTTTATTGGGTTACCGTTGCTTTGTTTTAAAAAGAAAGTCAGCTTGTCCATGTCCCTTATTTCCCATAGTTTGTCCAGCCATGTGTCCATACTCGGTGTCTTCTCCAGCTTCCAAACTGTTGCGTATACAATCCGGGCGGCCGTAATTATATAAGTAAATATTCTATCCTCATTTACATTCAGTTGGAAACCTTTATCCGTTAGGCCAAGGAGGAAGAATTCGGTCTTAATGGAATCTCTTTTATTATTATTTTTGGGTCATTCCCTGAATGTCTTTCCAAAATTTTGTTGCTCTGTCACATGTCCACCACATATGGTAGAAACTACCCTCGTGGGATTTACACTTCCAACACAGGTTCGAATTTTTTTATACATTATACTAAGCTTTTGGGTGTCAGATACCATCTATGAAATATCTTGAGCCAATTTTCTTTAAGACTGGCTGCATAGGTGTATTTAATATTTTTGTTCCAAATTTGCTGCCATTCTTGCAATTTTATCTGGTGTCCAATATTTCTTGCCCAATTTACCATACAGCTTTTTACCGTTTCTGTCTCCGTTTCCCATTCTTCTAATAATTTTTGTATAACATGGTGATAACCTTGTTCCTTTTTCCATTAATTTTTCCCAGAATTCTTCCTTTTCCTCGAAGCCTTTAGCTTTATCCGTCTTAAAAGATCCTTAACTTGAAGATATTGTAGCCAGGACAGATTTTTAAACTGGAGTCTTAATTCCTCTAATGGTTTTAATTCCCATACATCTTTATTTTTCTTTAAGAGGTCTTTATATGTTGGCCATGTTTGCCATCCCAGGAGCCTTCTTTGTTTGGCCTCTATGGGCGATATCCAGAGTGGTGTTTTAAGATGGAAAAAAGATTTATATTTGTCCCAGACTCTAATTAACGCAGATCTCACGAAATGATTTCCATTTTTTTTTCAATCTTTGTTTGGTCGTACCAAAGATACGAGTGCCAGCCCACTCTGAGGTTAAAACCCTCTAGAGTGAGCAGTCTTGCATTTTTTAGAGAAATCCAGTCCCCTATCCATAGCAGAGCGCTCGCCTCATAGTAGGATTTTAAGTCTGGGAGACCAAAGCCCCCCCTGCCTGTTCTGTCAATCAGCACCTTATGTTTTATTCTTGGCTTTCGTCCATTCCAAATGAAGTTGGATAGGTCCTTGTTCCAATTTTTAAAAGTTTTTAAATTTCTGATTATCGGAATATTTTGAAATAGATAGAGGAGTTTTGGGAGGACATTCATTTTTATGATGGCAATTCTCCCTAACAATGTAAGGTTGAGAAATTTCCAATTTTTAAATCCTTTTTATCTCTTTCCACTTCTCTTCATAGTTCTTTTGTAATAATTGTGAGTTTTTGGCCGTCAACCAGACTCCCAAATATTTGATTTTCTTTTTTACTTGGAATCCTGTCCTTATTTGTAACAGATCTTGCTTCTCCTTGGTCATATTTTTGGTTAAGAACAGTTTTTTTCTTATTAAGTTTAAAACCAGCTAGTTTACCATACTCCTCTATCTTTTGCATCCATTTTTGGGTATTTTTAATTGGATCCTCAATTATACAAATGATATCATCTGCGAAAGCCCTTATTTTATACTCTTGGTTAGCCACCTTCAACCCCACTATCTCATTATCTTTTCTAATTCCTCTCAATAATATTTCTAACGCCAGAACAAACAGGAGGGGAGACAGGGGGCACCCTTGTCTTGTTTCTTTTCCAATTTGGAATTTTACAGATGGTTCGTTATTTATTTTTAGTCGGGCTTCCTGGGATGAGTAAATGGCCCTAAATGCGTTCTTAAAGCTGTATCCCATATCCAGTTCATCTATTACCCCTTCAATAAAGTCCCAGTATATATTATCGAAGGCCTTTTCGGCGTCTAGCGCCAGAAAGGCCATCTCCTTTTGTGTGTTTGTGTCGTAATATTCTATGGCGTCCAGGACTACCCTTAAATTATCTTTGCTACTTCTATTTGGTAGAAATCCAGCTTCGTCCTCACCTACCCAAGTTTTCAAGAATTCTTTTAATCTATTGGCCATAAGATTCGCGAATATTTTGTAGTCACAGTTCAACAGTGAGATAGGCCGGTAATTTCTCACGTCTGTGGCATCCAGAGGGTCTTTATGTATCATTACAATCACTGCTTCCCTCCACGTATTGGGCACCCCTTTATTTTCTAGTATTGAGTTCATGATTTTTTTAAGGTGGGGGATGAGTTCATGACACATTGTTTTGTAATATATTGCGGTGAACCCGTCCAGACCCGGCGCTTTATTATTGTCTAGTTTCTTTATAGCTTCTATGACCTCTTCGTCTGATATTTCCCTATTTAATGCTTCTCTCTCTTCATTTGACATTTTGTTCAATTTTTGGGTGGAGATAACATTTGTCATTTCATCTAATGGTATATCCTCCCCTTTGTACAGTTGTTTGTAGAAATCTACAAATTGTTGCTGGATGTCCTTATTAGATGTATATGTCTTCCCCCCATTATTAATCTTCATAATCACTTGTGCTTGTTTCTTTTTCCTAATTTTCCTTGCTAACCATTTTCCCGGCTTATTTGCATTTTCGAAGAAATTCTGTTTTACAAATCTATATTTTTTTGCCAGGCCCTCCATGTCCAAGTGATGTTTTCTTTTTATCAACTGTTTTAGCTTATCACTAAGCTTCTTTTTGTTTGGGGATCTTTTTAGCTCCTTTTCATAATTTGCTATGTCATCTTCAATATCTTTGAGCTTTTTGTTCCATAGCTTCTTTTTAGTTGCATTTTGTTGTATGAAGTTTCCCCTCATCACTGCTTTCATTGTGTCCCACACTACTTGTGTTTTTATCTCCACCGTATCGTTTATAAGGAAGAATTCCTTTAATAGTTCCTTATTTTTGTTTATGTCCTCTTCTCCTTTTAATAAATTATCATTCAGCCTCCATTGTCTATTTTTAGTAGTGTTGTTTATGTTTAATTCGATTGGGCAGTGATCTGAGTGGGTGCGTGGTAGTATTTTAATGTCACTAATTTTTATTAATAATGGAGTGGATAACCAGATCATATCTATCCTCGACCATAATTTATGGCGCGAGGAATAAAAAGTGTAGTCTTTCTCCAAGGGATACATGGCTCTCCAAGCATCCTCTAGGATCATATCCTCCTTAAGGGATATAAACGCTCTAGGTAGGGTGCTTGATTCTTTATTTTTGATCTTTCTTCCTCCATTATTTTTGTCTATTTTGCTATCCAGGACTCCATTGAAATCCCCCAACAGAATTAAATGGTCACATTCATTTTATTCTATGTTTTCTCTTAAAAATTTGATAAATTTAGTCTTGGGACCGTTCGGCGCATAAATATTGCAAATTAGAATTTTTTCACTATTTAAAGTGATTTGGACCGCTATCGCTCTTCCTTCTGTGTCCTTGAATTTAAATTCTGGGAAAAGATCTTCCCTTACATACAACGCCACCCCTTGCCCTCTGAAGGAGGACTCAGGGCAGCTAATAATAACTTTATTCTTATATCCCACCACCATCTCCTCGAAGGGACTCGAGCCAGCTTACACACAACACAGTGCCTAAACACAGTTTAAAATACAATAAGTAAAACACATACACATATAAAACACCAACCAAAAACTCAATAAAAACTGCACTTATAACCATTGGCGGTAAGCCAGATTATAGACAATAGGGCAAGGGAATGGTATAAGAACCGAGGGTGATGGCCCTGAGCCCCCCCCCCCCGAACCCCCACTTACATTGGACGAGCTCAACACCTCGCCAACCGGGAAGCCTGCCCGCCCCTGCCCCCATGACTCGATGCTGCCGCTGAATGTCACGGAGGTGCTGTCCGCACCCTGGAATTCCCTCCACCGCCGTGGCTTGGTGAGAGGGGTGGGGTGGATGGACGGAGGGGAGCCGAAGATGGCGGTCAACCTTGGAAATGCTGGGGATGGTCAATCGTCATCTCCCCTCGTGGACAAGAAGCCTGGGAGGAGCCTTCAGCAGAAGGCACCAAGTCGGCCTGGGAAGCGGAGGCGGAGACGCCGCCGTAACAAGAATAGCCAAGAGAGGACTTTCGGCTCCACGGATGAACACCGGAAGTCCTCCCAGCCCAGCCAGTACCGGAGTAATCAGGTGCCACAAAGAGGGACCTGCAATGCTCTTGGAGCACCAAGGACCTCTGGGCTCACTATTAGACCTCCGGAGCGAGAGAAGGCCGTGATGATTGGGCCCAGGACATCCAGGAGATTCCCTCCCAGGACCTTCTGGAACGCCAAATTTAGGCGTCGGACACGCTCTCCGCCGAGCCCCCAGCCCGGGAGGCCTGACGCCTTGACGATTGGGAGATCTGCGCCAGAGGCCAGTGGCGACCATCTCCCCTTGAGGCTGGGTGTTCTAAGGACTCTGTTGGACTTATGGGATCCCTCTAGGCTTCCCCCTTTTGATGGTCGAGCTAGTACCACCATTAGCTCGACCCCTTGACAGCTCATCGTCCCATGTGGTCATGAGCCATGGTTCTCCCCTGCCCTCTGTCTTAGATATAGTTACCCTCCTCTTGTTGTTGTGTCGTATTGTTTGTATTATTATGTTATTATATGTCAAACTGTAAACCGCTCCGAGCCTTTTGGGAGTGGTGGTATAGGAAGTTTGAAATATAAATAAATAAATAAATAAAAATAAGTGCTAAGCTTAGGTTGTCACTGTTTATAAAGTGGAAATACATGTTCACTACCATCTTTAGGTCCTCCAAATCTAGGAAGGGGCACATCTGGCATATCAGCCAAAGCTGATAATAAGCACTGTTGATCATTGAATCTGCCTGGGCTGACATTTGGAGAGACAGATCCCAGAGCACTCCCAAGGTGCTGAAACAGTCTTTCATGGGGAGCATAACCCCATCCAAGAGTGGTTGACATGCATTCATCTCTAGATTAGGATCATTGATAAAAAAAATCACCTCTGTTTTGTCTGGATTCAGTTTCAATTTGTTTTTCCTTCAGCCCATTACCTCCTCCAGGCATTCATTCAAAGGAGAAACGCTATCCATAGCTGAGGCTATTTTTGAAGGCATGGAGAAATATAGACACTACTCCCCATGCCTACAAATGATCTTGTCCAGTAGTTTTATGTAAACATTAAAAGAGTATTGGGGATAGAATGGCACCTTGTGAGACACCACATAACAGCTCCTCTTTTGAGAAGCAGCTATCCCCAAGTACCCCCCCCCCCCAAGGAATGCCTGAGAGGAATGACTGGAACCACTGCAGCACAGTGCCTCCAATTCCCAGTTCCTCCAGGTGTTCCAGAAGGATACCATGGTTGATGATATCAAAGCCCGCTGAGAGGTCTAGAAGCACCAATAGGGACACACACTCCTTGTCAGTGTTAAGACTGAAATCATCCACTAAGGTGACCATAGCAGTCTCAATTCTGTATCTCCTGAAGCCAGTTTGAAATGGGTCAAGGAAGTGTGTGTCATCCAAGACTGCCTGGAGTTGGTGGGCAACTGCCTTTTCAATCATCTTGAAGGAAGTTATCAACAGAAAAGCCAACACTTAGATGAATTTTATTAATTCAATTGATCTATTTTACTTAGGACTCTCAATTTGGATTTAGGTTCATGTGTGCTTTAAATGAGAATCAGCATGTTGTAGTGCTTTGAGTGTTTGACAATGACTCTGGGGACCAAGGCTTTAATCCCAATCAGCCATGGAAATTCACTATGTGACCTTGGGCAAGTCTCACTCTAAATAAATGAAAGTCCTATAAACAGACTATACATAGATTATTTAACCTTTAACCTTTTTTGAAATGCTATTCCTGTACTTTACATCAGGTGGTTTTAACCTACGCTGGAACTAAATTTAATTGCCTTTTTGAACTAAGAAGAAATTTATTTTGAAACTAAACATCAGGTGTCATAACTAGTACATTTACATAATATTGAATGGGGAGACATGTCTTTGTAAAATCCCATATCTGTGCCTGTCCATCTCTAATCCTAACTAACACTACTATGTAATGTCTCTACAACATTCTACATGTTTCTTATTCTGTTTTTTGAAAAACCAATTTCCCAGATCTTTTCTGTGGATGTGGATTTTTTTGTGTCTGTATGTGTGGGTTTTGATGTACATGGCTATAGATATTTGAAAAAACACAGCATGTGGTTGTGAGACGGGTTTATATCCTACAAGGCTACTTTGTACATACACTTATTTGATCATCCAGTCCAATTCCCCATCCTGTTCCATTGTTGATGATCTCAAAGGAGAGCAATAGTGGTCATTGGCCTTCATAGTGGCAAGTATAGGTCTCAAAAATGTAACATTGACCTCATCTCATTTCCATTATCCACTAGTACTATGTGGTCTCACCGTCACATTGGCTTGGATAGCTTAAGAGAACCAGCTGCACCATATAATAAAAAAGTTGAATGTTCAAAGAATATGAACAAAATGATCCCAGTGGGTATTAACCTTCCTGATTTGGTCTTAAAACCAGAACTGGCTGACCACTTATAATGAATGCTTCAGCTAAACACCTGTAAGGGCCTGATTTTTGTATTAAATGCCTGAGCTTCTGAAAAGGCAGGCAGCAAGATTAAAGAATCTGACTAGTTCCTTCTGACCTTTAGCTGCATGAATATTGCCTTTTTAAAAATCAGTCTTTGCCCATATTGTAGGTGAGATAAACCGAAGATAGCCAAAAATATCTTTTGATTGCCACAAAGAACGTGCTCTGTTTGTGACTCATACCTCTTTAGATAATAACTCTCTATGTTCAGCTTTTAATATGTACTCCCCCCTCTCTTTCTTTCTTGTAGCAACAGTACCCCAGATAAGAAAACCACCAAGCAAAAATCACGACACTTCAGAAGCAGCAGTCCAGTCTTTCTTCGCCAGAGTAAGCGAAGAAAAAAATAGCTCAACTACTATATTGTGTGATGGAAATTTCTAAGCTCTTTTTACTTCCTCAGAACTTCTTTGGCTTTAAGCATTCCAGTTCTAAATGTATTTAGTTGAAAATAAGTTTCATTGATAGCAACGAAAATTACTCCTAGTAAAACATGTTATTTTTGCACTGAAACAAATGCATCTGTATTGTATAAAAATGTTTAAATATTTAAATCATTCCTATTAAAGTTGTTTTAAAATAATATTGGCATTATTTTAGCTTTTAGAATAGACAAGGGTAAACTTCAGCCCTCCAGGTGCTTTGGACTTCCAACTCCCACTATTCCCAACAGCCGGTAAGCTGGCTGGGATTTCTGGGAGTTGAAGTCCAAAACACCCAGAGGGCTGAAATTTGCACATCTCTGAGAATGTGGTAGTCTAGACAGTGGTTCTCAACCAGTTGGTTCCCAGATGTTTTGGCCTTCAACTCCCAGAAATCCTAATAGCTGGTTAAACTAGCTGGGGTTTCTGGGAGTTGTAGGCCAAAACACCTGGGGACCCACAGGCTGAGAACCACTAGGTAGTCCTGTACCCCCCACCCCACCCCATTGCTTTTCATTTGCTTCCCTTCCAGCTATCACTGCTTTTGATGCCTCATAGTGATGGTGTTAACCATTGACTACATATTTAGGCTGATAGCTTACTAAGGAAGCCTTTATGGGTGGACCACTATTTTATTATACACACTAACAAAAGTGATACTATTTCCAAAGAGTTTTAAGGGAGGAAAAATATAGTTCATATATAGAGGTAGTGCCACTTGGCAGGCCTTCTGTTCTACCTGGAGTAAACTGCATTCTCAAAACACAACTGCATGCTTCCTGTTTTATTCTTAAAATGGCTTGACCTTCATAAGCTCATTGGAAAATATTGTGTATTCTTAGGAAATAGAATTAATCAATGAGGGCAAATGAAATTCTCCCAGTGCCATGTAAGCATTTTAAAATACTGACAGTAAGGATTATGTCCACTTGCCCAAGGATGGGCAACTATAGGGGTTGACTGGGGACTCTGTAGGGTCAAATTCCCTCATTGTCATCCCACTGTGGCTCAGTCCCCCTGAATTTTCAGAAATGGCTCCAAAAAGGTCAGCAGTATTCCCAAGCCCTCAACAAGGTCACTATTGGTCACTTTTCATTTCATGCTTGAGAAGATAAACTCTAAATTAGCTTTTCTCTCCAATATTTCACTCCTTCCCTTGCTATGTTAACCTGAACACCATCAAATTCTGTTTCAGAGAAGGAATAGAGGCAAAAAGAATCACACATACTCAAATCCACTTGATAGTCCCAACTACAGTAAATCCATTGACTTTGGAGGAATTTACTAAGCCAGTTCTATTGATACAGTAAGCTACACCTAATTGAAACCAAAATAATAATAGTAGTTTCTGCTTCTAACATTTTGACATGGGTGGAAACATTGTTGTATTTATATTCCTATTCATTTTTTCTCCTATCACTAATTAATAATGTATTCCTTTTTTACTATTTCACATGATATGGCATCATGTAAGCTCAAAGGCACACCAATTGCATAAAAAAGACTTTTGGGCAGAGCATGTCACCCATCAGGGATTGGTGGAAGCAGAAATACTTGCCTTCCTGTGCAGCTTGGACTTAGAATCGAACCTTGATGTCCTCTTACCATGGCAGATTATCAAACATTCTTATCTTGAATGTTTCAGAAATACATGCATACTAAGGACCTTAAAGCAAAAAATTACTTTGGCTTTGTTGATTATTTGTTGTTGAAAATAAATCAGAAGAGAATCTAACGGGAGGAGTTTGAGATCAAGTTAAACCCGTTTACGTATTGTGTTGGTTTGTTTTTACTCTGCCTTTTCCCTAAACCTGGAACTTGAAGTGGCTCATGCCCCATTTGTTTCATTGGGAATGTTTAAGCATACGCTTAACTCAGGATGCTGTTATACATATGTTCTTTGAAATTGCAAAGCAGAAATGTCTCCTTGCCTCATGGATGCTAGACATTCCTATAAAGCCCGTACTTGGACTAAAATCTGACTTTCTGTAGACTGCTTTTTAGAAGCTACGCTTTAGCTTCATGTTAGCCCTGTTCAGTCCAATTCCAGAATGTGTTTTTGCAATAAAGTGCAAAATAAAACAAATAAATACAAATCTTACTTTCTTGGATTCGATTGAGAAGTGTGTGTTCTTTATGCTATCACTACAACGATGCCTAATAGTCCTTTGAAACATATTGTTAGTGAACTCTGTGTCTGCAGTGAAATGAATCATTCTTACATCAAGTATAGAATCCTTGTGAGAAAACAACTTTTTAAAATTTCAATTTGGACTACTTTTTCTCTTTCCAGAAATAATTATTATTGTAGAAACTATCCTCTGGTCCACCGCGTTCCATTTTTAACAAATTGTGCATTCAGGTGTCACACCCCAGCATGGTCCCCAACCTGTTTCCTTGGTCAAGCCAGACCACAGCCATGTTAATTCTTTGAGATCTACTAGGCCGAAAGACAAACTGCAGCCAGGCAGTGTTTGCAAAGATTCCCGGGTCATTCCTTGTTCAAGGCTAAGTAAAGCTCATCTCCCTTTCGGCCCGATAAGTGGGGATGGTACGACTCCCTTCTCTTTCTCAGGTGCCTCTACTAATTAGAGCCGCATACCATTCTCATGTGAAAGCCTGAAGAGGCCAGCCGGGATAGGTTTTGAGAACTGATGTTCGACGCAGCCACGTCGAACAGATCAAACCCCTGGGACCTATAAAGAGACGGCCCCAGAGACAATGGGTATCTTTCGTCAACTTTGCATTCTTCCACGGCAAGATTCATTGAACCTGGTCCGGTTGCCAGGCCTGTCAAGAACTTTGCTGCCAAGAACTTTGTTTGCTAAAGCTTTGAACCAAGTATTTGCCTTTCTTGGATTTAGCCCGTTTGGGGCAAGAAGATTCCCTTTGCTTTGTTCCTGCATATACCAAAGGACTATAATCTTGCTTCTTGCCTCCATGAACAATTGCTGCTATCTATTGATGCTTTAAACATCTTTAGATTATATTCCTAGCCTCTTTACTATATATATAACTAGCTGTACCCGGCACGCGTTGCTGTGCCCTATTTAGGAGTCTGACAGTTTGTTATGGGTCGGAATGTTCATGTTGGCTGGCCAGTACAGCAGTTATGCAAATCCGCCCTTATTGGCAGCCAATCATGTTGTCAGAATGTAGAGGCTGGGAGAGTCTTTGGCAGCCCTGGAGGATGCTGGGAAATGTAGTTTTATTTTTACTTGTTGTTTTGGGGGCCTTTTAGGTTTTTTGGGGGGGGGGGGAAGTTTCTTTGCTACAAACGTACCTTGCTTGAGGCCTATTTCTGTTGGCAAGTTTTGTGTTTCTGCGTTGTAAGGTTTCTCTGTTTGAGGTAGTCTTCACATGACGGCTCTTCCTTTATATATATATAGATATTCTAAATAAAGCTTTGAAACGTGGCCAGTGTCAAGCGGATTACTGAGGGGTCCTCCAGGTCCTTGGGGCGCAACATCAGGCTATGGTCCCATGAAGTAGTGAAAAATTAATTAAGAAATTCATGAAGACCATCCTGTCAGCATTTTTAGAAAGTTAAATTTTGTTGGTCTGGAGCGATGCTGCTAGGCACATTTATTTATTTCATACATTTGTACCCCGCCCTTTTCACCCCCGAGAGGGGACTCAGGGTGGCCTCATAGCAAGCACCATTTGTTGCCATCACAATTGTAAAATCAATCAACAAATTTATTAAAAACACATTAAATAAAGAGTTATTAAAAACACGTCAATTAAAATCAAAGTCCGGGTCGGTTCATTGTTGCTTCAAATTGCTCACATCGTCTTCTCACTTGCTGTTATTCAATGGTCAAAGGCTTGGTCCCACAACCAAGTCTTGAGTTTCCTTCTAAAGGACAGGAGGGAGGTGGCCAATCTGATGTCCCTGGGGAGAGAATTCCACAGACGGGGGCACTGCAGAGAAGGTCTGTCCCTCATCCCCACCAATCACGTTTGCGATGTCAGTGGGATCGAGAGTAGGGCCTCTCCAGATGATCTTAAACTTCGTGATGGTTCATAACAGGAGATACGTTCGGACAGGTAATCACATCATGACCAGAATTGTATATAAAGTTAGAACTGAGAAAAGATATACATAGAAGTAGTTTAGGCGGAAAAGCTATGAACTTGGAGTAACTTTCAGATATTTAAGAGTGTCTCCCTGAAATACTATTTTAATTCCCAAAATGTCCTATAAGTTTTATATCTCAAATGCTTATTTATACATTTGTGTCTTTAAATCCTGCATAGCTACCGTGTTTCCCTGAAAGTAAGACAGCGTCTTACTTTCTTTCCCCCCCAAAAAGTCCCCCTACGGCTTACTTTCGGGGTACGTCTTATATAACCCAAGACGTACCCCGTCGCCACGCCCACGCCGCCGACACGCCGCCGCAACCGGAGGTGTGCCGCGGCACACCTGCGGCACACCTCCGCGGCACACCTATTCGCCAGGCCTCCAAGCAAGGGAGAGGGAAAGGAGCCAGGGGCGGGACGAAGCGGCGACGTGTCACTGACGCGGCGATCCTCACCACGCCCCTGGCTCCTTCCCCTCCCTTGCTTGACGAAAGAAGGGAGGCCTGGCGAAGAGGTGTGCCACGGAGGTGTGCCGCAGGTGTGCCGCGGCACACCTCCGCAGCACACCTTTTCGGCAGGCCTCCAAGCAAGGGAGGAGGAAAGGAGCCAGGGGCGTGGTGAGGATCGCCGCGTCACAGTGACGCGTCGCTGCTTCGTCCCGCCCCTGGCTCCTTTCCCCTTCCTTGCTTGGAGGCCTGGTGAATAGGTGTGCCGCGGAGGTGTGCCGCAGGTGTGCCGCGGCACACCTCCGGTTGCGGCGCGGCGGCGGGACGAGGTACGGCTTACATACGGGGTATGGCTTATATAAGCCGACCCCCCCGACCCCCCCGATACGGCTTACAATCGGGGGTGTCTTATTTTCGGGGAAACACGGTATGTGTATAACGGCCATATATTTTGTTGTGGAAACACCAGTGAATATATGGCAAGCATGTTTACCACATGGCACATAGAGCTATTAATGGTATTAAAAGGAATTTACCTCATGAAACGAACTTCCAGTGTGATTTACAGTCTAGCAAAAGCTATATTATGATGAAAACTTTACAGGGCAATTAAGTTGCCAGTAGTGAATTAAACTGAAATTCACCAGGTCTACTAAAGGGTGCTTTAGAGTGCTGGCAGAAGTTCAAGAAATGTCTTCATCTCCCTTCAGTCCTCTGCTGAAACAAAAAAAACCCAAACAACAAGCTGTCGGGCATTTTCAGATATTCAGTCAGGTTTTGGTAGTTCCAAGGGGCTTGCTAATATTTTGCTACTGTCACCCTCATCTTCATTGGAAACTGCAGTTACATCAGCAAAAGGCCACCATTGCACCAGCTCGAATAGACATATATTTTGAAGAAACGTCTGTGTTATTCATAAAATAATCACAATGGAGTTCTATCATATTTTCTATTAATACGCCTTTTAAACATCTTGCCTAGAAAACAATGGTAGATTATAAAGTGGATTGAAGTTGGACAATGCTGCTCATTTCCTTTGAGAATCTTTAAAATCCTGGAGTATGTCCACAGGATTTCTGATTTGGTGATTAAAAGACTGTTCATGGGAACAAAACATATGTGCATACTTGTAAGTACTTAAACAGCTATTCAGAATGTCTGTGCAACTATTTTTCCCATCCACATTTTGTTTCTATTCTTTTTCAAGATTTTCACTTGTCAAAGTTTATTACTCATAGACAACCATAAAACAGCAACCTTTAAGGCAAGAAACATCTCAACTCTTAGTGAGATACTGTTGATTCCATTAACCACAGATCGTTTTTGCATCTGACTTCTGAGATCATATATTTTCCGTACAAGAATCAACACACAGCTGTTCTGAGCATAACAAAACGACCGATGTTTTGCTTCTATAGCGGACCTTGTTCTCAGTACAGTTGTGCATATCTCATACATTGGTTTTCTGGTCCCTGTTATTGATACCAAGCCTTCTAATATGAACTCTTCTAGAATATGTAACAAAAGCTTTATTGACCATGCTTTCATTTTTTAAGCTTCCAGATATCCAAACTCACTTCATCCTTGTGCTGCCATCTGGTCTGTGTTGGCATAGTCAATATTAACATCTCACTCTCTGTGCGAGGGTGGTTGAAAATAAATAAGAACTTAAACTGTTCCAACAAAAACAAGTGATACAATTGTCTGCTTTTTTGGGGTCAAAATGTGGATAAGTAAAGCAAAGCATTTCAATAATTGATTACTGAAGTGTGATTTCCAAGTTTTGGTGACCCTATGCAAACCTATCACAGGATTCTTTCCAAGAGCATTTGCCTTTGCCTTCTTTGGAGGAGCAAAGAATGTGACATGCTTAAGATCAACCAATAGGTTTCCATTGAACTCTGTAAAAGTGTCACATTGGATGCATAGAGGCTTGGATATGACAGTGTTTACAACCCAAGTAGAGTTCAATATCATGTCACTAGAGGAGCAAATAAGGTGTTGTAAAATGCAGTTGGTCAAGACTGGAAACATGGCAAAGCAAAATAGATACGCAAAGGTAGGATCAGGGATGGCTGAGGAATGTCAAGTACCTTAACTGAATCTACCACTTGGCAGGGGCTAATGAAATAGCATGACTCCTGGGAATTCAAGGAGCTGCAAAAATTGAGGGTTGTGGTTATTTTCACTACACACATTCTTAAATCTTTCATACTAACATTGCAGCTGAACCCAGCTTGGATTTGAATGCATGGGCATTCAGGGCAAAGGATACTAGAAGAAGCCAAGATTCCTCGACTACCAGTGATAGTCAAGTATCAGACATTCCTTGACTATTCCCATTACCTTTATTCTTATTAATTTAGGAATTAAAATAATTTCCTTATAAGAATATTGAGGTCTGGAATATTATTTGGCTCACAGTCTTGATATTGTGTTAGAATCCATATTGCCTTGAATTGGTTAACCCAGTGTTTCTCAACCTGGGGGTCGGGACCCCTGGAGGGGTCACGAGGGGTTGTCAGAGGGGTCGCCAAAGATCATCACAAAATACAGCATTTTCTGTCAATCATGGTGTGTGTGTGGGAAGTTTGGCCCAATTCTATCTTTGGTGAAGTTCAAAAGGCTCTTTGACTGTAGGTGAACTATAAATCCCAGCAACTACAACTCCCAAATGTCAAGTCTATTTACCCCAAACTCCACCAGTGTTCACATTTGGGCATATTGATATTCATGCCAAGTTTAGTCCAGATACATCATTGTTTTGAGTTGACAGTGCTCTCGGGATGTAGGTGAACTACAACTCCAAAACTTAAGGTCAATGCCCACCAAACCCTCCCAGAATTTTCTGTTGATCATGGGAATTCTGTGTCCCAAGTTTGGTTCATTTCCTCCATTGGTGGAGTTCAGAATGCTCTTGGATTGTAGGTGAACTATAAATCCCAGCAACTACAACTCCCAAATGACAATCTCTCCCTCCAATCCCACCAGTATTCAAATTTGGGCATATTGGGTATATGTGCCAAATTTGGTCCAGTGAATGAAAATACATCCTGCATATCAGATGTTTACATTACGCTTCATAACAATAGCAAAATCACAGTTGTGAAGTAGCATTGAAATAATTATATGATTGGGGGTCACTACGATATGAGGAACTGTATTAAGGGGTCACGGCATTAGGAAGGTTGAGAACCACTGGGTTAACCTGTCTAAAATACACTTTAACATATTTACAACCAATCAGAATGAGATGTGGTCACAATAAACAGCCTCTGGAGGTTCTCACATTATCAAATTGCTGTAATGATTGTATATTTTTCCTTTTAATAAAAAGTAACCATAAAATATTAATTTGCCTTGGCCATTAAACTATTTGTATGGAACCTACAGCCTTCATGCATTAAATCCAACAAATATTACAGCAGCAATGAGTGCTACTATGGCGCCCCATTTAATGTCTACATGTGGAAAATAAAGACATAATCTTTTTATATGACTAGGATTCATAGCATGGTTAAATAGTGGTTAAAATATAGAAACCACACACAAATCCTGTACAGTACTATATAGGAAACTCACTGCCCATATAAAGGAAGAGGGTATTTTAAATCCCGACGCTGCCACCAATTATAAAGAAGAGGGTGTGTGTGTTTTAAAACGTGGCAGGAGAGGCCTTTCCTTAGAATATCCCACCACTGCCAAACCAAAATGTGATTCTTCTTAATTACACGCTGCCACCATGTAGATTCTTTGACTTCTTGCTGGAAACTGCTTTTAAACATCTTTGACAGAGGCAGACGTGAGGCAGTGTTTGTGAATAAAACAATGAAGGTTTATTTATGAGAACTGGAACAAAACTGGCATTAAGCTTAGCGGTTTCAAATATTGGTACAAAAATGCATGGTTTCTTTAAATAGTGCAAAACTCAGTTGCAGATTGCACTCCTAACTCCCTCCAAAATTACTGACAGGATTTCTTCTCTGAAAGTAATTCCTAACTCCACATACAGACAGTCCTATACTTTGGGATCTGTCCCTCTCCACTCCCCAGCTATTTCTTCCCAATAGCTGTAAACTCCTAACCAGCTAACTCTGCTGTCTATCTGACCATTACAGGCTTCAATGACTCTTCTCTTCTTCCCTTCTCTCTCCCTAACTCCTTCTTTTACAACCAGACTCAATCTTCCTTCTCCTTTTACACCCAGACTCTAACTGCACTCTTAGGATTCAAAACGCCCCTACTTCAAGGCCCCCCCCTCTTCCTCAGCTTAGCTCCACCCACTCTCTCCCAGCCAATCCTAACACTTCACATTTCCTTCCAAGCTGCTATTAGGCACATCCCTTCCAGGAAATAAGAATCTACGATGGATGCCTCCTGGCACTCCTCCAAAACGGCTGCCAAACCTTTTGGGTCTACTCCTTCAGGCTTTTTCTAGCCTAATAAGTAAGGAATTCATTACAGCCCACAATTTGAAATGCACAATGAACAACAGAACACGAACTGAATGAAAAAGATGATACCTGTATTGCTTATGCAATGGTTCACATCAACAATAAGTTTTAACACTGTGAAATTGACTGCCACCTAGAGAAGCCTTTTCAGCCACCTGAAAGTTTTGAAGCTCTACTAAACTGACTAGGTGGTGCTATCCAAAAGAAAACTGAGATGACCATACAGTCCCAGTCCCATCACTTAGAACCAAGTGACCTGGAGTTTATTTCTTCCTTTACTCAGGGTATAATGAAGCTTTTTCTTGTTGGTTATTCCCCAAACATATTTGTTTAAAAGGGTATTAGAGCTAGGTTTTTTTGTGGAGGGGGATTGCTATAGTAAAACTGGCCATTTAATTTAAATATATTTGTTGTCAGAAAGTGTATACTGAAAAATCTTTTGAATACAATGATGGACAAAATGCCAACTTGCCTTCCCAAAACTAAGTTGTGTCAAAGTTTATTTAACATGTCTCTTAGGCAAAGATCAAAAAATTCTATTAACAGGCAAGTTGACCTTATTGTCTATATAGCTAACACAGCTATATATATCGCTGCAACCACAGAGCAAGAAAACAGCCGGGGGAACCCTGAAATTCTCAAAGTCATAAGGTCATTCTTATTTACTTACTTATTTTAGAATTGTAGCCATATAAAAGAGCTAAAAGGCGTTTATGCTGTTGTTCTTGGCAAGACTATGCCTCTCAGCAGGACTTGAACAAAGAGGGAAGCAGCTTCCTAAACAGACCACATTGTACTTCCTGTTATAGATGTGTTCTTATAATTTCTTATAACCTATGGTTATGTAATTTATTATCATTAAAAAAACCTTTTTGCAGCATTGGAGGCAGGAGGTCTTGAGCAGTGCTTTTTGAGTTATCTGATGCAAAGAACAAACAGTAATTTCTTCGTATTGTCAAAAGCTTTCATGGCCGGAATCACTTGGTTGTTGTAGGTTTTTCGGGCTGTATGGCCATGTTCCAGAAGCATTCTCTGCTGACATTTCACCTGCATCTGTGGCAGGCATCCTCAGAGGTTGTGAGGTCTTAGAGGTTGTGAGGTCTGAGGTCTCACAACCTCTGAGGATGTCTGCCACAGATGCAGGTGAAAGGTCAGGAGAGAATGCTTCTAAAACATGGCCATACAGCCCAAAAAACCTACAACAACCCAGTGATTTCTTCTCCCAAATGGCCAGTATCAGAAACATATTTGTGCCCATTGCTCACCACCATTGTTCTTTCTTTCCTGGAAATATCCTATGAAGTAGCAACCAATGGCTTATGGGCAAACATTTGTCCATAGACCACTAGTGTATGTACTATTAGCCTAGAGTGGCTTACCTCTCATTCCTCTTGAAGGCAAACTCAGGGTATCTATCATAAAAAATTGTCCTTTCCTCTGGTTAGAACAGCCCCAGCAAAAGCACAGCGTAATGGGTTCAACAATTAAGCAAAACACTGAGTCACAAGACTTCGATATAGAAATACATCTATTCAAATATAGTGCACAACACTAGAGTATAACATATCAATTATACAACAGGACATGCCATAACACGTATGTCGTGATAGGGAGGCGCATACATAAACCGGATTAGATTCCGCAATGTTCAGACATGTAAATACAGTTACGCTCCTCACAGTAAATAGGGCAGTTCACAAAATTAAGGATAATGTCTCTAGTAATGTGAAGTCCAAACAACATCAGATAAATGGACCAAGGAGACTGTAGTATGCTCCTTAATAGTTCATATAATGTCTGGCCGACGGGCTGGCGATGCCAAACTTCCTGGGGCCACTTCCCCGTTTCGCCCCCGGGCGGGGCTTTCTCAAGGCCATAAATAGGTGTACCGTAGTCCAAATATCAATGATGAAAGCGTCCAGGCTTAACCTCACCCAGTCGGTAAAGTGACCATAAAGGTATGCTCTAGATCATGTGGCTATTTCACCTGGCTTCACTGTTTTTCAATAGCTTTTTCCCATCTTTAAAAAAACCCGATGGCAGACTGATAGTATGCTGATGACACACCGTTCTGTTCATCCAGTTCCAGGTAAGCTGTTTCTCTACTTAACTAGGACCTGCTGTCAGTAATGGTCTAGATGAAGGTGAACAAACTAAAACTTCAGATAAAACAGAGGTCCTTGTCAGCTAGAGGGCAAATTAGGGAATGGAGATTCAACCTGTGCTGGCCAGAGTTACACCTCCCCTGAAATCTCAGGTTCACAGCTTGGGTATGCTTCTGGACTCAGGTCTGAGCTTGAATGCTCAGATCTTTTTACTGGCCGATAATGCATTTACACAATTTAAAATAGAGCACTACTTGCTCCTGTTCCTTGAGGAGTCAGATTTGGTTATGATAACATGTGCCTTGATTATATTCAGTTTGGACTACTGTGACACATTTGATGTAGGTCTAATTTTGGAAACTCTTAGGAAATGTCAACAGGTTCAAAATGCTGTGGCCAGGCTGTTGACTGTGACTACTGTATGTGCAAGGATCATGTGACTCCCCTGTTGAAACAGCTGCACTGGCTTTTGGTCCATCTGCAGGCAGAATTCAAAATTCTGTTTTGGTATTTAAAGTTCTACACGTCTCGAGTCCAGACTATCTGAATGACCATATCTCCATCAGCACAAGACCTTCAGGGGAGGGATTTATCTCAATTCCTCCTTCACAGGCACAGTTGACGAGGACTCAGTAGAAAGTCAGGCATCCTCACAGAAAATCATAACTACTTGCAAAATAGAAGATTATGATCAGACTTTGCTCCAGTTGTAAAACACCCTACACTAAAAATGCTCTTAAGCATTGCAAAACCAAGAAAAAAAAGTATGTTGAGTATTTGGATGTGGACTACTTTCTTAATTGAGAACTAGCAGAACATATTTATATGATGCAAACCCCCCAGGCTTTGAAAACAAAAATAATAAACATTTCATATGCAAATTGTTAGTAGCTTATAGTGCTTTAATGTATAGTGTTAAAGTTGTTTTATTGTTATTGCCTTGTTTTATCTATGTAAACAGCCCTGAGCCTAAGGGAATGGAGCGGTATATAAATACGAATAATAAATAAATAAATAAATAAAATAAAAATTTCAGAAGAGAATTTATTAATTAAAACAGACCGCCAGAACATGGGATGAAAAGTTAAATAAGTTGTACTGTGAGAAGGGCTTTACCCACTGAAAAGCTGAGTGGGCAGTAGTAATGAGGTTATACTGAATGATCCAAAATATCCTTCCTCCTAGTCTATCTATCTTGACCCCACTCATTCTCTTATCACCATTTCTCTTCTTTCACCACTTCCTTAGAATGAAGCATTTTCAGAAGAGCACTCTGAGTAACTTTCCTGTCTTAGAACAGGGTTCCCATAATAAAGTCTTTAGTTTCTTTCTCCAGGCCGTTGGTGTCTTTTCTTTTTAATCAGATTTCTATCCACTGCATGCACTCTGTTATGGATTATGTTGGCTTTACGGGCAGAGGTATCACTTTCCCATCCAGTCCACTTAGAGAGAATGATGAAACAAAATAAAAAAAAAATAGAAGGAAGATTTCAAAAACAAATAAGCAGAATCTCTTTGAAAAGCAAATTGGATGAAGAAAAAGAAAACACTTTATGAAAGAAGTAAAGGACTAAATGGCATAGTAGTAAGAAAAATACAGATAGATTGTCTTGAAAAAGAATTGGGTAAGGTAGGAAAGTAAACTGGAAGGAAAGGCTAGAAAAAGCAGCGTTATTAGCAAAACTCATCTGATTCCCTTTTCTCTGCAAGGTGAGGGATGTGGCTCCTTCTGTACTGATTTCACCTAACATCAAACAAGGAAGGTTGAAAATCAGTTTTCTGGGCAGGTTTTCTAGGCAAAAGAAATTATTTAAATAACATGAGTATTTCAAAAGCTTATAGTGACAGTGTGAATTGGTGTAGTAGATTCTATCAATCAGTCCAGCATTGCTACTAAATCAGATATTAGACTGAGATCTCTCGTGAAGGTGGACAGAGAGCAGCACACCTGATTTGATGAATGCCTTTCTATAAAATTGTCTCCCTAGAGAAATGCCAGTTGACTTTAGGTTATCAGATGAGCCTTGTTTTAAAAGTCGACTAGGTTGCTTCCAGTTCCTTACCAATGGTTTGGAAATTCAGGTTAGAAAACAATTTGAAATCACAATGTCCCGTGTCCCCCTCCCTCCCAAAACCCCCCAATTATATAATATAATAATAATAACACTTTATTTATATTCTGCCTTCTCCCCGAGGGGACTCAGAGCAGATTACACCATATAAACAGACACAGGCAAACATTCAATGCCTTGTTACAATGAAATACAATGAGGCACAAATACACAGACAAAGACAAAGGCTTCTCCTTTCATTTCTGGCTCTGGAGCACTTTTACTGGAAGCCCCGTAGTTCTGTTTCATTCAAATCAGCAACATCTATATGGTATATTATTTATAATGTATATAAGGGGGGAAATCAACTTTTGAGGTAACTTGGTGACCACAATTTCATCCTATTTTGAAATTTGATTCCCATCAAAGGAGGTAGCAATGGAAGGGTGGCCCTTCAAGGGTGGAGGGGCGGGGCTTGAAGGAAGTTGCTGACTTGTAGTGGCCTGTTCTTCCCTGCAATTTCCTCCACCTTCATTCGGTTTTCTTTCAGAATCTAGTTTAGGAGGAAGGCATTGAAGAATGTCAGAAGGGGCATTTACAGGAGAGAACAGGCAAAAGAACGATTAAACAACAAATCACTATGGAGTTCAACCCACTATGGTTTATATCTGAGTATAATCCCAGTATTTGGTGGCAACTATTGTTAGCATTGCTAAGGTTTAGGCACTGATATATATTTTAAAAACACACCATTGAGAGTTTGTTAGTCTTAAATTCCACAGTACAAAAACTTTCCGTTTTTGCACTGTACTTTCCGTTTTTGTTAGGGCAAAAGCCAAATTCAACTTATGTGAAAACTGAAGCTATTTAAACCATCTCATTCTATATATTCATATGATTTGAAACAGAAAATTGCAAAAAGAGTTCCTTGTGGTTCTGTGCCAAAGCAGATTTTAAATATTGCCTCTTTCCTTGAAGGAAGGTATGACAAGATTATGTCTTTGTTTTCTCCAAACAGTCTCCAAATCCTTCTACTCATGCTACATAAAATCTTCTTTCCTCCAGATGTTGGCAGCTTGCTTGTGAGACTTGTTTGGTTATGTTGCCTTCCAGCTACTGGCATGATAAATCCAGGGAAGGGGTTGACTTCTATCTGTTTATAAGTGTTGTTTTTCTATTTTCCTCAAAGGCAATTCACAATCTAAATACAAAGCATTCACTTAAAAAAAACCAGCTAGATACTCAAGGTAATAATGTAATTTAATACCTCTGGCAGAGAAATACTTTCATCAGCTTTTCCTTTTTCTTTTTTGAGCTGGAAGAAATTACTGTCAGATATCCCAAACTCACCACTACAAAACTGGGAATACGTTACATGTAAGAAATATTGCCTTTGCAGGAAAGAACTGGAATTTTGTCATTTCATATAGTGACAAGATTAAAGGATCAGACATCTGATCCAGCATTATCTCCCAAGAAAAGCTGTTTCATACCATCTTAGTTTATTGTTCAAGGCCTGAGATTACTTAACTTGCATCAGAAAGCTGATGTTGCAGCAATGGTGCTTCAAGGGGTGCATAGTTTGAATTTTCAACATAATAAATAGCAAGAAGCAAGCCAAGTTATGTGAATACCAGCTGTATTTTCCTTGTTCAGATAAGTGATTGACTTCTTTTGTGGCTGTTGAAGTGTTGCTTCTTTTCAAATATAGTATTTAATTCCAAAAAAACCACCAGATGATGGTGATGATGATGATTGATTATTATTATTAACTTTATTTATTTATACCCCACCTTTCTCCCTGTGTATTTGTGACTCAAGGCGGCTAACGATGCCATATTTTAGTCAAATTTTAAAAGCCCAATACAAAAGTTAAAAAGCAATTAAATAGTACAGTGTGGTAAAACAGATTAAAATATAACAAATACACTTAAAATAGCCTTTAAAACTCACATTCCCCCCCCCCCCACTTAATTTTGTGTCTCTTGTCTTGCTCTATTATTGGAAAACCTGTAGGACTTTATCATGTGAGTCAGGCAAACTGAAATTGCAGCAGGCAGAAGTCACTATCACAGAACTCTGTGTGCATTCCACTACTGGTTTGCCTCCCCTCTGTCCCATTCCTTACCTATAAATTTCTCCCCATCCTACTAGCTACCATACCATGATATATTCCCGCCTATAACATGATGTCATTGGGTGGGATTCTCCCCATTCCTCCTTTCTACTCCCAATGTGGTTTCTTTGCTGTTAAGTTTTACATGTCTTTGTTGATTTTTAAAAGTTAAATTACACTAAAATGAACATAATAAAATTAATATGCTTCAAAATATGCTATGTAAGGAGTAGTGCAGGAAGGTAGTGTTACAAAGCTGTATAAAAGACTGATTGGAGGACCACAGATGGGAGTCCCCGGTAGGAGCCCCTGCTGGCGCAATGGGTTAAACCATTGTGCCGGCAGGACTGAAGACCGACAGGTCATAGGATCGAATCTGGGAGAGTGTGGATAAGCTCCCTCTGTCAGCTCCAGCTTCCCATGCGGGGACATGAGAGAGGCCTCCCACAAGGATGGTAAAACATCCGGGCGTCCCCTGGGCAATGTTCTTGCAGAAGGCCAATTATCTCACACCAGGAGCAACTTGCAGTTTCTCAAGTCGCTCCTGACATGAAAAAAGGGACCACAGATTGGCAAAGTGGTGCAATTGTGCTACTACTAAAGATAGGTGTGATATTGAAGGTGTTCAACTTAGTAAGTATGCATTACCTATACTAATGTGGCTGTTGCTGCATAGGTAGTTGGTGTAATGACACCCATAGAGCCATTCCATCTATCAACACTTCATGTGGTTAAATACTTCCCAGTTTGAAAGAAGTACAGGTTTAGCAGTCATGGGAGTGGCGTCTACATAATGAGAGTCAGCATCATATAGTGAATGTTGGAGAAGGATTCTGGGATACTACAGTTCGATTCCAACTTAGCCTTGTAAACCCATTTGGTGAAATTGGCAAGTGACATTCTTTCAGCCTCAGAGGATGGAATTGGTAAATCCCCCTGAAAACAACCAGACAAGAAAACCTGGGGATAGGATTGACCTAAAATGAAATCATTCTACTGCTGGTGCCATAGAATCATAGAATAATAGAGTTGGAAGAGTCCACCTAGTCCAACCCCCTGCTAAGAAGCAGGAAAATCCCATTCAAAGCACCCCCGACAGATGGCCATCCAGCCTCTGTTTAAAAGCCTGGACATTCAGGAAAAGCATGTAGACAAATGTGTAGACATTTGGATTTTTTTTATAAAAATCAAAATGATCTGACAAGGACTTGGATGGACAGTCCTTGACATAGGGCAGTTATACTACGGAATTCATTATCACAAGATGTGGAGACGGCCACCAATATAAATGGTTTTTAATGGAGATTAGAATTTATATGCAGTTTATTTCTCCATTCAAGAAAGGCACACATAGATCATGCTATGACTGAAAAATAATTCTTGAGATTTTAAAATATATAATCCCAATTACAAAGCTTTGGCCAATATTTTACCTCTATTCGGAGTTCAATCGTACACTATCCTCTTCCCAACTAGCTAAAAACCTATGTAACTCTTTTGTCCTCTTCCCGGTTGTCTAGCAACTCCATCACATTGAGAAGGGAAAGCATGGATGACCGTCCTTTTAGAGTAGAAAATCGCCCCTCTTGTATTGTAAGCAATCCCGTTTCGCATTCTGCTTCCCCATCACACTCAAACGTGGAAACTTGAGAGCTGGCAATACATTCCTGTTACATTCATACAAGGTCAGTATTACTTTTTCGTTTTTAATCAGGAGAAACAACAATATCCAAAAACATTAAAGGAGACTGATGCCAGTTTAAAACCTCATCTTCAGATGGGAAAAAATTGTTCTGCCCCAAACCACAGATGATACATGAAAGAGTGATCCAGGTTAAAACCACTGCTTTCTATGGGATCCTATTGTTCTGCATCGAACCACATAGGATACAAGAGACTGCTGACAATTGGGCAATGAAACAGGACAGGAAACTTTGATGGTTCCCATTACAATTGTTTTTCAGTTGTAAAGATGTGAGTAAAGTGTGATAAGAAGTAGGAGCTCTGAACACGATTGTTGGCCCATATTCAGAGTTATCTCCTTTCAGGACATTTCAGCCTCTTTCAACCCTGGAACATATAATGAGTTCTGTGTTGCTCCAAGCTAGAAAAGAGACTGAAGTGTCCTACGACTTGGAAATTTCTCAATTTTATAAGGTGGCAAATCTGTTTCTGATTGCAGTTTGTGAACCATGAGACCGTAATAACTCCACAGAGACTCAGTTTGCTATGCCCTGATGATTCAGTTGGAAACACAATGTTGTGTTGATGCCAGAATTTGAAAAAGCTTGGCCACTGGAGGCTTCAGGAGATTGTGATCTGAAAAAAAACCCCACTACCTTTCAAAGCTCTTGTCATTCCTGTTATAGGGAATATTATGAAAAGTCAATAAATTTATTGAAGCTAAGAGTATCTTGGTCCAACTAGTACCTAGATGGCTTACCACTTAGGAATACTATGAGACTGAGATTGAGAAAAATGTGAGATAACTCTATTATATTCATTGAGTACACCATAGATCAGGGGTCCTCAAACTTTTTAAACAGAGGGCCAGGTCACAGTCCCTCAAACTGTTGGAGGGCCAGATTATAATTTCAAAAAAACCTGAATGAATTCCGGTGCACACTGCACATATTTTATTTGTAGTGCAAAAAGCAATACAATAATTAAAATGAAGAACAATTTTAACAAATATAAACTTATTAGTATTTCAATGGGAAGTGTGGACCTGCTTTTGGCTGATGAGATACGATTGTTGCTGTGTGCTTTCAAGTAATTTCAGACTTAGGTTTACCCTGAGCGAAGGACGGATAAATGACCTTGGAGGGCCTTATCCGGGCCCCGGGCCTTATCCGGCCCCCGGGCATTAGTTTGAGGACCCCTGCCATAGATAGTTTCAAACATGCCTCAGAAGCACTCTTGGCCATGGCTACTGTATAATAATAATAGCAGCCACATAATCTCCTTTTATGTTAGATCTCTGTCTTTGATATTGGGATGAGAACAATGCTTCTCATGAATCACACGCTTATATGACACAAAGGTGTAGCAGATAGCTACACAATTGTGACTGGTGACTTCAATGTAAGTGAGGAAATGAACCCACTCCAGAATTCAGACCATACTTTAAAGGATTTCTCCAATGTACTGGATCTTATCTATAAAATAGGGTCAGTTCTTTTGAGAGGGACTTTAAAGTTCAGACTAAATCGTAGGCAGATTTACCAATCGCAAAATATTGTAAATATTAAAGATTTTAAAGGAAGATTTTTTTTCTTGTTTTAAATAAATGGTATAAGAGATGTGGAAATTAAAAGAGATTAAAATAAACATAAATGTTTGTTGTTTAGCTGATGAGAACATACAATATAAAGAGTGTTGAATGTCCAGATAGAAAAATTGTAACTAAATTGCTAAATAAATAGCTAATATTGATTTGGGTATCCTTGGAGGCTTTTCAAGCACAAGCCGGATTTCATGCTACATTGCTGTTGGAAAGCTATTTATAATATAACAGTCAGTACTGGAAAGGTCAGCTAAAAAGAGCAGCTTTTTAGAGGAGATGCTAATACAACAGAATATCAAAAGTGATTAAGGAATACATAAAAGAAGATCAGTGCTTTCTAATTGAAGCCAAACTCATCTATTATAGCTGCACATGTCATTAGCTGTGGCAAAGAATTTGTTAATAATGGAGTGGCTTATATATGAAGGCAATAATTATATTGAACATTTCGCCCATAACAATGGCAAAGATATTTGACTGTGGCATCTGCATGGGCATATGGTTCTGTGCTTTATCCCACCCCAAGGTAAACATAGCACATGTTTCCTGGTCATCTTTTTATTTGACTGTCACAGTTGCAGTATAGACTAGAGCACTCACATCAATTTTACATGGTGGAACTGACTGAGCATTACTGACTGATCTTGATTTTTCATTTAACTTCCCCACGTTAATATATTATGTCATCTTTAACATAGCACTTTGATTTCACTTCAGTTTGGTTACCCCTTTGGATCTGTGGAACTCACCTCACTGGTCTATGACCTCTTCACACAAGGGTTTTTTAGTTTCAAGTACATCTTTGGTGAGAGTCTTGCTATTGACTGCCTCAAGTATGAGTTTCAGCTACAGTCCTCCCCATGATCTTTTTTTTACTGTGATATTTCTTTTATTATTTTATGTAAAATATGTGTGTGGGGAGGGGAGATGTCACGACTCCCACAGATGGCAAAGACAACACCAAGCTAGTAAAAATATATACAGTTTATTTTAACAAAACATAGCCTCAGTCCGGCATTCCAAAAAACCCACACCCAAAACCGAAAGCAAAATAGATAAGCCGTCCGTCTTCAGAAGCAATCTTGAGCTGTAAATCGGCTTGTAGTCTGCGATGCGAAGACCCGTCCAGAGAAGGAAAGAAGGAGTGCTTCACATTCCAGGAGCTGAGTATGCAAACAAACACATGAAAACCCCCGCCCCCGCAACCCACAGCAACACAGGAAATGTTCAAACAGGACGCGGCAGACACTAAACATAAAAGCACACATTAAAGTCCCAACCCCCCAACATGCAACAATGTCAGCTAGAGCTGCCATAACAGCTCCCCAGAACCCAGCATGAACACAGCCCAAATACTCACAGCTTGCTGGGAATCAAGAACCAGGACACGAACCCACAAAATCACAAGATACAGGAACCAGCAACCCACAGCAACACCTTGGCCGACCGCAGATTCCCAAATCCCCAAGCCTTACTGTTATACCCTTACAAATCAGAGTCATCAGACTCCACACCCAAATCTGCCCTAGTGCCCTCAGCTGCAGCCCTGGGTGTGTTCCTCCAATTGTCCCATCTTTGCTCTGCAGTTAAAGGGCCCCAGTCCAATTCCACATTCCCACTAGGCCAACTATTATCACTGGAAAAACCAAAAAATGAACTTTCGCTGGACTCAGCATTTAACACATTCCTGACATCCTGCACCAGTGCTGAGTCCAGCTCAGTATCACTGTCTTCTGAGGGTAACTCCACGTCAAACCCCTCAAAAGTCTCATCACTGGTAGGCTCCCTAAGTATTTGTCGGACCTTCCTCCTATGTTCTGCCTCTTCCAAATGCTCATCACTTGCAGCCCTCTTTCTCCCAGCTGCAGGAGGCCCGCCCAAACCTCCCTCTTCCAAGGACATATCTGACAAACTCCCCTCTTCCCAATTACTACCTGTAGCAACTACAGGCTCAGGTTGCTCAACCACAACAGGAGAGCCTGGGTGTTTCATGATTTAGCTGCTGTTTCTTCTATTTCAGGCAGAGTATCCCAAACAGGTGTCTGAATATGTTCAGGAAGTATTTCTAATTTGGTCTTTTTTATTTCTATGGCAACTCCTTCAGGTAAATTTCGTTGAATGTATTTGGGTGAAAGGGGGAAAAGAAAGATGGCGGCGTACAAGAGATTGAGTGTCTTACACCGGTTGTGGCAGCGGAAAGACAATTTCCTTTTTAAAAGCAGCATGCCACTAAAGCAACATAACTTGTTTAAGGCCACGTCAAAGCTGTGTAGGATAGTTATGAATATTTCATGGTGCTTGCTGCTAAAGAATTTGGACTCTCCCCTGATGATCTTAATGGTGACAACAGTTTTGAAATCACGAATATTAGAAAATACCTATCTTTCTTGAAAACCAAAAAAGATAGTGGACATCTCATAAATCTTAAAAGGCAACAAGAAAGAAGTCTTAATCAAAGCAAACATAAGTCTCAAGTCTGACTTTTCTGATGGCATCACCCATACTAATTTTGAATGAAATGACACAGTTGCTGCCATCATGAATGCTCCCATGGCCCACTAACTTCTTCTACGTATATATACAGGATACTCTTTCCCCCAAGGATCATTGTCCAACACAGAACACCCTATACTCTGATATTATTTCCCAATTACTTTTGCTCGATGGATTCAGATATGTGCATCCTTCTCACTATACCTGAGAAATGGGGAGAAGAGTCCCAACACCAACACTCCTTTGAATTGTTGACATTGGCCCTTATTAAGACCTGAATACTCTAGAGCAGTGGTTCTCAACCTGTGTGTCCCCAGGTGTCTTGGCATACAACTCCCAGAAATCCCAGCCAGTTTAACAGCTGTTAGGATTTCTGGAGTTGAAAGCCAAAACATCTGGGGACCCACAGGTTAAGAACCACTGCCCTAGAGAAACCAGATGCCATTTGAAAGCAAAGCAGAGCCAGCTCAGGTTAAAACTTGGATGGGACACCAACAATGAATACCAGGTGCTATATGCTATATTTCAGAGCAATGAGCTTGCAAAACCACAACTGAGTATTCAGTGCCTAGGAAAGTATTATGAAATGAATGGGATCACCATAAATCTACAAGCAACTTGAAGGCCCTTACACACACAAAGGGATGATTTAATCATTGGTCTTCTTGGCACAGGGATGCTAGATATTTGGACAAATAGTTTAAAGGTCCCTGGAAGAGGACTACTCATGTACACTAATGTATGGTAGGATTATTCTCACATTTCCATGTTAAGCACTAATGATGGTTTGTCAATTTACTGGGTGGTGTGAGAGCTCTGCCTTTGTTCTGGGGATCAAGCTCTAGCTTCCATGGGGATTTGGTTATATCTTCCACCGTATCCGAGATTGTGCTCATCAGTGACTGGTGTAATGTCATGTAGTGAGCTACAGGATCTAATCTGAATTTGCACATCCATCTTTCCAGTCATTGTTTAACACTCAACCATTAAATGGCTGTAATTCTCACACTGGTACAAGGGAAACTGTTACCAACTGAGGGCCCTTCTACACAGGCTGTAAAAACCTAAAGTAACTGGGTTAAAGGGGTTGGTGGCTAAACAAGTTTTAGTCAAAGCGTGGGAAGGATTGAGTTAAGAGGGAAAAAGCATGTGTTAAAAACCTGTTTCAGCCTGGGAAAAGCTTATCTTTGCATGACTGTACTGTATATCGTTGCAGTCATGCAAAACCTGAATACTCTAGAGCAGTGGTTCTCAACCTGTGTGCCCTTCCCGCCCCCTATGTAGAATGATCCAGCGAATGTGAATTTCTTAAAAGCCTGAAACAGCTGAGCAGCTGATTGGTCTGTCAAAAGGACAGAGATGGTTCAAAGAAAGCACAAATGGAGAGCAATTGGAACTCTCCGAGACTCTTAATTTACACTTAATAATCTTAAACATGGGTTGAATTAAGAATTGGAGGAAAAGAGATAGTCGATGGAATTTTTTTTTAAAATCCCTCAGATATGTACTGGACCTCATATGCACAAAGGTGAATCTGCTTGTATTTATAATAAGATATTCACATATAAACATATACACATATAAGCACATAATGAAGGGATTTTGTAAAAAAAAAAAGCTGAATGTTCTCTGCCAGCCCTCTATTTTGATAACCTTCAAAAGAAGACCATGAGTAGGGTGGGGGGCCATATCCCAGGACTAACAGGTTGGTGTATGGACCTGCTGCCAGGTCCCAGGATTTTTTGATTCAGTTCTAAAACACGGATTTTGAAGTTGTCTGGAAGTGCCCAGAGTCTTTATTCAGATGAAGTTCATCTCTTCCCAGCAGAAATGATCTTATTAAGTGATAAATCCTACTGGTCAGATAACTGTTGCTGAATATATATTGATACACTGAATCTGAGAAACAAGAAATTAAGACTGTTTTCTGGTTTGTTTGTTTTTCTGAAGGTCAGTTGTGTAAGGTCAATGGTCTATTCATCTCCCAGGCTCTGCACTGACTGGAAACACAAATGCTTCAGGGACAGTTCACCAACAGGGCATATTGATCCCCAATGTTTGATCACTACAAGAGACTCCATCTGCCTGTGGATTTCTCATCTAGAGGGCAAAACTTATTCATGTGCTCAGGATGTAGCCTACAACATGAATCTTGGAGAAATGATATGTCTTTATCAGTGCAACAAATATTCTGAAAAATATATTATGAACATTGAATCACCTTTGTGTGGGTGGCAAAATATATTCTTTTTCCAGATAGTTTCCAAGAATTCATCTTCAGCAGAGTTGAACAAGTACTTGAGGTTATCAGAAGAACAAAGAGATACAAAGAACTCGCCCAAAGAGTATTCTCCATAGGATCAAAGGGAACAGACATTATATAGTTACAGAACATAGTTTTGGCAGGGTTACTTTCTTAATCCAACTGAGACAATTGCTTAAGGATCTAGGTAAGACTGGGAACTATTCAATCTGATCTACTGCCAGCTGGCAGTCAGATGCTTGTCACCTGAATGTCTTGGCAGGCGAGTAATGCATTTATAGAAGTTTAGAAGATATAGTGTTTCTGCTTGCATACTGCAAATAATGAGTAATGTCAAGTTCATGTTGCCTTTCATTTTATGTAAGCACAATGCCTAACACATTCCTGCTATCCAAATATTATTTGATTATTGAAACATATATAAGAATATATTGAAGGATATACATTACAAAAACACCAAACCCTGTTCACATACCAAGGGTATGGACAACATAGTCCAATTAACTAAACAATTATAAGAAGTCATAGGGTGTATTTGCAGTGTAGAAGTATTGCAAAAGTTGTAGTTTTACAAGGTCTTTAGCCTTCTCTACTAAAGAGTGCTGTGCCTCACCAAACTATAAATTCCAATATCACATAGCATTCAGTCGTGGTAGTTAAAGTAATGCCAAACTCCAAATCAAAGTCGCCAAAATCCACATGGCCCACTACAGAGCCATTTTGGGAGCTGGCAGGTATCCTGAACCAGCCAGACAGCTAGATAGCATCTGCATGATCCAGCAGTGCCAGAATTGGTACTGTGCTGCTGGACCTTTACCTATTCACCTGGCCATAATAGTGATCACTAGGTCACTCAGCGTGGCACAAAAGAAGGGAAAGAAGAAATCGGTGCCTCTTTTCCCACTTGCTTATCCGATTATCACTCAGAATCACTACAGGCACTGAGCAATTCCACCACCGGTTTTATGCCTAAAATGGGGGAAGGTAAGTGCCATATTCTGTCCCCATGCTGCCCAAGCCCAGAGAAAGTGAGATGATGGTATGAAAAAGAAGCTATCCAACTGTTTACACTTGTCCAAAATGTGGGTGAGCTCTGGAGTGTCCTGTAACTTTTTAAACAGGAAAACTGCAACCACATTAAAGCAATTGACCCCTTGTGTCATGTGGATGCCACAGAGTCCATTCACCCCTGAGTTGATTTATTTGGCCTGTGTGGGCCAATGGTCAATACCTACAGTTACTGAGGTTCAAGAAAACCAATAAATGAATAACTGATTTAGTGTCCTACATGTAGTTGCTACAGTATCCAAATTGCAAATGAGTATTTTGGAAAAATAAATGAGAACTGATTTTTCCCATATTACCAAGATCTTGCAAAGACACCCCCCAATATCTCTCTCTCTCTCTCTCTCTCTCTCTCTCTCTCTCTCTCTCTCTCTCTCTCTCTCTCTCTGTGTGTGTGTGTGTGTGTGTGTGTGTGTGTGTGTGTGTGTGTGTATCTCCATGCTGTATAATTTATGTTTCTTTCATATTCCGGAGCCTGAAATCATTCCATGGCTCTGTACCGCTTAATGTTGAGGATTTATCACTTCAGTTTGACTCTCAACAAAATTTACAATACCAATAAAATATATATGGTGTCATGTTTTGTTAATTTTACAATGCAGGTGAACCCAAGAAATGTTTAAATTGGACACCACCAGCAAGGACTCATTGCTGCCCATAGATGGTCCTTGCATTTAAAGTGCAATTATACACATTTCCTGCTGTGTAGTAGTTCAGCTCTTAGTGGTTACAGGGAGTTATCTTTGGGCCATTTTGGAGAAGAAATAAATACCATATGCAACAGTTTATACAAAGTGGGATCCAGCCTACCTGGTGGCTTTTGTGTATTCCATTGAGCTCTATGCAAATTGTGTCAGCCACTCATGTATAGTTATTTGATTAATCTACAATGCACATTGAAATGTGTGTTTCTGTTATAGCTCCAAGATTTCTGGGGTCAAGGTTAATTACAATTACACTGTGTGGTTTAGTATGCTATTATGAACAGATAAAAGAGATCATTCACCTTTTCTTCTTAATCATCATTTCTGGTGCTGTGCCTGTAATTTGCGTGGTGGGGAAGGAATGAGGATGTGGACTGCCAGTAAGACTTCTGCCTCACCAAATGAAATTTTTTCTTTCGTCTTCAAATGTATAGCGTTGCAATAACTTAATTTTTCAATTAACAAACACAGCTTCCAAAGAAAAGGGCCAAGCAAAATGTCAAATAAATAAGCCAAATAAATAAGAATTTGAGGTATCACTGATTTTCAGTGTCTCGCTGAAATACCTAAATATCTCGGCATCACCTTAGATTAAACACTAGCATTGAGGAAACATGGTGCAAACACCAATCACAAAGTAGCTGCATGCAATAATATCCTGCGGAAAGTTACTAATAGCGTATGGGGTATAGATCCAAAATTAATAAGAACATCTGTCCTGATTTTGTCTTACTCAACTGCTAGGTATACCTGCCCCGTCTGGCATAAATCTGCCCACACAAAGCAGCTGAATGAGACATGTAGAATAATCAAAGGATGTCTTAAAGTACAGCTGTTGATATTCTATAAGGTAGCTGGCATTGTCCCCCCCCCCCCCTTCAATTATTGCAGGAGAAATAAGATAGAAAGTCACCCACTGTATGGCTACCAGCCTCCTCCCAGTAGACTTAAATCAAGGGAAAGTTTCATGAGAACCACCACTCCTCTTAATATTTCTCCAGCAACTGCAAGAATATCCCCATGGGCAGCAAAATCAGGCAATTCCTTCAAGGGTCTTCCTCCAGGGGCAAATCAAGAATGGGCAACTTGGAAGTCCCTGAACAGAATCAGAAGTGGAGTTGGCAGATCAAAGACAACCTAGCAAAATGGCACTACCTGGAAGAATACTCCACCTTGTGCAACTGTGGCGCGGAACAAACAATTCAGCACCTGTATGCTTGCCCAGAATGCCCTGCCTCATGCACAGAAGAAGAACAATTTTAAAGCTACAGACAGTGCAGTCACTGTTGCCCATTTTTAGTCTAAAACTATTTGACTGCTTGCGATCCCTTTATTTTATCAGTTTTAAACTTATTTATTTATGCAATTCTTTTTACATGAAATAAATAAAGTGTCTCACTCTCTGAAATGCTAGAAATTTGGGAACTGGGGAAAAAAATCCTTGAGTGGAGTAGACTTCCTATTTGAGGGAAATGCTGTCATTTTGGCCTTTTGTAGCTACATTCCCACTTTGCACCCCATATGTCTGTTTGCCCCCCCCCCCTCTCACACACACATAAACACCTTATGGCCACCCATGAAGTAGAGCTCGGTGTCTCTGTGTGTATATATATGCCTTCAAGTTCCCTGTCAACTTAAGGTGGCCCCATGAATTTCATAGGGTTTTCTTAGGCAAGGAATACTCAAATATAATTTTAGCAGTTCCTTCCTTTGAAATACAGTCTATAAAACTTGTTTCCATATGCCTTCTGTAATTCAGAAAGACACAATACATATTGTTAGTGGAATTGTGTACCAATTCTGTATAGCATGTGATTTATTAGGTTTTCCACTTTCCAATTTGATTATATTGCTGTTGATTTGTTCTATTAAAGTATTATATTGCCATCAATGGTGAAATTTCAGGAACTTAAGAGAGACGGGGGGGGGGGGGTTGTAAACGAAGCAGTAGTGTAAGGATACATTTTGAAGCACACTTTTCCCTTTGAAAGAATGAAAGAATGTCCAAAATTACAGGGAGTGATTCATATCAATAAGCTATTTCTAGCTGTTTTCATCTCCATCAGGAGCAGGGACTTTTAATGCAAGCCATCCCATAACAGTTTGTCCTGTAATAGGAAAAATTCAAAAGACGACATTTTGCTGGCAAATCAATTCCTTTTCAGTTGCTTTAAAGATAAAATGCAACTAAGGTCAACAGGAACGGCTTCAAGGCATGGCAGATGAGGTCAGCCTGCCTGCTAGTCAATCAATAAAAAGATTTAAGCAGATTTAAAAATGTTTACAGCAGACTTGAAAGTAACTAAGCGAATGAAGATAGTTTATGAACAATAAGCTGAACCATGAAAAACTGAGAAAATGTCATCCGAAAAGATCAAGAGTGTACCCAAGGCTTGGACATCAGAGTAGAGCTGTGGAACCTATTTTCTCCTTTTTATTAGATGTATTACTGAAAGTGACTCATAAACGTTTATAGATTAGTGTTTAGAAGACGCAAATAAGAATGAAAGAAGACAATTTTGATGTGAAATCCAAAATGCTAATAAATTGCGGATAGTGTTTGAGAGCCGAAATGTTTGAGTGTGAGTTTTCTTGTTCAAAAACAAAAACACCATTGCATTTAATAAGAGCTGCAAATTATCTTCTCATTATTCCAAAGAGTTTTGTTAAAGCAGATTGAGTCATACTCGTATTCTTTTCATTCAAGAAACTAGAGTCTAGATTAAAGCTATAATTTAGAGGAGATGTTTAATTCAGAAGCTGGGTACATGAAGGATGGAAAATGTGCAAGGAGGTTTTTATCACTTTACAAGAAAATTGCTAAACCAAATGGAGATAGCTATTCCTGTTTAACACCTCATCAACTTTAAGAGAATTGACAAACCATGCTGGGGAAAAGTGCTTTGGATATTTGCAGATCGAACTGAGAAAAATCTTTCATGCTGTTGATTGCAATGGCAGTAGAATGAAAGCATCTTCCTCAAGTTTGTGGGAAAATATTTATCCACATTTGTCATACATATTGTTTTGGCAAAAGATAAAAAGCATTTCTGTGATTTTTACTGGGGTGGCAGCCATGTTATTAAAAGGCGGGATGGATTATAAATACTTGCTTTAAATTTAAATTAAATTAATTCCAGCTCTTTATTGCCATCTCCAAACAAAACCAAATGGAAACAGAGCCATAACAACGTGATATGTAGCATCCATGGAACCAGCCAGTGCCACTATCTAATAAATAGACTTCAGCATGTTTGATTAATACAAAAAACGTCTTTGCAAAATAAACTATATGTGGTGGAGATTTCTGTAATATTACAAAATTGTTTTAATTAACATATAAATCTTAAGTCAAACTTACAAGTAATCCACAAATACAAAAAGGGAGCTTTGTCATCCTTCACATTGGTTTGAAACATTCTAGGACATTTTGAGAGCTAATTTATTGTTCAATAGCATCTGCACATGAGGTTTTCTCTTAAATTACTGTACAACATATTTTAATATCTTTGGACTACGTTCTCCCCATCTATTCGTATGGACTTTATACCCCAAATTTTGGGCTCACTTTATCAAGAATTCCTTTACAGGCTCATCTTCTGTCTCTGATTTCAAAATCCACTTATACATTTATTTAATTACATGGTTATTGTCTTTACACAACTCTAAATATAAGTCATTTCCTCCAACCTTCAGGGACAGTCCACTGCATTACACTCCAGACTACTGTTTTTCAAACTGTGCTCCTCTGGGTGTTTTGAACTTCAGTTACCAAAAATCCCAGCCATCTTACCAGCTATTAGGAATTGTGGGAGCTGAAGTCCAATACATCTGGAGGAGCACAGTTTGAAAAAAACTGCTCCTGACTATCCCTGGAGTGACCGTGATGGTAGTAATGGAATCAAATCTCCGATGGTATGGGATTTCACAACCTGAGAGCAGCCACTAAGCTGGCTCTACTACATAGGCATTTTGCCCCAATTTGGCCAGATCATTTCAGAAGGTCCCAACCCACATAGATCAGTCCTAGGGTCCATGCGCTAGACGGAATATGGTATCTATCTATAATAACTAGAAGCTTCTTTTAGCCTAATGTTCCATGAAATGGAGTGGTTTCAGGAATGAGTAACATGCATGTGCTCCAAAACAGCTGCATGAATGTGGATAGCAGATGGAGAAATTTTTAGGCCATCACAGAAGGTGGCCCACCCAGGTACAGGGCCAATTGGAAACTTTGCCAAGTGTCTCATATGCCTAATATTGCGCTAAGAGCACGTCATTCACGTGGGCTTCCTTCTGGGATTGGAGCACTCCAGATGGAGTTGTTTTGACTCATTTCACAGTTTACCAAATTGATTACTACCATAATTGTCATCGTTTGCTATATTAGCTTATAAACAGGGCCACTTGGATGCTCTGCTTATGCATATTTTGACAGCTATCCCCTGCAAAAGCAGATTTTAATGGCTGGTGAATCAGAACCCATATTCCACTTCGTGTTTTGTCTGTAAGTGGTTATTTGTGCTTAAAACTATGTCAACTCCTCCCTCGCAGTTTTAATGTTTATGGAGGATAAAAGATTTTGAGTATAGCTCTTTTTCATTTGCTTGAGTTACACAAAGGGTTCATTTAGATTTATATGTACTGGGCAAATTGTGTGTGTGTAAAATTCAGTGTTATGTTCAATTATCCTTATTGTCATCTTGGTTGCAATTTCTGGTGGAAAATCCAGCAGGATAAGTGGATAAGAAGACATAGGTTTTGGATTAAGAGATAGGCACTTCATATGACCTCATAATACTGGCCTCTGGAATTGCCGCAAATCATGGCAAATTTAGAGGTGCCCATTGAGGGGTGTGGGAAACCTGCCTCATCCAATTTACAAGAAATTCATCCCACAGGGGGAAGTATCTGCCACCTGGTTTCTCCCCATTGTTACTAATGTAATACAGGAAGCCTCCCATGTTGCAGTGGTGGTGGCATGTGCCGGTTCCTTTTTTACTTTTGAGACAGAGCCTCGCCGGAAGTAGTTTGATGTTGTGGGATGGGAACTGGCAGGCTCCACAAAAAGTAAAGTGGAAATGGTACATGCTGCCAAAAAGTATCCCATCTAGTGAGGTCCTTAGTAGACCCACTGAATCCCAAAAGGGATTTTAAAAGGGGGGGGGGGGGTGAATGTTGACATGCAGGCAATTATTACTTCTGCCCACTTGTTGGCCTTTGCAGGCAAAGAGCAGTTTTTCTATCATCAGCTTTGCAATGTCTTAAACTATGAATGCATTAATAAGCACAAAGTTTACTTAGAAGTCCCCTGCACATGTTCAATGAAACTTCCTCCCAAGTTCCTCCCATAGGATAGTATGAAGGCAGCCTTCACAGAGGGATTCAACTATAATAGCTGTCTTTTACTGCTTGATCATTTAGTGCATTCATGGCTACTAATTATTGAGAAAGCTAACTACATACAGTACAACTTTGACAAGTTTCTTTTTTGGACCCATAACTCCCAGAATCTTCTAGGATTATGGCCTCCATATGTTAGAATTCTAACAGTTATAGTCCAAACAAGCAACCTGTCCAGTCTGTACACACAAGCACTACACACTTGAACCCAGGAGCTGTTTTTGACCATAAACTGGGCTGAAATGTACACATGGATTAATGCTGCATATACCACCAGCTGTTTTCCCAAGTCTCCAATGCAGCAGAGCATTGAATCCTCTATGTTTTTAGTCTGAATTTTTAAAAGATACAGTATATAACAAACCAATTTGGGGAACACAGTTCATCACTTTGTATAGCACCTTCAAACATTGGATTACAATATGAGGTAGGTTCACTACACACATTGAAGTGGATGCACCCATAAGTCTTTGCTGCTACTGCCTTCAGCGACATTTTCCACCCCTTGATTCCTATGCCGGAGTCTGATTATAATTATTCTTAAAGTCCACTCAGTAATTTGCAGTATTGCCTCTGAATATTTACAGCAACTTCTTGCCCTACCCCATTGCCATGAAGGAGTTGAACAACTGATGCCTGCTTCCTGCTCTGGATAATATAATACAATGGGCTCCTTGCCATCCAGCCAACTCATACAACCACAGCATACACAAAAATTGACTTTCACTATTAAAGGCTTGGGAAGCTGCTCAAAAGCCCTGCTGAGTTAATGGCTTGGTGCCAGGGCATTGCAATAAAACTGAACCTGTCCTGGCTGTAGCAGCAGTAAAAGTAGCAGCACTTTCCTAATTGTCCAGACTGTAAGGGACCCACACTGGGTCAGACAGGGACACCTATCTCACCAGCCCATGCCAACACAAGGGTTTTGGTGTGTTGTTAACAACAAACATTCAAATCTGAATTTCCCATAACTAACAGAAGGAGGAATTGAATAGCACTGGTGATTTTATTTGTGTTACTAAAATGTTATCTGATAATTTGGTCTGGGTGTTGACCCCAATCAAAGCTGTTTAGACAATAGAAGGTGGAGAGGGTGGAGATTTACAATAACAATGTCAGAGTTACAAAATAGTTGCATGGCTCTTGGGAGTAGGCCATGACTAAGTGGAAGAGCACATTAAATGGTTAACTGATCTTTTGAACAAGAAATGGAAAATACTTCTGCTTCAGATCTGGGGTGCATCTATACTACATAATCTTTAGCTTTCTCTGGCAAAGAGTTCTGGTGCTTCACCAAACTGCAAATCCAAGGATTCCCTGCCATTGAGCCATGATAGCTAAAATGATGTCAAACTATATTAATTCTATAGGCTAGATGCACCATTGGACAAACTATTGCCAATAGATTGTAGTAGATGGACCATTTGTCTGATTTGTTTGTCCTCTGGTCATTTAGTTCAGAGATAGGTTTACAAGATGGGAGATCTCATGCAAGACTTCTCCTATAATCCCTTATTGTTGGATATGCTAGTAAAGGCTGATGGCTGGTATAGTCTCACAACAGCTAGAGGAACATGCTGTCCATGTTTTCCTTTGCTGTGTATCAGGTAATCCTGAGTTGATACAGGTTTTTATAGAAACTTCAAGTGTAACTATAATGTGGTCAAAAGCCTCATCATCATATTTCCCATGGCAAACAACTGGATGCCTACAGAAAGTCGAAAAGAAGGACTTGATGACAGTAGCCTGCTTTTGTTGCTTGATTTTAATTGTACTGTTGGGCCTGAATGGGATCATTTGTTTAGACTTGTAATTAGACTTGAAATGAATTTCAGTCCAAAATCTTGCCTGGAAATTCTATCCATTGCTATTGGAAAATATATTTGACATCCAATTATAGCTGACAGCTACTGTCAAACAATACTGGTACTTGTAATTAGAAGCTGACAGCCATTAGTATTCAAATGCTAGTTATTAAATAAGAAAGGTGTTTATTGTTTAATAGATAGCATACTGTAGCATTTCATAATGGACTATATTAATCAATAGTTGACATGTGGAATGGCTTTGAATTTGAGAAATAATTAATATTTATTTGGAATGTGAAATGATTTTGTGAGGAAGAACTTCCTGACTGTAAGAGCTGTTCAGCAGTCAAACCCTCTGCCTCGGAGTGTAGTGGAGGCTCCTTCTTTGGAGGCTTTTCAACAGAAGTTAGATGACCCTCTGTTCGGAATACTTTGAATGTGCTTTTCCTGTATGGCAGGGGGTTAGACTAGATGGCCCATGTAATCTTTTTCAACTCTATGATTTGTAGTTTATTACCCATATGTCACCTGACAAAATCTAAATATTAAACAGTCAGCAAGATTAGAATATACACATTTTGAATCCTGATTCTGATATATTTTCTGAAGAAAAAAGATCGTTGAATACAGCCTTGAAATTTGGAGATAGTGTTATTCTCATGGATCTATTCACACACACACACACACACACACACACAGAGAGAGAGATTAGAACAATAATTATTTGTTCCCTGCATACACACAAAAGACATTATAGTCTAATGTTTTAGTAGCAGAGTTGATGCTGGGCCAAAGGTTAGAGAAATGTATTTGTGACCCAGTTTATATCTCTGGCCTAGAGTTGTTTTCTGTCAAACTCTACTTTTGAACATCATTAAGGTGCATTAATCATCTTGCTGAGGATATGTCAACTGATTCTAAGCACACCAGATAATTGATGGATGGAAACCCAGTTCCACAGCACAGCAGACAACCAGAGAATTATAATGTTTTCGCACCCAGCAATTCTGTTTACTGCTGTGACTTCTTCATCCATCTGTTTCACTGCTGGAGATTGATTTACCTTGGCATTGGCAGCTGAGCTGGATACACAATGCCTGAAAATTACAATGGAGAGAATTGAAACCCAAGTGAAACAAGAGATCAGTGTCTTCAGAGTCTTGGGCTGTAGTAGAAAAGGGATCTGCATGTTAGTCCACCTACATATGCTTGTACAATTGAGGTCTCTTTGGATTCCTTTGCATAAATGGAAGAAGAAAGATCAACCTGTACAATACTGCATTTGTTCAGGATGCAAATAGCTTTTCGCTTTCGCTCTCGTTCTGGAACATTGGTTTCTATAGCAGCTTAGCTTAAATGGACAGTTCACTGAGTACAGTGGTTCCCAACATTTGGTCCTCTGAGTGTTTTGGACTTCAGCTCCCAGAATTCCTGACAGTCACCAAAGCTGCTTGATCTTTGAAGTCCCAAAGAGCTGGAAGACTAAAATTCGGGAACTCTAACTTCAGACATTGAAACTTAATTTTGGTATGTGCATAACTCTCTTTTAAAGCAACTACATTAGCTTAGCACTGGGCATGGTTAGGTTTGGTCGGAATCTTTGTAATTCGGAATAAATTTGAAAAGATTTGCTTTGAGGGATGACTTTCCTCCCTTTGCTTCCCACCCCCCTTTCTGGAGTAGAACAACTACTTGCAAAGTGAAACAGGAAATAACACTTTCAAACCATTAAGGAAGGATTTGGAAGTCTCGGAAGTTTTGAAAAGTTTTGAAATTTTTTTCTGGGAAAATCGGAATTAAATTTAGAATCGAACCACCAGCACCCCTACATCTGAAATGAATTTTGAACCTTTTTTTGTGTGTGGATCAAACAAGCCTACTTAGCACCCTATGTCTTTCAGCTACTTCATTGTGTGAGGTGGTTATGAGAAGTGTAGAGTACAGAATTGTTGAAAATAGGTAGATAAGTTTACTTTGTTGCCACTTCCACATCTATGGTATTTCTCGGGATTTTCTGGTACTATGTTTCAGAAGTTTTCCAGTGCATTTAAGTTGTGAATATTTTTTCCTTAGTAAAATCTATTCCTTCTCTTCAGTTTTTAGAAAAAGAAATATTCTGACAAGTTTAGTTTTTCTGTCTACAGTTCAGCATTATTTTCTGCAATCATCTGATGCTCAACAGTTGCCATATGTAGCAATCCACACCTATTCATTTTGAATTTTGCCTTATAACTCTTCCACCCAGGACAACAAAAAGAAAGAAGTTTTAAGTTTACATTATCTCAATACCTCTATTGTCCTGAGTGGTAGGAATCATTCAGTTTCAGTCCCCTGTTTGAGTGTACAGCTTGGTACCTGATAGGAAAAAAAATCACTAATTTTGCAGACCTCATGAAATTTCAAATTGATTAAAGCAAAAAATGAACTAATACCAGAATCGGACTAACGCTGATTCATGAATAATGCATATAATTGTATAGTGTTGCAGTGTTTCAGAGATGCATTTTAATTGTGCATAATGGTGGGATGAAGCACTTTGGCAGGAAGAGTTCAGTAGCAGTACAACATGTGGAATCTATTTTTGAAAACAATATTGGGTTTTAATGAAGCACGAAGTGCTGTCTCAATAGACATTGAATTAATTTAGAAAACTGTCAGTTACTTACAAGTAATGAAAAGTAACATATACTGCTTACTGTCAATAAAGACAGTAATGTCAATGGTCAACAGTGTACTGGAAATTTATTTCCATAATAAGCAACTTCAACATAGCTAGATTAATGCTGCAGTTTAGCCCATCTTTCTCCAATTTTTCTTTCTTAGCAGCATATACTAGATATTAGATTGCAGATCCTGTGGAACAATAATGTAAAATCAACTTAAGGTATGTATGAGTTAACAATCTTTGACAAGTTCATGTGTCTTTCCCAGAAGAAGGTGGAGATGAGATCGCTTATCCAACATAAACGGGCCGGCAGAACGTTGAATAAGCAAAAATGTTAGATAATAAGGAGGAATTAAGGAAAAGTATATTAAATGTCAAATTATATTACGATTTTACAAATTAAGCACCAAAACATCATATTTTACAACAAATCGACAGAAAAAGCAGTTTAATACACAGTAACATTTTGTAGTAATTACTGTATTTATTAATTTAGCACGAAAAATAGACAAGAGTTCTTTCTTTCTCCCACCCTGGACATTATTCCAGGCGGGAGGCAGACTGCCTTGGATAATACAGAATGTTGGATGAGTGAAGGTTGGATAAGCGAGACTCTACTGTAGCTTAATCATTAAAATAAAGTGCCTCTTTCAACCCAATCTCTGTTGTGTGACCTCATTATTTTCATTGGTTGACCAGCAATTATTCAGGTTACAATATTATCCACAGACTGAATATTTACAGTTTCATTCACCTATGCTCCAAAAGTTCCTCTTTAGAAGTGTTTGGACCTCATCACATTGAGGTCCCCGATCTGGGCAATAGTGGGAGGATTCGCCATGGATCGTGGAGAATCCAGCATGGGGAACCCATCACTTCACTTTGCCTGTATTGCCTCTCACCTTATCCCACCTTGTCAGAATATTCCTTTTTTTGTATGTAACATGGGGAAGCTTTCCATGTTGCCAGTGCTGTCTCCTGCAATGCTTGCACCCTTCTTCAGGCACGGAACCCCGCCAGAAGTAGATCAACGTCATGTGATGGGATCCAGTGGCCTCCGTGCCTGAAGAAGTACAATCATCTTAGGATGGGCAATTTTGCCCATCTGGTGAGGTACTAAGTATGTCATTCTTGGTCCTCCAGTGCTATTTTTGGTATACTTTTGGCCCAGGCCAAGTCAAAATATTGGGTTCACTATGATTAATGGTTTCAGGTATCTGAGGTCTTGGAATATACACATTGCATAGGGGTTGCAACTGTATAGCCAAGTCAAAATTTCTAACTGTATAGTCAAGTCAAAATTACTCTAAAAGTTTTATGAAGAACTATGACCCTTTCTACACTGCCATATACTCCAGCTCAAGAGCCCCAGTGGTGCAATGTGTTAAGCCCTTGTGTTGGCCGGACTGCTGACTGAAAGGCTGGCAGTTTGAATCCAGGGAGCAGGGTGAGATCCCATCTGTCAGCACCAGCTTCCCATGCAGGGACATGAGAGAAGTCTCCCACAGGATGGTAAACATACAGGTGACCCCTGGGCAACGTCTTTGCTGATGGCCAATTCTCTCACACCAGAAGAGATTAGCAGTTTCTCAAGTGCTCCTGACACAAAAAATGGAGATAATCTGTATTTTATATCACAGTGCAGAAGGGACCTAAATTTTAATTTAGTGCCAAAATGAGACCTGCCTAATCCTTGGTGGGGCTATATGAGATCCAAATGTTTCATTCTGTCCACCTTTCTCTTACTGGCATGCTGCTAAAAGGTAAGGCAGCCTGCAACAGGGAAACTATTCTCACTCCTGCTCTATGTGATAAAATCAGCCTTCCCATAAAGCGATGTTTGTATACATGGAAACACAGCATCAGTACTTCACAATGTCTATTGTGCAAAGTGGGCTGTTTTTAATCCTCAAAGCTCAAACAAAGGAGAAGGATTTTATCCAAAGGTATAAATTTTTGACCTGAACTGAATCTTTTTTGTGAAAAAAATAGTAATGTATCTCCCTCTGCCACTACTTAAAATACATAAACACAGGAAAAATTATTCCGGTACCTTTCTGCTTATCCTTAACAGTCTATAAATTAGCATTGGTGGCCTCTACAACTGATTCTTCCACTATGCATTTTTTCCACTGTGAAGATTAATTTACTCCCATTCTCTGGTTTCTCTTGTTCTTTCTTAGGTTTCAGGAGGTCACAATGGATTCGTCTTTACTGTCTTACCATCAGAAGGAAAAACATGTTTATTTTCAGTCTTTTGGAACTGAGGAGTTTTTTTTAAAGAAAGAACTTTCAGATAATCCACATTAACTGCTTTGAACTAGATTATATGAGTCAACACTGCCATATAATCCAGTTCCAAGTAAATAATCTAATCTGGATTTTATATGGCAGTGTAAAAGGGGCTTGGTTACATTGCTATTCCAACTTTACTCCCCATGAACTCAAACTAGCTCTCCTGTACCTTATCATCCTCTCTATACCTGTAAAGTAGGTCAGACTAAGGACCTTATCACAAAGGCCAGGTGAAGCGTTCTGCCTCACCTGACTTCTCCAAAGAAGAAGAAGAAGGGGCAATGAGGCAAATCCGTCACCCCACAAGTGGTTTCCTCTCGGTGATGCTTCCCCCATCACACGTGGGGAACATCACCCAAGCACCGGAGATCCATGCTGGCTCCATTGGAGCTAGCACAACACGGGCAGGCTCTTGTAATGGGCAGGAAGTGTTCTGAACACTTCTATTCCACTTGTAGGCAGGGCCTCACTGGAAGTGTGCCCATCCATCTCTGCTCTGCCAGGGAAGCATTTTAGGATGCTTAAATTGCCCTGTCTGATGAGGTCATATAAGTGGTTGCCCAAAATCATTAAGGCTCCATCTGCACTGCTATATAAAATTCTGATTATCTGCTTTGAACTGCATTATATGGGTCTACACTGCCATATAATATAGTTCAAAACAGATAATCTGGATTTTATATATCAGTGTAGATGGGGTTGAAGATGCATGGTTCAGCAGGGATTTGAACCTGGATCACCTAGTTCTTTGAATCAGCCTACTAACCCCTCCAACCACATTGGTGGAGGCTCCTTCTTTGGAGGCTTTTAAACAGAGGCTGGATGCCATCTGTCTGAGGTGCTTTGAATGGGATTTTCCTGCTTCTTGGCAGGGGATTGGACTGGATGGCCCATGAAATCTCATCCAATTCTATGATTCTATGATTGGTCCTTTCCTTGAAGTGTGATAATGATCATATTTCACTGGAAGGGGAGATCTTTCAATTTCCTACTATTCCCAATTCACTTGTCCACGACTCCACACCTTTGAATATTAATTTCGGTGTACAGATAGCAAAGATACTGAAAATTGCTGCATTTTCCTTACTAGAGAGCACTCAGTTCATTTCATTGTTAGCTGTCTTCAAGTCGACTTTGATTTATGGCAGTTCCATGAATGGGGAACCTCCTAGTCACCTTGTCCTCAACAGCCCTGCTAAGGTCTTGCAGATTCAGGGCCATAGCTTTCTTGATTGAGTCTATCCATCACGATTGTGATCTTCCTTGTTCTCTGCTGTGTTACATTTAAGAAAAGATCACTGTCTTTTCTAGTAAATCATCTCTTCTGGGGTTGCAGTTTTTCTTGTTTGCCTTTAAAAGCTTCAGACGTGTTCCAGATGCTGGACTCATCTTAGGACCCATCTACACTATCATATAAAATCCCGATTATTTTCTTTGAACTGGATTATATGTCAGTGTAGACTCATATGATCCAGTTCATAGCAGATAATCTGAATTATTTTATTTGATTGTTTAGATTATATGGCAGTGTAGATCTAGCATTAGTTTTTAGTTCCTCCAGGCAGAGAGGGAAATAAGTGAGATAAAAGTGGTTTTCAGTTGAAATATTATAATGGGAGCTATCAATTGTTCTTTCATTGATTGGGTTAATGTATACTCAGGCCATGGAGAAAACACAAATAAGGTATGAATCCAATACATGATTTGCCTTAGAACACGTAATGAGATGCCTTATGCTAGTACTATCTTTTCTGACTGGCAATATCTAGTGTCTGAAGGAAAGATCTTCTAATCGTTTGCATCGTCATATACGATCACTTGTGGCCAAGTATGATTATTTTCCAGGGGTAGAGTGTTGGTGGCGGGTCTGACAGTGACTGTGAAGACCTATTCTGAATCTACATGGTCTTTCAAGGTGAGAACGTAGATCTCCAAATGGAAGGCAATCCTGACAAACATTTGCTGCACATGCCTTCCTCTTGACACGTTTCTCCTTTTTCCCCTTTATCCACACTTCTTCAAAATCCATAGCACTGTTGGGAGCAGCTGATCTCCAATTAGAACACCCGAGGGCCACGGCTTGCCAGTTCTTTGTGTTTATTCCAGAACACAGCAGCACGTCTGCTCTTAGGAGCCCCAAGATCTGCTCCACTCTTGCGCGAGCTGCACTGGCTTCCAATTGAATTCCGGGTCTCCTTCAAGGTGTTAGTTTTAACTTTCAAGGCCTTATATGGTTTGGGGCCAGTGTACCTGAGGGAGCGGCTTACCCCATATGTGCCCAGAAGATCACTGTGTTCAGAGGGGCTCAACTTGCTGGAGGTGCCTGGCATAAAGACCTACAGGCTATCTAGTACGCGGCAGAGGGCGTTTGCTGTGGCCGCGCCGACTCTGTGGAACTCCCTGCCTAAAGAGATACGAGTCATACGGGACTTGATGCCTTTTCGCAGATCCGTTAAGACCTGGCTATTTAGGCAGGCATTCGGCCCCTGACCGGTGCCCGCCATAATCTACCACCCTGCCGCGTCATCGCCACTTGCACTATGCTGTTCTGTCGTAGTTTATTGTTGGGTATGGGGTTTAACTGGGGGTTTTAACTCGGTTTTATAATGTTTTATGTGTTTTATTTGGTGTTTATAGCTGTAAACCGCTCTGAGCTCCGGAGAGAGCGGTATACTAAGCTGAATAAATAAATAAATAAATAAATAAATTTATATGGTTAGCTTTAGCCCATCTTTAAATCTCTTTTGTTGTCCACTGATGTAACATTTTCCATTCTTCAGCTGCTTTGGGAGATGGTGATCGGGCATTCGGACTAATAATTTGCAACCTGATCCTTTTAACTGGAAATTTAGGGGATTGAGTCTAGTGCCTTCTGTGTACAAGATATACAACAATTGTACCTTTAGAACTTACACAACTAAGAAAAACTCTTGGCGTAATACCGCTGGACCATTTGGAAACTGTGACCCGAACACTATGAAATCCAGTGTACATTTGAGGGGGAAATTACAGTCACATTTAATTTCAGAAGAAATTTTTCAGAAGTGAACAAACTAACTCAAGGGAATTGAAGAAAAGAGTCAAGAAGGTCATAGTCCTCTAGAAAGCTTGGCTGTTATTTAAAACCAAAGATAAAGTATATATCATAGCTAGAAAGGGTGCAAATCATTCCAAGGCGATGCCTAAATAGTTTAGTTGCAGTGTGAAAGAAGCCTTAAAAGGAAAATAGAGCACATTTTAGAAGTAGATTTTTTTGCCCAAATAAATACATAATTTAAAAATCCCAAACAAACTCTGGCAAAATAAATTCTTGTTTTCCTTCTATGAGTCTTGCCCTTATAAATAAATTCCATCAGTCAGTCAATCAACTTTCTCACCAGGGAAAAGGTGTAACAAATTGGCAATGAGTTCTATTAGTATTAATAGCTATATTTATATCTTGTCTTTTCCCTAAAGTTGGGAATCAGGGTAGCTTACAATTTCAAATAAGTACAATATAGCTATGCACTTACAAAAGTCAACATTAAAACGAAGACGATCCCGCCCCTGTCTTGAGTGTAGCTGGTGGGAATGAGAGAGGGGGTCTTTTCCGTGATCACTCACCACCTCTGGAACTCCCTCCCTAAAGAAATAAAAATGATCCCACCCTCCTCTCCTTTAAAAAAACATTTGAAAACACACTTATGCACTTGAGCACATGTAGAGGAGGAGGACTAGGACACTTTAAATTAATGACACCACACGGTAACCTATGCTACTTCATATGCTAAAGCTATGATACACTTAAACATCAGCGATAGCCACTTCTAATGCATTTTAATTGTTTTATAGGGTACATGTTTTCAAGTTAGTTTATGTTATTCATGTTATTATGTTTTATTGGATTACTTTTACTTTTTTCATTTTGATGTCAATTCTTTTGTTATAAGTTTATTGTCATTTTATGCATTACTTTGATTTTTTGATGCTAGGGCAGTGGATGTTTGCTTTTTTTCTGTGTGTAAACCGCCCTGAGTCCCCTTAGAAGGAGAGGGTGGTCTAGAAATAAAATTTTATTATTATTATCTTTTCTTAATGTTGTACAGTTGATACCTCTGAGTGTTATGGTAGAAGCAGTTACGCCAAAGGGAAATCAGCTGAGACCTTGGGGAAGACATCTGAAACTTGGTAGTATTTTGCGAGCATTTATTTATTGAAAATTACAAGTATTTAGCCACTGGAACAGGGTCAGTTTTTATCTCTCTCATGCAATTTCCCTGGTTGCAACACAGTGTGAAAAAAAGCAAGGAACCATAGATTTAAAAGACAGGTGATGCTAGCAATATGAGAGTATTTGTCAGTGGGTTTACTGCTGCAATTTAATGTTCCAACCATGCACCAAGATTAGATTTTACAAGTTTAAAATAGTCTGCATGTTATTATCCTAGAGCTTAACTCTTCCCTAGGATATTGGAATACATTTTGATGCTACAGTAAACCATTAATCCAAAATAATGTGGATTTTATACAGCTAGTAAGGCATAACAGTTTCACCCTAAATTCAGTCTATTTTATCCTGTTTGCTCAGATGATTTACTTGGAAGGATCCCACCTTCCTAAATATATTTTGCAGGTATGTTTGGCTTTTAAGCTGCTTTTATTACATTTTTAAAGCAAATTAGCATTTAGCAAATTCTTTTTTTGCAATGTACACATACACATGTTGAGGCATATTAAAACATGCCACATTGAGTACAAACGGACTGATGAAAGAGAATCCACTTCATAGATAATTTCAGAAGTTAGACCAATATTATACCATATAATAATAATAAAACTATATAATAAAACTTTATTTATATTCCACCCTATCTCTCCTGGGGGCTCATCTCCAGGACCTACATCTACTGGGGTGCCCAAAGTACACAGAGGAAAAGAAAACATGAACCATGATAAAATGAGGGAAGAATTACATTTTGGAGTACACTCATGTTACATGAGGTCTCATTCTCACCTCATGTAACATGGAAGTAGGGCACTATATCTGCCCTGGGTTTAGTTATTGTGTCATTGTAAATGGAAACCACTAACCATCAATGATTGGCGGGCTTAGACTACCATTAATACTAGCCACAAGAAACATGGCATCACAGTTTAAAATAACTCCACTAGGTTCATCTACAGTTCAATTCAAAATACTAGCGTTAACTTTCATATCTGTACATAGCTCACTGTATATACTCATGTATAAGTCTAGAAGTTTTCCTCAAAATATCATCCCCAAAAATCTGATTTGACTTAGCCATGGGTCAATGTGAGTACTGTGCCTTAACCCTGATCAAATAAGGATCCGCCCTTTTTTTCCGATTAACATGGCACAATGTCAGAGCTTTGTCCATCCCAAAAGAACATAAAAAAGCACCAACCTCCTCTACTCTCTCTACTGTGGTTCCACTCCTGATCTTTTCAAATGTCAGGGCAGGAAAATGTTGATGGATAAGGACAGGTAGCCCTTGAAGTGGTACTGGAACTTTCTGTAGAATAGCTTTTGGTCTATTCACAGCTCATATCCAAATCCATAATTTTGGCCCCAAAACCTGACTTCAGTCTATTCATGAGATCAACGAATACATTAAAATATATGGTAGTTAGGTTACCCGTATTATATTTATTTATTTATTGTTCATTTTTATATATTGCTCCTTCCAGCAGACTCGGGGCGGTTTACATAAAGTCAGATAGTAAAACAGCAACATTTCTATTTAATAACAACAATATAAAACAAAGCATAAAAACAAGAACAATCTACATGGGACTCAAGGACTTGGACAGCTTTATCAGGAGCCATTTAAATTAAAGGCCTGCCTAAAAAGGGTCGTCTTGCAGGCTCTCCAAAACGGGGCCAGTTCCTTGATGGCACGGACTTCATCTGGCATTGAGTTCCATAGCAACAGCACCGCTACGGAAAAGGCTCTCGATCTAGTTGTTGACAGATGGCAGGAGTGGATAGATGGAAATACAAAAAGATTTTGCTCTTCTGAACGCAGTCATCTAGGGGGAACGTACGGGGTAAGGCGGTCCCTCAGGTACACTGGCCCTAGACCATACAAGGCCTTAAAGGTCAATACCAGCACCTTGAAAACAATCCGGTACTCTATTGGTAGCCAGTGCAGTTGCTGCAGAATAGGTGTAATGTGCTCTCGTGCAGATGCTCCCACCAGCAGTCAAGCAGCAGCATTCTGCACCATCTTGAGTTTCCGGATTGCTGACAAAGGAAGGCCAATGTAGAGGGCGTTACAGTAGTCCAGTCTTGAGATGTAGCCAGGTCATTCCTGGGCAGACTGTAGCCAGGTCGTTCCTGGGCAAGTAGGGAGCCAGGCGCCTAGCCTGTCGTAGATGGAAAAATGCGGTCCTGCATACTGTGGAGATTTGCATCTCCATCGATAGCAGTGGGTCCAATTGGACCCCCAAACCTTTTACTGAAGACAACGGGCTTAAAAGCTCGCCATCCAGGGTAGGCAGCCAGCACCCACCCAACCCAGGGCGACCCAGCCATAGGATCTCCATCTTCGATGGATTCACCTTCAACCGGCTGGCACGCAGCCATCCAGTCACAACTTCAAGGCATTGATGGAAACAATTGGGTACGGTATCCGGCCTGCCATCCATTCTCAGCACCAGCTGGGTGTCATCGGCGTACTGATGGCACTCCAGACCAAAGTCGCGAACCGGTCGGGCCAGTGGACGCATATAGATATTAAACAATAAAGGGGATTAGATTATAGGACTAGACAAAATGCTAAACTGCTGAAAGCAAGTACAGGCATCAATAAAAAAATTTAGACCTGAAAGCTTGTTCATTCCCTCAGTATTCCTTTAATTATCGAGGAGAGAATCCCCCTCAATGGATTGTCACCTTGTTATGATGAGGAAGCTTGTGTTTTCCAATGAACCTGGGTGAAGTTGGCAGGGTCATGTGCTCCCACAGGGGACTCCCAGAGTGGCAAAGTTATAGGGGAGGAACCAGACCAAGCACAATCTGAAGTTCTCAATGGTGGAGCAGACAGATGATAACATGGTACGTGTTACAATGGCTGTGAAGGTGGAAGAAGGCTGCAACAGATGAGAAACTACCAGTCATCGGGTTAACCATGCCACTGGATGTGAATCTCATTCTGTGAAGACTATGTTTTGATTGGGTGTCCACTGATCTCCACACATAAAACTAATTCACGCACAGGTGTCTTTCAAGAAAAATAAAATAAAACCAACAAAAGTCTCATGGTAATCAGCAAGTGGTGATGGGGGCAGGATTATGAAATCTGGAAGCTGCTAGCCACAGACTGGCACATGGGCAGTGGATATGAATTCAGTTGTTCTATCTCAAGGTCCAATGCAGTTGAGTAGTTGTATTCATGACTCAGCAGCCCTATTTAGGATCCATTCTGCTCACCCTATACAGGAAGGGGGCTAAAATAGGTGCCCTAAACATAGTATGCCTCTGTCTTCCCTGACTGGGCTGCTATATCCAGAGGAGTCACCATCTTGCAGTCAAAAAAGAAAAATGAACTTTGGAACATAAATCATATGAACACTATTGCATAAAACAGACAATGAACACCTTGAACGCAGGACTGCTATTATTTCAAGGGAGCAGAGGCACTTTAACATCGATATTGCAGTGCTCCAAGAGACGCAGAGATCAGGAGAGGGAATTAAAATGGGGTAAACCTACTTCTGGAGGGAATTGTCTGAAGAATACACCGAGTCGGCTTTGCTATCAGAGATGACCTGGTGAAGCATCTGTCTGAAGCATCCATCAGTGTTAATGAATGACTCTCAACACTCTCAATTAATCTTGCCAAAAAAACCAGCAGGCAATTATCATAAATGCCTGTGCACCAACACTAGATGCTGATGAAGACATCAAGGAAAAAATTTATTGTCAGCAAGACACCATCCTGTCAATGATACCCAAGGAGGACACAGCAATTCAGATGGATCCTACTTATCTACAAATGTGCAGAACACAACATTGCCATCACTAATACACTCTTATGTTAGAAAAATACATTTAAGACATCATGGAAGCACCCTCAGTCAAATCATTGGCACCTCTTAGTCTATATAAGACTATGTAATTATACATGCCAGAGACTGCTGCAATTTGCTTCTCACAAAACACATGACAGGTGCTAATGAATGCTGAACAGACCACAGGTTAATTCAATCCATAATGGCCATCAAGATCACCTCCAAATGCAGACTTCAAGGAAGAAAGATAAGATATAAAATGAACACCCTAGACCTTCAAGAGCTTTTTAAACAAACTCTTCTCCAAACTTCACTCAAGGATCATCAACCCATGAAATACTCTGAAAATGTTGAGGAACATTGGAATAAACTGAAGACCTCTATGATTACAGCCTGTGAAGAAACCATTGGATACCAAGCTAAGAAACATCAAGACTGGTTTGATGAAAATGACAAGATCTAACAGTTAACCAAAAAGAAAAGGGAAACCTTCCAAATATGTCAAATCGACACCAAGTATGCTAAGAAAACCTTCTACACTAATGCAAAAGCTGAGGTCCCGAGAAGGACCAGAGAAGCACCAGAGAACTCAAAAACAACTGGAGGACAAAAAAAGACTCAATAAATCCAATGCTTTGGAGATGTCCATAATGCACGGGGATTCTTTAAAGCCACAAAGATCATATATGGTCCAACAAATCATGGCATACACCCTATATGTTCATCAGATGAAACCAAACTTCTAAAGGACAAAAATCAGTTCCTCTATGTTGGAAAGAGCACTACCATAATCTCCTTACCCGTAGTTCCTGCAAAGTCAAAGAGGTTCTATTGCAAATCCTGCATCAACAAACTAAGGATGAGTACTGCCTAGTTTGGAGGAAGCCAGTAAAACTATAAGCCATTTTAAAAAAACAAAGCCAGTGGACGTAATAGGATCCCTGTTGAAAGATGAAAGATGGACTGTCCATCCATCTGGAAATCTACATCCTCATTGCAAAAGACCATGCGGATCCAACATTGCTCTCTACAGTCACCTATGGACCTGTTGACAAGACTCTATACTTGAAAGGCAATCATACTTGGCTATAAGTAGTAGCTTATGGTGATGAAGATATGGAGATAAGCAAGAAAATATATTCCCTGTTGACTGCAATCATAATCCTTCCCCAAGCCCAACTTCACTCTTTGATCTACACTTAAGCTCCTTCCATCCTTGGATGACCAATCTGGGACATCTAGCAATGTCATCAGATGAAAGTACTTAAGCCAGAGGACAACAGGGGCCTCCATGGGGAAGTGGGGTGAATTTGTGGGGCAGCGTCCCACATTGTCCCCTTACCTTCACACGGTGTTTCCTGTCTAGCACCGGCTTAGTCAATGAGAACATGAGTAGTCACCCGAGTTCTCAGGGTAGCCTCCCAACATGCTTCTGAAATGCTGCCAGGATGGAGCTGGGATGGAGCCCCACCAGAAGTAGCCCTATGTCATGTGCTGACTTTGCCGGGCTCATTATGGTTGCATCTTGGCAACCATAGAGTCTAAAAAGTTCATGAATAATTGAGAGAGAACTGCTTGCCTGTGTAGGTGAAGCACCACTCCTGTTGATGCCAACGTGGGATATTATCTGTGAGTTTCTTTCCAGCTGCTATCCCTGTCACTAGAAGTCTTTACCTGTGGCTTCTTCTAGCACTACTCATCTGCCCTTTTGCTTCCCTTCTGCTTGGTAGCGGATATCTCATCAACTGAATTCTTACAATGGAAAATACACAATTGGTCCCTCTACAATCATACTCTCACACTCTTTTTCTCTCTTTATTTATCTTGCAACTGTGTTTATTTACATCACTGCAGTGCCCATTTTGCAAGAAACTGGCAACACATTTAAAAAGCAACTTTTTTATTTACTGCATTTATATACCAGTTTTCTCATCCCTGAAGCTGTTTTCAATATAATAATGGCAAAATTCAATGCCGTATATACTTGTGAATACCAAAGCATAATATCTAGACAATAACATTACTGTATAACTATAAATTAAAAACATTAACCATATCAAAACAAAGCATAAACAACATTTAGACATTAAAACATAGAATTAAACATCTTAGTATAAACATTAAAATAAAATAAACCAAAATTGTAGTCTGAAGCCATTCCAATTGTCAATTGCACATATTTCCTATTCAATTCTTGCACTGCTCACCGACCAAAGGCTTGGTCTCACAGCCATGTCTTTGCTCTTTTTCTGAAAGCCAAGAGGAAGGGCACTGATCTAATTTCACTGGGGAGGCAGTTCCACAGCAGAGGGGCCACCACTGAGAAGGCCCTGTCTCTCGTCTCCACCAACCCCACCTGTTAAGAAGGTGGGACCAAGAGTAAGGCCTCCCCAGAAGATCTTAACCTCAGTGATGGTTCATAGAGGGAGATGTGTTCAGATAGGGAAGCTGAGCCAGAACCATTTAGGGCTTTATAGGCTAAAGCCAGCACTTTGAATTGTGCTCGGTAGCAAACTGGCAGCCAGTACAGTTGGCGAAACAGGGGGATTGTATGCTTCCTGTATGCCTCTTATTTCATGCTGCTGCTGGTAGCATTTATCTTTTCAGAATTTCACTCCCCTTGCTTCTATATGGCTTCCTCAGAAGAACTAGCTGCTGTGCAGAATTTTCTCTGAAGTTCAAAAGATTTTGGGGCATGATATCTAAAGGTAATACTTCTAAATCAGAAAAGTGTGTGGTGGCCAAGCAAGCAGTAGTGGGAAAGGGAGGGAGAATGAAATCCTAAAAGGCAAATACTACTACAAAGGAGAAAGCATTTCATTAAACAAAAGAGGCCACTTTGAAGACTTTTTTCTTTAAAGTATTTCTAAAACCACTATGGAATATTCAGAACAATGCAAAATAGAGAAACAAATCTATTCTAAAAATAGAATGTACATGTATTTTCAAAACAAGCAAAAATACAGTATATACAAACTATCAACAATCAGAGTAAACATTCAGCTTGTTAAACGTGACCATTCTCAAACTGCTAGAGATAATGGAAACCACTAGTCCCCGTCTCCATTTTCTGAGAATGACTTGTGTTAGTTGTAGCAAAAACATCACAGAACCTTCTAGTACCTGATAGATGTAGCAGTTTAGGATGTTATAAGCTGTTGTAAATAAGTGGAAAAAATAGACTGAGGGCTTGTAGGAAAATATGGAGGAAGATTTTGCACAGATGATTGTCCATATGGTCCACATTCCACATATGAAAGCATATTATCTATTACATTTTGGATACCAGGAGTTGTTGGCAAACACTGAAATAAAGGACTGCACTATATGAAATACAAATAGAAAGTCTTGAAGAATAATAAAAAAAACATGCCAACGGTTGGTTGAACTGCTGGAGAATTACTGAAATGAGCATATGAAAAATATGCAAATTTGTTTCTCACTCTCACAGTTCTGAATTGGACCTCAGCCCATCTAGTCCAGCATTCTGTATCACACAGTGGCCCCCAGTTGTACACGGGGATCTCGAGCAGAAGGGAGGGCAAAACCTTAACCTGCTCCCGACCCCCCACAACCAGTACCCAGGGAAATCCTGCCTACCTCAACCAACTCCGAGGTGGCACTTGAATGTCCTTATCAGTAACTACCGATACACTTGGTATCCATGAATCTGTCTAATCCTGCCTTGAAGTTGTTCAGGCTGACAGCTGTCACAACCTCTTCTGGAAGTAAATTCCATAACCCAATGACCCTCTGGGTGAAGAAATATTTCCCTTTATTAGTCCTAATTTTCCTACCTTGGAGCTTCAGGGAGTGCCCTCTAGTCCTAGTGTTTTGTGACAAAGAAAATAAATTTTCTTTATTCACCTTTTCTATCCCATGCATGATTTTATACACTTCGATCAAGTCACCTCTTAGACGCCGTCTTTCAAGGCTGAAAAGACCAAGGCATTGCAACCTGGTTTCATAAGGGAGCCGCTCCATCCCTTGGATCATTCTTGTTGCCCTTTTCTGTACCTTTTCCAGTTCCGTTATGTCCTTCTTAAGGTGCGGAGACCAGAATTGTACACAGTACTCCAAATGTGGCCTTACCATAGATTTGTAGAGAGGTAATACAACATTTGCTGACCTATTTTCGATTCCCTTTCTGATCATGCCTAGCATAGAATTTGCTTTTTTCACTGCTGCTGCGCACTGGGTTGACATCTTCATTGAGCTGTCCACCAAAACCCCAAGATCCCTTTCCTGGTCTGTCTCGGAAAGCTTTGACCCCATCAATTGGTAGGTGTAGTTGGGGTTCTTTGCCCCGATGTGCATGACTTTACACTTGTTTAGGTTAAAATGCATTTGCCACTTTGTTGCCCATTCACTCAATTTCGAGAGATCTTTCTGGAGCTCTTTACAATCAGTTTCATTTTTAACTACCCTGAACAATTTAGTGTCGTCTGCAAACTTTGCTACCTCAGAATTCACTCCTACATCCAGATCATTAATGAATAAATTAAAAAGTAACGGACCCAAAACTGAACCTTGGGGTACGCCACTTCTCACCTCTTTCCACCCAGATAAATGTCCGTTTATTACCACCCTTTGTTTCCTACAGTTTAGCCAGGTTCCAATCCAGGACAAGACCTGTCCTCTGATTCCTTGGCTGAAGAGCTTATTTAGGAGCCTTTGGTGAGGGACTTTGTCAAAAGCCTTTTGAAAGTCAAGGTAAACAATATCAATTGGGTCCCCTTTATCTATGTGTTTATTTACACCCTCAAAGAATTCTAACAAATTAGTAAGACATGATTTGCCTTTGCAGAAACCATGTTGATTTTCTTTCAGCAATGCCTGTTCTTCTATGTGCCTAGTAATTTTTTCTTTAATAATGGTTTCCATCACTTTGCCTGGAACTGAGGTTAAACTGACTGGTCTATAATTTCCTGGATCACCTCTGGATCCTTTCTTGAAGATCGGAGTTACATTTGCCTCCCTCCAGTCCTCGGGTACAGTGCCTGATCTTAGAGAAAGGTTATATATCTTAGCTAGAAGTTCAGCAATTTCACACTTGAGTTCCTTAAGAACTCTGGGGTGGATGCCGTCTGGACCTGGTGATTTGTTGACATTTAGTTTAGTAAGGCATGTGAGAACATCCTCCTTGTTTATCTCTATCTGTTTTAATTCTTTTAATTCCCTCCCTGAAAAAACTGACTCAGCTGCAGGCATATGTTGTCTGTCCTCCTGTCCTTACATGAACACCTGACCAATTAACCTTCAGCTACCTAGTTTGACTCTTTGGTGTCTAGGTATCTGACTTGAGCTCATTCTGGCCACTGACCCAACTTCACCTCAGGAGTCCATTACAAAGCCCTATCAGAATCTGTGGTGTATGAATTTCCCCTTCTACTTAAATAAATAGGACAACTCTTGCTGGCAAACTGGGCTTCGTGTTTGTCAGAGACCTGACCTGAATAACAATATTTAACATTTATGTAGCACTTCTAAAGTGTTTGAACAGATTCAAAGATCTTATCCCACTATAAAGTAGGTCAATATTATTCTACATTCTAGCAGTGAGCTCATTCCTCTGAAATACAATACAAAGCAGCACTATTCACACACAATAAGGAGGTATCAGGAGATTTTAGGGTAGGCAAACTTTCTAGGACTTGGAGAAGTTACTACAAGCCCTTGAACTCTTTAGCCAGCATGGCTATTGATTGTGAAGAATGGAGAATTCTGGGGAATCTTAGCACAATGAACAATGCCCCTGAGCTCTGTACAAAGCAGTTATAGGTGAGTGCAGGCATGGCCTAACTTCAGCCTTCCAGGTGTTTTGAACTTCAACTCCCAGAAATCCCAGTCAGTTTACCGGGCTGTGAGAAATTGTGGGAGCTGAAGTCCAAAACACCGGGAGGGCCAAAGTTTACCCGTACCTACTAGGCTAGCATCGACAATGTGATTATCAATTGAGTCAGAGAACAGAAAATTGAGGGATGGGGAATGGAACAGATTATTTTAGAAAATGTTGTACAGATGAATTCAGTGCAGCAATGCTTTATGTGAACCTCACCTGATAATTGTACAGTTTATTTCAAAGTTAATTAATATAACATATAATGGATGTGCACTCTTGCCTTATAGTAACCCTATATTTTAATTTCTATACTCTTCTCACAATTTTATTTATTTATTTATTTATTTATTTGGACTTGTACACCGCCACTTCCAGCGGCTGTGAACTAGGAGATTTTTTTCTTGGATTTTATTTTTATTATCATCCATTGTGAGTAAATTTTGTACATTTATTCCATACACATATTTTATTTATTAAATTTCTCCACCTTCTTCCTATTTCTCACTTTTCCTCCTTTCTATATTATCCACTCATTATCCACTCATTAGTCTAATATACCTTAGCTCTGTTCACCCTTTTTCTACTTTTTTCTCTCCCCTCCACCTCTCCTCATCCAATACCACAATTTCCATTATAACTTCATCAATGAGCACAATTCTTCCAATCTCTGTGCAATATTTACATTGGCTTCACCACTTTTTATCTATCTTATATATATCAATGATTTCTCTTTAATTTTTCCAATTTTATCTTCTTGCTCATCTTCACAAGTTAAACTTGTTACAATATCTGATTGGACCTGATCAAACAAATAATTGTTCCATTTTTACATTTCTTCTTCGAGGGCTCTGTGAATGCACACTTATAAAGTTTGCGCGCCAGCGCGGGCTTCCAACGGAAATTTCCCAGTTTGAAACTTTTTGGCGGTAGCTCCGCCCAGCCGATCCGGAGGGCATAAAAGGCGCCTCCATGCGCGCCCACCCCATTCCTTTGTTTTCCGCCACTTGGGCAACATCGGAAATACGGCTGGTTGTGTGAGCATAGCATGTCCACAACCAGTTTCAAAAAGTGTTCATCCTGCGGTAGCAAGATCCCGGATTGCGACGGTCACTCGAAGTGCCTTCGGTGCCTCGGAGAGGGGCACGTCGTCCCTGTCTGCTGACACTGCCAGGCCTTCTCGTCGCACACCAGAAGAGCGAGAGCCCGCAGGCTTCAGGCCTACCTGACGGAGCGTGCTCTCTACCCTCCAGAGATGGAGACGGCTGTCCCATCTACCTCCTTGGGGTCCGGGGCGGCTGCTCCGGCCCCTACCGTATCGACCGCTCACCCGGCTGGGAAGAAGCGTCTACGGAAGGAGAAGAACACGAAGTCTGTCTCCTCGAAGACTTCGGTGTTGAACAGGCCCTGCACCGTGACGACTGAGACGGTCCAGCTGCCTCCACCTCGCCGGTTTTCGACGAGCTCGATGGCGTCGGGCCTCTCCCAGAGGTCAGCCATCTCGAGGACTCCCTCCAATCGAGCTATGGAGATAGCGTTCTGGAAGTCGAGCGAGGAAGCCCGTAGAGCCCAGACCAGAGGCCTGGTTCCTGTGACTCCGGGCAAGTCTCTGGAGGCCGGAGCCTCGAGACCACCGTCTCCAAAGAGGCGCAGGACTCTGACGTCATCTTCATCGGCGTCGTGCCCTGATTCTCCGCCTGCCCCTGTTCTCGCTGTGGAGACAGGGGCAGAGCAACACATCTCGCCGGGAGACTCGGTCCAGACCGTCGTCAGAGTCCCCTTGGCTCAGCCCTCGGTCCGACAACTCTTCGTGACGTCGCCTGAAAAAGGCAGGCAGACCACGAGGCTTGCCAAGGCCCCGGCAACACGAAGCCCTCTCCCTGCATCGACGATGGTGACCGCGGCCCCATCTACATCGAGAGCGCCGCCACCGTCACAACTTCCGGTGGCACCGGAAGTGGTTCGGCCATGGTCGGGAGACGAGGCCGAGGAAGGCGAGGTCCCTCGATCGGTGAGGTCGGGGTCCATCTTGTCCCTCAACATGGATCGGACACCTTCCCACAGAGGCTGTGAGATCGAGCCTTTCTCGTCGCCGACAGACTCTGCGAGAGCCTTCGGCGAGCAAGTGGGCCGGATGGCAAGGGCTCTGGGCATGCAGACGTATGTCCCAACAAGATCCAGCGCCTACTCCGTCTTCAGCAGGGTGCAGGTCGAGGACGCGGCCCAGTCACATCTTCCCATGCTGGAACCCCTGGAAGAGGTGGTGAAGGCGTCGTGGAAGACCCCGTTGACCATCCCACCCACGTCAGGGCGTATCGAGGCGTGGTACAAGATCGACGAGAGGGAGAAGGAATGGCTGCACGATCATCCGACACCCAACTCGATGATCGTCACCTCCTCTCAGTCTTCGGGCAGAGAGTCCTCAGCCCCCTCTGACCAAGAAGGGAAGAGGTTCGACACGGTCAGTAGGAAAATCTATCGAGCCGGGCTCCTGCTGACCAAGATGGCGAACTATGGGGCGTGCATGGGAGCCTACCATCAGATCCTGTGGGAAAGGGCCCAACCCTTTTTCCAGGATCTCTCCTAAGAACAACAGGCTGCACTGGCCTCCATCTCGCAGGAGGCGGAGGCGCTGGCACACCACCAGATCCTGATGGACCGCCACACCGGGGACACATCGGGAAAGCTGCTGGCCCATGGTGTCGCCATCCGTAGACACGCATGGCTGAAGTCGTCGGGGTTGTCCTCCAACTCCAAGAAAACTATCAAGGACTTGCCGTTCGATGCCCAGGGACCTTTCTTTGCGGGCACGGATGACAAGTTGAAGGCCACTCACGACTTTAGAGTCCTGACGGCCAAGTTGGATCGACCACTGGCGCAGCCCAGGACCCGGTACTACCAGCGGGCAAAATTCCAGCCCAGGTCTCAGTACCGCCAATCCCGAAGGCCATACTCGGCTCCTCAACAACACCAACAGCAGCAGCCAAGACAACAGCAGCAGCAACAGACCAACCGTCCTCGCCATGGCAACAAGCCAAGGCCACGCCAAAACAACGGCAATGGACAATCGAACCGCCGTGTTTGACAGGGCGAGGGACGACACCGCCTCCTCGCTAGGTACTGCTGCCACCACCATGCCTCCCCCCAGCCCTCGACCTCCACCATCTCACCCGCCGTTCGGAGACCGCCTGGCCCGCTACATCGGTGCTTGGCGACGCATCACCTCAGATGCATGGGTGCTCCGGATTGTCGAAGACGGCTATGCCTTGGAATTCGATGAGCTCCCGCCAACGGGGTTCATCGTCGAGACGGAGCCGTCCGAGGTGATCTTGGAAGAGGTCGACAGCTTGCTTCAAAAGGGAGCGATATCACAGCTCCCGCACAGCAAGGAAAGAGAGGCATTCTTCTCACGGTACTTCACCGTGCCGAAGCCAGACGGTTTCCTGCGACCCATCCTGGACCTCAGAGACTTAAACGGGTACGTTTCGCCGAGGAAATTCAGGATGGTGTCAGTGTCGTCCATTCTCCCGCTTCTCCGGTCAGGCGACCACTTCGCCTCGATCGACCTCCGAGACGCATACTTCCACGTCTCCATCAGACCTGCTCACCGTCGCTTCCTGAGCTTCAAGGTGGCGGGGAGGGCCTACCAGTTCAACGTCCTTCCCTTCGGCCTCGGGGCGGCTCCTCAAACTTTCTCCAAGTGCATGTCGGTCGTGGCTGCACACTTGAGAAGGGAGAAAATCCGGATTTTCCCTTACCTAGACGACTGGCTGCTGGTGGCTCGGTCTCTGGAACTGTTACAACAACAGGTCGCGGTGACTCTGCGACTACTCTCTTCGTTAGGCCTACGTCTCAACGAAGAGAAGTCCCAACTTGTCCCGTCCAGGACCATAAAGTTCATCGGGACAATGTTCGACTCCGTCGATCAGTTCGCCTATCTGCCAGAGGTCAGATTTCAAGCTCTTCGACGCGAGGTAAACAACTGCACCCGGCCTTGCATCACGGCGAAGCAGATCCAAGTCACGCTGGGCCACATGGCGTCCACGGTGGCCGTCACACCGCTAGCGAGGCTACGCTTCAGACCGCTGCAGCGTTGGTTTCTCGACCACTTCGACCCGGTCAGAGAACACCACTCAAAGAAGCTTTCCCTCCCAGTGGAGGTCAAGAGCTCTCTCCGGTGGTGGACTGCCAGGGCCAACATCTGCAAAGGAGTACCGTTCCACACGGTGACCCCGTCCATCACGGTGACGACCGATGCGTCGCTGCTCGCCTGGGGAGGTCACGCAAACAACCTGTCGATCAACGACCAATGGTCAGCGGTGGAGAGGCTCCACCACATCAACTACCTCGAGCTCCTGGCCATAGCCAAGACTCTTTGGGCCTTCGCCCCCCTCGTCAGGGGACAAGTAGTACTGGTCAGGACAGACAACATAGTGGCCATGTACTACGTCAACAAGCAGGGCGGAACGGGCTCGAGGAAACTCCTGGCCCTAACCCAGAGCATATGGGAGTGGTGCATCTGGCACCAGGTGACCCCCAGAGCCGTTCGTCTCCCGGGAGTCGAGAACTTGGAGGTGGACTCGCTCAGCAGAACGAGCTGGTCGTCCCACGAATGGATGCTGCATCCGGAAGAACTCCACCGTGTCTTCCAGCGGTGGGGATTCCCAGACGCAGATCTCTTCGCATCGCCGGAAAACAGCCAACTGCCAGTTTTCGGTGCCCGGCTTGCCCCGGATGCTCACCGGGGATGCCTCGGGGACGCACTCCTGCTCGATTGGACGACGGGATTCTTCTATCTCTTCCCGCCGTTCCCGCTTCTTCTCCGCATCATCGAGAAGATCCAGCTATCGGGGACCGACTGCACTCTCATCGCTCCCTACTGGCCGAGGCAGGTCTGGTTCCCGACCCTTCTCCACTTGGCCGACGGCAATTACATGCCTCTCCCTCACCGACCAGATCTTCTGACTCGGGAGAAGGGATTGCTCCTGCATCCGGACCTACCGTCCCTGCACTTGACGGCATGGAGGATCTCCCGGCGCCGGACGTCTCACCGGCTGTAGCGGCGATCCTGGCGGCAGCCCACAAACCGGCAACGTCGAAGGCGTACTCGGCTTGCATCGCCCGCTTCACCAGGTTCCAGGCCGCCCGTTCCAGCGCCGTCTTCCCGCTCTCGATTCCGGCAGTCCTTGACTTCCTGGCCGGATTGGTCGACAGGGGGCTGTCCACGTCTTCGGTGAAGACCCACCTGGCGGCCCTCACCTGGCAGAATCAGCAAAGGGGTGGCCCTTCGCTGTTTCAGTACCCGATGGTCAAGAGATTCCTGAGAGGGGTCAACAACACTCGTCCCCCGGTGCACCCACCGACGCCGGGGTGGAGCCTTGACCTGGTGCTGTCCTGCCTTGCGGCCCCACCGTTCGAGCCATTGTCGTCCATCGACCTGCGTCTCCTCTCCTGGAAGGTGGCGTTCCTGGTCGCTATTGCTTCGGCGCGTCGGCCCTCCGAGCTGGCGGCGCTCCGTGTGGACGAGCCCTACCTGCTGTTCCTGGCGGACAGGGCCATCTTGCAAATGGACATCACCTTCCTGCCGAAGGTGGTATCCCCGTTCCACGTCAACACTGACATTGTATTGCCAGACCTGGGGTCCTCTCCGTCCGCGGACAGTGAGTCAACACTCAGAGCCCTCAATGTCAAAAGAGCCCTCTGGGTTTACAAGGGCAGGTCGGCAGACTACAGACGGTCGACTAGACTTTTCGTCTCCTACGCCACCGACAAGCTGGGCTTGCCGGTGTCGTCCCAGAGACTGTCTAATTGGGTGGCGTCCCTGGTTGAGCTGTGCTATCAGATAGCCCATCAACCGTGTCCCCCTAGGGTCAGGGGCCGCTCGACTAGAGCGGTGGCCACGTCGACTGCTTTCCTCCAGGGGATCCCCTTGGACTTGATTTGTAGGGTGGCCATCTGGGCCAACCCCTCCACCTTCACATCCCATTACCGTGTAGACACCCTGTTTGGGAGGGAGGCGGCTTTTTGTCGAGCGATTCTCACTCCCAAAAGCCTCCAGGGCTAGTGTTCTAACAGGCTACCCTGTTCTCCCCCTTGTACACTGTTCGATCGACAGTTTTAAGTCGATCGATCCTCACTACCTTGTAAGAGGGATAAGTGTTTGCCGTGCCTCGGGTCTCGGGGCACAGTCTACCGGTTAAAGCGTGCTTAGTTCGAACCCTATGGTTCAAAATCGCACCTGTTGTGCACTTACTGTTGTGAGGCCTGTGTGCCTGACATGAATGGTGCTTGTTGCACTTTATACTGTGAGGCCTGCGTGCCTGGCATGAATGGTGCTTGTTGCACTATGTTTACAAGTGGGAGCATGTCTTCCACTCTCATTATTGCATTGTTTATTATGTTATTTATACATATTGCTGGTTGCAATAAACCTGTTCGGTTTTTATAAAAAATTGGCTGGTTTGTTCCCACCTCCTTTACCTTAGCTCGGTAAGTCTTCATAAGTGTGCATTCACAGAGCCCTCGAAGAAGAATGGTAGGTTACATACCTGTGACCATCTTTCTTCGAGTGGAGCTCTGTGAATCCACACGAACCCGCCCGGCCGTCCCCTCAATCTCAAACCACCCTTTCCTAGTTGCTATTGTGGCGTAGGAATGGGGTGGGCGCGCATGGAGGCGCCTTTTATGCCCTCCGGGTCGGCTGGGCGGAGCTACCGCCAAAAAGTTTCAAACTGGGAAAGTTTCCGTTGGAAGCCCGCGCTGGCGCGCAAATTTCATAAGTGTGGATTCACAGAGCTCCACTCGAAGAAAGATGGTCACAGGTATGTAACCTACCAATATTCATGCTGTTACTACCTTTCCCGCAAGAATCATCGCTTTGAATAAATCTTGTTTTTTAAACCTCAATTTTGTTGTTCCCCAATATTCCTATGATTATCAACTCCATATTTACTTAAAGTGGTATATTAAATAATTTATCAATTTTCTTTGTTATTTGTTCCCAAAAGGCTTTTGCCTTTGAACATTCCACCACATGTGAGCATACTATCCTTTGCTTAACCCACATGCCAACATGTTGAACTTTTCCATGTAATCATATTTGATAGTTGTGGTGGGGTTTGGTACCATTTCCAAATAAATTTCCTTTTGATTTTCCTAGCCTCTCTTTACATCCTCTATTGTTTGTCTTGTAAACAATCCATTTTTGCCATTTATTTTGCAATGTTCTTATGATATATTCATCTTTGATCATCCCCTTGCATATTACTCCTGCCAGCCCTTTCTCTGAACTCTATATTTTCCTCTCTCAGCCTATACATTCTCCATATTTTCCCTGTTTCAATTTGTTATATAGACCTAATGCCTTTATCCAGTTTTTGTGTCTGTTTCCCATCTTGTCTATTATTTTATTTATGGGGATAAGGTGGCTGTTTATATCATAAAAATATTTAATCCTATAGTACCCATTACCCTTTGTCTTTCATTTTTGCCACCAGCTAGAATCAAACTCCTTTCATAAAGTCTCTCTAGAGGAGCCCATTTCAATGTTCCTGGCATGCATTTGGGCCGTCATGTTTTCCATATTTTTAATGCCAAATTTCTGGGGGACCTTGATGAACTTGGAAATGTGAGGGGAGCACATAATGAATTTATGTTAAGAGTCCTGGGTCTGTTTCCTGCTCCCATTGATAAGATCGGAGCTATCTGTGGAACCAATCCATTTCTCATGCCTCAAGCCAGCATCACCCTTTCAACACCTATTGAAATGATCATCTTCTGCAAGCACCCATTGTACTTTGCACTAATTCCATTGTGTACACCAGAGCCAACTCATTAAGCTCATCATGACCCCAACGCCCAATGCTACACCACATTCCATTTTTAGTACAATCCACTTAGGGGTGGACCATTAAACGGATTGACAATCCTCTTAGGGTCAGATCGGCACTGCTCATGTTATTGGATCTCACGACAGCATTTGATACGGTCGATTAAAATCTTTTGACCCACTGCCTGGCAGTTGCTGGAGTTAGAAGGATGGCCCTTAATTAGGTATCCTCTTTTCTCCGCAATCGGGGTCAATGAGTGGAGTGGGGAGGGTTGGTCTCCGGGAGATCCTGCCTCATGTGTGGGGTCCCTCAGAGGCCATCCTCTCTCCTCTATTATTTAGCATCTATTGCGACCACTTGCTCACCCGGTGCAAAGCTTTGGCCTTGAGTGTTATCAATATGCTGATGACACCCAGCTCATTCTGAGAATGGAGGGCTGGCCGGACTCCGTACCCAACAATTTCCATCTATGCCTTGAGGCCATGACTGGATGGCTGCATGCCAGCAGATTGAGGGTGAATCTAGCGAAGACAGAGATCTTGTGGCTAGGCCGGCCAGGCAGTGGGGATGTCCGGTTACCTATGCTAGATGGCGAGACATTATGTCCGTCATCATCAGTAAAGAGCTTGGGAGTCCTTTTGGACCCTCTGCTCACGATGGAGGCTCAGGTCTCCACCTGCGAGCAGAATTGCGTTTTTCCATCTGCGCCAAGCTAGGCGACTGACTCCCTACTTGTCTAGGAACGACTTGGCTACAGTGATCAAAGCTACGGTCATTTCAAGATTAGGCTACTGTAACACCCTCTACACTGGCCTACCTTTGGCGGTGATTTCGAAGCTCAACCTGGTGCAGAATGCCGCTGCTAGACTTCTCACCAGGGTGCCGGCGAGATGGCACATAACTCCAATTCTGCAGCAACTGCATTGGCTTCCGATCAAGCACCAAATTACCTTCAAAGTGATGATACTTACCTTCAATGCCTTGTATGGTCCAGGGCTGGTGTATTTGAGGGACCATCTTGCCCCCTGCCAAAACCCAGAGATCACTTTGTTCTGAAGATCTGAACCTGCTGGACATCCCTAATTTTAAGATCGATCATCTAACTGCTACTAGACGCAGAGCATTTTCGATTGTGGCTCCTATACTTTGGAATGTTCTACCTGCCGAAGCCCGGGCACTTCGGGACCTGCCAACCTTTCGGAGGACATGTAAAACACATCTATTTCGGCAGGTCTTTGAGCTAAGCTAATGTGACTTAAGTTGTTCTTAACTCTGATTTTATTGTTTTATTACAAATTGTAGTATTATTCTGCTTGTAAACTGCTCCAAGCCTTTGGGGAGAAATCTGAATAATAAATAAATAAATGCTCCAATTATATCGTTTATTGAATTTCCTGCCACCACAAAGAGCCAATCAGCGATAACATCTTTGGGAATACCTGGGCAACCAGGAAGCGAGTTTTAGCCACACCAATTCTGAGCCAGTCAGGAGTTGGTGCGGGTTTCTTGAATAGCTGTCAATAGAAATCAGAATGCTCTGTGTTTGCAACTGGAGTAAGTCAGTACTTTGGTGTGCATTCTCTGCTGACATCCTCTTAGGCCATTAAGAATAAAACTGAGTTTGCCTTCAACCTGTCTCAGTCTTATCTGGCCATCTGGAAAGCTTGGCCCCTAAACCTGTGGTTTTAGCAGAGCTGAAATCACTTGGCAGTCCTTGGGGTGTCGGGCAGAGCATGACAAAATACTTTTATTACTTAAAATCCATGAGGAAGATGTCCTGATAATTGAAATTTACATAAAACTTGCACAGTAAATCAATACAACAATTGTTGAGATTTCGCACTGATTGCCTCAACCAACAGCGGCCCCTTCTACACTGTCATATAATCCAGATTGTCAAAGTAGATAATCCACATAATCTGGATTTGAACTGGATTATATGAGTCTACACTGCTATATAACTCAGTTCAAAGCAGATAATCTAGATTTTATATGGCAGTGTAGATGAGGCCACAGAGAGATTGAGATCAAGTGGTGCCTATATCCATGTATTACCAGACAGAGACAACTAGCTATAAGATTCCTATGTGTGTTCTGTCTTTGTATTGTCTGATATTTTGGTGACTCAGTCATGAACTGATAATTTCAGGCTTTACCTCATGTCTTCTTACTTCATTTTGTGTCTTCCTTTGCCTTGCAGCTATAAGAAGCTATAAGAAACGATATACCATATTTCCTCTCCCAAAGCCACCCAATGGGTCTTTATGGCAGAGCAGGAATTCAAACCATAGTCATCATAGTTGTGGTCCAATGCTCAAACCACACTATACCATGCTTCATTCGGAAGATGTCCATGACTTATCATCAAGCTACTCATACTGGGGAGAAGCCATTTAAATTCTTGGAATGTGGGAAGGGTTTCATTCAGAAGATAAGCCTCACCTATCAACAAGTTACTAATACTGGGGAGAAGCCATTTAAATGCCTGGAGTCTGGGAAGTCTTATTCAGAAGGTTAATCTCACTTCTCACCAAACAATTCACTCTGGGGAGAAACCCTTTAAATGCTTGGAATGTGGAAGCTCTTTTATAGGCAAAAGATGTCTAATTTCTCATCAAGCAACACACTCTGGAGAAAAGCCATTCAAAAACTTGGATTGTGGGAAGGGTTTTGCACAGAAGGCAAACTTCACACATCAAAGAATCCATACCAGGGGGGAAAGCTATTTAAATGATTGGAGTGTGAAATAAGTTTCAAACTGAAGAGAACCCTATCAAGAGACACACAAAGGAGGCCAGGCTTAGCACAGCAGGTTAAACCATTGTGCTGCAGAAAAATCCTGCTGATCGGAAAGTCTGCAGTTCGAGTCCAGGCAGGGTGAGCACCCGTCATTAACCCCAGCTCACCTGTCCACCTAGGAGGTCGAAAGCAGAAATGCGAGTAGATAAAACAGGTACTGCTTTTAGCGGGGAGGTAAATAAAGGTGCCCTTTTAAAAAAGGACATTGATCAGAGGAAAACTCCTCGGCATGGAAGATGTAGTGATAGCACCCCCAATGGCCGGAGTCCACCATACATGGAAAAATGATCCCTTTGCATTCTTATATCTCCAGCAAGTCCCCTGTCTTGTTTTCTCTATTTTAGCCAATAATTCTGGACATATGTAAGTTCTAGAAAACATTTTAAACATATTTTCTCTAATTGAGCCAGCCACTGAAAATTTAAACCCCCTTTCCCGCAAATATTCCCATTCTTCCAAGTCAATATTTCTACCTAAATCTTTGGACCATGTAATCATAACAGTTTTTATCTGGTTGTCTATTAAATTGTATTCTAAAATATATTTATAGAGCCTGGGTATTAGGCCTTTGTTAACTTTTCTCGAAGATACATTCTAACTCTGATTTTTAGAGGCAATTCCTACCTTTACGTAAAGTCCTAAATCTATCATGCACTTTATTTATATTCTGCCCTTATCCCCTAGGGACTCAGAGTAGATTACAGCATTTACATACATTCAGTGTCTTTCAACGAGACACACAAACACAAACAAAGGCAGAGGTTTCTCATTTAATTCCGGCTTCTGCAAGGTGGTCCTTATCTCTGGCTCTGGGGAGGTGTTTTCCTTCATTTCCAAGCCGAGGAGCATGCATTGTCATCTCCTGATTGTGTGGTCAGCAAGGTTGCTCTTTGCCTTTCCCTGCTGATGCGGTACCTATTTATCTACTCACGTTTTCATGTTTTTGAACTGCTGGGTTGCCAGGAACTGGAGATGACAGATGGGAGCTCACCCTGTCTCGCACATCAAACTACCAACCTTCAGGTCAGTAGTTCAGCCAACCTTCAGGTCAGCAATTCAGCAGCACAAGGGTTTAACCAATCACACCACCATGAGGAATTCTCCTGCCAATTAAGATGTAGAAGTAGTTTGCAATGCACTATTTTTGAGATTTCTTTAATGGGGGTTGCTACCTTATATTATTTCTCTTTGAGCATGTAACTTTTGGAGTTACATTTTAAGCAACTATAAAATAAACTAAAAACAAGACAACAGATTCAATGTGGCATCGCTTTTTATGGACTACAGTTTACTTTGTTCTGACCTGTCATTTATAAGACATATTTATTTATTTACTCTATTTATTTACACTATTTATACCCTGCTTTTCTCTACCCCAAGGGGGACTCAAGGTGACTTACATAGAGGCAATTATTCAATGCCTTAAACATTACATTTCATATTAAAATATAGGATGTATAGTGCCTCTACTGAATTGGACAGATCTATAATGCAGGAAAACATGATATGCTGACTCTCCAATGCCTTTCATGAAAGCTTTGCCTAACTGGATGGGTGGGTGGAATTAACCAAATATATGGAGAAAAGATTTAAACCATCCAAAAATCCGCAGGACATTCTGGGTCTTGGTTTGATGATCTGAATATATCTTAGTCATTGCTGGGTTTTCTCCTACCATCAGAGAAAATGGAATCCATTCTACGAAGAATATAATAAAACACCTACATCTACTAAATGCTGAAGAATGACATTCTAGGGAAGAAATGCCATTTAGGCTTTCAGAAACTTAGTGTAGGTAGGTAAACAATGCTCCATCTACTCTGTCCCTTCTTTGTTGTCAGTGCTCTTTTAAGCTGTGAGTCATACCTGCCAACTTGAATTCTTTGGGCCTGTTCTGAGCCTGCTGTGTTATTAATTTGTGCTGTGACTCATTTCAGAGATGACACAAAGGACAGTTGGCTAGTTTTCATCATCTCTCGACATCACTATTGCAGCTGAATGTCTCTAAACAAACGTGTCTTTTTCATGAAGAAACATAGGACACAAATATATTGGGTAACCTAAAACAGGGCCTTCTCATGTAGGGCCCAGCACATTTTTCCTCCCAGGGCGCCAGGGTCTGTCTCCCTAGGGATTAGCATCCAGTGGCCTGGAGATCAGTTCTAGTCTGGGGACCACCTCTCTGAGCAGCACTGCCCTAAACTGCATTATCTATAGCATAAGATAAAGGCTTCCCCTTGACATTAAGTCCAGTCGTATCATCATCAAATTTTATTGCATTAGCCGCAAAGCCATATCAAACAGTCGTATCCAATGCTGGGGGTTGGTGCTCATCTCCATTTGTGAGCCAGCATTGTCCGTAGACACCTCCAAGGTCATGCATGACTGCATGGGATGTTGTTACCTTCCAGCCAGAGCGGTACCTCTTGATCTACTCACATTTGCATGCTTTCGAACTGCTAGGTTGGCAGATGCTGGAGCTAACAGTGGGAGCTCACCCCGCTCCCTGGATTCGAACTGCCAACTTTTTGGTCAGCAAGTTCAGCAGCTCAGTAACTGGAATTTAACAAAGACCAAATCCAATACAATGTGGGGAGAAGAGCAAAGGCACTAGGATGGATGCCTTTGCCAATATCAGCAAAATATCTACACAACTTGGAGAGGGGAGGGGACAACCGTTCATCTTCTCAAAGTCATGTGGGTGCCTTTGCTGACATTTGTAAAGGCATCCTGTGATCAAAGCCTTTGACAAAAAAAGCCTTTGACAACATGTCCTGTGATAGTCAGGACCTTTCTGAAGTGTGCCTGCCGCTTTGGTGACAAATGATGTCAAAGGTAAGTGCCATCCCCATTGCTCCACACCAAGAAGCATGGGGAAAATGAGATGGCAGCACTGGCCTGTGTGAATACTAGGGCCAATCCCAAACTGGCTCAACTGTTCACATCCTTTGGAGTTTTAGGGGGCTCTGGAGCATTCCATTAATTTTGCTAATGTGGGGTACAATTGGGTTAGCTGGTTTTATGCTACATTAAGGGCTGGCAGGGGCTGGACATTATTTGGATGCCTAGGAGCATATATGGCAGTGTAAACAGGCCTAAACCAACTTCAATTCCATATGCACAGCAGCACCCAAAGAATATCTTTCATCTCTAGGCATGGAAAGGATCAGTAATATGCTATACAGCTGATGATTCTGAGTGGAAAAAATGAGAACATCTTTCTAGATCATAGGATACCACTATACTGCTAGATGGCAAAACAGCACTGAATGAGATTGACATCCATGCCACCATCTTCTGCATCATGTTTGGGTAAGCAGACAGTATTATAGACCTGTGTTCTAGATTGCCAGGTTAGGATTATCCCAGGCTCCGAGAGTTCAATGCCAAAATGCAGGTTATCTGCTTCAAACTGGATTATTTGGCAGTATAGACTCATATAATCCAGTTCAAAGCAGATAACTTGGTTTATCTGCTTTGATGGTCTGGATTTTATGGCAGTGTGAAAGATATGGCCATAGTGATATGATATGTTGTTGTTGACTGTGCTTTTAGTTACATTAGTTTAACAAGACACAACTCCGTCTTATTCATTCTCAATAGGTTTAGGCTTATTTAAGCAGGGTTAGTAGGTGCTTGTCATGTTTATATAGGCTTGGCCCAAGAAGTGTATGTTGTATGTTGTGATTTTAATGTAATGTAATGGTTTTAATGTTTTATTGATTACACGATGTATTTTATATTGTATTGTGGTGTTGCGGCCTGTAGTGCTGCGCATGTAAGCCATGCGGGGGTGAGAAGCTACGGGATACAAATACCATAAATAAATAAATAAATAAATAAATAAATAAATAAATAAATAAATAAATAAATAAATAAATCTGATATCTAGGGACAACCACCTATGATGTTTGAAACATTATGTTTTATAGTTATCCAAGGAAAAGATGATGATTTACTTTCATGCGGGATGCTTTGATCAGAGTCTTTTTCACTGGGAAGTCTCTTTGATAATTAATTTATAATCATCTCGCCTACTTCTTATTGAAACGTCAAGGTTGTAATGACGAATGAGTCCATTTCACCCCTGCGTGGCCCCTCAAAGCATATTTCAGAGAAGTTCCAGCCAACATCTTTGGAGTCAATTCAGGACATAGCTAATCCTATGGAAATCTATGAATCTGACAATAGTAGAGTCCGATTAGTATTTTGAGTACCTCTGTAATTGTTGGAAGAAAATTAATGAATCAAGAATGATAAGATTATTTTAACCTCTAACCGTACAATTTTAATCTGTTCTTATTATGTATTTTCAAGTTGAGTTTTTTTTAGTTATGGTGATCCTAAGAATCATAGATTTCTAAGAGACCTCATGGGGCATCCAGTCCAACCCCCTGCCAAGAAGCAGGAAAATCGCTTTCAAAGCACCCCGACAGATGGCCATCCAGCCTCTGTTTAAAAGTTTCCAATGAAGGAGCCTCCACCACACATCGGGGAAGAGAGTTCCACTGCTGAACAACTTTCACAGTTAGGAAGTTCCTTTTAATGTTTCAATGGAATCTCCTTTCCTGTAGTGTGAAACCATTCTGAATCTTAGTCTCCAGGGTAGCAGAAAACAAGCCTCCTCCCTATGACTTCCTCTCACATATTTATACATATTTCCTCTCAGCCTTCTCTTCTGCAGGCTAAATATGCCCAGGTCTTTCAGCCACTCCTCATAGGAGTTATTCTCCAGGCCCTTGATCATTTTAGTCTCTCTCCACGAGACATATTCCAGCTTGGATGGGGTTACATTCCCCCTGAAGATGCAAGTTTTTTTACTTGGGAGTGATCCTGAATTCATCACTGAGCCTGGAACCCCAGATTTCGTTGTTGGCCAGGGGAGCTTTTGCACAATTAAAACTTGTGCGCCATTTGCACCCGCACCTTGGGATGTCAGACTTGGTCACAGTGGCCCATGCTCTTATTATATCTCAAATACAATACTGCATCACACTTTATGTGGGGCTGCCTTTGAAGACTGCCTGGAAGCTTCAAATATACCAATGTACAGTAAATGCACCCAGATTCCTCATTGGAGCAGCATACTGGGTGCATACAACCTCCCTGTTACATCAGCTCCACTGGCTGCCAGTCTGCTACCGGGCTCAATTCAAAGTGCTGGCTTTGGCCTATAAAGCCCTAAATGGCTCTTGTTCAACTTACCTGTCTGAACTTATCTCCCTTTATGATCCAACTAGAGTTTTAAGATCTGCCAAGGAGGCTCAGCTCTTGGTCCCATCCTCTTCGCAAGCACGATTGGTAGGGACGAGAGACAGGGCCTTCTCAATGGTGGCCCCTCAGTTTTGGAACTCCTTTCGTAGTGACATCATGTAGGCCTCATGCCTCCTGGTCTTCAGGAAAAAACTAAAGACCTGGCTTTGTATGCTGGTGCTTGGAGAATAGACCAATATGGAATTTGACTTCAACAGTTTGGACAATGACTATGGACTAATTACTAAGTATAAACTCAAGACTTGGCACTTTATGCTTTTAGTATATGTTTTTAATCTGTTTCATTGTCTTTTGTGTTTTTATTTGCTTATATGTTTTAATTGTTTTGTAGTTGATAGGGCATGTTTTATGGTTATATTTGTTTTATTGTAATGTGTATGTTACAGCATTGAATTCTTGCTGGATTTTGTAAGCTGCCTTGAGACCCCTATAGCAGTGTTTCCCAACTGGTGTGCCGTGGCACACTAGTCTGCCGTGAGCGATCATCAGGTGTGCCGTGGAAAATTGGAACCTCCAATACCCTTTCTTTCCCCTCCTGCCGAACACTTTTTCTTTTCCACTCGGGCTCCCTTCTTCCCAGCCTCGCTCTACTCGCTTTGCCTCGCTTTGCTCTGGGGCGAGTATGCGCAGTAGCGCCCACACGGGTCACGTCTTCCTCCCTTCCCCCTCCTCTCCTGAACACGCTCACACTGCCCCCTCTGATCAAAATGGCGGCAGAAGCGGAAGTGTAGAAGAAAAAGTAAGTGTTCGGCAGGAGGAGGAAGAAAGGCCGCGAAGGGGAAGGGGAGGAAGAGGTCTCTGTCGAAAGCTGGCATGGGCAAACTTGGACCTTCCAGGTGTTTTGGACTCCAACTCCCACCATTCCTAGCAGCCTCAGGCTCTTTTCCTTTTCCCCCCTCAGCCATTTAAGCAGGAAAGGGCCTCAGGCTGTTAGGAATGGTGGAAGTTGAAGTCCAAAACACCCAGAGGGCCAAAGTTTTCCCATGCTTGTTTTAGGGTCCTTAAAGTGGTGAGTCTCCTTCCAACATTGTGATTCTGGATAGAAAACAAACAACAACATAACATAACATTGTTTGAGCCCACAGTGCTCTCTGGGTGTAGGTGAACTATAACTTCCAAACTCAAGGTCAATTCCCAAGCAAACCCTTTCAGTACTTTCTGTTGGTAATGAGAGTTCAATAAGTCAAGTTTGGTTCAATTCCATTGTTGCAAGAGTTCAGGGTGCTCTTTGATTGTGTGTTAACTATAAATCCCAGAAACTGTAACTCCCAAGTGTCAAGGCCTATTTTCCCCAAACTCCATCTGCGTTCACATTTGGGCATATTGAGTATTCATGCCATGTTTGTTCCTGATCCAACATTGTTTGAGTCCACAGTGCTCTCTGGATGTCAATAAACTACAACTCCAAAACCCAAGGTCAATGCCCACCAAACTCTTATAATATTTTCTCTTGGTTATGGGAAGTTTGTGTCTTTCTGCCATTCCTGCCAGGATATCTATGTTGTATTCATCAAAACAGGCCCAGGTTTCACACTGAGTGTATAAATACATTAAAAAACATATTAACTATATGTATAACTGTGTTAGAGTGTCATTTTGTGTCATTTTGTGTCATTTTGGTTGGTGGTGTGCCCCAGAATCTTGTAAATGTAAAAAATGTGCCGTGGCTCAAAAAAGGTTGAAAAACACTTCCCTATAGGGCGAGAAAGGCGGGATACAAATGAAGCAAGCAAGCAAGCAAATAAATAAATAAATAAATAGTGTAATAAAGTCCTTACTTTCTCAGCCTAAGGGGGGCATAAGAATAACCTCCTCAATGAACAACCTTTGCCAGGAAAACTCTGTGATCAGTTGACCTTAGAGCCACCATAACGTGGAAGGCACACAATAGCAATCACAAAACCTGTAGACAGAAAATACTGAAGCACATGGGATTTTTAATTGTGCCTGCTCTGATAAGAGTACTTTATTGCTCTGGTGGTTTGTTCAGCCAAAAGTAGGAGCGTATGCTAAAATCTGGCATGAATATTAAGCAACACACTTGGGAGAAAGTGCCGTGAGAACTTCAAGGATAGTCACACTGGCCTAGGCCCACACATTCTTCTGTGCTGTGACAAAAGTCATAGGGAACAATTAGGAATGTAAGAAAAACAAGTGTTTACTTCTGAAACACATGAGGGGCCAAGACAATGTTCAAATGAGATCAAAAACAATTCTGACATAAATTAATTGGGCGATGAAAAAATAGACATTAAGGCAGTCAACTATATATAGACAACATGTGAGAATAAAAATGCAAGTTAGGGAGGTTAGCGGGTCATACAAGTGGAAAATCAGATTCACCCCCACCATTAATCATGCCTCCGAGTTCACATTCTTCAGAGGCTGAAGGTCCAATGAAAAGCAAGTTATACTAGTTATCATGTAAATGCAATGTATGAACTCAGTGGTGGCCACATTTTTTGTTAAGTCTGTCACACTTCCATAGGCCAAGTACCAAATGGGAGGCAGTGTCAGTCTTATGCCCAGTCCTCACAATATTGTGCTGGTGCCTTTTACTTCCTAGTGTCATTTTGTCTCTTTTCTTCCCAAGCAGGGAGCAGGCGAGCCCTGCAGAATACAAGCCTAACATCCTTGCCATAGCAACAGAAGCTTGCCAATGTTCCTGTTGTAGCAGCAGTAATGTGTCACAGTCCCACACTGTCTGTGTTGTTTAGTACAATATGGCCACCCACGGATGTGAATTAAGCCAGCGGTTCTTAACCTCTTTTTTCTTAAGGTCTTGGAACCCTTTGAGAATCTGATGAAAGCTATGGGCCTCTTCTCAGAAAAATGCAATGGCTTAGTGATGGGGAAATATTTGAAGAACATACTGTCCTTTGTGGAGACATTTACACAGCTCTCCTGATGCTGATCCATGGACTCCAGAGGACTTCTCAGGTCAAAAATGCCTATTGTCCTCATCACACTGGTCTTTTCCTCCATTCTAGGATGCTGCTGAGATGCAGCCAGGATGAAGCCCAACACATGACATAGGGCTACATTTGGTGTGGCCCTGCCCTGGCTCTGCCCTGGCTGTTTCTTGGCAGCATGTTGAGAGGCTAACCTGAGAGCATGAGTGATGAACTGTATTCTAATTCAAGAAGACAGGGACAGCCGGGGGCAGATGGGAATGAAGCCGGGGGCAGATGGGAAACGCTGCGTGATGGTAAGAAGGCAATTCGGGGCACTGTCTGACAGTTTCCCTCACTGCCCCATGGATTCACCCCACTACCTCATGGATTTCCCCACTGTCCTCCGGATTATGGACATCTGTCTAATGAGGTCCTATGTAGGCAAGTACGAACAATGTCTCTCCTCCTCCTCACCCCATTTCTGCTTTGACATTATTCTTTGTTTTGACCATGAACTCATTGTGACTCAAAGCATGCAACACAGTCTGGGACATTAAATTTACAACCTACACATATTTTTCTTTTTGCCTTATATGTCCACCCCCCTACCTAGATCACTAAATAGTATGTGCAAAATATTGACATACTTACAGACAGAAACATTGTGGATAAAAGTCCCAGGACAAAAAACTAATCTAGCACTAGGGATCTGCTATCGCCCTCCCAACCAAACTCCAGAGGCAGACTGCTATCTGAAAAATGAAGTTAAACAGGCCTCAAAAAGAAATACATTAGTCATAATGGGGACTTCAACTATCCCCAAATAGATTGGTCAAATTCTTGTTCTATGCATGAAAGAGAGACAAGGATCCTCGACATGCTAGCTGATTATTCCCTTGAGCAGATGGTCATGGAACCAACCAGGGGAAAGGGGATCCTGGACTTGGTGCTAACTAATGAACAAGATCTCGTTCAAGATGTCCTTGTAGCTGAGCCCATAGGTACCAGTGACCATAACACAATAACCTTCAACGTAAGTTTGGATAGCAAACTGTCAGTGAAAACTAACACGGAGACATTAAACTTTCACAAAAGGAATTTCACCAAAATGAGAAAAATTGTAAAGAACAAACTAAAAGGAGCAGTAAAAAAATCAAATCCCTCCAAAATGCTTGGAAACTGTTTAAAAATACCTTAAAACAGGCCGAACTAAAATGTATTCCAATAAAAAGAAAGAGGCATGGAAAGTCCAAAAGGACACCAGTATGGCTTACAAATGAAGTAAAAGATGTGATTGGAAAGAAGAAAAACTCATTTAAGAAATGGAAGGCTCTTCCTACCGAGGAGAACAGAAAGGAACACAAGCTCTGGCAAACTAAATGCAAAGCAACAGTCAGGAAAGCCAAGAGAGATTTTGAGGCACACATAGCAAAGAATATTAAAAAAACAACAAAAACTTCTTTAAGTACATCAGAAGCAGGAACCCAACTAGAAAAGCAGTTGGGCCACTCGACGACAATGGTCAGAAAGGGAAAATCAGCGAAGACAAGGAGATTGCTGAGCGGCTAAATGACTTCTTTGCCTCCGTTTTCACACAGGAGGACAGACAACATATGCCTGCAGCTGAGTCAGTTTTTTCAAGGAGGGAATTAAATGAATTAAACCAGATAGAGATAAACAAGGAAGATGTTCTCACATGCCTTACTAAACTAAATGTCAACAAATCACCAGGTCCAGATGGCATCCACCCCAGAGTTCTTAAGGAACTCAAGTGTGAAATTGCTGAAATTCTAGCCAAAATATATAACCTTTCTCTAATATCAGGCACTGTGCCCGAGGACTGGAGGGAGGCAAATGTAACTCCGATCTTCAAGAAAGGATCCAGGGGTGATCCAGGAAATTATAGGCCAGTTAGTCTAACCTCAGTTCCAGGCAAAGTGATGGAAACCATTATTAAAGAAAAAATTACTAAGCACATAGAAGAACAGGCATTGCTGAAGGAAAATCAACATGGTTTCTGCAAAGGCAAATCATGTCTTACTAACTTGTTAGAATTCTTTGAGGGTGTAAATAAACACATAGATAAAGGGGACCCAATTGATATTGTTTACCTTGACTTTCAAAAGGCTTTTGACAAAGTCCCTCACCAAAGGCTCCTAAATAAGCTCTTCAGCCATGGAATCGGGACAGGTCTTGTCCTGGATTGGAACCTGGCTAAACTGTAGGAAACAAAGGGTGGTAATAAACGGACATTTCTCTGGGTGGAAAGAGGTGAGAAGTGGCGTACCCCAAGGTTCAGTTTTGGGTCCGTTACTTTTTAATTTATTCATTAATGATCTGGATGTAGGAGTGAATTCTGAGGTAGCAAAGTTTGCAGACGACACTAAATTGTTCAGGGTAGTTAAAAATGAAACTGATTGTAAAGAGCTCCAGAAAGATCTCTCGAAATTGAGTGAATGGGCAACAAAGTGGCAAATGCATTTTAACCTAAACAAGTGTAAAGTCATGCACATCGGGGCAAAGAACCCCAACTACACCTACAAATTGATGGGGTCAAAGCTTTCCGAGACAAACCAGGAAAGGGATCTTGGGGTCTTGGTGGACAGCTCAATGAAGATGTCAGCCCAGTGCGCAGCAGCAGTGAAAAAAGCAAATTTTATGCTAGGCATGATCAGAAAGGGAATCGAAAATAGGTCAGCAAATGTTGTATTACCTCTCTACAAATCGATGGTAAGGCCACATTTGGAGTACTGTGTACAATTCTGGTCTCCGCACCTTAAGAAGGATATAACGGAACTGGAAAAGGTACAGAAAAGGGCAACAAGAATGATCCAAGGGATGGAGCGGCTCCCTTATGAAACCAGGTTGCAATGCCTTGGTCTTTTCAGCCTTGAAAGACGGCGTTTAAGAGGTGACTTGATCGAAGTGTATAAAATCATGCATGGGATAGAAAAGGTGAATAAAGAAAATTTATTTTCTTTGTCACAAAACACTAGGACTAGAGGGCACTCCCTGAAGCTCCAAGGTAGGAAAATTAGGACTAATAAAGGGAAATATTTCTTCACCCAGAGGGTCATTGGGTTATGGAACTCACTTCCAGAAGAGGTTGTGACAGCTGTCAGCCTGAACAACTTCAAGGCAGGATTAGACAGATTCATGGATACCAAGTGTATCGGTAGTTACTGAAAAGGACATTCAAGTGCCACCTCGGAGTTGGTTGAGGTAGGCAGGATTTCCCTGGGTACTGGTTGTGGGGGGTCGGGAGCAGGTTAAGGTTTTGCCCTCCCTTCTGCTCGAGATCCCCGTGTACAACTGGTGGGCCACTGTGTGATACAGGATGCTGGACTAGATGGGCTGAGGTCCGATTCAGCATGGCTCTTCTTATGTTCTTATGTTCTTATAGTACAATTGTCATAACAGAAATTTAACATTGTCCTTTAGCTTCCACAAAGAACAAAAAGCCTTTTTAAAGTAAACCATTGCTTTATTTTAATAAGAAAAATAACCTATACAGTACTATTATTTTTAGCAGTACCAACTAACAACAGAGCATATTTCCCCCATGCTGCCTCTGGGAAGAAGAAGGTTCCTTCTACAAATCTCAATGCTCAATACCAGAGTATTGTTGCATATCACAACTATGAGAAGATTTTCTAGCCCACTATATAATATAAGGGAAAATACTTCAGGGATGGTCTAACTACTGACTTAGCTCTTTGGTAGCAACATTCTTGCAGCACAGCTCTTGAATAGAAGAGGGAAACCAAATTAGTTCCCTTTGAAAGTGTTTGATTGAGCTGGAGTATGAAAAAGAAATAGCTTCTCTGTTAACTCAAAATTTGCCCCCCCCCCCAATACTGTGCTTTCAGTTCCTTGCCCAGTTTGAACCCCTGTGCTGGCAGGACTGAAGACTGACAGGTCACAGGTTCGAATCTGGAAAGCATGCAGTTGAGCTCCCTCTATCAGCTCCAGCTCCTCATACGGGGACATGAGAGAAGCCTCCCACAGGATGGTAAAAACATCAAAACATCCGGGCATCCCCTGGGTAACGTCCTTGCAGATGGCCAATTCTCTCACACCAGAAGCGACTTGCAGTTTCTCAAGTCGCTGCTGACACGACAAAAAAAAGTTCATTGCCCCTTTCTGTGTTTTGTTCCAAATCAATGTGATAAATCACTAGCACATGCTGATATTAGGCTTGGCAAAAACTTGTACAGTCAAAATTGTTGGAGTGGTAGAGCAGGATTAGAAGTTATGCTGACAAAAGCCAACAGCTTTTGTCAGCATAAGAAAAGAAAACAGCTTTTTTACTTTTGCGAAGATCACAGAATATCAACTTTAACAAAGGGCCCATGTATTTATGGGAATTTTAAATCAAAGAAAGCTGGTCTCATTCATTAGATGATGTTTAGTGTGAATAATATGAAATAAACTCTTTCTTTTTTATGTAAGCCCTCAAAGCAGCATATTATAAATTCACTGAAATGAGAGTTTACCTTTCTAAAAGATCTTTTGCACCTTTCCAATCAGGGCACTTCCACACATTCCTGTATCTTAGAATATCAAGGCAGAAAATCCCACATTATCTGAGTGTGGACTCCTATAACCCAGTTCAAAGCAGATATTGTGGAAGGGCCCTCAGTTAATGAAAGAACTGAGAAAGTGGGTTGGTTTAATTCAGTGGAGTCCAGAATACTAGATGCTCTGGTCTAGAAAGGGATATTGGTTGTTTTGGGAATATAGGAATCTATCACAGCCATGGAATTGCTTCTCTTCCAATAATTTACACAAATTTTCAGTCTTGGGCTTTTGCATACACAAACACATCCCACTAAATAATAATCTTTGGGTACATTAGAGAGACTGAAAGATCAAATAATCTTTCACCCTGCCCTTTCCTTTGATAATCTTTGAGAGTTTGATCTTCTATGATGCTTGCTGTTACTCAAAAGATTCAGCATACGTATTTGACTGTGTGAAATGCCAATGATATGAAATAAATGCATCATACAGAACCTTAGAGGAATATTTGTTTGTAGCTTAATCAGATTCCCCAGCCGCTTGCAAGAATATGGATGAACTAGAAGCCCAGCAACAGGAATATGTACAGACATCCAGCAATTTGGATAAATTCTTCCAGCCAATCTGGACAGTGTCACAACGAAGCATTTTACGATTGTCACCCAAGAGAACACAATGTCCATTGCCCTTTTATGGAAGCCAATTTATAGGCTGAACATAATCATGCTTCCTGGGAAACAAGTTGCTCTGAACTCCATAGGATATTACCTAGTAAATTAGGTAATATTAGATGATGGTGTTAACTTTCAAGGCCTTGCATGGTCTGGGGCCGCTGTATCTGAGGGACCGTCTTTCCCCCTACCAACTCTAGAGGTAACTTTGTTCCGAACAAATGAACCTCCTTGAAGTACCGACCTTCAAGGCAATCCGTCTTACATCGACCCGGCATAGAGCCTTTTCTGTAGTGGCGTCGTCAATATGGAACACTCTTCCTAGCGATGTACGGGCCATGCAGGACCTTCTCTCCTTCCACAAGGCCTGCAAGACTCATCTTTTCTGGCTACCCTTTGATTGCTAGGTATGCTTTTACCTCTGTGTGTTTTACCTGATTGTAAGCCGCCCCGAGCCCTCGGGGAGTGGCAGCGTACAAGTCCAAATAATAAATAAAATAAAATAAATAAAATTGAAATTGTCCATTGGCCAGAATGAAAAAAAGCCCTGCAACCTAAACAATCCACTTTATGGCTCATAAAACATTTTGTTTTTGTTTTTGCTTGAGTGCCGATTAAAGGTCTAAGTTCTAGAACGTGTTGTGGCCTCACAACTCCAGATAATTTTAGAAGACACGGGTTATCTAGACCTAGCACAGTCTGGCTTTAGGCTGGGACATGGAACCGAGACAGCCTTGGTCGCCTTAGTGGATGATCTTCGTCAGGAGCTAGACAGGGGAGCGTGTCCCTGTTAGTTCTGCTGGACCTCTCAGCGGCCTTCGATACCGTCTACCACGGTATCCTTCTGGGCCGCCTCACAGGAATGGGCCTTGGAGGTACTGCTTTGCAGTGGCTCGGTCCTTCCTAGAGGGCCATTCCCAGAAGGTGTTATTGGGAGACTCCTGCTCAACCCCATAACCATTGTTTTGTGGAGTCCCTCAGGGTTCAATATTATCTCCCATGCTGTTTAACATCTACATGAAGCCATTGGGGGAGATCATCCAGAGTTTTGGGGTACGGCGTCATATGTACGCAGATGATGTCCAACTCAGTCACCCCTTTCCACCTGCTACTAAGGAGGCTATTCAGGTCCTGAACCGGTGCTTGGCCGTTGTGATGGTCTGGATGAGGGAGAGCAAATTGAAATTGAATCCAGATAAGACAGAGGTACTCCTGGTCAGTTGTAAGGCCAAACAGGGCATAGAGTTACAGCCTGTGCTAGATGGGATTACACTCCCCCTGAAGGCGCAGGTTCGCAGCTTGGGAGTGAACCTGGACTCATCACTATCCCTGGAACCCCAGGTGTCGGTAGAGGCCCTATGAGGAACAACTCAAAAAGCTCGGTATGTTTATCTTGGGAAAAAGAAGGCTGAGGAGGACATGATAGCCAAGTTTAAATATTTGAAAGAATGTGACATTGAGGTGGGGGCAAGCTTTTTTCTGCTCCTCTAGAGACTAGGGCATGGAGCAATGGATTCAAATTGCACGAAAAGAGATCCCAGTTAAACATTAGGAAGCATTCTCTGATGGCTGTTCAGTGGTGGAATACGCTGCTTGGTTGTGTGGTGGAATCTCCTTTGAAGGTTTTTAAGCAGAGTCTGGATGACCATCTATTGGAGATGTTTTGATGGTGTGTTCTTCCATAGTAGAGATTTGAACTTTATGGCAGATTTGTGTGCGGAACCGTTTCCCTTTGTTTCATCCATTCTTTGGTTAATTTCATTACCTTCGGGGGCTCCTCCCCCTATGAAAATCAGCTTGGCATGAAAGCAAATGGGAACCGATCCTGGCTCCTTGCCTGCTTTTTGGCATCACAGTTTAATGTTTTTTTTATTAATCCTCCAGCAAACAAAAATAAAAGTTATCTGAAAACTACTACCAGTTATCTCTCCTTTTCCAGGAGATCATTGCTCTTCCTTCCCTGGGAAGCAGGAGCCTTCTTAAAATGCCTTGGGCTGCTGGTACGCGCATGCACCTGTCTGCAGGCGAGTGCCTCCTCTAGAGTAAGAAACAGCTTTAAGAACTTCCCTGCCTCCTTTATATGCCTTGGAAAGAGTGTGTATGTGTGGCGTGCGGCCCGGGAGAGAAAGAATGTTTGCCTGTCTGCAGCCAAGCACCTCTCCTCTAAAGTAGAACAGCTTTAATGCCTAAAATGACGGGAAGGGGAGCTTGGGAAGCCCGCCCCCCATATAATGGGCTGATAGAAAAATTGATATTTTGGTACCCCAGAGTGAAAGCAAATACCTGCCCTCTCAATTTCAGAAGGCTCCCAAAAACCAGATTGAGGCCCCCACCAAAAGATGAGACACGGAAGGAGTCAGGGTGTACCATGAATGCTCAACCCTACTTGATGGCCCTTGTGGCTTCTTCCAATTCTAATATTTCCGTAAAATATTCTCTATCAGTATAACTGTACCATCTAACATTTCACAAACATAAACTTGGACACATGTGAACAAACAACCTGAGAGTCCAGTTAAAGAAGGCAAACATTACTAACGAGGAAGGACAGACAAGTTAGGAGAAGCTTCAGCAGTTTATTTTTGCCTGAGCCTACTGGGAAAGTCAAGAGTCTGCCTCTCCTCTCCTCTCCCTGCTGATGAATCTCTCAGTTAAATGCATGTAAACTTCTTTTGCACTTTTAACTGCTTGCAGAAATTCAAATAGGCTGAGGGCAAAGGGGTAAAGTAGGAGGAAGAGAGAGGAACACTGTAAAAGAAATTGGGAAAGTGGAATTATAGAGGATTCATGAGGACTATCCTGCTGAACTGGGACAATTGGAGAGTGTATAAAAGGCAACTTCCTAAGTTACAAATACAAGTACAACACCAATTTGTGGTGGTGATTTTTTCTTTTACAAAAAACACTTCCCCGTGAAATAAATTCTTGTTTAATCCCAATAAAGTGAGCAGAGATACTGATCACAAACATAATCCAACCATGAATTTATCTGAAAAGGACAATGTGACTACCTCATGCTATTCTCATATATTTCTGTCAATGCAATTAATTCTTCAAATTATAGAAGTTTTAGTTAATACCTAGAGTACTGCTCTACTTAAAAGAACTTTTTCTATTCCCGCAGCTTATTCATTTATTAGAGTGGAGAGAGATAGTTTCTATTCATATTCTTTTGTGCACATGGATCTTACCTCATACCGCAACTGTTCTTCAGGAGTCCCAGATGATTAAATGAGAATGAGATAGGGAAAAAATGGGAAGGGATAGTGCATATTTTTTTAAAAAAGAAAAGCATCTATCAAAGATGAAGAGGCAGTGACTGGAAAATGATGGGACTAATAGGACTGATGCAGTATGACCCACAAATCCATGGGTTATATTTTCTAAGATCCCCATAGATACATTTTTGTGTGTCAGAAACAACTTGAGAAACTGAAAGTCACTTCTGGTGTGAGAGAATCGACTGTCTGCAAGGATGTTTTACCATCCTGTGGGAGGCTTCTCTTATGGATGAGAAGCTAGAGCTCAACAGATGGGAGCTTACCCCACTCCCCGGACTCGAACCACCAATCTGTTGGTTGACCAGTCCTGCCGGCACAAGGGTGTAATCCATCTTGTGAACATCTCTATGAACATAAAGCTCAAGGACACCCCTTGAGATTTTTTTTCAACCCAGAATAAGAATCAGCTCAATAGATGCATCATGCCATTGTTCCATGCATCTGTATTTCCAGCAACTAGCTATTAGGATAAAGTAGCATTTCCTTTTGTTAAATAAACTTGCACTCCAAGAAACACCTGCTTATGGAAGCCTGGTTGTCTTGGCAGAGCCAGCTTTGAAACAGATTGTTGTATTTTCAACAATTAGCTTGCCAATTAGCATGGCAAGAACTCAGGGTTTCTGTCCATTCATTTCCATTCAAAAGCACACAAGAGAAATGTGTTATGCTTTTTATTTGGAATTTTTTGTTAACCTGGTTTGTTTCCAGAGCCTTTCTGAAAAGAAATTTCAATCCAGCATAGCATTTTTTTTCAAACAGTTGAAGGCCAGTTTCTACATATCTTCCTGCAACATGATTGCTTTGTTACCATTGAATCAGAAGAACAGGTGCTGTATGGCTTTTCTTTTGGTGTAAAAGGTACAACATGGTTCTAATTAATGTGAAACCATAAGATAAACGTTCAAGTGTTTTCTGAACTTCTAAAGTGTGTGCTCCAATTCAGAGTTCCAGCTAACTAACTAGTCTTCAGAGATGCATCTACATTGCAGAATTGAAATAGTTGGGCTCCATTTTCACTGTCATGGCTCAATGCTATGGGATCATGGGAGCTTTAGCTTTGCAAGGCCTTTAGTCTTCTCTGTCAAAGAGTGCTAGTGCCTCACCACTCTACAGTGCAAATCCTATCCTGTTGGCATAACTCCGAAGTACCTTGGAAGTTGTACTTTTTCACATACTTGAGCAAAGTCACATCTACACTGTCCACTTATCTGTAGATTTAAATCCTTTCTCTAGGAATCTCTAGACCAGTGGTTCCTCACATTTTTTGACCAGGGACCACTCTCCAACATTAGTACCATAACAAGAACAACTACAACTACAACAACTTTGGGGGACACTGCTTCTCTCTCTCTCTCTCTCTCTCTCTCTCTCTCTCTCTCTCTCTCTCGCTTCCTTGCTCCTGCAACCAAATGAGCCTTCTACACCCTGGTCTGGGAAGCCTCCCAAGGCCGAGAAAGTACTGGCGAGTGCAATGGCCTTCCTTCCATCTCCTTTTCTCTCTCGCTCCCTTGTGCGTGTCACCAGGTGAGTCTTCTCCACCAGCCAAGAAAATGCTGTAGACCTTCCAATATGACTTCATGGTCAACATTTGCCATAAACTAATTACAGGGTGGTTTTGAAAGACTTAAACCAGTGTGGATGGGATGGATCCATGTCAGTTTAAACCAGTGTAGATGGATTCCCTTCCTTTCTCTCCTGTGTCAGTTTAAACCAGTGTAGATGGGATGGATCCGCATCACTTTAAACCAGTGTGGATTGATTCCTTTCTTTTCCCTCCCGTGTCAGTCTTACGTGAGAGAAGAGGTTTTAACCAGAGTGGATGGATTTCTTCCCTTTACTCCCCCCTTCTGGAGTAAAACAACTACTTTCAAAGTAAAGACCACCCAATGAAACAAAAATAACACTTTGAAACCATTAACGAAGGATTCAGAAGTCCCTGAAGTTTTGAAATGTTTTGAACTTTTTTTCTGTGAAAATTGGAATTGACTTTAGATCTGAACCACCATTGCCGCCTACATCTGAAATGAGTTTTGAACCATTTTTTAAATCAAATAAGTCTAGTAGAAGGGGCCTTAGATATTCTTAGAGAGTTGGTCTTTCAGATTAAAAATAGCTTTTTATTCTTAGTTTTGCTGGGGTCTTGCATGCTTAACCTCAGTGAACACAGAGAGCTGATTTAAGTATGTACACTATATTAGAACATGCCATGTAGTATGGAAAATATTCAGAACAATATAAGTATTTGCATAACTGAGTAAGCAGCCAATAAGCATTATCTTATATATCACAATTTGTCCAGAGATGAGGCAGTTAGTTAAGTTATTGTTTTATGTGACAGATCTCACTTTTGCAACATCTTCCTCCAACAATTTCTGATATTACATGCAGAACTCTATAAGGTGAACACATTAAACTTAAACTCCCATGTTCCTTTTCAGCTTTGGGCTGAGGATATGAAGGAAGGAAAATATTTTAGATTGGAAAACAGCACTATAGTTCCTTTCAGAATCTGATAAGAAAATAATTCCCTGAAGCTATGTCTGATGCTCATTTATAATATTGCTAATTCAGAGGAAGATGGAGATGGCTTTGATATTAAAGGAGATGGATAATTAAAATTCTGCTGTAAAACTTTTCCTCAAAGTAGCCCAAAAGGCACAATACCTTTAGGACTTGCCAAGATCACGAAGCAATTAATTAACTAAAGGATGTATTCCCCTAATGAACATATATGTTGGAGAGATACAGTATATGCTTGGTTGTTGGAGTAGTACTTCTATATATGTGTGTGTGCACGTGTATACATGCATTTGTTTGAGAATGTAGCAACCCAGTTCTCTTTCGTGCCTGGGGGGCAAGGGACAGTACCGGGGGTCCCACTTGCATTAGAGCCAGCCGAAGCTGAGGTGGATTCTGAGGAAGATTTGGAGGGCTTGGAAGAAGGGGATTTTGAGTTAGCTGGGCCTTCTTCTCCCACAGACAGCCTGGCCTGGGATGACGGCTGGCCTGATCCTTACGAGAATCTAGAAGGCCAGGTGGATTTCGAAAGCAGTGATAGTGAAGATTATGAAAGGCCGGGGGGGGGGGGGAGGATCGCAGGAAAGAATGTGGGAAACAACAGAGGAGGAGGCCCGGGAAGCAGATAGGGAGTCCGGCTCTCACGGATATAGGGAACCAGGTGCTGGGAGGCAAGGACGAACCTTTGATAGGAGACGGAGCATTGAGGTGAGCAGGAGGGGCTGGTTCCACAGCCTAGACAGGCCGAGGTCCCGTAGCACAGATTGGAGGAGGAGAAGCCTAGAGCGTCGGGGGCCTCGCCAAGGGGATTAAGTATAGGATCCTGTAGCACAGCAGTTCTCATTTGTGCCTGGGGGGCAGGGGGCAGGACCGGGGGTCCCATTGGCATTGGGGCCTGCAGCAGCGGAGATGGATTCTGAAGAGGATTTAGAAGGGTTAGCAGAAGGAGAGTTTCCCATCACTGGGCCTCCTTCTCCCACAGAAAGCTTGGCTTGGGATGAAGGTTGGCCTGACCCTTACGACGAGACAGATAACCAGGTGCAAATGGAAAGCAGTGATAGCGAAACTTATGAACGGCCAGGGGGGAGAGGTTCACAAGATCCTTTGAGTGAAAACATGGAAGAGAGTGGCTGGGAAGAATCTAGGGAGGAGAGCTCTCACGGAGATAGGGCAACAGATGTTGGGAGGCAAGGCCGTGCTTTCGATAGGAGACGGGACATCGAGACTAGCAGGAGGGGATGGTACCATAGCCTAGACAGGCCGAGGTCCGTCAGCAGAGATTGGAGACGACAAAGCCTAGAGCGTCGGGGACCTCGGCAGAAAGATTAAGTATAGGATCCGTTCCCACGGATCGAAGTTCTCAGTACTTCGGCCACGTCTCTTCTGAGCAGACATGAAGCGAAGCTGGTCCACGGAGCTAGTGGCTTACCAAGTCTTGTTTTGCATCTTGTACCTTGCCTTGTTCCTGAATCCGCATTACTGTGCGGAGCCTGGCCAAGTCTTTTGGATACTTTACCAAGTTGTTTTGGACATTTGATTGCCTTTTGTCTTTGGATTTGTTTTGCTATTTTTATGGACAATATACCTTTTGAACTGTTTTTATATGCAATAAAGTAGTTAGCCTTCAGTCCGTCTCTGTGTGTGTGATTAAGGGGCCGGTCAAGTCCGTGCATCGTGACAGTTGGCCGAAGTACTCCAAGAACCCCTTTTTCACATCACGGGACGCCGCAGGAAGCGCGCAAAGAACGTTACCGCCATGGCTCAGCTGACTGATGCCCAAGTGGCCGAGATGCAGCAAGAACTGGGAGAACTAAGGACCAGGGCCGGACGGCACCCCTCGGTGTCCGTGCCAGCACGATTCAGAGGCAATCCGGCTCAAATCGAGGTGTTTATCGGCCAAGTGGACATGTACCTGGAGCTCCGGCCCAATGAGTTTGCCACGGATCGGGCCAAGGTGGGCTTTGTATACAACCTGATGGAAGGAACGGCGGCAGCGTGGGCGACTACGTTGCTCAGGGCCAGATCCCCCCATGTGGCCACGTTGAGAGCCTTTCTGGATGCCATCAAGGCGACTTGGGGAGCCCCAGTGAATGCGGAGTTGGCCGAGCGAGATTTGGACCGGTTGTCGATGAGGGACATGTCCTTGTCCCAGTATATTTCCCGCTTCCGTGTGCTGGCTGCCCAGGTGGATTGGAACCCCTCTGCTCTTCGTTACCAGTACATCAAAGGGTTGTCATCGGAGATGCAACAAGAGATGTTGAGAGGGCATGGCCATCCCGCGGACCTGGAGGCGGCAATCACCTTGAGCTTACGAGTGGAAGCGGGATTGCAGACCCGGACGCATTGGGATAAAGGTACAGTGGAAAAGCCGGCGGCGCGGAAGGAGTCGGGGGCCGGCCAGTTCCTGCCCCGACAGTTTGCCCAGGCTCCCCAACCTTTGGATGAGCCGGAGCCCATGCAGCTTGGGACTGTGCGCCCCAAGGTGGATCCGGCGGAAAAAGCACGCTGTCAACGCCTAAATCTGTGTTGGTATTGCGGAGGAGCTGGACATTTTTCTAGAGAATGCCCCCAGAAGCCGCGTGGAAAGACTCCTCGGGCCTCAGCCGCCCTTGGAGGGGCCCCGGAGGCCGAGGAGGCAATCCAGGCGACGGGGGAAGGGCCCGGCCGGGTGTAAGAATGTTCGCTCACTCGGCCGATGTCGCTAACCTTCCCCCCGAACCCAAGACTGGACATTTGTTCCTAGTGCTGGTCAGCCTCTGGTCGCCAGAGAAGGGGCCGATGATGGTCCATGCCATGATCGACTCGGGGCCACCAACAACTTCATCGATGCAGACTATGCCAAGTCTGCCGGATTACAATTTCTTGATCTCCAAGAGCCAAAGGGTGTACAGACTATTGATGGGAGAACTCTGAAAGCAGGGGCTGTGACTCAATATACAGCCCCTACCAAGATGTGGACCAGCTCCCACAAAGAGGACATTTCCTTTCTTTTGACCAAGTTATTGGATTTCCCTATCGTCCTGGGCATTGTGTGGCTCACACTTCATGATCCCCAGATCTCCTGGGCCAAGAGACAGTTAGTTTTTTCTTCTGACCATTGCCAGAGCCACTGCATGACAGCCCGGGCTTGCCAGGCTCATGAAGTGGAAAACGTTGCCACGCTGCCAAAGAAATATGCCGGATTTTGGGATGTGTTCAGCGAGAAGGAGGCGGAACGCTTGCCTCCGCACCGGCCCTACGATTGTGCCATTGAACTGGAACCTGGAGCCCCTATCCCGCGGGGGAGACTCTACCCTCTCTCGGAACCAGAGCAACAGGCTCTCCGAGAGTTCCTGGATGAGAATCTGCGGAAGGGCTTCATTCGGCCTTCTCAGTCCCCGGCCGGGGCGCCCATTCTTTTTGTCAAGAAGAAATCGAGGGAACTGCGGCTCTGTAATGACTATCAGGAGCTCAACAAGATCACGATTCGGAACCGCTACCCCCTACCCCTGATCCCGGAGCTGTTGGAGCGGATGCGGGGAGCCAAGGTGTTCACTAAACTGGACTTGAGGGGTGCTTATAATCTTGTGCGGATTCATCAGGGCGACGAATGGAAGACGGCGTTCCAGACCAAGTGGGGAAGTTTCGAATACCTGGTGATGGGATTCGGTTTGTGCAACGCCCCAGCCTGTTTCCAACACTTCATGAATGACATTTTCCGAGACCTGTTGGATCGTTATCTGGCAGTCTACCTAGACGACCTGCTGATTTTTTCTCCGGATCAGGCGACCCATGACCGCCATGTCAAGGAAGTGCTCCAGAGACTCAGAGCCCACGGTCTCTCTGCCAAGCTGGAGAAATGTGCTTTTGATCTGCGAGAGGTGGACTTTCTGGGCTATCGTATCTCACCTACGGGCATTGCCATGGATGACACCAAGGTCCAAGCTGTGGCTGACTGGACGGCTCCGGCCAGCAAAAAAGACATTCAAAGATTCCTGGGCTTTGCCAACTACTACAGAAAGTTCATTCCTGACTTTGCCAAGTGGGCTGATCCTATCACCCAGTGCCTGTGGGGAAAGGTGCCGTTCCGGTGGACACCGGAGGCGGACGTGGGGTTCTGCAAGTTAAAGCAGCTGTTCACCACTCAGCCGCTTCTGCAGCACCCCAACCCCCGCACCCCTTTCATCGTGCAAGCTGATGCTTCGGATGTGGCAGTGGGAGCGATCCTGCTACAGCCACAGGGGACGGACTTGTTGCCCTGTGCCTACTACTCCCGGCAGCTGACGGCTCCGAAAAGAACTATACCATTTGGGAGAAGGAGCTCCTGGCCATCAAGGTAGCCTTTGAAGTTTGGAGACATCTGCTTGAAGGGGCCAAATTCCCGGTGGAAGTTCACACCGACCACCGGAATTTGGAGCACTTGAAGACCCAGCGCAAATTGAACCAGAGGCAACAGAGATGGTCCCTGTTCTTTGAGCGATTCAATTTCCGCATCCACTATGTGACCCCCAAGCAGACCAAGCAAGCTGACGCTTTGTCCCGGAAGCCGGAGTATGTTCGTGGCGGCGAAGGGCTTTCCGAGACGCGCTTGCTGAAAGCGGAGAACTTTGTGGCTGCGCAGGCGGCCCCTGTGAACCCCCCGGTGGCCCCGCCGGCCCCCGGGGACGAGAGACCTCTGAGTGACCGGATCCCGGCGCGCCAACGGGACGACCCTTGGGTGCAAGAGCAGCTGACCAAGGGGCCCCAAGCCCCTGTCCAGGTAAAGCACGGGTGCTCTACCACCGCGACTCTGTCTATGTTTCCCCTGGGCCCGAGCGGGAGGACATTCTCAAACTTTGCCATGATAGCCGGGCCGCAGGACACTTTGGGCTCTTCAAGACCCTACAGTTGGTGCTACGGGATTTTTGGTGGCTTAAAGTGCAGAGGGCTGTGGAGGACTATGTGGGCTCTTGCCCTGTGTGTCAGCGGGCAAAGAACCAGGGGGGGGCAAGCCGGCCGGTTTGCTCCGGCCGCTTCCGACCCCTTCCACTCCCTGGAAGATGATTTCGGCCGATTTCATCACCGACCTGTCCAAGTCCAAGGGTTTCACCATGATCCTGGTCGTGGTGGACTGTTTCACCAAGATGGGACACTTCATTCCCTGTGTGGGGGTGCCTACTGCCAAAGAGACTGCTGATATGTTTGTGCAACATGTGTTTCGGTTGCATGGACTTCCACAGAGTTTGGTGACGGACCGCGGCACCCAATTCACTTCCCAGTTCTGGAAGGCTGTCCAGAAGCTGCTGGGGATTGATGTTCGGATGTCCACGGCTCATCACCCCCAGTCCGACGGGCAAACTGAACGGGTTAACGCCACCTTGGAACAGTATCTGCGGTGTTATGTCAACTATCAGCAAAACAACTGGGCGTCCTTGTTGTCTTTGGCGGAGTTTGCCTACAACAATGCGACGCAGGAATCCATCAAAGAGACTCCTTTCTTTGCTAACTATGGACACCATCCTCGGTTCTACCCTCCGGTAGACCCGTCTGGGGAAGTGCCGGCGGCGGAAGATTGGCTTCGGGAGCTCACTGCGCTCCAAGACTTGCTACGTACTCAATTGGACCAGGCTAAAGCGGATTACAAGCGGATGGCTGATCGGCGGCGACAGGAGGGCCCTGAGATCCTGGTGGGGGATAAAGTTTGGCTGTCTACCAAGAACCTGCCTACGCAGAGGCCTAGCCGCAAGTTGGATGCGAGATTTCTGGGTCCTTACAAAGTGTTGGAGAAGGTGGGGCCTGATGTGACGCAGCCGCCCCCTCCCCCTGTGATGCGCGACGGTGAGGAGGAGTTCGAGGTACAGGACATCCTGGATGCACGCATCAGATACCGGAAGTTGGAGTATTTGATTGACTGGAAAGGCTTTGGTCCAGAAGAGCGTTCCTGGACGCCGGCTCGCGATGTCCACGCCCCGGACATTGTTGCGAGGTTTCACCGCAAGTACCCTGACAAACCCAAGCCTCGCGGGCGGCCTTGGAGGGGCCCTGAGGGGGGGGATAGTGTTGCACAGCAGTTCTCGTTTGTGCCTGGGGGGCAGGGGGCAGGACCGGGGGTCCCATTGGCATTGGGGCCTGCAGCAGCGGAGATGGATTCTGAAGAGGATTTAGAAGGGTTAGCAGAAGGAGAGTTTCCCATCACTGGGCCTCCTTCTCCCACAGAAAGCTTGGCTTGGGATGAAAGTTGGCCTGACCCTTACGACGAGACAGATAACCAGGTGCAAATGGAAAGCAGTGATAGCGAAACTTATGAACGGCCAGGGGGGAGAGGTTCACAAGATCCTTTGAGTGAAAACATGGAAGAGAGCGGCTGGGAAGAATCTAGGGAGGAGAGCTCTCACGGAGATAGGGCAACAGATGTTGGGAGGCAAGGCCGTGCTTTCGATAGGAGACGGGACATCGAGACTAGCAGGAGGGGATGGTACCATAGCCTAGACAGGCCGAGGTCCGTCAGCAGAGGTTGGAGACGTCGAAGCCTAGAGCATCGGGGACCTCGGCAGAAAGATTAAGTATAGGATCCGTGGGAACGGATCCTCAGTACTTCGGCCACGTCTCTTCTGAGCAGACATGAAGCGAAGCTGGTCCACGGAGCTAGTGGCTTACCAAGTCTTGTTTTGCATCTTGTACCTTGCCTTGTTCCTGAATCCGCATTGCTGTGCGGAGCCTGGCCAAGTCTTTTGGATACTTTACCAAGTTGTTTTGGACATTTGATTGCCTTTTGTCTTTGGATTTGTTTTGCTATTTTTATGGACAATATACCTTTTGAACTGTTTTTATATGCAATAAAGTAGTTAGCCTTCAGTCCGTCTCTGTGCGTGTGATTAAGGGGCCGGTCAAGTCCGTGCATCGTGATAGATCCGTGGGAACGGATCCTCAGTACCTCGGCCACGTCTATCATCTACAGACATGTAGCGAGCTAAGATCCACGTAGCCAAGTCTGGGCTAGTGGCCTGCCAAGGAGTGCCTTGGACCTTGCAACTCTGCCTTGTTCCCTGATCCGCTTTTGCTAAGCGGAGCCTTGCCAAGTCTTTGGAAACTTTCATGCCAAGATTGCTTTTGGACTATACCATTCACCTTTTGCCTTTGGATTACTTTTGCTATTTTTATGGACAATATCTTTTCAACTGTTTCTTATCTTCAGTAAAGTAGTTAGCTGATTACCGTCTCTGTGTGTGTGATTAAGGGGTCGGCCGAGTCCCTGCATTGCGACAGTTGGCTGAGGTACTCCACGAACCCCTTTTCACATCACGGAACGTTCCAGGAAGCGCGGACGGCGGGCCGGCGCCATGGCACTATTGACCGATGCTCAAATTGCAGAGATGCAGCAGGAACTAGGAGAACTACGGGCCAGGGCTGGCCGACACCCTTCCGTGTCTACTCCGGTCCGGTTCGGGGGTAACCCGGCCCAAGTCGATGTGTTCATTGGACAATGCGAGATGTACCTGGAGCTTCGCCCCACGGAGTTCGCCACCGAGCGAGCCAAGGTGGGCTTTGTCTATACGCTGCTGGAAGGGACGGCGGCAGCCTGGGCGACCACGCTGATCAAGGCAGTATCTCCCCAAGTGGCCACGCTGGCACTTTTCCTGGAGGCCATCAAGACGACTTGGGGGGACCCCGTGAACGCGGAGTTGGCGGAAAGAGAGTTGAATCGATTGTCGATGAGGGACATGTCGTTGTCCCAGTACATCTCCCGTTTCCGTGTGCTGGCCGCCCAAGTGGAATTGAACCCCGCGGCCCTGCGCTAGCAGTACATGAAAAGGTTGTCGCAGGAGATGCAGCAAGAGATGTTGAGAGGGGCCGCCAGGCCCGCAGACCTGGAGGCGGCAATCACCGTGAGCTTACGAGTGGAGACTGGATTGCAGACCCGGAAGCGATGGGACAAGGGTTCCGGGGAGAGACCGGGGGTGCGGAAGGAGACGGGGGCTAGCCAGTTCTCGTTCCGGCCGTTCGCCCCGGCTCCCCAGCCCATGGATGAACCGGAGCCCATGCAGCTAGGGCATGTGAGGCCAAAGGTGGACGCCGCCGAGAAAGCACGTCATCAACGGCTGAATTTGTGTTGGTACTGTGGGGGAGCTAGACATTTTTCTAGAGAATGTCCCTGCATTGTGACAGAGAACTGAAGTTTGCACAAAAGGGCTGTTTCTGTGTCCCACTAGAAAGGGTGGTACGAAATGGGAGGACTCAGGTGAGTACTGTGGTGCCTAGATTGCCAATGCTCTTTCCTTGGGAGCATGACTGGTGCCAATCTTGATTCGTTTTGCTCACCAAGCTCAACGATGGCTTTTCATTGAAGTCTTTGGAAATTAATGCATTTCAAGTCTACATGTACATGGTTTTGAATGGTGGCATTACTTTTAATGTTTTTCTTTTAAAGTAGTTTTAACTCTTGCAATGTCTAGAATATTACACCAATATAAAATATCCACCAAAAAAATAAAAGGGCACAAAGCATTTCTTTATTTATACAACAAAACAGTATTTTGATACTGTTCATTATCTGAGCAGACTCCAAAAGGGGGTCTAGACAGAGGATAGTCCATTTAATGAGGGGGGGGGAGAGTTCAAGGAGGAAAACAATTTTCTTAATTTTCTAGTTATCCTCCCCCACTTTTCCATATCATAAATGGCGACATGAGTGAGGGGAATAACAGAAAAACAGGGGGAAATGGTTTAACTTCTTCAACCCCCTTCCTCCCTGTAAAATGTACTATCCTTCTCTGTTAAGCGCCCCTTTGTGGCCTCTTCCTGGATAATGGAATAGTATCAACTTTGAATTGTCGAAGGCTTTCATGGCCAGAGTCACTGGGTTGTTGTAGGCTTTTTGGGCTGGATGGCCATGTTCTAGAAGCATTCTCTCCTGACATTTTGCCTACATCTAGGGCAGGCATTCTCAGAGGTTGTGAGGTCTGTTGGAAACTAGGAAAATTGGGTTTATATATCCGTGGGACTTTTCTTTGAAAACATTAAATTTCCCAAAGCCTGTTACATTAAAAAAAATATTTGCCTGATGATAGAAGGACTTGTAGGAGAAGGCTATGCTAGCTTCCCTTGGGAATGACATTCAGGAGGCTAGAAGCGAGCACCGAAAAAGGCCTTCCTCTAAGTTTCTTTATTCATTAATGATGTGTTTTCACCAAATATTGGAGCACTATGATCCTTTTAAAACCACAACTGAGAGGTTAGCTTCCCCCCCCTTCCCAATCTTTATTACTCGAAGCAAATGTTTATTTTTTTTTGTTTTGGCATGAATGGCAGCTATTTGTGCTGTGCTTCTGATGCAAATAGTCTCATCAATAGATATCTCTCTTTTGGGACCCCCCCCCCCCCACACACACTTACAGCATTACCTTATGAATGAATGAAAAGTGCAAGGCAAAGAGCAAATTGTCCCACTTAGCCGCTTGCAGGATTGTTAAAAGGTGCAGTGGATTCCAATTTTAAATCACATGCCCTGGAGAAATGATTATAGGCAATGACAGAGTGACCTTTAAAGCTTCATGTGGGCCTGGCATTAAGACACATGCTTGTTAGTTCAGTATTAAGAACAAAAAGCATTTATCCTCTGCAATTAGTGGGTGTCAGTATGTGCTGGATGATAGCTTCATTGCACAGAGGTAGTTACGAATGCTTAATTGTTCAGCAAAGTGCAATAGGGCACTTCAATATTCTTTTAAGTATTATTTTTTAAGCTCATATCTATCTGTAGTAAAATAATGTCTGCTTATTGGTTCTAAATATTAGGGTTTTGTTTTTTTTAAAGATGAAATATATGAATGATGCACACCTCTTCTCTTGGCAATGGTTTTCCAATGGTTTTTCTCTTTGTCATATTAATATGGTGAACAAGATGGACACTCCTCCTTGCCTTTACAAGCATCTTGAAAGAACTTAGATATCACCTGCAGTCCCTTTCCTCTGCCTCAGTTCTCACGAAAGTCCACTGCAACAATTTCAACTCCCTCAGCCATGGGAACATTTGGGACTACGTACTTGAACATGAGTCCTTTCAAAGGCTGGAGCAGCGAGAATGCAACTTCCAAGAGCTGACTAGCCCTCCTAAAAATCACACCACAATTATAACACTATGATTCTACTCAGGGGCAGATCTAACGTTACGCAAACTATGCGGCATGTGCAGTTGGTGCGGCGCGCCTCCTCCAGACCGCAGATGCGAATCGCTGTACACGAGGGCGAAAAGGAGGAGTGTTTTGCAGCCGGAGACGGAGGTTCCATTTATACAGGTTCCTTGTATTTATTATGTAATTTTCCGCAGATTTGCACATTGTTTATTGGGACGCTTTAATTATTGGAAATATATCATGAAGCAGCCCTGATTAAGCCCATGGTGTTTGCGGGGCAAACGGCATAATGGGCCCATTAATATTTAATATACCATCGGCTCAACCCAGCTCAATCCATCCAGTGGTCACCAAATATTATTATTTATGAAAATAAACCCATTGCTTTCGTTGGCGACCACTTCGGAGATTCCCGGAGATTTGCTTCTGGGTGCCCATTACCTCCTGATTCTGTGTTCTCCGCACCTCCCTGTTGAGCTGGATTATAGTAAAGACTCTCACCCATTTGGAAACACTTTGAACTATTGGCAAACTCTTCTAAACAGTGACACTATCTCGTGGATTTCCATATAATACGAATTATCATAGGCACGGGTACTTACACCGTTTACAGCCTTATGTTGAGCTGGTTCATTAAGAGACGCTACCCCATTAGGGAACACCCAACATTGTCGGTGATTCCCCTCAACAGTGGCGCATTTGCAGGAATTTCCATTTAATCTGAATTATTGTCGTCATTTATATTGAATCATGGAACCAGTTTGCAACTACCTTGAGCATCAAGACTTGAGCTCACAAACAACATCTATAGCCTTTTTACATTTATGAACTGAACTTTATTGTGTTAATTACATCTAAATAACCCCCAGTCTGTTGTTTTGAAGTTTCCTATTGCTGCCTGGATGCAGGACTTTCCCCCACTGGAATACGGTAAAAACGTGAGGTATCTGCGCATTATCATAGACTCCAGACTTTACAACAAAATATTGCTACATTGCAACCTTTGATAGTGTGTATTAAGTGTGTATTTGTGGAATTCATGTCTTTATTATATCATAAACTTATAAATATTATTATTAATTCCAGTTCAGATGACATTTGATGCATTATTTGATTAGATTTCATTGTGGAGGACTATTGATATATATCTGAACGATTTGCATTTACCTTTTTGTCCTGTTTTGTGGTGCTAGTTTAGCTTACAGCAACCTCCCGGTGTTTTTGTGTAACAAGATCAAACCACAGGTCAGTGACCAAGTGGTAGAACAGAAATCTACCAGCACCACCTTCTAAGTTCTCCTCTCCATGGAGGACTGAAACCAACATACAACAGTGTCTCCAAATCCCATCCCAGACCAGTGAAATATATTTGGGTTCATGGTATCAAAATTTGCTTAGATGTCTAACAGAATCAATAGTGAAATGCCCCCCTCCTGTCCAGTTGCCTGCATAGGTAATCTACCGAGAAAATCAAAGCTGCTTCAGTCGAAGAGCCAGAATGGAAACTAGACTGGAATTGATCTGGATAACCAATTTTATACGATAACATCTGGAACTGGGATGCCACCATGCATGCCATTACTATGCCCCCAAAAAGGAATGTTGAAGACTAACCAGTAGTTATCTCATAAAGTCGGGTTCAGAAATATATTTTTCCAGTTACCAGTATGTGACTTAGCCACCTCAAAACCATTGTGAATGGTCAAGGAAACCCTCACTCCACTTATGTTCACCAGAAATCAGGTGCTCTTCCAACAATATTTCACCTAAACTGTCTTGTTAACATCCCATGGTATCCTTGGAATTGGAGCTTAGAGAAGTACATTTAGAATTCTAAGTCGGAGATTTCTGGTGCTTTACCAACCACATGCCTTAGGATTTATGTCAGTTAAATGGAAATATAGTGCTACATTTTTGTAGTGTGAATAAACAAATTAACAATTAAAACAAATTGAACATTATCAATTAGCACAAATTATTTAGCCTTTGTACCTTTTCTCTTTATGTATGAAACAACCTTTTCTATGCATTGTGCATTAGCTACAGTCTTGTTATCATATCTGAAATACATATCTGTATAATTTGGATGTAGCCTGTCATTGCCTAGCAGGCAACAAGAATGCAATTTGTTATTAGGGAGGTTAGTGAGCAGATATTTTTGTTTCTGGGGTAAAAGAAAAGATTATACCTTGCCTTTTCCATGTTTACTAACTGGATGGGCAGTTCAGTCTTTCTTTAACACTGGTGGTGTGTTGAAGAAAGGGCAGTGGTGGTTGTGTGTCTGCTACCCATAACATGAGAGCCTAATGTTATTTCAGTACACATATCCACTTTCTCCAGCTTTTCAATAAGTATTTTTGTGCTAGTTTACCTCTAGTATAAATTAAAAGTGTGTACAGCTCTTGGACAAGGGCTTCTGTTTCTTGTAAATTTTAGATTCAGCCTGTTTCTTAGAATCATAATTCATTAAGATATTTAATAAGACAGCTTCCTTTAGCAAAATTACAGATGGAGCTACAAGACATGATAGAGCAGCATAATTGGCTGAAGAGGCTTCATGTTAGGGAAGGAAAAAAATAAAGCAGGAGTTGTTTAATTTCACACACCTTTTGAAGAAAATATAATTAGAGACCTAATTGGTACAACACCCAGGAGACTGAGGAAAATGCCATGGTTTTAACTCGGTGCATCTAGAAACATCTCTTTGATATAATGCTGTGTATAATAAGCACAATTAGAAGTAGTCAGTGGGTTAATTCTGTTTTGGTTTGGAAACATAATATTAAGCACTGCGCAACTAAATGAAATAAGGAGGAGTATTATAGGGGATGCATTGTACAATGAAGCAAGCTGAGGCATGACGTCCACATTACTTATGCTTGGTAACAGGTTAGGAATCAAAATAATGAAGCAAGTTGCCAAGAACCTTGCTTGCATGCTGGGTGCTTTGCTTAGGAAGACACAAAGGGCATACCTTCAACTATTAGATGTGTTGGCTGATGCCTTATATAAGTCAATGGCATTTTAATGTGTGTCTATCTAATCTTTTCAAGGATGTCAGCTATTACTCTTCCATGAGACTGAAGGACATATTATTCCTTTCTTGCTCATCAAAGTGATTGTGTAGACAGAGAACAGTGACAAATACCAATGACTGGCTTCCATCTCTAGAATAACACTGAGCTCCTGCTGTCATGATATAGCTAAATACACAGCAATGCAAACAATTATCTGCCACATAATCCATTGCCTCAAACAACACGCCCCCTCAAATGTTACTGTAGATCCTCCTTTCTTCACAGAACATTGCAAAGATGTGCAACAAAAATAAAAATCAGATTTATTTAGCAAACCATAACTATTTACCTCTATCAGGTGGTCATAATTCTATGTTAATGAGTATACTCATTAGAAAACTTCTATCACAATCATATTTGTAACCTATACATAGCAAAGTTGATTGCCGCATGTTATGCTTTTATTTGTTGCTATGTATCCTAATTTGTTTTCATCATGTCTGTTATAGTTTCTGTGCCAAAAACGTTTGAGTCTGTGAAGCAGAAAAGGCACTATTAAAAAGTTGTGAAGTGACATAAATTACATTAGTACTAATCCTACTATATGTACTACAAAACCATAGTTTCGCTAATGAATACATTAAAACATTATTGGGTTTCGTAAGGTAACTTAATAGGACAAATGATAAATAAATTACCGATAACTAGCAAAACCAATATGATTTTCTTTATATGAACTATTATTTTACAGTTTAAAACAGGCGTGAGAAGTCATTAAATTAAACCTAAATCAAACCATTTGTGAAATGGGAATGGTAACATTACGGTAAGACTGGGGGGAAATAAGGAATGTATTGCAAGAGGGTTCACAGAGCTATATTGGGGGGGAGTTGGGAAGACAGACAGGTTCTTATTGATTTTGTCCCCATTTAGGGGGAGGCAGGTTCTGTCCACCATCTGCAAGTAATTCTCATTTTAATGGAACATTACACCTGGAAATATCCCTTGGCAAAATAACTTTACCTTGAATTTTGTAGTTGTCCTTAAGAAAAGCTCATACATACACTTACTTGGTGGCAGAGTGGTACCATTTTCGGCTTCTTGGGTGTAGGAAACAGACCAAAACCCTTGCTCACTATGTGATCTTGGGCAATTGCTGAATGGCTAAAATTCCATATAAAAAGTTTATTGGAAAGTCCATAATTTATTGTAAATTCCAGTGCACCATAACCTTATTGCAAAGGTAAAAATGATGCCACCTCTTTTGACAAAATGTGGATCTCTATGAACATAGAGCACACTTGAAAACCATAAGTCAAGAATGGTATGACCTTATGAGAAGTCAAACCTTAAGACAAGTGATATTCATAAAACATTAATGTAATAGTATCACAGGTAGCTCAGCTGTTAAACGGAGGAACCATGTCTTTAAATGGCCAAGGATAAAGACAGGCCGCTACAAAAATATATCTGGTTAGCAGAGGATGTTTGTTTTAAGTAGAATTTGCACTTGTAATTGTTGTTGCCGAAAATTATATACACTCCCTTAAAACCTCTTATTTAAACATGCACCCAAGAAACAAAATAAAGTAGTCTTCTTTGAAAAATAACATATCTTGTTTACTAACAAACTTGTATTCAGTATACAGGCACATAGTCTTTTAAGTGTCTGTAAGCCTATCTGTACTCACTCAAGTCCATGAGCACACACATCCACCTCCAAAGCGATCTGAAACCAAACTTATCTCATTGAAGTCCATAAGCATACATCTACCTCACTGAAGTCCAAAAGCAAACTGAACACAAAATGCACATGCTGAGTACAATCACATCTATAACTCCATATCAAGGAAGTAAGTCAAACTGACAAATCAACATATACATAGAATGCAGGCTAACACTTTAAAATAGTAGAGGCTTGGAAGTTAGCTATTTCCAATAAATTTCTGGAGGAAAGAAAGGATACACACGCACACACGCGCACGCACACACACACACACACACAATGGTCTTGTTTGTCCTATTTGCACAAACTTCAAATTATGAAACTTTCCAAATCATTAAGTATACCTAATGAGAGCAGCTAGGTTTCCAAGGTCTCAGTGCCCAGACCCTCTTCTCCAGTTCTTAAAGCATGGGGAGAAATCCCAGAGTTAAGGCATTGTCTTAAAATTGTTGTGTGTATGTGTAGGCTTCAGCCTCCTTCATATGTATATACATGCACAATCTTCATTGGTTAGTCTTGATTTTTTTTTAGTTGAGTGGCCTGTGCAATTGTAGTATCATGCTTTGTGTAACATTCCTCGTTGTCTAATCTTGATCCCCCCCCCCCCTTGGTGGTCTTTGTAACTGTTGATCATGTCTCAGTCCCACCTCCATCTCAAGTACAGTTGGTGGGAATGAGAGAGAGGGCCTTCTCCATGATCACCCCCGTCTCTGATAGTCCATCCTTAAAGATATAAAGATGGCCCCTTCCGTTCTCTCCTTCAAAAAACAAGTGAAAAGTTAATTTTGCTCATTAGCATATGAAGAAGAGGAGGATTAGATGATGAGAGACTGCTACCAGACCTAGAATTGAAAACTACTATTGTATTTGGGTTTCATTAGACCTTGTTAGCCCAGTTAACATCATTGGCTACAAAACCAACCCACATATCTGAGTGAACCTTTGTTGGCTCCTATAAATCAATGTGGCTCTTTGGTGTTTTATGTTTAGATTTTATGTTAGATATACAGTAATTGTTTAGATAGGTTACTTTTTATTTGATTTATATATGTCATGTTATTTGTTATTTTCACATGTGCAGTTATTTTGGGATACTATGGCTACATTTGTTATTGTACTGAGGCATTGAATGTTTGCCTTTTTTTGTTTGTTGGAATCCACCCCGAGTCCCCTCGGGGAGATAGGGCGGAATATAAATAAAGTTATTGTTGTTGTTGTTGTTGTTGTTGTTGTTATGTTTAGTGACATCACCAGGACTGGATGAGAAATGCCCTCCTGGCCACACAGAAGAGTGGGTGAACTGGGAGGTGCTGAACAGGCTGTGCTCTGGCACCATAACATGCAGAGCGAACATTAAGAAATGGGGCTACAAAGTGGAATCCATGATATGTGAGTGCGGAGAAGAGAAAACCACAGATCACTTACTACAATGCAACCTGAGCCCTGGCACATGAACAATGGAGGACTTATCACAGTGACACCAGAGGCACTTCGAAGGGCCAGCTTCTGGTCAGAGGACATTTAGCATAATACCAAGTTATTTTAACTTTGTGTTTTTAAATGCATTTTAACTGTGTCCTCAACTTGCTTCTGACATGATAAATAATTAAATAAAATACCAGGATTTGCCTTTTATGGCATCACTTCTGTAACATCACCAGGGCCTGCCCCCTCTGACATAGGTGGCTAATGCTATCCTTAGTTTTTAGCATTTAAAGGCCAGAGTCTTGAATACCTTTGGTGTGGCAGCCCGCATAACGTCTGAACAATGAACAGGCACACACTGTTTGAAATATTGAGTTCTGGGACACTCAAATCATATACAAAGCTTCTATATTTTCTTAACCTCCCCAAGATGAAGAATAACTGGAACTCACACTAAAAGAAGAAATCAAATTATAGACCTGACTACCATTCTTATGATGAATTTATGTAGCACATAGAATGTATATCCATTTTCATTTCTCTCATAGTCAAATAATATATCATTTTTGAATAAAATGAAATAGTGTCCTTGAGAGGGGAACAGCAAAAGTTCCCATATTTTACTGCTTATGGTCCCTCCAGAGAATTCCATTTTAAAGTGAACATGCTGACATGAAGTTAGAAAATCTAGCTTAATGACAGGAAACTAACTGTTTATAATAACCAGGCAGTGGTTTTCACCCATTTCTTGTCTTTCCTCATCTCGTCTCTCCTTACGTTTACACTATCCTTTTATAGTTGACCATGCCCAATTTGTAGTCCTAGCCATTGGTTTTATTGAACCTTATCTGATGGAGTTATAATTGCAATTGGTTAAAAAATTATTGTTGTGTTTTAGTAGGATCTTTGTGTTTTATGATGCTTTTATTTTAATCTGTTTATATGATTTTCTTCTTGGCAATTGAATGTTTGGCCTTACATGTTGGAAACCGCCTTGAGTCCCTTCGGAGAGATAGAGCAGTATACAAATAAATAATAATAGTAATAATAATCTCTTTTTTCAGGAATGCTTAGTAGACTGCTGCTTGGCTGTGTCATTTGAGGCTTGGGAAAACGTATTGCTTCATAAAAGTTCAAGTAGAAACCGCTAGAGTAGAACCATTTGAAATATACTATGTACTTTGTAATTTCATTACAAAAGTCCTTTGTGTATACATTAGAAATAAAGGTTGGGTAGTGTTTGTTTGTTTTGCTTTGCTTTTACTAACTCAAAATTCATTAAATAAATTTATGAGTGTATCTTGAAGGAACACCTTTTAATCTATGAAGTGACACACCACATTTAATACAAGAGAGAAGCATACTATTCCGTTTTCTGGAAGCTGGAACAGAAAAACTGAATTAAACACATGGTTATATATTTGTGCTTTGTTAGAAATACTATGGTCTTACTAAATTGGAATTTAATGTATTTTGTGGTAATTGAATTGACAATTGTTCCTTTGCTTGTGTCAAGAACACAAAAGTTCCAGATAAAATGGGAATTTTTTAAAATTTCTTATAAAATTCAGTTTGAAAACAATGTTTCACTAGAATTATATAGTTATAATTATAAGCAATATATTTGATAGTGCATACCATATATACGCATCTATAAGTCAACCTTATACATAAGATGAAGGCAGGTTTTGGAGGCAAAATAATGGATTTTGATATGACCTATGGACAATACAAGGGCCATTCCACAAAGAGGGGAAAACATCTATGCCATATCAGGGAGCCAGCTGCCTTTGGCCTCCACTACCATTTATCTGCCCTCACGCTCAAAAAGAACAGAAATTGTGCCAAGGCCGAGAGAGTATGACGTATAGGGGCTTCTTTTAGTTTTCCCTAGAATAGACTAACTTCTTGCCTTTAGCCACTCTATTCAGAGGAGAAGAAGATTCCTTTCCGATGAGAGTTAAGGCTGTGTATTCATTTTGACCTGTGGATAAGTGGGCCTAGGATTTTGGACTTAGTTTTTTGTGAGGCCGCTCCAAATCTCCCGTAAGGATCGCGCGCAGACTGTCAGTCGATCCAACGAATTTATTGAAGGTACAACACTTGTAAAACCAAAGCAGTGTCCCGACACCCAAACACACCTTTTATACTCAAACTCTCCCCCTCCCTTCACCTGCAACGTCCGGGAGAGGTTGCATCATACCCCCTGACTCAGCAGTCCTAGTGTCCAGTGGATATTACATCATATCCCATCTGAGTCAGCATTCTGCGTGCCAGTGTCCAATGTCCAGAGGGAGCCACGTCACATCCTCCCTGACTCAGCAGGAATCCCCCGTTGGCTCTTGGGAGGTTACATCATCCCCAGGGGAATCCCCAGGGTCACCTCAGTCTCTCGCATGCTAGGTCAGACTGCGAGTTCCCTTAGCCTCTCCAAGGCTAAGAACCTCCAGTTCTGACAGTTTTTGTTTTACTAAAACTTCTAGTCTGTTTTAATTTCATTTATTTAGAGTTAAACCATTTGCCCTATGGCTTGGAATTGGGAACTGTGCATAACAGTTTCTGTACATATCCTACTTTAACACTAGCTGATTCTTCCACTGTCATTTTCAGACCTGGTATGTTCCCATTTTAATAGTGGAAGTTGGTAGCTTAAATGTTAGTAGGGCAGTGAAGCTGCTATGGATTTTAATCTGAATTTGAAAGGAGATATTTAAGGTGTAGAAATTACTTTTTGGAATAGAGTTACTACTTTGGACAATCCCCTTAAATTTTAACTGTAAGCCAATGCAGATTCGCTGCTTTAAAGATATGGAAGCCATCAGCTGCCACTACATTCTGATATTTTAAACTATTTCTTGGTTGAAAAGGTATGAAGATTGACTTTGGGTGTAATAATATTCACCTTTCATTTTTGTAAAAAGAATATATATATATATATATATATATATATATATATATATATATTGTATCCAATTCTTTATTATTTGGACCTTATTTTCTTCTGATTGCTATCACATATGTTGGACTATCTTTTTGAAGCCTATATTTTGTTTTTCCAAATTTCCTTGTCTCTGTTTGTCATTTCACCAATCTGACAATTCATGCTCTTGTGAAGGGATTTCTGTATATCCTTGTAACCAGCATTCCTACACTATTGCTGTTCTGTAATTTTTAAATGTTAATTTTAGAGCAGTTTTGTAATTCCAGCTTGAAAAACACACACAAAAGATAAAATATAATGATAAACTATAAGAGAAATGTCAAAATGTTGCAGGAATTAGTTTTACCCATCAAAGGGGTGTGTGTGTGCATTGGCATCATACAAAGATGACTGTCCAGCTGCAACGTCAGTTTGCCTGTCTTATGTGATAAAGTCCTTGGCCATCTTGTAAGTCAAGGTCAAGCATCCTGTGGCTTTCCAGATATGTAAGATAGAAAAGTCCACCAGCTGTTACTAGGCAGGCAAGACTGAATAATGATAAAAATTGTAGGCCAACACACCTGGAGGGTCATAACTTACACACCCCATTATAGATTGTGCTGGACTTGTAGAAAAGGTTCCTAAGTGCATTGATTTGATTTCCTGAATCTATGAAAATAGGAATCTATATCACCTGGACCAACACATGTGCTTAAATAGAATTGCTAGCTCTTCCTTCTCTTCCAATTGTTAAGGCGCTAGGGCTCAATGTTATACACTACAGTATATTAATTTAGTAGTTATAAAAACCATCTAAAATAGGCACAGCTCAGCAGGAAGCTCTTGGAGCCAATCTCTGAACAGATCTAATGGACTGGCCCTGCGTCCCATCTCTCACTTTGTTGCAATCTCTAATGGATAATATTATACAAAATTGAGATTGTGTAGTCCATAAAATGGCATAAACACCACTATGAACTTAAATTTTGTGTCGTTTCTCAGGATCATTGAGTATGTGGATAGTATTGGTTCATTCACTTAGATATGGTGAACGAATCAGGGATCACACAATTAAAGTGATAATATCGCTAGCCGATAAAAGTTTGATTTAGGACAGGAAAGACACCAATAGAAGGAGAGAGAAAATTGACACTTTTCTTGACTTCAGTCTAATCTAATTTGATGCCTGTTTCTTATTTCAAAGGGGATAGGGAGAGAATACAGAAGAGCTTTGCACTAATATATAGTTGCACAAGTTTTAGTTCTGGCCCCAAATATTTGTGCTGATGCTTATTGACCTTATGGGAACATCTTAAGACCGATGTATTGAAGTAAGCCAAGCCATGGTCCCAAGGATATATGAGCATTTCTTCATCTTTTCTTTTTTAAAAGCTATGGCAAATAATTAAAGTTGAAGTAGATGTACAAATCTATGCTACTCGTCAACACAAGTTACATTCAGACTCCAGCATGGATATTTGCATTGTAATTTGCATTGAAATTGGCACTATCTGTTATGTAAATAACTAGGGGCATCGTTATTAATTATGTAAACAGCATTTCCAGCATAGCAGACATTTGTCACCTGAGATGATCACCATCATTTGTTTAATAGTAGCATTGACCCTGGTTAGTTAAGGTTCTTTCTTTTCAGAAAAAAATGGTAGAATACTGAGGAAAATAGATACAATCCTTAATCAAAAACCATAGACTAGAAAAAACAGCGTGCAAGTTAATAAATAGGAAGATAGTTCCACTATATGATACAGCTTTTGTGTGGCTGATCTCTCCTATGGTTTTCCTTATTTTTGGTACAGGGAGTGATAGAAATAGATCAAAAACAACTTGCCATTCATTTTCCTGTTCATTACCTGATGCAAAGGGCCCTTGGTATCCACTGGAGTTTTGGTCTAGGACCCACAGTGGATGCTCAGGTCTCATTAAATACAATAGCATAGTAAAATGGTATCTCAGATAAAATTCTACAAGCAAGGTTTGCTTTGGGGGGGGATATATGAGTATTTTCAAGCTTTGGAATCTATGGGTATGGAGAGCCCATTGTAATGTTCACTTAGCAGAGCAGATGAAAAACAACAGTCTTTTCATGTACTTTTCTGAGATTGCTTGCCTCTTATCATTGAAGACTCCTTTGTGGTGTCCTGATCTCCTTTTCAAAGCCTTGAAAAGCTAATTTAGTTTAATTAGCAGTGGAGAACATTAAAAAAATATACACCCTGTTTGTACAGAATTGTGAGGCGATGTCACAAAGCCTTTTCTTCCTGTGATAATAATGCTGTACCCTTTGCATTGTGTGACTTCATTTCAAAAAGCACTTAATATTCAGATTCCTGAGGCTAAAAGCTGATTGAAGAATTGTTTTCAGGTAGACTTGAGAGGGCTTGGAATAAGCCTTGGGGGTGTTATGTAGAATACTGCATGTGTGTGTGTGTGTGTGTGTGTGTGTGTGTGTTAAACACTTGGAGTGTTTATTTAAAACATTCAACATGGATGCTCAACTCTGCTGGTGCTGCTGTTACTCAAAGCAAGGCAACCACCTCAGGCAATGCTTTGACAGTTCCCCACACATTCCCTTCAGCTAAAGCAGTGGTTCTCAACCTGTGGGTCCCCAGATGTTTTGGCCTCCAATTCCCAGAAATCCTAACAGCTGGTAAACTGGCTGGGATTTCTGGGAGTTGAACCCAAAATACATGAGGACCAATAGGTTGAGAACCACTGTTAAAACTTCATCCCACAAAGTCTTCACTTATTTCCCTTAAACTATGCTGCTGTTCCCTAAATGGTGCTGAAATATAATTTCACGTGCCAATTCCATTCACTTTCCTGTGAGGAAATGGATTGAGAGTTGGGAGCTTGTCCTTTGCCTCAAAATATCTTGGGCCAGCTTTTAATACAAGCTATTTTTCTACAAGTTCTACAATATTAATTCCCTTCCCAAAATATGAGGAGTGGTGCTGGAAAGAATGTGATGTTAGGCTTCAGGTGATTATCTTTGTAGTAGCTGGAGAGATTTTTCAAGGCATTACTAAGTTAGATTTTGACTGTTTTGTTTGTGATGTTAGGCCAAAGTCATCAGTATATATAAAGCTCTTTATGAGAGGTGGCTGTGGTTAATCGTTAGTAAGGATGTTAAACAAGGTGGGTGCAAGAACGCTGCCTTAGGGTAAACCAGTGCTGTCCAACTTCTTCCAGCCCAAGGGCCGGAAGAAGTGTCACTGATCACCTGGGGGGCCGCAGGTGATCAGTGAGCGGGGGGCGGGGCCGATAGCGGGGGCGGGGCGGGGGCGGGGCCAGCTGACTTCCTCCTCCTTCGCCCCTCCTCCTCCCCCGCGAACGCGCCGCGGTGCGGGGAAGGAGGAGGGCGAAGGAGGAGGAGCCAGCTGTCTTCCTCCTGCCTCTATCGCCCCTTCTCCCTCTCGGCAGCGCCGTTGCGAGGTAGTTTGCAGCGGCGCCGCCGAGAGAGGGAGACGGGGGTGATACAGGCAGGAAGAAAGACAGCTGGCCCCTCCTCCCTGTAGCGCCGCCTTGTCCCTTTCTCGGCGGCGGCGCTGCAAACTGCCTCGCAACGGCGGCGCCGAGAGCGGGACGGAGGGGGCGATGCAGGCAGGGAGGAGGAGCCAACTGTCTTCCTCCTGCCTGGATCGCCCCTCCATCCCCTCTCGGCGCCGCCGCTGCGAGGCAGCAGTTTGCAGCGGTGCCGCCGAGAGAGGGAAGGGGCGATCCAGGCAGGAGGAAGATAGCTGGCCCCTCCTCTCTGTAGCGCCGCCTTGTCCCTTTCTCGCCGCCGCCGCTGCAAACTGCCTCACAACGGCGGTGCCGAGAGAGAGGACGGAGGGGCGATTCAGGCAGGGAGGAGGGGCCAGCTGTCTTCCTCCTGCCTGGATCGCCCCCTTCTCCCTCTCTCGGCGGTGCCGTTGCGAGGCAGTTTGCAGCGGCACCGCCGAGAGAGAGAGAAGGGGGCGGTGTAGGGAGGAGGAAGAGAGCTGGCTCCTCCTTCCTGTACCGCCCCTTTCTCCCTCTCTCAGCGGCGCTAATGCAAACTGCATCGCATCGGTGCCGCCGAGAGAGGGACGGAGGGGGCGATACAGGCAGGGAGGAGGAGCCAGCTCTCTTCCTCCTCCCTGCCCCGCCTCCCCCTCCCCCCGGCCGCCATCTTTTAAATAAAAAAATCGATTTTTTAAAAAATTTAAAAATGGCGGCTGAGGGCATAGGTGGGGCCGTGTCCAACAGGCTACGGAGCCGGATCCGGCCCCGGGGCCGCCAGTTGGACAGCCCTGGGGTAAACCATTCTTTTGCCTCCATCTATTTTTCCTGCCTCAAAACTCCACATAAATGTGGTGGTTTTCTAGGAGGGCCTGGACAGGTTTTTTTTTTTGTAAAATCATAGTCCCGGGTAATATGGTAAATTTATTTATTTATTTACATCATTTATATTTAAACTCTGTAAACTTTGTCCGGTTAACTTCATTGAAATTATATCTTCAGCAGGAAGGGACACTTTTTGGTCTTACAGCTGCATATGCTTGGCAGCATATTGGTCTCTGTTGAGTATCTCTCCATATGGTGCTTGAGAATAGCTGCTTCTAAAATTACTCCTGTCATATGGCATTCCACAAGATGGCATTCTAACCTCAATGCTACTCAACTTTTTAATGAAATCATTGGGAAAGATCATCTGGTGGCATGGGGCTGATGACACCCAAACATTGCTCAATGCCTTCAAAAACAGCCTAAACTAAAGACAGCTGTGTCATCTCTGAATGAATGCCAGGAAGAGGTCATGGGTTGGATGAGGAAAAACAAACTGAAGATGAATCCAGACAAGATAGAGGTGCTTACTGTCAAGAGCCCTAACCAGGGTTTGAAGGTGTGTCAACCATCCTGATGGTTGAAAGATTCTGTTCACTGCTTGTGAGTGCTTCTGGATCTGTCACTCCAAATGACACCTTAGATAGATGTCATATCCAGGAGTGTCTATCATCCGCTTCAGTTGTTACAGTATACCATATGTGCCCTTCCTAAAACTGGAGGATCTAAAAGTGGTAGCACATGCATTAAGGCTGGTCTTCTTCAATGCACTGTGCATTGGAATACCTTTGTACAAAGATTGGTAGCTCCAGTCAAAACATGGCAGTTGGAGTGATCACTGGTGCATTGAGGAATAACACGTACACCTACAGTATATTAAAAAAATGCAAATGGCTGCCGATTCGTTTCCAGGCAAAGTGCAAAGTATTGGTTTACCTTTAAAGCTTTAAGTTGAGGCTCAGTCTACTATGGGATCCCCACTTGCTCGATAATCCACCTCATGCACTCAAGTCCTCTGGGATTCCAGTTAGACAGGACTCGGTTGACAATGGTTACCCAGAAGACTTTTTCTTCAGCCACCCCACATTGTGGAATGACCTGCTGGAAGAGATTAGATAGCTTAATACGCTGTCTGAATTAATAGTAGCACTAAATACTAGTCTCTTCTTGCAAGCCTATCCTGATTATTTAAAATTATGAATCTTTCATTATTAATTTAAAATTATGTACTGAATATACGTATGAGTGTGTGTTCTTTTAAATTGATGTTTAACTGGTTTTCATATTATGTGTTTTAAACTGATGTTGTATTTTAATATGTTCCCTGCCTCAATCCTTGGGGTGAGGCAGGTCAGAAATAAATAATATTATTATAGTTCTTGCTATTCTTATTTCTGTTACCTTCAAGTGTTGTGAATGATGCTCCCTGGTCAACAATACTATTTCAACTGCCAGTATGATTGGTTTTGGAGATGAAAGGGAGAAGGGAGGTGTCAAGTGGTCCTTTGTGCCAGGCACGACAGTTTTGGAGTCATCCCTTTTTCAACTGTATGATTTGGGAAATGGGATTTAAAATAGTGTGTCAGAGGTCGACTGCATCCTTTGTATTCATAGTGTGTAAAAGTTTACCTATTGTTCACAGACCTTTGAAAGCAACCTGATTTTTATCACTGTTTTGTATATCTTGTGAACAGTAATCTCACTTTGTATGTTGAAATAAAATTAGCTATGGCATGACAAAGAGACAAGGACAATGGAAACAAAACCTGAAACATAATAGGGAAACAAGATTGCATGCATTCGATGGACTAGAAAAGAAATACTATTGAGGCCACAATAGAATGCTAATAATAGAAATAATACTCAATAGCCAAATGGTTCGTAATAGTTCTCATAAAAAATATTGCATTTAATGGGGTGAGGGGGAGAGGATTTTCATGTTTGTGGTATTCAGAATGGTATGAATGTCTTGGGGACTTCTGCGAGGCTCAGGAATAAAAGAAAAGGCATCTAAACAGAAAAGCAAATGCAAATTAAACTCCAAACCTCATACTAGGAGCATTAGAATACACCATTGTCTTCTTTCTTTCTTTCTTTAGTTTAGTTTCTGCCCCTTTGCCAACCTATATGGGTGGTGTTGGCTGGAGGATTGGGGGTTGTAATCCAGGCATGTAAATTCATCAAGCTCTGTCCATATTTCTATCAGGTACTGCTTCCACATTTTGGATGAGACTTGGGCAAAAGCTCTTCAGCTGTATCCCTGGTGGTGCAATGGGTTAAACCTTTGTGTCAGCAGGACTGAAGACCGACAGGTTGCAGGTTCAAATCCAGGAAGAGAGCAGGTGAGCTCCCTCTGTTGACTCCAGCTCCTCACGTGGGGACATGAGAAAAGCCTCCCACAGGGATGGTAAAACATTAAAAACATCTGGGCATCCTCTGGGCAATGTCCTTGCAGACAGCCAATTCTCTCACACGAGAAGTGACTTGCAGTTTCTCAAGTCACTCCTGACATGAAATAATATAAAGCTGTGGAATAGGCTGTCTCGGAAGATGTTTGACTCTCCTTCAAATAGGGGTTGTTTGAGCATCTTGCTTCAAACATATTTGAAAGAACTCTTCGAATCTCACCTCATTTTGAACTTTAACTTTCCTTACACTATTCCTGCAAGATTGGCCAACTCACCTTTATCTATACTTGATTGTTCATACTTATTTCCATTCCTTATACATGCTCTTTTTTTTTCAGAACTGTTTGCAAATTGAAACAAACTCAAGTTCCTTCTTATGACTTGACCTTGGCCACTTGCTTAACTATATCAACTGCAGCCTTGTGTGGTATATACAATCCTGGTTTGTTTTCAAAAGAGGAAGAATGATGCCAGATCTGACAATAAAAATTAATTGACAATAGAAATAAGTATGGTCATGGAAAAGAGGGAAGGTAAAAGCATATCATTGCCATCATCATCATCAGGACAGTAGTGAGGGAGACTCAGAGCCCAGTGATAGCCACCAAGGAGGTCTTTTTCTGTGTCCCCAATGATGGTGGTGGGACTGAGAGATCACAGAGCCTGGGCAGGTTCATATATGATTTGCCAAATCTTGAACCTGAACCATGGTTATACTCAGAATTTTGAATTGCACCTGGTAACAAACTGGCATTTGGTGATGCTGTTGTAACAAGGGAGTTGTGTGCTTCCTCTTGCCAGCCCCAGTTAAATGTCTGGCTCTTTGGGCCAATGAAATTTATGAATAGTCTTCAAAAGCAGCCCCAAATAGAGCATGTTATAGTAATCCAAAGAGATAGGCATATACCACAATGGTCATCTCAATGAATAGGCACAGTTGGCGCACAAGTTTTAAATGTTCAACTGCACTCCTGGCCACTGCAGACACCTGGGCCTCCAGGTTCAATGCTGAGTCCAGGAGTACGCCCAAACTGCAGACCTGTGTCTTCAGGGGGAGTGTAACCTTGCCTAGCACAAGTTAACTCCTATTCCTTGATCTGCATTACAGCTGACAAGGAGCATCTTTGTCTTGTACAGATTCAGTTTCAATTTATTTGCCCTGATTGATGTGCATGACACATCAATAGGCTGCTCAATAAAACGTTTAAACAAGGAAAAATAACATAGAACTGGAAAATTCAGAGAGAAATATGGATGAGGAGGTAGAAGCATCTATCTATGTAAAGTAATTCTTGTTATCAATCAATCAATCAGTTTATTTGTATGCCGCTCTTCTCACCCCGAAGGGGACTCAGTGCGGCTCACAACACAATACAATACAAAACAGTGTAGACAGTGAAGCAAAGCTTCCAAAACAAATTTAACAGGGCAAAGACAAGCTTCAAATTGTGTACGAATACACTTAACAATATTTCAAAGGCATATTATGCAAAAATATACATCCATACTAAAACATAAGTGGGCAATTAAACACAGTACAATACAATTATCATAATAATAAACTATACAGGTAACCTAAATACACAGTATAAAACTAATACACTGAAAAACTACTAAAACCCACCTAATTAATAAAACCAAAGCCGGGAATAATCAACCAGCGCCCTATAAAAATAACCTATACCCCATGCCCTCCTCCCCTAAGTAAAGGTCCTTCTCGCCTCCTCCTACTGCCATTTTCCAAAGGGACAACGGAGCTGGAATGACATTTGCTGTAGCTGGGTCCCAGCGTCTGCAGCAGGGAGGGGTGTGGCAGTGGCATGGCCCAGAGTCTTCCTCCTTTCTCCCCCTGGAGTTCTTAAAGGCAGCAGCTGGGATGGCTGTAGCTGGGTCCCAGCGTCTGCAGCAGGAAGGGGTGTGGTGGTGGCATGGCCCAGAGTCTTGCTATTATGCAGGGACATATTTGGTGGAGTGAACATACTACAGCAATTGTATTAGGATGTCAGTTCATGTTAACTCCCCCCCCCCACACACACAATTTGCAACAATCAAGGACATGGCCTCATGTGTTTGAAGAAGTGGTCTGAAACCCAAAAGAGATTATACCTTGTCAACAGTATTAGCCGTTAAGGTGTCATAAAAACTCAGTCAATGTGATCCATGTTCTCTTTCTCACTCCATGTTAAATAACCAATAATTCTATTATAATTACCAAGAAGGAGTTGATTGCCCTTATTAACTTCACAGTCTACATACTATGTGAGAAAATGTGGGGAGGGATTATCATTCTACTCTGCTTTAATACTTCCAGTGCTACACAGTTTGTGAAAAAAGGAACTGCTCATCCATGTAAAATACTCTTGAAAATCCTTTCCTTTGAAGTGGCTCGTATTGACGTAGTTCTGTGGCTCACATTGCAGAAAGGATGACTGCCTTTCTGCAATGTTTGCTTTTGAATGTCTAAGACTTGTCACAGAATGCAAATATTTTAGTACTTGTAGTCATCTGAGAACAGAGAATGGGATACAGGATATATTTATATTGTGAAGGCTTTAAAAAAATGGTCCCCATTTCAATTTTCCTTTTGGTCTCTAGAAAGAAAACATGTTTTGAAATAGATCACTGGAAATTGGCTTTTTGTTTGGCCACATTCGATTCTTTTTCTACAGGAGAGCATTAGAGCATGTTTTTACACTTTGATAAATATATTTCTTATGGTTTCATATGTTCTAGATTGGAGACAGAGACAGAGAAGTGGTTGATCATTTAAAACATACCTGGGTTTGGGCTTAGCTCTGAATGTTTAAGTGCCATAAGAAGAAATATTTCTCCTGGGCATTGAGGTAATGAATTTTATCTGTCAGTTAAACTGGTGTACATGTTCTAGCCTCAAAACAGAACCTTACATCTGCTACATTGTTCTGATGTTTATTTTCTTATAAGCCATGCAAAAACCGAATCTGCTATAAGTTGTTCCAGAAAGGTCCTCTCCCTCTTTTGTGAAGCAGGATACTGTCAAAATAAAACATTCCTTATAGATATTTGTGAAATGCTTTGCTTCAAACCCTCAAAAACCCACAAAGTAAACACATTTGCTGGAAGTAAATGCCATGGGAACCTGCTTCCACATGAATGAACTTAGAATCATGTCACCAGCATGGAAGGTGTCAGGAATACAGGCAGTCCCTTAACCAGTTTCGTGTGGGTTTAGCATATACAAATATATTATTGTCCTTTGTGCTTACCATTAAAAAGTGATATGCCACAGATTATTTTTTCACCTGCAGTTCATCTGCACACACATAGGTACAGTTTACACCAGTTCATAGCATTGTGCATGCCTTGAAGCCTTATGATGAGCCATTGAATTTCATTGGATTTTGTCAGTTCTTTCCTCAGGTTCGTAGATAATGGTACTCAAAAACAAAACATATCTATTAGCAAGAGCCAGTTTTTATGGGAACATTATATATGCCCCCTTTGGAAGACACAAATCAAGGCATAAATAAATATAATAATTATTATATTTGGTATAGATATACCTGTGAATTTGAAAAGTATACATTTGTAAAATTGAACATGCATTTCATTCAAATGACACTGAACCAAATTGGCAACTACATTATAGCCAAATTCTATTGCTTCCTTAACTAGAACTGATTGAATCAATGGAATTTATAAGTATTAATGAATTAGAATTGAGTGGGTCTCCCATAGCTGGAACAGAAAGTGTGGCATAGTGGTTTAAGAGTTGGACTAGGGACCTCATCACATGGATGAGGCTCACCATTGCGATTTGCCAGCCTCTTATAAATACTTTTAATGGTAAGCACAAAGGACAATAATATATTTGTATATGCTAAACCCACACGAAACTGGTTAAGGGACTGCCTGTATTCCTGACACCTTCCATGCTGGTGACATGATTCTAAGTTCATTCATGTGGAAGCAGGTTCCCATGGCATTTACTTCCATCAAATGTGTTTACTTTGTGGGTTTTTGAGGGTTTGAAGCAAAGCATTTCAATTGGAAATTCATGAAATTGTGGGTAATAACCAACCCTCTGTGGCAAATCAGGGCGGCAGCAGGGCAATTCTGGCACCTTAGCTGGCAGTGGACACTTCTGAATTAATCCACATTGCCACACAGCTTAATCACGTAGTAGCCCCTTGTTCTTAATGGAACATGGGGAAGCTACCATGTTGGCAGTGCAACGTTCTACCACGCTGCTGGCCCAGTTCACCCACGGAGCCCTGCAGGAAGTCAGCCTACATTGTCTGATGAGCAGCATAGGGCTCCGTGAGTGAACTGATGCAGAAGCATCCTGGGATGCTTATTTTTACATGTGTGATGAGGTCATAAGACTCTGAGAAACCAAATTTTGAGTCCCAAGTTAGCCATGGAAACCCACTAGCTGATCCTGGGCAAGTCACTCTCAGACTTAGAGAAATTTCTGAATAAATCCAGCCAGGAAAACCCTAAAAGTTGAAATTGACCCAAAGGCATCTAATAACAACACAAACTCTATCCAGAATGTAAAAATTGCATGTATGCCTTTGTCAGCTGTTTCACCTACTTCAAAGACACACAGAGAAGCTGGGAAAACATTGTTCTCTATTTTCTCCTTCTGTTTTATTGATAAAGTAATGGACTTCAGAGAAACTTCATTACAATGATTAGAAGAAGTTGGATTAAGAGTTTGGAATCAGATAAACCTCTCTTCCAAACGAATGAAAAGAAGCCATAACTTATTGCCAGTTGGCATCTCTTGATGCTGCTTGTAAATCCAATTGGTGCCTCCAGTTCCTGTACAAACCAGCAGGGGAAGATGAATGGAGCAGTATGACATGTATGGCATGCTGGCCAATGGAAGCTCCCTCTCCACAGAAGTTGACATTGATGCCAAAATACAACATTATCCGAGCTCTGTGAGCTCAGCATTGTTAAAATTAAATATAAATGTCCAAGCATCGGGACATTCATAGGGAAAGCAAGATGCATGTTTATAAAGCTAATGTCCTCACAACTCTATTGTTTGCCTGAAAAACACAGACCATATGTAAACATCACACTTGACTTCTGAAATGATTCCATCAATTTTGCCTTTGAAAATTCTGCAAATCTCTTGGGAAGACAGGTGGAAAAATGTCAGCATTCTGGAAGAAGCAAAGACAACCAGCATTGAAGCAATGATTCTCTGCCATCAATTTTACTGGACCAAATGCTATGTTGTTTGAATTCCCGATCACCATCTCCCAAAGCAGCTACTTTATTCTCAACTCAAGAATAGAAAAACAGAATGTCAGTGGACAAGAAAGAGATTTAAAGATGGGTTTAAAGCTAACCTTAAAAATATGTAATAAACACTGAGAACTAGGAAACCCTGGCACTCGAGCATTGTTACTGGTGGTCAGCTGTTGCCAACAGTGCTGTGGATTTTGAGGAGGCATGGATAGAAGGCAAATGGGAGAAATATGCTAAGAGGAACGTGCATCAAGCAAGTCCTTGTTGTGACTGCCTTCCACCTGGAAATCAATGTCCTCAGGGCAAAAGACCATGTGGATCCAGAATAGGCTTTCACAGTCATTCATGGATCCACCACTAAGACTCTGTCTCTGGAAGACAATCATACTCGGCCACAAGTGATCACCCATAAACATTTTGGATCTTTTGACGCCATAGACGCTAGAGGTTCCCATAGATTCATACTGGAGGAGATGAGAAATTCCTAGAGAAAACATAGTTTGTGGGTAGGTGAAACCAGAGGTATCCATCCTGCAGATATGGAGATCATGTTGTATTTATCTGTTTTTCTTATTAAGAACATTCAGAATAGTTCAACCACAATTTGATATATTCTACGAGCATGAATAAGAATATCCGTATATGTACATCCTGGGTCTTGGGGATCTTTTCGATCTCTTGATATACGAAATCTTCTAAAAATATGAGAGATTTCAGCCAGGGACACATGCACACATAAGGAACCTTTATGCAGATGTAATTTTTCTGGGCTCTTTTGCAGGTTGGGAATGACCCCCTTACCCAGCACCCAAAACATCCCACTGATTTATTGTAAAACCCTGAAGCTGCTTACTGTTACCATTCCATGATTCATGGCAAGTTGGCAGGACTGAAGAAGTGTCTGGTGACCCCTATAACCAGATGTGAATTGGTGACATTAGCACTGAGAATTGCCATGGTCCTCTAGGGCCCCTTCTACATTGTCATATCATCCAGATTATCAAAGCAGATAATCCACATTATCTGCTTTGAACTGGATTAAATGTGCCTACACTTCCATACAGTCCAGTTCAAACCAGACCATCATGTTTTTAAATGGCAGTGTAAAAGAAGCCTAGGAGTAGCAGTGCTGCTGTTAATCCTTGTGCATCTGGCTATGAGGAGGTAGCACAATGTTTCTCTGATCATGCCCACCTGCTGTGAGGCATGGAATTCCTGATATGTTCGTAGCTTCAAGGGCTTCATAGTACAGTACAATCCCAAAATCAATTGGAAATTCATGAAATTGTGGGTAATAACCAACCCTATATTTTGACTATACTTGGACTGGAAGAGTACCAAAGAATCACACTGGAGGACCTAGAAAGGCCCACAAATACTCATCTTTAAGTGAAACTGTGGATATTGAATCGGTGAATAAGGAGGTCATACTGTAAATCAAAGAGAGGGTATATGACACAGTATAGCATAAGTTTGCATGCAGAAAAACAGCATGCAATCTTTTTTTATATGTTGGAGTAAAAAGTAGCCACAAACACAAATACTCCCTCTCCCCGGCACTAAAGTGGGAAAGAAAATAATGCAAAGGGTAGCATTCATCTTGTTCCATGCCACTGAGCTATAGTAATTCAAAATGTGTGAGGAACCAAAGGAAAAGGATTCAATAGAAACCAGGGGAAATGAAGAGCTCTACTTTGGGTCATGCTATAATGAGTCAGTCAATCAGAAACCAATCAGTAAAATTGTCACCACTTAGTAAGTAAATGAGTTCATCAAATCAGTCAGTTTCAGATAAAACTTCACCCTGGATCACTTTTTGCCCTTTTCTCCACTAAAACATGACACCTTTTCTTATTTTTTTTAATGCTTCATGTCTTTTTGATATTGCTAGGAAAATTAAAACCAGTGTAGCATGGAAGTCAACATAAGGCATTCAGGGGGCAAATTAGATTTTTAAAATTCAAAGAGGAAGAACATGTTTTGGAAATAGAGTTTGAATAGTAGCTGCAGTAAAGTGTTAACATTTGCATCTCACCTGCTCTCTGAGATATGCTGAATCATCCCAAAAGATCTGTAATGCCAAAGGATGGCGACCCTCCCAAGAGCACACTTCATGGCTCAAGGTATGGTCACAGTTGATGCACAAGTTTTAATTGAGTGAAGGCCCTACTGGTCACCACTGACACCATTGCTAAGCCTAACCCAGGTGTCAGTGGTGACCAGGAAGGCCTTCACACAATTAAAACTTGTGCACCAACTGTGACCATACCTTGAGAAACCGGACTTGGCCATAGTGGTCCATGTCTTGGTTATATCCCATTTATACTACTGTAATGGGGTCTATGTGGGATTGCCCCTGAAGAGTGTTCGGAAACTTAAACAGAGATCTGCAGCCAGGTTATTGTCATGTGCTGGACCCAGGGAGCATACAACCTCCTCTGATAAAGCACCTACGCTGGCTGCAAATATGTTTCTGGGTCTCAATCAAGGTGCTGGTTTTGACCTTTAAGGCCTTAAACAGTTCAGGTCCTACTTACTTATCTGACCACATCTCCTCATACCAATCTGCCCGAATGTTAAGATTTTCCGGCGTGGTCCTTCTCTCGTTGCCGCCACCGTCACAAATGAAGGTGGTGGTGACGAGAGAGGGGGGGGGGGCTTTTCAGTGGCCACTCCAACCCTTTGGAACTCCCTCCCCAAGAAAGAGTTCCCTCCCTGACATTTTTTAAAAAACAGCTAAAGAGTCTTAAGACCGTCCTGTTCTCGCAAGCTTTAATGAAGATACTTAGTCAGAATGACTGGAAGGCTATCATTTAGTGAGTCATGCTGTTTACAATCTGCATTGATGAGTTTTCCACATTAACTGTATTTGATAAATGTTTTTATTTATGTTTATTTATGTTTAACATAAATAATAAAGTGTTTAACAAAGTGCAATCAGCACTTTGTTAAACACTTCAACTAATTAATTCACAAGTAAAGCATTTTTCCTTTTAAATATCACCAAACCTAGTCATGAAAGCATGCCTATTCCAGGTGTTGAAAGGCTCAGACACAATATACACAATGTATAATTCAGTTTTTCAGTGTAAATCCTACAGGGTTTTATAGGTTAGTTTTATATGTATGCATGATCTGTATTATTTTTAAAATGTTGTGAGCCACTTTGGGTCTCGTTTAGGGAGAAAAGTGGAATACAAATAAAGATTATTCTATGAACCAGCTAGGATGTTAAGATCATCTGGGGAGGCCCCGCTCTCAGTCCCGCCTGCTTCTCAAATACATTTGGTGGGGACGAGAGACAGGGCCTTCACAGTGGTGGCCCCCTGGCTGTGGAACGCCCTTCCTACAGAAATTAGAGCTTCCCCCTCTCTGTTGGCATTTCGAAGGAAAGTGAAGACTTGGTTGTTTGAGCAGGCATTTGAATAGGCAGCTAATGAACATTGGAATATGGAAAATTGGATTATGAAACCGGATCTTGTTTTAATTATGTGATGCAATTATTTGTTTTTAATGATGTTTAATTGATTGTCATTGTATTTCTTAATTGCCTTTGTATGTATGTTTTGTCATGTTTGGCATTGAATTTTGCTATTATTTACCGCATTGAGTCACCCGAGGGCTGAGAAATTGCGGTATAGAAGCGAAGTAAATAAATAAATAAATAAATAATAATAATTATTATTATTAGTATATCAAGACCTTAGCTGAATATGTTCCAACACCCAGGTATCATCTTATACTGAAATAATTGCTGCTGTGATTCTGTTTTTGAGGTCATCCATATTAGCTGTTAACAGTGGCACAAAAACATTGTCTTTGACCAATCCCCAAAGGAAAATGTCTTGAGGTGCAATGTCTGGAGATCTTGAAAGCCAAGATCAACCTATCCAATGCTGAAGCAGTGTGTCAAGAAAATGTCAAATGGTAGCCATTCGAAACACTATGCCCCACCATTTTAAAGTGGTAAAAATTTCATTCATGGGCAGTTTGTGGTTGCAGAGATACAGCAATTTCAAATCGGGACCACCTTTTAGAAATACCCTGTGTATTCTCTTTCCCTTTGTGCATGTTTGCATAACAAACTGTGAGTAAATATAGTTGATCTTAATGTGTAACAATGACATCACCAGGAGCCATATCTAGGTTCTCACCTTTTGGTCTATAGACCTCAAGGCTTGGGATGATTCTGTACCAGCAACCCTAAATTAGATATCATAAAATACTGGCTGTAGCAATGTAGCATTAACACTTGTAATGAACAAAACTGTTGTCAATAATATAAATATTCTGGCAATACATGTAATACAAAAAGCATTGGTCTAGTGATGATTTTCGTTGATAAAGGTAACATCCCAGATACAACATCTAAAAGGTTCATGTCATTTCACATCATCTCAAATGTGAGATTTTCAGTGGATGCCTTGGCAGCCAGAAATGAAGGTCAGCTCTGTACAGGCATGCACAAACTCAATTTCTCAGCATTTGATGATTGGCAATTTAATGTGCTAACTGTCTTAAAGCAAAAAGGAACTGAGAAGGGGGCAATGGGAAGAATTACATTTTTGGTCCCAAGATAGTAGCTGAAACTAAAATACACAGAGAAAGCAAAAACACACACCATACAAAATAATGACCCATCTTCTCTATATAGTCAAGTAAGTCAGTAAGTAAAGCAATTGAGCAAATTATTCCATTGTTACAGACCTGCAAAAACCAACATCTGCAACAGTAATATGGAAATAATATTATATCAATTGATCCCTATGGCAAAATAAGAGTAATACATTGTACATATATATGGGATTTTCTCTCTCTCTGGCAGCTAATATCCCTGGCTTAAAAAGCTGCAAATATTCCTGTCTGAAAAGTATTAAATTTATTTCAGTCAAACAGCAAATACTGGGATGTTACAATTCATTAGATGGAGATGAGAAAGTTAGTGGGAATGGTTTGAAACATTAAGGTAATAATTAATAAGCCAAAAAATATAATTCAACAGCATTTCTCATCTGTATACACCGAAATTACTTCTTCGTCTTTGGACAAATTCATGCAGAATGGAGCCATCCATGACTAGTAGTCATGGAAGCTGTTCGTCATCTCCAATATCAACAACAGGATGCCTCTGTTGCATTTTGTTTGCCAGGGATTGTGTGATGGACAATGCAGCTGCACACATAGACCAGCTTGAGGGATTTCCATCGGCAAGTAAATGAACACAATGCAAACACAATGTTGCACTATGCTTTGTGTCTCTTCCAAGATAGCTGTTATGTTCTTGAAAATATGAAAAAGTTTTTTTCATTAAGACCTTTTGTAGGGAAAGCACATCATGAAATAATGTAGCTTCCAGGGTCTATGAAAAAAAAATTGAAGAACATATTTTACTCCCTCAAAATGAAGTTGTATAAATTTCTTTATGTAAGAAGAGAGCAATGAAGACTGATAATACCTGGGTTTAAATAAGGGTTAAGAATTTTCAGTGCTGTTAGCAAAGTTTAATTTGATATACAAATATTTGGTCAATTCTTATGCAGTGTTCCCTTGCTGGGGTTAAGTTCCAGGACCTCCTGCAATAAGTGAAAAACCGTAATGTAGGGATACTCTATTTATTTTAATATTTATACATTATTTTAGTAGTTATACACTATTTTAAGTCTTTATAGACTTTAAGTCTTTATAGACTTAAAATAAAGTGAAGGAAAGAAAGGAAAGGCCCTTCAATGTTGGAGAGAGGGAAGGAGGACTGAGGAGGTAAAATGCCTTGGAGAGTGGCAGCGGTGGCAAAACCCCACAAAACAGCAAAAATACCATGATATATATTTTAAATTAAAGTTTTTTGAAATCGCGAAACAGTGAGTCTGCAATAAGCGAATCGCGAAGTAGTGAGGGAACACTGTACTCTTAGAAAACTTTCTACAAAATATGCAACCCCTATTTTCAGAATTTTCTTCATAGATGGCAAAAACAGAGTTCTATGAGCTTGGGAACCACAGAGCAACAATAGTCAAGGATCTAACTGGGATTCGCCTTGCATCGTGGAAAATCTGACTGGGCATAGGGAACTTTTTGCTCCATGCCCCACATGGGGCAACCGCTCTGAGCCTTCAGGGAGTGGTGGTATGCAAGTCGAAATAATAAATAAATAAATTGCCCAGTTTCCCCTTCAACCCATGCTACAGGCGGGAGTGTCTGCTGCCCCGCTTCCCCTGTTGTTGCGTATGCAACACAGGAACCTCCCATGTTGCCATGGTGCTGGCTTATGATGCTCCCACTTCACTTGTGCCACAGAGCCCTGCCAGAAGTAGATCTACATCATGGGATGGCAGCCAGTGGGCTCTGTGCTGCAAGTGACGAGGGAGTGCCATACAATGGGCAATTTTGCCCATCTGATGAGGTCAGATTTCACTCCTTTGAATATATTTGCAACATTTGCTTAAGACATTGTGGCTGGTATTCAAGATCAGCTTCTTAGCTATGGAACTATCTTAGCTAAATAGCAACTTCCTGGCCAACCCCTGCATCCTGACTTACAAGGTAGCAATTGTTGTGAGCAACAGAGATCTAATCTATTGTTGTCTGGTGTTTCCAACCCTCCCTCCAGTGATGCAGCAGTAAGAAGCAGGATCCGAAGATTGCTTGATGCCAGGCATGTAGCCAGGGGGGGGGGGCTTAGGGGGCTTCAGCTCCCCCCCCGAAATTCTCAGGGTGGTCCACGAGAAGGCCTTACTGGTACATTATTTAAACTGTTATGTTCATTCATATCATGATCTGATCACCATGCTCATTATTTCCCACATTCATGGGGTTATTGGGATAACAATACAAAAGGTTTGCTAGGGTAGACCCTCTTTCACCCAGTCTCAGCCCCCCACCCCGAACCAAAATCACCCCCCCCCGAACCAAAATCCTGGCTACGGCCCTGAATTGCCTAAATAGGAACTGAAACTATTGTTTTTAAAGATATCCAAAGATTGATAGTTAACAACTATGGCCAGAATCCTGTTACAGACTGACGTATACATGTGTGAATTACAATTGGGTAGTACTATTTTATTCATAACCAGTACAGAACTGCTGCTGTTTTACTGCGTAGGTGAACCAGTAAAAGGACATTGGGATAATTATATATTGGGGCATGAGTTAGGGAATGCTGGTGCACACTGGGATTCTCATCTTGTTACACATCTTTTCAATTCACTAACAAATATCCTGGGACATAAGGCGGTCTAGAAGGGGCCTAAGTACAAATTGGCTTCCTACAATTTCAGTTTGGAGGCTTCCTCCCCCATTGTGAGATTACTGGCTTGCTTTGGGTTTGTCAAAATGCTCTGCTGGGCACTTGCTCATTGAAACTAGGATGACAAAAAAGAAAAACTGATCAAAACTTTTCAAGAAAGGGATGAAAAGTGCACTTAATTGAAAAATTATCCCTTCAAAAGCTGTGTCTTTCTCATTGATGGTAACAGAACAAAGAACAAACACTGCTGATGTATTATCATGAAAGGATGGCTCCCACAAGTCTGTAAAGTCAAGCCTATATTTGGAAACTTTGAAATGTACATGCGTTAGCCCCTTCCCTTCTTAAATAGGCATCTCAAAATAGACTTCCTAAATCTAAAGGTTGCTTAGCAGGTGCCGCCAGCCATAATGCCCCAGGCTCTTGAATTTTTTATAAGTATCTTATTTTAAGGAATGGAATAAAAGTCATACAGGTCAGTTCTTTCCTTTTTCCATTCTAACAAGCATTTAATCATGCCTTCAGAAGCAACTGAACAGTTTTACTGTCCCAGTCTTTAAAGCTATGAGCTCAGCATGATCCTCCAATTCGGTTAGAACAGTATACTTTAGAAGAAAGCTGATCATGGATGGCACCTGGTGAAAGGGATCAAGGGAAGATCAATCCTCCCTGTGGCATGTTTCACCTTTGTCATGAACTTTGACATACCTTGAAGAGGTCTATTTCTCTCAAGTTCTATTTCTCATCTGTAAAATAAAAAGGCAATCAATCTCAAACAATTTTTGATTATGGCAAACTCAAAATGTGTAGATAACTTGTTTTAAAATGAAATGGAAACATATACATGCTAGCTGGAAGTAACTTGAATAATATGGTTTGTTATTGACCCACAGAAGGATTGAAGAGAATCTAGCACAGTGGTTCTCAACCTTTGAGTCCACAAATGTTTTGGCCTTCAACTCCCAGAAACCCCAACAGCTGATAAACTGGCTGGGATTTCTGGGAGTTGTAGGTCAAAACACCTGGGGACCCACAGGTTGAGAACCACTGCTCTAGCAAGTTTTGAACGTGTTCCTCTGCAAGTAGGAAAATGAGAAATCAAAACAGAATGCCTAGTTAGAGACATGGACAAGCTCAAGTGGATTTATGCTTGTGCCAATGACTTGTCAGAAGTACCATGGCTAAGTTATCAGAAGTGACTATGATTAATTATCAGAAATTAAGGACTCAATAAAATATGCTAAATAAGTCATTAAATGTTTATGTCACATGACTTTTACATCAGATACAAGATTTCTTCTCTTCAGGAAAAGCTGGTAAAAATGTTTATACAGAATTCAAAGAGATAGCTGCATGAGTTTGGAATAGCAGTGTAGTACCTAAGTACGGAGATAATTAAATTGTTGAGTATTTCCCATAAAAATATCATCAGTTCCACAGCAGAAGTGTTGCTACAGCCTTTAATTCATCACAAGAAAAGCTACAGGTTAATATAGTTTCCAGGAAATTCCAGAATGACAACCCCCTGTGTTTTTAATGTATGGACAACTAGGTCAGGCTGGACCTGAGGTGATCCAGTATCTACGTGTCATAAAGACCTACCACTGTTTTACTAGCAGTTCCCTGCCAGAGCCTTAGTAGCAATATCACATCTGATGAACACATGATTGGGATCTGTTGCAACCTCACCAGAAGCTATGTTGATAGCAAAGCTCTGGTGGTGATCTACTTCTGACTGGTAGATCATGGGGACAGGGCACCAGTGACAATGCACTGTTAGCCCATCTGTCCATGTCAACTTCAAAATATATTTGGGTGCTTCCTTAATAATATGTTTTGACTCCCTGTGGTATATTTGGGGCTGCTCTGGAGCAGACTATTCTGGATTATTTCATCTACTTCCTCAGATGTATCTTATGTTACCAACTTTGTTCTTTTAGTTAATGTCTAAGCCTAAGGTGACTTCGTAGACTGTTTATATAGGTAGGTGCAGTGCCTTATTTCATGCACATCATGTCCCCAAACTACCTGTTACATTAGCTTAAAGCACTTGTGTGTGGTGATTAAAAGCTATCTCTTTATTTTCTGACAGAGGGGGCTTATGTTACTGTTAGTACTCTGCCTCTCTCATCACCACTTTACTGTCATTGCCCCCACCAAAGCACTTACAGGTACTAACAGAATGGCAACCTAAATGCACAATGTCTTTAAAAATGGAGAAGCTAGTGATTGGAAACCATATGCACTGGACGTATTGTCTGATAGACAAATGTTGGATGAGTGGGCTTATTAACAAAAGACCCTCCTCATAAATGATGACAATCAGAAGTAGGACCCCTGTGATATGTCCTTCTCACAGCCTTTCTGATGAGAAAGAGGTGGAAATGCCATCCTCCTTGTATTCCAATCAGATGTGGAATGAACCCCCTTCACTGATCTGACTGCTGATTTTTAAAGTAAGTTGGGCTGGATTGGGCTGTGAGCATTGCTTAGTTATGCAGATGTTGGCAGTTGTTTTAAAATTGTAACTATCATACTGTATTTTTGGACCACAGAAGTGTGCAATCAACCATTGAAGAGAGTTACTGAAATACAATCAAAACCTCAACAAGAGTGTGCTAACCATGTAATGGATATGTGCTCTCACACATTAGCGCCATTGCTCTTACAAAAGTAGGAAGCTGATAACAAACATCTCTTACTAAACACATAAAATAATGAGAAACCATCAAACAGAAAAACCAATTAAACAGCAAAGGCTGCATAAAATGTTGCCAGCCGAGGTCTGATTCAAATAAGGAGAGGCCAGCCAGATCCATCAGATCAGAAGTGCAGGAAGCTGAAATGCCAGAAACCTACCAGGACCCTAACAACAAGATCAGACCTAAGCCCTTTGGATTAGGGGCTTTTTCTAGTCAAACATCATTGAATCGGGACGTATGGGGCCTCAGTTGCTTGAGGCATATACGGTACACGTACACAACAGAGACCTGCTTCACCAGACTGAACATAGTATCATGGGGTTTTACTGACTTTTACTTTTGTGCTGATGAAAAACTGTAGAAGCTTTTTGCTGTGAACCAACTTAATGTGACAGAGCATGCTCCGTTCATGTATTTATTTTTAATTGTGTACAGAATTGCCATTATGTCAGGAATGGAATCTCTCTGCCTTGGGCCAGAGTAGATTCCACTCTGCCATGAGTGGGATGAGGTTCAGCTGAGTCAGAAGGAGAGAACTGCAGCCATGAACTTTGCTCCACTTCTCTGCTAAGGATCACAATGGGGTTGTGAACTTTGCTCTAGTTACCAGGAGGATATGAAGTAATATCCAAGAGGACTACTGGGTAGGCTGAGTCAGGGTGGCTGATGCAATCTTTACAGGATGTTACATAGGGAGGGGGTTGGTATTTAAGGATTGTGGTGGAAGGGTTCGGGTGTCTTAGCTTTACAAGTTTGCTGTACTTCAATAAATCACCACTGGAAGACAAAGGACTTTTGGCGTGTCTTTTCTGGTTGAATTGGAGTTCCTGACAGAAGCTAAGACCCCTGAAACTTTCCCAGGCGATGGAGAGGTTTTTGCATGAAGCGGAGGAATACCTGGAGAGCTGGGATTTCACTATGGATGCAGCCCAGCAGGCTCAGGACGGGGAGTGGAATACCATGGATGAGGTTGGCCTCCCTGACCGGATTGGAGACCCAACAGCGATGGCGTGGGGCGGCTCCGTTCCGGAAAGAGATACTCTCCGTTTTGGTGCTGGAGATGGAAGTTGGATGTTCCCATCCCAGCGTGTCGGTGGAGCGGGGCTCTCGGCTGCGGCGGCGGCAGGGCGCAGTAAGTCTAAAGATGCGGCGTATGGGAGTGAGACCACGGAGCCATGCTCTCCCACGGAGGTGGCAGTGTTGAAGGCTCGAATGGAGGCTATGGAGAAGACGCTCCGGAGGGTGTCACAGCAGTTGGCAAAGAACCCTAGCCAAGACTCCATGTGGGGCCCGGTCGGTGGAGGTGATTTTACCCGCTATTCCTGGATGGATGAGGAGAGGGTTGAAACCCGCCCTAGATCTCTGGCAGGAGTGTGGGGGGTGGATGCCCTGACTAGAGGCCCGAAGGAAGGGGTTGGAGGAACCCGGCCTAAAGCGGCGAGTGAGGGGATTCCAGGTCAGCCCAAGGCTGCAGGGCTGGGCCGAGGTATTCAGTTGCTGAGGAGGGATGGTGGAAGTGGCCATGCCCCTGTCTCGGCCCCAGCTGGTGGAGAAAGAAGACCCTGGTATGGTGAGAGAGAGCGACCCCGGAAGGAACCACTTCGGGTGGAATTTGATGGCGAGGCTTGCAAGGTGGCCTTCTTTGTGGCGGCTGTGGGGGACCATATGGAGGACTACGGCCACCTGTACCCCAGTGAAGGCAGCAGGGTGCGAGCTGTTGGTGCAGTGTTGAAGGGAAGAGCGGCGGATTGGTACGTCCAGTGTCACGACCGGCGAGATCCGTGTTTGGGTGATCTACGAGAATTCCTTCGAGCGGTGAAAACTCGTTTCCGTGATCCGTTGGAAAGAGTAAAGGCGAAGGAAGCATTGAGGTGCTTGAAGCAAGGTAGCAGGTCGGTGACGGAGTGCGGAGGAGTTCATGAGCCTGGCGGGAAGGTGGTGGAGTGGTCCCAGGCAACTCTTTTGGAACTGTTCAAAGAGGGATTGCGGCGTGAACTACTGGAATGGTGTTTGCATCGTGGAGACCCAGTTAACGTTGATGGGTGGATTCAGTTGGCTGGTGCTGTCGAGGGAATCCTGGCTCAGGTCCAGCGACGGAAGTCTACTTCTGACCTTTTATGAAACCGCGCCTACGCTGAAGCGGCCGGCTGGGAATGAGAGCCAACTGAGAGGAACGGGAACTGGTGGCAAGTTAAAGGGAAAAGGCTTATGCTACATTTGTTCTCAGTCTGGACATTTCGCAATTCAGTGTCCACAAAGAAGAGGCCCTGATGGCAGACCTGTGGCGGTGGCTAGAAGGGCTTTAGGAGAGAAAGTCGAAGAAGGGGAAGGGGTGAGTGAGAAAGCCCCAAGCATTATGTGTGACATCGAGTTAAAGAAGAAGGGACAATATCAATCACATCAAGCATTAATTGACTGTGGGTGTTCTGAAAATATTATATGTCCCACATTAGTTAAGAATCTAGAATGTGAAACTCAGGAGTTACCGATTCCAGTGCACTTTGCTCAATTAGATGGTACCTTTGTGGAAGGGGGCCCTTTTCCCTTAGGGACCAAGTGGTTAAAGGGTAAAGTTGACAATTGGGAGGGAACACTGGATTGTGTAGTGGCCCCAATTAAGGAACATGATATAATTTTGGGATTGCCATGGTTACAGCAGGCTGACCCGGTTATTGACTGGAAAGCGGGTACCCTAAGGTGTCGGCCGGAATTGGATGTGAATGTGAGCATGACTGAGGGGAAAGGGGAAAAGGAAGAGCCAATGATTCCAGAAGAGTATGCTGATCTAAAGGATGTATTTAATCCAGTATTAGCAGATGGTCTTCCCCCAGTCAGGAGGGTACAATGTAAGGTGGAATTAAAGGAAGGAGCTGTATTGCCCAAGCCCAAAATATATCCTATGACGGAGAAAGAAAAGCTAGCGTTAAGAGAACAAATCGATGACTATTTGAGGAAGGGGTTTATCCAAAGGTCTGAGTCTCCTATAGCTGCTCCAGTCCTGTTTAGGGAGAAGAAGGATGGCAAATTAAGACTGTGTATTGATTACCGAGGGTTAAATGCTATCAGCACGATCAATTGTTATCCCTTGCCTCTGATTAAGGACCTATTAGGACAGATGGGAAAGGGGAAGTACTTTACTAAATTGGACATTATAAATGCTTTCCATATGGTTCGGGTGAAGGAAACGGATAGGTGGAAGACAGCTTTCTCGTGCCCACTCGGATTATTCGAGTGGTTAGTCATGCCCTTCGGATTGTCCGGCGCCCCCGTCCTTTTCATGCAGCTGATAAATGAGGTGCTGCACCCCCTGTTGTATAGGGGGGTATATGTATATTTAGATGATATAGTTGTGATTTCGCAAACCAAGGAGGAGCATGCGGTTGGTCCGAGAAGTGTTAGAGAGATTGAAGGAGGCAAGGCTATATGTGAAACTGAGCAAATGCGAATTTATGAGAAATGAGATTGACTTCCTGGGATATAGGATTAATAGAGAGGGGGTGAGTATGGACCCAGCCAAGGTGGCAGATGTATTAGCTTGGGAAGCTCCTCGAACCAGGAGGCAATTGCAGGCGTTTTTGGGTCTGGCTAATTTTTATAGATCTTTCATTTCGGGGTTCGCAACGATCGTATTGCCCCTTACCGAGTTGTTAAAGACAAAAGGTATGGGAGAGGGTAGGAAGGTGAGGGCACCTGGGGCTAAGTTGAGTTGGACGCCAGGGTGCCAGAAGGCTTTTGAGTTACTGAAGAAGGCGTTTACTGGAGGGCCTTTATTGAGACACCCGGATCCCGCCAAACCTTTTGTAGTGCAGAGTGACGCCTGCTTGGGCATACGGAGGGGCTCTATTGCAGAAGGATGAAGGGGGGGGGGTGCTAAAGCCCTGTGCATTTTTCTCCAAAAAGTTTAATGAACAGCAGCGGAGTTGGCTCATATGGGAAAAAGAGGCATTTGCCATTAGATATGCTTTGCAAACGTGGCGACAATTTTTGGAGGGTGCTGTTCATCCCTTCGAAGTGTTGACAGACCACCGGAACTTGCAGTTCTTGAGGGAGCCCCAGAAGTTGTCACCCAAGTTGTTGAGATGGGCTCAGTACTTGGCTCGATTTAATTTTGTGTTGAGGCATATTAGAGGGAAAGACAATGTGGTGGGGATGCGTTGTCACGTTATCCAGTGATGGGGGGAGAACCTCCTGCTGGGGTAGGGAGGCTGTTTACTAAGGATCAATGGGGTTTGAAAGTGCAGACCCGAGCCCAATGTAAACTGGAAGCGAAGCAGGACAAAGAGGAGTTGGAAGACTGGATGAAGGAGTTCCAGCGATGTTATGAAGGGGATGAGTGGTTAAAATCCCATGAGACTGAGTGCAAAAGGACCAAGGGGTTGTGGCTAGTACGAGATAGGTTGTATGTACCGGCGGTACTGAGGAATAGGATAATGGAGTTGTTTCATGATCATAAATCTGCAGGGCATTGGGGATTCACCAAGACCTTCTTGGCAATTAGGAGTAGATATTGGTGGCCGGGAATGAGGTTGTTGGTGAAAGATTATATCAACCGATGTGAGGCTTGTGCTAGGGGGAAGTTGTCTACTGCTAAGCCTCCAGGATTAATTCAAGTGGTAGCCTCTCCTGTTAGACCCTGGACCCATGTAAGCACTGATTTTGTGGGGGAGTTGCCCTCCAGTAGGGGATACAAGTATATTTGGACGATCCTGACCTGTTTTCTAAGCAGGCTCATTTTGTTCCTCTAACAGGATTGCCGTCGGCGGAAAAGTTAGCCAAGCTATATGTGCAACATGTGTATCGTTTACATGGATGTCCCGAGCAGGTGCTCAGTGATAGAGGGGTGCAGTTTACTGCCAAGTTTTGGGAGAAGTTTTTAGAGACGCTAGGGGCAGACCGTAAATTGACCACCTCTTATCATCCATGTTGTAACGGAGGCGTTGAGAGAACGCAAAAATCATTAGCTAGCTACTTGCGGATCTTTGTGAATGAGCAGCAGAGCGACTGGGTGGATCTGTTGCCATATGCGGAGGTAGCGTATAATGGCTCTGTGCATTCCTCCACGGGGAAAACTCCCTTCTCCGTGGTGTATGGGCAGGAGGTAGTCCCGTTGCCGGTTGGACTAGGTGCTTTCGTAGAAGATTCAGGAGAATGGAGGAACAGGGCTCAGGAGGAGTGGATAAGAGTGACGGAATCTTTACGGAAGGCTCAAAGTACATATAAGCGTTTTGGGGATAGGAAGCGACAAGAGGGGGAAGCGTATAAGGTGGGTGATCTAGTATGGTTGTCCACCCAAAATTTAAAGCTGGGATTACCCTCTCGTAAGCTGGGCCCAAAGTTTATAGCACCATTTCGGGTGAATGAACGTGTGAATGAGGTTTCTTATTGGTTGGCTTTACCAAAGGTTATGGGAAAGATTCATCCTGTATTCCACTGTAACTTATTGAAACGGTATGTGAATCCCCTCGTACCACGATCTTGACCGGTGTTTTGTTTCCCCAGGGGGAGGACGAAGGAGGCATAATGTCAGGAATGGAATCTCTCTGCCTTGGGCCAGAGTAGATTCCACTCTGCCATGAGTGGGATGAGGTTCAGCTGAGTTAGAAGGAGAGAACTGCAGCCATGAACTTTGCTCCACTTCTCTGCTAAGGATCACAATGGGGTTGTGAACTTTGCTCTAGTTACCAGGAGGATATGAAGTAATATCCAAGAGGACTACTGGGTAGGCTGAGTCAGGGTGGCTGATGCAATCTTTACAGGATGTTACATAGGGAGGGGGTTGGTATTTAAGGATTGTGGTGGAAGGGTTCGGGTGTCTTGGCTTTACAAGTTTGCTGTACTTCAATAAATCACCACTGGAAGACAAAGGACTTTTGGCGTGTCTTTTCTGGTTGAATTGGAGTTCCTGACACATTACACATATGTACAGGTAAAGCCATTGTCTGCCATCAGCTCTAATTGCCTTTGATGTTATGAGGGAAATCTTATTATCACCTTTCCCAAATTAAAGTATGGTTCTATTGTTTCAATGGTGCCAAAGGAGAAATTTTAGGAGTGGGGTGTCGAGCGGGTAGTGCAAAGTTAGTTGGTTTTTTTATGCTGCAAAAGAAAATACACTCCTCATGGCTTGAAGCCAGTTACAACATTGCTAAAACACACATTTATCTAAAACATTTTTAAAATACACATATTAAAACATATTTCCATAAAATATTAAAATACACAAAGCAAAGATTAAGCATGATATGTAAGTTTAAGATTCATCTTTAAAACTGTCTGGGTTGGCCTGCTGGAATAAATAAGTCTTAATGTGTGTCTTAAATTGTGACAGCTGATCTAGCTTTTGGTCTGCTCTTTTGGCAGATCATTCCACAGTTGTGGGGTGGCCAATGAAAAGGCCCTCTGGGTGGTGGTTGCCAGTCGGCTTCTGGCAGGCTGGAGCAGACACCCCCAGAGGACCTCAGCGTTCAGGATGGATTGTAGGTCAAAACCAATTCTTTGCACTTTGCCCAGAAACGAATTGGCATCCAGTGGAGTTACTTTAGAATATGTGTAATATGTTCATTCCTGGATGTTCCTGTAACCAATCTAGCAGTCATACGTATACTTTCTTTTTCTTTCTTTCTTTCTTTCTTTCTTTTTTTTACAAAATAGCAACATATGGACACCATGCTCTATGAAGAATGGCTTGGGGTATGTTTAGCCTGATGAAGAGCATACATGATGGCCATGTTTAAATATTTGAAAAGATAGTATATTGAGGAGGGAATAAGACTATGGTCCACAACCTCTGTACAGTAGTGTAATCTGGAGCTCCAATGAAGTAGGATATTTATTGTCATAATATTTCTGTTTAAAAGATTGCATCCATTAGTGCATCACTGCCACTACAAAAACCATTTAAGCAGCTGATAGAGGTCCCAGGTATCAAGCTATGGTTCATTTTTTCTATTACTCATGGCAAGAAGGTGAAATCTCAGGAACAGAGCACTTCCTTGAAAAGTGAATGTATATCACATTTGTTATTATTGCATACTGCTTTGAAGAGTCTACCATAGATTGTGTGTTGAAAGCAGAGCATAAAAATATTATTTAGTTCTTAAATGCAATACCTGCAAAGTGTGGGGAAAGTGTGCTTGGAAAACGCAATTTCCAACTGATAAATGTCGATAGACTTGGTATTTAATATTTTATTTACTGTGATTGATGATAAATTGATCATGCTTAATGACTTCAAAAGAGTCTGCCTTATGATATCACCAGGATTCATGCTTAGATCTCAAGACTTGGCCTTGAAATCTGAGGGTCTGGAATACCCTTTAACTTGCAAGTCTAGTATTTCATGACCAGGCTTGCACCATCAGGACCTGTGAGGTACTTCATCTTTCATGAGGAAGCTCAAGCCCACTCATAACAGGTTCAGTCCCATCTTTTTGGCCAGCCAAACCTTTTACCAAAATGTCTCCATGTAATGGCTTTTATCTAAACCATGCCCGATGAAAAGTATCAATTTTACACGGTCAGTGTCTTAGATAGGGTATTATGGAATGGAAAGAAATTGGGTGTCATGTTTAAATGTACACATTAAATATTTTTTTAAAAAAACAAAACAAATATGATCACATAAGACAAAGGCTACAATGTTAAGAAGTCATCTTTTAAGATGATCTTCTTGACTTTTTTTGGGCATAATTTCAAGTGCTGAGTTTGATGTAGAAAGCCCAGTGACTTCATCAGATGGGATACTTTTTGGTGGCATGTGCCAGTTCCTCCTCTATAGTTTTATGACAGAGCCCCTCCAATGACCTAGGACTACTTCTGGAGGGGCTCCATCATAAAATTATAGAGGAACAATGCATTTCGCTGTGGCAGCAACACGGGAGGCTTCCCATGTTGCATTGGATCAATGGGGGGAAGCTGGGTGGCAGACACTTCTCTCCATGGGATGAGGTGGGGGGAAGCTGGGCGATGCGAGGCATGGGGTGTTGAGTTCCCCCTGCTGGGCACCACCAGATTTGCCATGGTCCATCAGATGAGGTTGCTAGACAGCTTGGATCCAGATTATTTAAAGGACCGTATCTCCTTTTATGAACCCACCAGAGCTCTATGACCTGGGGCGGGCCTTCTTACTGTCTCACCACACTTTCCAGCCTGTTTTGTGGGAACAAGGGAGAGGGTCATGTCAGTGGTTGCCCTAGACTTTGGAACTCTTTTCTTAGAGAGACCAGGATGGCTCCATCCCTGTTGACCTTTCATTAGCAGATCAAAACATTTTTCTGCTACTGGACATTAACATAAGGAACTAGGATTAAAAATTACAATGCAGGAAACATTGGGTTGTTATTTTTCTCTCTAAAAATTTCAACCCAGTGGAATTAAGCAAGTCTCAAGCAAGATGGCGGCGTCGAGCGGGTGTGCGAACGCCGAGCTCCGCGAAGGACCCCTGAGCCCCTGTCGGTTTGTTGCTGCTTACGAGTGGCCAGCCACCCCCTATAGGGGTATGAGACTGCGGGGGTTCGGAGGGACTCCCCATGAGTCAATTGCAGTGACCGGGAGCGCTTCGGTCGTCCTAGAGACCTTCCAAGCGGAGGTCGAGACCCTCCTGGAGGCCGCTAGGGAGCCGGCCCTGAGGGCAAGTACGCCGACGAGCCTCGTGGTTGCCGGGGCCTTGGAGATGGCCTGCGAGCCCTTGAGGCACCGGAATGCTGCCCCCTGGCCCCTGACTCCTGGACCGCCACAGAAGGAAGCGATGCCACCATGGAGATCCCCACTCCCCATACCATCTGGGACGAGGTGTCCAGTCCCACTCACCTCCTCCTCGACTTCAGTCGGCTCGTCGAACGGCTGGCTGTCCGGCTGGAGGAGGTGAGGGAGTTGGGGAGGATGTTGGCGTCTCTCTGCAGGGATTGCCACTGCTGCCATGCTCCCCGTTCCCCAGGCCCAACCTTGGTCCTGGGGTCGCAGCGCCCAGGACCCTCGGATCCGGGGCGCGAGCGGCGGAGAGGCGAGTGGCGGCTCAGGAGAGCACCCTGCGGAGGACACTACCATTGGAGAGGCCGCTATTGCCTGGTGGAGGAGACTGCTCGCCTCTGGCGGGTGAGAGGGCCCCGTTGGGGGAGTTCGCAGTGGCTGGAGCGACGGGAGAGCAGCGGGGGGACATGAGGCGACCCTGAAGAACTGGGCCCCCAAGGCCCGGTTGGGAGGGGCGGGGGCCACCGATAACAACATGGCGCCGAGCCCAAGCTGCTCCCGCCCCTCTCCCGCCCCACCCTCCCTGAAGGCCTGGCCCACACCTCCTCTGACTGACGGGCCGAGGCGGCCGCTGTTGCTGGAACCCCCACTAGAGGCGCTAGATGTCTCTGGGGTTTTGGCAAAGGCCCCCAGGGCGCGACCCCGGCGACGAGCCTGCCAGCTGTCGGCCGTTTCTACAGTAGTGACCTGGACACAACCTGCCCCGCCGCCCCCTGACGGCCGGGAGCTGACCTGTATACCGGGCCAGGGAAGTACAAGTCTGGAAATGGCAAGATCCGGGAGTTGCCCAGTGCGGAGGCCCCACGGCCATCGGAGGAGGCGGCGGCGGAGGCCGAAGAGCAGCAGACCTTCTGGACTTATGACCCTTGCCACTGACCGCCCGGGAGGTGGGGGCCTGCCTCGCCCGAGCCCAGGTTCTGGAATCCGCTGTGAGCCAGAACCTTTTGGGGTTCGGGCTTCAGGCGACTGAAGCCCCCCCAGACAAGTTCGCAACCGAAGAGAGACACCTTTCTAGCAGGTCGGATACCTCTTGCCAGACCTCTGGACAGTGGGAGCCTGGCCATCTTTGGCCAGCTACAAGGGATCATTCTGAGTCCGCCTATGCTCCCTCTTTTCGATGGTAGGGGAGGGCCCGCTTAGACCTTGCTGGGCATCCTGCTGCCAGACTTCTATTTCCTACCTCTGTTCCCCCCCCCCCTCTTTTTTTCCTTTTCTCACTGTACTGTTGTTTGTTATTGATGATGTTGTTCTTTGTCAGAGCCTGTATTTTACTGTGCTCCTTGGCTCCTGTAAGCTGCCGCAAGCCTCAGGGAGTCGGCGGCACAGAAGCCCGAATAAATAAATAAATAAATAAATAAATAAATGTTGGACTTTGAAATGCTGGGGATTGGGATTTTAAGGTTTGTATAATTTTAATACATTTTAATATTTTAATGATTATTTTAACAGAATAAATTGTTACTTTTTAAATGTTATATTTACACTGTATTTTAATGTTCTTGTACTGTTTTTAATTAACATTATTTTATACTCATTTTTAGCTGCATTAAGTCCTTATATCAGAAGAAAGACAAGATAAAAATAAAGCAAATAAAATAAATCACAATGAACTAGTTATCCATGTCTAGTGGAACACATTATCAATCCAAGCAGCCTTGCAGGATGATATTGCAGTGAACATTGAGAGGTCTTGGTGAATTAGCAGCAGCACAGGCCTCCTGTCATTCCTTCAGTCCAAGTTATCCATCAGGATCACCAACTTGTTTCAATCTAGATTAATTTATTTATTAGACTTGTTAGCCGCCACTCCCAGTGGCCCGGGGCGGCTTACATCAACACCACAATAAAATCACAATCTACAAAGCATTAAAACCACAGAATAAAATGATTCCTAAAAGAAAGCACAGTAACATATCACAGCTCAAAGGCCTGCCGGAATAAAACCGACTTGCAGGCCTTCCGAAAAGCCAACAGATTGCACATGGCCCTAACTTCTGGAGGTAATGCGTTCCAGAGGACAGGGGTGATGATGGAAAAAGCCCTTCTCCATGTTGAAGTTAGATGGTATTGCTTGACACTGGGCACGGCTAAAAGGTTCCTCTCTTCAGATCTAAGATGGCCTTGAACCAGACTGAAATTGATCCAGATAAACCATCTCATCCCAGAGTACTTGGACTGTAGACTGTATACTCAAACATGCAGCTTTGGGAGGACGTAAAGAGTTTCATGACTATATGTCCACACAATTATGGTTTTCAGGGGAAAATCAAATGAAAGGGTTAAACAATGCTATCTACCTATTTGTTCATTCCCGCAGGTCCCTCCTTAGTTGTATATAACCAGCAATCTGGGAAAGATGTGTCTCCCCCTTTTAATATGTAATTAATTACAGATGTAGAGATTTCAGCAAAACATGGGATAAGAGACATCTCTTAGATCTAATTAAAGTTATTATATAAAATTGATTTTCATCAGTCTTCTAAAGAGTCATAAAGATGATTTCATTTGTGTAAACACTAGTCATGCAAAAATTATTTTTTTTAAAGCTGGATGCCCTTTTCAAAAAGTCAATACTCAGCCAAGAAATCCCATTTACAGTAATGTCATATTCCTTCTTACTCCTAGCTGCAGTTTCATTTTTTTCTTTTTTAATAATCAGTCAAAGTGTGCAGGCAGACTGGTTTCTTTTTTAAACTGCCCAATATTATTTCAAGACGATAGTGCCCTTTTGGAAGAAGGAGGCATGACATATTTAATGCTATAAATGTTACCTAATGAAGGAAATACCCTGAGACAAAAGGAGGATAGTCCTCAGCCAATAAGATCCAATATTTCAACACAGAGTTTTGAAATTCAGCCCATCACTCTTGGGCCAGTTTCCTCTTTGCTTGCTAATCATAATAAAACAGCCATGGCCATTGCTTGCTGACTCTAATTTTACTTTAGCATAATCAGGATTTATGGTTATTTGACACAAACCCATCCCTTGCCTGCACCTAGGCTCATTAAGTATGCAAAGTGGATGCAATTCCTTGTCATTGTGAATTCTACCGTCAAAGTAAGAAATGTTTCTAATGAAGCAAATGACATTGCTTGCCCTGAATCAATTTTGTCCTGTATTTCAAAGCTGGTATGATATTCCAGAGGTCACATTGCTGGCTTCAAAATACTCAAGTTAAAGTAATTAAAATATATTTAATTGAGCCTGCTGCAGTTTGGTTTATGGTAAGCATGCTGTAGGAGTGGCAGGTCTCTGCAAGATCAGAGGAGCCCAACTGTCATGTCCAATTCTGAAGTGTGAGTTGTGAACTCCATTCCATCTTACATGCTTCACTGATTCCCTCTATGATGGCTCATGACACTCAGAATGTAGTAGATATACCCTCATCAAAGAATAGAGCAAAATCATCTACTTCCACTAGTAGGTTAATTTGAGGACTAAAAATAATGAGTCATGGGCTTCCAGGCACCTTCTCATTTCTACAGATGTACATTATTTCTGTTAATAATAACTTTTACTGCAGCAATAGTAGAAAATGCATGTACCCTTCTATCATTCTAGTTATCTTTACAATTACCACGTTGCAAGGTTGGAAATAGAGAGAATTGTGAGATAGCTGTGCTTCATGAGTTTATGACAGGAATTATGTTTGGAAAGTGAGATAAATAACTCGCATATGAGTTATTTATGCCTTAGTTTGTAATGTGAGAGCCTCAGGGCAACTTTTCTGGGAGCCATAGGAAGGATGAATGGAAATTCTCAAAGTCACTGAAAAGGCTTGGATCCCCTCCAACCACTGATGAATTATTTTCTCTGAAGTTGGAACATGAATTATAGGAAAGGAATATGGCAATATATGACAACAGGTAGGGAGTCACAGTGGAGATGGCACAGCCACTTCCATGTCAGTGGGATAATGAATAAAACCTTAAAGGAACTATCCAAGGTTCTGGACTTACACTGAGACTAAGAGGGGAACCCTGGATCCAACCTTAAAGATGAAACTAAGAACAACAGCCTTATCACATGGGGCAGAAGAAGCATCCTAGGACACCTATGTCCCAGTTGTCCCATGGAGCCCTACACCACCCATCAGATGTTGTGGGCCAAATTCTGGTGGGGCTCTGTGGGAAACCTGGGGCAGCAGAGTAATGGGAGGATGCCACTACCAACATGGAAACTGCCTGTGTTCCGTTAGGAAGATGCATTGATCTATTGAGCTGGTGGCCAGGGCACCGGGATTGCCCCGATGCCACCCAAATTCGCCATGGAGGCTGGCAAATCATGACACTGATCCTCCTCAATGTGCATTCAGTACTCAGTGCTGTGGATGCCACCAAGCTGCCATTGATGTTGGTCCAAAGTCCCCAGTCAAGACTCCAACCCAGGGTTATGTTTAAATCTTCCTAAAATGGGGATAATTGAATTGACCCAGTTTTAAATAGGAAGCAGTTTTATAACAGAGTTTTCAAGAAGCTCTGCAAAGGGAAGTATTGTAGTTCAGCTTGTGATTGTGTCTGATGTCAATGGGGTTTATGGATTTCCTGGACCTGTGTCTGATGTCAATGGGGGTGAGGGTTTTCCTGGGCCTGAGTCAAACCCAGGCCTTGCTAAGAGGCCTGAAGTTTCTCATGAATGGAGTGCTTCTCTTGCAGATTCCCAAGGTCAAATTCATGAAAGGAATTCTGAGGATGATTTATCAGGTGCAGAATTTAATGAGTTTGAAGACAGAAGACAAGACTTTTGTAAACTAAGACAAAGTTCTGAAGATCAGCCCATCTGCTAGAAAAGATAGATAAGAAATCCTTATTGGTTGTAAAGGCAAACAGAATGCTTTACTTTCATTTCATGGGACAGAAAAGCTTTGAATGATACGGGGAAAGGGTTTTAGCTCAGTCTTGTCAATGTTGAACTTTTAAGTGGATTTCTATTTTCATGTTTTGCTAAGTTTCTGATCTCAATATTGGATCTCCATGCTGTCTTGTTCTTTTGAATTTTGCATCAATGGGTCTTGTGTTTTTTCCTTTATACCTTGAAGTTCATGGACTATTTGTTGCCTATGGAAAATATTGTTTTGTACTATATTGTTTCTATCATTTGCATTGTTTTGCTTGCATATATCCTTCAATAAACTGCTTGCTGATTTTCCTATACTGATATGGTGTTTAAGGACAGAGGCGTTCCTGCTCTGGGATACAACAGGGAGAAAAGCCAAGGAGCACTCTCCTTGCCACGGTTTAACCCTGCTCGTTTGGAGTCGGGGGGGGGGCACTTTTGGATAGACTAGAGAGCACCTGAGATTAGCATTCTTTTTTGTTAGGGCGTCTTTCCTTCTGGTACACTTGTTGCTGCTAATGTGTGTCATCAAGTCATTGCCGACTGAAGGAGACCCTAAGCCAAAGCTATTATGGAGTTTTCTTGGCAATATTTGTTCAGAGGGAAGTTGCCTTTGCCTCTCTCTGAGGCTGAGAATGTGTGATTTGTCCAAGATAATCCAGTGCATTTTCATGTTTGAGCTGGAATTCAGACCCTTGTCTCTAGAGTTGTAATCCAGTGCTCAAACTACTACACCAAGCTGGCTCCTTGCTGCACTTACTTGAAACCAATTCTCTTTGAGTATATCTGGACATTGTAGTATCTATGTTCCTTGGGCTGACTGTTGAATCTTTCTGGGGAGAAAGGACCATAGCTGACCAAAAAGGTCTTGAGCTTTGTTTCATTAAAAAAATTGTAGCCTAGCTGGATTAGTGATGTAGTCAATGCAAAATACAATGAGTCAAGATTATAATCACAGATATGTCCTTTAAGGATAATAAAGCTGATATACAAAACAGGGCACTTGGTCAGTGTTCCTCTGATCTTATTCTCAGAGACAGGAAGAGAAGGAAAGGAGAAAAAAGGTGGATATAGCAACCATATTTAGCCTACTTGCTTTGAAAAACAAAAAGCTTTTATAAATTGTCCCATTGACCTTAGCCCACAACATGAGGTACAGTTTCCTGGATTGCACTGATTTACAATGCTGGAGGGAGATGTATATATTCAATCTGAGGGAGATTCACATTTTGAAGGGTCAGAGAGGAGCCCATAGCCTGCCTGCGAACTGTCTCTGTCTCCCAAAGGAGGTCTTCATCAAACTTAACACCATAGTAGATCATATGATTCATTGCAACCAGTTTTGACCTTTCTTACCACAGGTACAAATTATTTCCCTCTCTTGGAAGTTTTGTAACTATGACACAGCTAATAAATTTGAGCATTTTCTTTAGCCCTTATTTTGCATTCAGGAGCTAGCTTGCAGTAATAGATGTGCATTTGGTTGAACATCAAAAAGCCAAGCCCATAGCTCCTGAAAATGCAACTTTAGATGCAAGGCGGGAAAGGTATGCATATTTATAGGCATTTAATCAATATGACTGTCACTTTTGGAAATAAAATTGCCAGTAAAATAATTGCTGCTGCCAAAACGACATGATTGTTGCCATATAAAAATAGATCAATGCAACTTCCTTCAAATAAAAAAATGTTATAGCTTTGTAAATTCAGATCTTAAATATCTATAATGTTAAAACAAAACTCCTAAACGAGTCACAGATTCTTTTTGGTCAAATGAAACACCTCTTTAAACACCTTTAATTTCTCTTCTTGAACTTATCATGGCTTGGCCTTGAAGGAGTGCATCTGAAACATAACCCTTTAGCATCAATGATCATAATATAATATTATCGTTTTTACAATACAGGTTGAGTATCTCTTATCACACTGGAAGTTTCTATTTTATTTTATTTGGATTTTGGAATACTCATATTTGTATATATGTATGCAATGAGTTATCTTGGAAGTAGGACCTGGCTATAAACATAAATGTCATTAAGGCTTCATATATACACTTTATACAATGTTTGAATAATTGAAATCAAGTTTGTATAAAATGAACCACCCGAAAGTAAAAGCGTCACTATCTCAGTCATTCATATGGACAATTCCAAATTTTGGAATTCTGGATAAGGAAGCTCAAACTGTACTTTAGATTTCTCAGGATTTGTTATGCATTATTTAAACAAACATCACAATCCTGTAAAATATACAACTTTTATTTTTGTTTTGAGGATGTAGTGAGATGATAGTAGCATGGGGCAAGGGAAGGAAGGTTCCATATTGGTTGTGCTAAGGTGTCTGAATGAATGCAAGAGGAAGGTAAGATTTATGAAACAGAATTTCTAGCTCACTAATTCCAAGGCTGAATTTAGATGGTTAAGTGGTCCTGGTGTAATCTGAGAAACAAGACTTACGAAGAGAAGCCCTCCTTGGGGTCTAAGACAACCTTTTTGGGGTGACTCTATGTGCCAGTTAACATAATGAAAACAATGCATCACTCAGTGCTTCACTCATGCTACAACTAGCAAATGGGGCTGGGGTGGTAGTAAGTGCAACTAATATTTGAGGAGAATATGAGCAGATGTTCTCTTCCGGACCATTTCTCTCTTGGCAGCATCATAATACAAGCAGAGCCCATATGTGCATGTGTGCAGTACTAACAACTCTGAGCTCTGGAGCATTTGATCCTTCGATACAGTTATAACATTGATTATCCAGCTGTGCACAGACCAAATCATTAGCTATCACAGGGACTGAAAAATACTGAGAATCCCAATAATGGGACCCAAGGACACTAACAAAATATTTAAAATAATACAAATCAAAAATTATACAGAAGCATTAATAAACACACAAGATTTAAAAACAATTAAAAAATGTGCAAAGTTAAAACATTAAACATTAAAATATTAAAATGTATTAAAAGATTATATACAGATCTTGAAAACAGCATTGTGCAGAATGAAATACCCAGTCTTTGTCAGTTTGTAAAAGTTTCATGGCATGAAATGTTTTGAACTGCTGAAGGATAAGGCCATCCTAGTTTCCCTAGGGAGGCACTTCCAAAGGTTGTTGTTCCCATCAAAATAGCTTGAGAAGATGGCAGGACAGAGAGATGGACCTCTTCAGACAATCTTAGAGTAAAAATGGGCTCATAGGGGGAGATATGGGCCTTCAAATATCCTGGGCCCAAGCCTTATGGGGCTTTAAAATCATGAATTTAAACTTGCATCTTGGGTTTGCTATATTTTAACCTTTTTTCTGTGTATTTTAATATATGTATTTTGTAGAAATACATATTAATATGTGTTTTTTTTATAAATGTTTATGAGGATTATATGTTTTAGCTATTTTGTAATTCAGCTAGAGTCATGAGGACAGGCAGGTAAGAAATAAAATTATTATTGTTGTTATTATTATTACTATTATGTCAGCGTATTTGAGGGACCGTCTCACCCCATATTGCCCTCCAAGATCACTTCGGTCTGAGGACTCCAATCTCCTGGAGATACCTTCAGCTAAACTCGCAAGGCTGACTGCTACCCGCCGGAGGGCGTTCTCTGTCATAGCACCTACGCTGTGGAACGCCCTCCCGGCCGGAACTCGGGCTATGAAAGACTTGCTCCCGTTTAGACGGGCCTGTAAAACATACCTGTTTAAGCAGGCCTTTGGTGAGTAAGTCCTGCCCATGCCCCGTCATCTATTCGTTCTTCTGAGGATGATGTGCTGTTCATTGTTTTAACTGTGTTATTAATTACTGTACTGCTGTTGTTTTTAATTGTTTTTAACTGCTTATTGCCTGTATTTTACTGTGCCCTTCGGCTCCTGTAAGCCGCCGCGAGCCTCAGGGAGTCGGCGGCATAGAAGCCCGAATAATAAATAAATAAATAAACACCAGCTCTTTGAATTATGCCCAGAAATGGATGGGCAGCAAGTAGAGCTGTTGCAAGAAGAGACTTCTGTAGCTAAACTTAGGACCTCATCACATTGTGGTCTGAATCCGTGGGGCACCGGAGGGCAGTGACAGCTGCCTCACATCCAATGTAACACAACGGGCGTGGTTGCTGCAGATCCAGATCAGGAATCTAAACACAATGTTTCTAAAGTATTATTAATATATTATGTGTAAACATCAACGACAACAGAGTAGGCAAAATAAACATATAACCTCCTGTCGGGTGCCTAGCCCCAACCGCAGAACCAACCAAAATTCAGTTCGAATATAGTCCAATGAGGTGCAGATGGAAGGTGGTTTAGTGGGCAAGGTTTGGTTGTCGAAGTGAAGCCGCTGGAAAGATTTTTGTATTCCTAACCCCGATGGGTATTTGTAATCCGTTCGAGGAAAATGAAAGCGAGGAGACTTGAGGCGAACACGCCGGTAGCTAAACTCTACGGCTGAGTAGCTTCCCAAATTGAGCAGGTAGGGTGGCCGGGCGTGGTCCGCGTGTTCTCTGGCCGACGAGGACACTAATGCCAAGGAGTCCAACCTCGTTTCGACCCCTTACGGGTCTTTTTCAAGGCCAATATAAACAGTAGTTCTCACATCGCACATCAAAAGGCAGGCGGCAGGAATCTAATATAAACATAAAGATGCTTGTAATGTAATATCTAACACACAGTGTGAGTGTTCAAATTAAGTAACCACCATATATTATACAACATAAATGCAATGGAAGCACAAGGTATCCCAATTATGATCTTTACCTTAAAGGTGAATTCTCGTGTGTAGTCTACCTCTGTGGGTAGGGCAAATGCGCAGACATACGCAATAAGGGAGTGTTTTGTAGGAGAGAGGAGTCAACAGGTGAGTTAATTACAAAAGTAATTGGAAGAAGCCAACAACACCATGGACAGACTCCGCATTAGGGGATATCCGGACCATGTTTTACTTAAAGCCAAACAATAGGCGGACGACATCCCCAGAGATACACTGTTTACCCCCAAAGTAAAAGCCGCTTCCAACAAAATGGTATGGCTATTAACGCTTACTAAACATTCCAATAACATCATACATATTGTGAAGAAATACTGGCCACTGATGCAAGATATTCCGGGTTTGGAAACACCTCCGATGGTGGCATTTAAGAGGACCAAAAATATAAAGGACACCTTAGTACACTCAGCTATAAGAAGACCCATCCAGAGGAGCAATTTGACCCCTAAAACCCATCCATGTGGCCATTGTGCTCAGTGTCCCTTTGCATTCCCGGGGAAGGAAGTCTACAGTCCTGGTAAACAGCGCAATTTCGCATTATCCACTTTTTGTACTTGTCAAAATGAGTCCCTTGTGTATGGACTGATCTGTACTTGTGGCCTTCTTTATGTGGGCCAAACGGGGAGGAGTCTTCGAACAAGGGTATCGGAGCATTGTTCGAGAATTCGCCAACAATCAAAGGATTCTCCGCTATACATCCATTTTAAAACGTATCGACACAGCCCGGATGACCTTCGGTTTTTTGGTTTAGAAACCATTAGGGTCTTCCCACACAGTGACGCCCAAAAAGCTTTATTGTGGGCAGAAAGTAAATGGACGGTTCGTTTAAAAACTGAGCAACCGTGGGGATTAAATGAAAAGATACCCATCAGCAATTTACTTTTGTAATTAACTCACCTGTTGACTCCTCTCTCCTACAAAACCCTCCCTTATTGCGTATGTCTGCGCATTTGCCCTACCCACAGAGATAGACTACACACGAGAATTCACCTTTAAGGTAAATATCATAATTGGGATACCTTGTGCTTCCATTGCATTTATGTTGTATAATATATGGTGGTTACTTAATTTGAACGCTCACACTGTGTGTTAGATATTACATTACAAGCATCTTTATGTTTATATTAGATTCCTGCCGCCTGCCTTTTGATGCGCGATGTGAGGACTACTGTTTCTATTGGCCTTGAAAAAGACCCGTAAGGGGTCGAAACAAAGTTGGACTCCTTGACATTAGTGTCCTCGTCGGCCAGAGAACACGCGGACCACGCCCGGCCACCCTACCTGCTCAATTTGGGAAGCTACTCAGCCGTAGAGTTTAGCTACCGGCGTGTTCGCCTCAAGTCTCCTCGCTTTCATTTTCCTCGAACGGATTACAAATACCCATCGGGGTTAGGAATACAAAAATCTTTCCAGCGGCTTCACTTCGACAACCAAACCTTGCCCGCTAAACCACCTTCCATCTGCACCTCATTGGACTATATTCGAACTGAATTTTGGTTGGTTCTGCGGTTGGGGCTAGGCACCCGACAGGAGGTTATATGTTTATTTTGCCTACTCTGTTGTCGTTGATGTTTACACATAATATATTAATAATACTTTAGAAACATTGTGATCAGATTCCTGATTTGGAGCTGCCTCACATCCCACATCAGCTCCTGCACCCCTTACCTTATCCCACAGGAAGAAGCATTATCTCCTAGCTTCTCCCCGTTCTTCTCTATGGCTGCCAGGACGGTGCTATGACACTTCTTTTATGGAGCCCCACTGGAAGAAGCCTTACTTTGTGCGATGGCGTTTGGTGGGCTTCATCAAGGAAGTGTCATGGCAGCGTGCTAGGATGCTTCCTTCTCTCTGTGTGATGAGGTGGTCAGTTACCAATATCTTTAGACAACTGAAGCTTCTGAGAACTTTTCAAAGGCAAGCCCCATATTGAGCCCATTACAGTAATCAAGATGGAATATAACCAAGACAGGTACCACTACTAACGGGAGCTACATACAGGGAGCACACTACCCCCCTGCTGTGTCAGCTCCACTGGCTGCCTGTCCAATTCCGGGCTCAATTCAAAGTGCTGGTTTTGACCTTTAAAGCTCTATACGGTTCTGGCCCAGCTTACTTGTCCGAACGCATCGGCCGCTACGTCCCATCCCGTAACCTAAGATCATCCGGGGAGGCCCTGCTCTCGCTCCCGCCGACCTCTCAGATGCGGTTGGTGGGGACGAGGACAGGGCCTTCTCGGTGGTGGCCCCGCCTGTGGAATGCGCTCCCTACGGAGATACGGTCCACCTCATCCCTCCTGACATTCAGGAAGAAGGTGAAATCCTGGCTCTGGGATCAGGCATTCCCTCACCAGCACTAGGCAGCATGTGAGACGGAATTTTAATGGGAGGGAGGAAGAGGGTCAATGTTTCTAGGGTTGAATACTGTTTTAATTGGAATGATTGTAGATGTGTTGAGGGATTGTATTTTAATGCCTTAATGTTTTAATGGGTTGTGGGGTTTGGGGTTTTACGCTGTTGATGTGGCATCGAATTGTGCCTGCTGTAAGCCGCTCTGAGTCCCCCCTCGGGGGTTGAGAAGAGCGGGGTAAAATCCTGAAATAAATAAATAATAAATAATGGCCAGATGTTCTTGCTCAACACAAGGTTTGAACAAAGGTGGATGGGTCCAGCACACATCAAGCACATTGGTGTCACTAGGGTAAGGGAAGGAAGGTGCCATTCTCAGAGATCTGACACCGTTCTTATGAACTTAATGCACAATGTAGTTGGCAGCATTGGGGGGTGGGGGGTGGGTGTCACTAAAAACATACATGCAGGAGCGGAACAAGAAGGAAGGCTCATTTTACTGGACACAACTTCAGGGATATTTTAATTCAGTGGTTCTGAATTAAACCACCAGAAATCTCAGACAGTTTACCAGCTGTTAGAATTTCTGGGAATTGAAGGCCAAAACATTTGCGGACCCACAGGGTCAGAACCACTGCTTTAATTAATTAATTAATTCAAAACTTTTGTACCCCAACCTTCTCACCTCTATCGAGGGACTCAGACCGGCATAAAAAGAATAAATTTATGCTGAAAATTTTTATAGACAGCTTGGAGTTATATCCTTTGATGGTGTCATCTGGTGTGTCCTCCTGTGTGCCCCCCCCCCCACCGCCCAGTATTGCTACTGTGCCAAGGAAACATATGCAACCCTGCATCACTATTTACATACCTGAACAATGCTAACACCTCAGCTATTCCTCAGATAACAACCTGGGATTTCTCATTTCAGAACCCTGCTGTTTGACCCATCTGGGATCTGACTCCAAGTCAACTTGATTTTGAGTGCAGATTTTTTTAAAAAATAAAAAACTCTTTCCCCAAAGTGAATGCATACACCTGAGCTGCTCTGGGCACTTTCAGGCTCTACTTAACTGGAAATAAATGGTGCTTCATTAGGAGAACATTTCTCTGTGTATATAATTCAATGGCAAGGAACACTTAGTAAAATGTCAAGTGACAGTATATCAGTTTACAAAGAGCCATTGTAGCCTGTTTCAGAACAAAAAGGGAAATGAGCTTTGAGACACCATTAAGATTAACCAATTTATTTCAGCATAGACTTTAATGGATTACAGCCTACTCCTTCAAATTCAAGAGACAGCAAATATGCCTGTGGACATCTACCTGCTGGCTAACAGAAAAGGATATTTCTTCCACAAAATCAATCTCTGCTTCTTGGAGCATTCACAGCCAGTTTAGCAAGGTCTAGTCTTTAGGGCTCTGCCCTAGATTTTAAATTAAATGAAGATAAATATTTGTAAAAACATTTGCCAGTCATGTTCAGTAAATACCAGTTAAACAATTTCATACCAAACTGTCTTGTTCTATAGATTTCATCGCAGAGCAAGACGCAGATGTCACATGTGTCACAGAGACTTGGACCCAGGACGGTGATTGTGTCCTTCTTCAGGAGATAGCCCCCCCAGGTTTCCGAGCCTTCCACCAGCCAAGATCTACCGGTCGGGGCGGGGGAGTGGGCCTGGTTGTAAAAGACACTGTTACTACCTCGGTCCTCCAGACACCAGAGATGGCCGGCATAGAGTGTCTGGGAGCGACACTAGGAATGGGAGAAAAGACGGGGATTCTGGTGGTTTACCGAGCCCCTGGGGCCCAAAAGGAGGCTACGTCTACCTTGCTGGACCTGATTGCGGACTGGGCTCTGAGATTCCCCCGGCTCATCGTACTGGGTGATTTTAACATCCACCCGGACACAGATCCACTCACATCGAGTGCGAGGGAGTTCCTCCAACACATGGATGCTCTAGATCTCCCCAGGACCGAAACGGGCCCCACACACCAAGCTGGCCACGCGCTGGACCTGATCTTTAGCCACGGTCTAGCCATAAAACACCGAGAAACCAGAGCAGTGCCTTGGTCGGATCACCTGACCGTGAGGGCAGATATTGACACCCTTCTCACAGAAAGGTCGGAGCCAAAGACCATCTTAGTCCGCCAAAGGAGTTTGATGACCCCGAGTGCATTTACGGCTGCTCTGGAACCTTTGGAGGTCCCTGGAGGATCGCTGGCAGATCTGGTTGCCAGGTGGAACAGCGTCCTCTCGAGGGCCATCGACCAGGTGGCACCTAGGCGCCCCCTTCGCCCCCGGAAAACCCGCTCACCGTGGTTCACGACGAATCTAAAGCAGATGAAACGCCGGAGGAAACAACTGGAGAGTGTTTGGAGACGGAAACCCAGCGGAGTAAATAGAGCGGCCTACAGAGAACTGCATAGGCTGTATGAACGCGAGACCAAAGAGGCTAAGAAATCCTACAATGCCGCTCAGATCACAGCTGCTGGTTCCCGTACAGCACAGATCTTTAAAGTAGTCCGGAGCCTTCTAGCATCTCCACAGAGTGACCCCAAAAACTCTATGGTAACAGCAGAAGACCTCCAAGAGTACTTCACTGGGAAAATCACGGCACTTCGACGTGACCTGCCGCCCATTCCGGAGGAAGAGTACGAGAAGATCCGGTGTCTAACTCAGACCAGTGGGCACTGCCTCACCGAATTCAGGCCCCTAACACCGGAAGAGGTGAAAAGGCTGGTGACCGTGGCAAGGGCGACGACCTGCCCCATGGACCCCTGTCCATCGCACTTAATCAAGTCCTGCATTGACACCATATCGGATGCTCTGAGGGACCTGGAGAACCTTTCCCTGGATACAGGCAGTTTCCTGAGTCCCTGAAGGAGGCCAGAGTTCGCCCTCTCCTGAAAAAGGCGAACCTTGACCCCGACGAACCGGCGAGCTACCGCCCTGTTGCCAATCTGCCCTTCCTGGGTAAGCTACTGGAGCGGGCGGTGGAAAGCCAGCTGCGTGACTTTTTAAACCGATCCGGGGGCTTGGACCCATCCCAGTCGGGATTCCGTGCGGGCCACGGAGTGGAATCCGTCCTGGTAGCAATTACGGATGACATCCGCCGCCAGCTGGACGGAGGGGGCTCGGCAGTCCTGGTCCTCTTAGATCTAACCGCGTCCTTCGACACCGTCGACCATGATCTGCTACTCCGCCGCCTGGTTGCCTCCGGGATCCAAGATAAGGCTCTGACTTGGCTAGGATCGTTCCTGCGGGGCCGCTCGCAGCGGGTCGAGTGGCAGGGCCAGGTCTCCAGGAAATGCGGGCTGGAGTGCGGGGTCCCTCAGGGTGCCATCTTGTCCCCCACCCTCTTTAACATCTATGTCCAGCCCCTGGCCAGTATCGCTAGGAGCCATGGTTTCAGCTGCTACCAATACGCCGACGACACACAGCTGTTGCTGAAGCTCGACCCAGGGATGTCGTCGGTGCCTGAAAGCTTTAGTCAGGGGCTGAGGGCGGTGACAAGCTGGCTCAGAGCACACAGGCTAAAAATCAATCCGGCAAAAACGGAGATCCTCTGGCCTGGCCAACCCGACCCTCACTCACCACTACCTTTCTTTGAAGGCGAGCCCCTGTCCCCGGTTCCGGCAGTGAAGAGCCTGGGAGTGATTCTGGACGAGAGACTGTCGATGGAAGCCCAGATTCAGCCTGCAGTCAAGGGCGCCTTCTTTCATCTTCGCAGGGCCTGACGGCTGGCCCCCTACCTACCATCAGAGGCGTTGAAGACTGTGATACATGCCACCGTGGTCTCTCGACTCGACTATTGCAATGCCCTGTATGCGGGTCTACCGCCGTCCACGACTCGGAGGTTGAGACTTGTCCAGAATGCAGCGGCCAGACTCATTTCCGGGTATCGGCTAGGAACCATATCTCACCAATCTAAAAAGTTCTTCATTGGCTGCCTACAGAGTTCAGAGTGATCTATAAACTCATGGCGCTAACCTTCAAAGCACGGCAAAGAACCGGACCAGCCTATCTGGGCGATCGGCTGACAGACCAACGCAGTGAAAGACCAGCGCGTGCAATAAATGGTGACCGTATAGCCATCCCAGGGGTGAGAGAGGCCCGACGGAGAGCCTTCTCTGTGGTGGCCCCTGTGATCTGGAATACACTTCCGCCTGCTCTCAGAGCCACATCGGCCCCAGCCAGATTCCTGTCCGACTTGAAAACTTGGCTCTTCCGCCAGGCGTTTGGGGATTGACTAGATAACCTGGAGGCTGGGCCCTCTATGGTTCTCTGTACCTGTGTTTTTAATTGATGTACCTGTGTTTTGTTTTTTCTTAAATGATGTAAGTCGCCCGGAGCACCAATGGTGGAGGGCGACTCACAAGAAATAAAGTTATTATTATTATTATTATTATAGCAAAACCAATGACTTGAATGGTATCAGTTCAAACCTATCTCATTGACAGCCATAGATTTGATACACATAAAATTGATATGATTTCTCATTTCTATATTGTATAAGCAAGACTTACATATATCCTAAAGCTGATGTGCTCTTTATTTGAAGGGAAAAATAGTGGAAATATAAATTGTACAAAATTAAATATTCCAATAGTATGTCATAGTTATGACACTTGTACTTAGTGCTAGAGTAGATTTGGGGTATGTGTCAAAACTTTATATTTTTCTGAGAGGCCAAAACCATAAAACATTATCCACACTACAATTTCTAGAAGGAAAAGTTACATGCCATGAAAAGGGTATAGCTTTTTTTTTTAAAAAAAATTCCTGGATAAAATATAATTGTACCGCTTGAAGAAATGTTGCTTATAATAATCCAAGAGAAATAATTCCCTTGGAATATGTGCTTATAATTTTTGCTATTGTTGCTGATGGACATTCTGCCCATTCAATCCCGACAGCAGAACTTGACTAAACTAATTGCACTGATCTGACCTACACAAATGGATTTTGCTTCTATTTCCCAGGTCATACTTTTTCTGCTGACGTTTATTTTTGCTATTGATACTGAAACAGCTATTTCACTGATTGATGGACCTCTTTTAGCATTGGCATTCTCACTGAAAGGCATAATAGATTATGTCTTGCTGAGTGTGGTGGTGGCAGGCCCGTAGCCAGGATTTTGATTCGGGGGGGGGGGGGCTGAGTTTGGTTCGGGGGCTGAGACTGGGTGGAAGAGGGTCTACCCTAGCAAACCTTTTGTATTGTTATCCCAATAAGCCCATTAATGTGGGATATAATGAGCATGGTGATCAGATCATGATATGAATAAACATAACAGTTTAAATAATGTACCAGTAAGGCCTTTTCGCGGACCGCCCTGAGAATTTCGGGGAGGGGGCTGAAGCCCCCTTAGCCCCCCCCTGGCTACATGCCTGGGTGGTGGTGAGAAAAATAAGAGGCAAATTACAATTAAAACTTTTTAAACTATCCATATGCTTCTGCACATGGATATGTTAAGTACTTGAGAATCTACTCTGACCAGAGAAAGTTAATTTCTGTGTATGCAAGAGAGAAAAGCCCCATTCTACTGCTATTCATCTCACTTACTTAAAATGGGAGGCACCAACATCATCATCATTGTCCTCATGTAGAAAGTGAATCATTTGAATGTTCCTGTTAGCAAGAACCCTAGAAAATCAGGGAACTTGCTTGTGTAGAGAACCTTCTATGTATGAACATGATCATCAGATACATCACAGCATTAAAGGGGGAGGTAGATTAAGCATTCCCTTATGCCTATGTTACCATCGTCATTCTCCAAGTTAGGGCGAGTTTACATGGGCAAGAAAACCCAGACTCACCTCAAATCAATTTCTGGCTTTTCCCATAAAATTTGCCTACTTTCAAGGAGTAGCACCAGTTCTTCAGGACTAAACTGACTTTACCACATTATGGGAAAAGTCAAAGGATACTCTGGAGTTTTTGGTGTGATGTTTCAGATGTTTGGATTACTCGAAAGTCCAGAATAATCACACGACTTTGGTGCAGCCTGGACTATGAGATCAGTTCTGAGTTAGTGATTCACTGCCTAGATGTGACACCATCACCCTTTCCTCTCACTTCTCCAAATTGCCCATAGATCTCTGTGTGAGCACCCCATTTTTAAATAGGAGAGACAGAAATAGAAAGATAGAGAAAGAATGCATTCCAAAGGAGAGGGGCAAAACATGTATGGGAACTCACCACTGGCAACAAGGAGATTTCTCTTCTCTTCTCTTCTCTTCTCTTCTCTTCTCTCTCTCTCTCTCTCCCTCTCTCTCTCTTTCATGCACAAACAAATGATCTTCCCACTGAATAAGAACATTGAAAAGCTCCTTCTTTACTTCTTTGGTAAACCTTTTCCCTTTGGAAGATGTGCCATAGCTATAAAAAGGATTGTTAAAGTATGTACATTATAGGGATGAGCACCACATCCCAGAGTTGGACACAACTAAACTTAATGTCAAGGGGAAACCTTTATCTTTAACTACAGTGAATGTAGATTCTAATAAAGTGCAACTATTATTCAGAAGCATATAATGCACTACTGTCTTTGATTAAATTCATTTTATTAGATTTTTCAGAAATGTAAAGTTTACAGATTTTAAAAAGAACAGAGATAAAAATAGAGAACAAAACAAAATAAATACAAAAATAACCCTATAATATTCTCTCCTCATTACACCCTTTCCCCTGCCAACTAAAACCAACCTTTTTAATATATATATATATATATATATATATATATATATATATATATATATATATATATATATATAAAAAGATAACTAACTTCTTGGCTCCTTAAGCAAAGGCAGCTATCAAGCTATTTATTGCTTCAATCTTGTCTTCAATTTGGAAACCCCTTTTTCTCCTTGAATATCTAATGTGAGGATATTTAAATGGGAGATGGTATCTGACAGATATGCTAATTTCACTAACCAGGAAAAAATTGTCAAAACTTTCTGAGTTTAAATTGGTCCTCTGTGAGGAATAATCTTATCTCCTCTCTTAATTCCCCCAAAAGTGAGATAAAACTTTGTAAAGATTTCTCTTTTGCTAGTATATAATGTAGCAACATAAGGTTGCTTTATTTGTTATATCTGTTTTTGTCCTGTTGCACAGCAAAGGAGGGAGACGTGCAATTTATTTCTTAATATTCATTCCTTGATATAGGCTGAAAAATCAACTTGCTTCTCAGGTGTTTCATTTGACAAAGGTATTGAGGAAAAGTCCTTGCAGCTTTATCATTGATCAACTCAGAAAACATGATTTTGAAGCCAGTAATATAAGTTCTTCATCTTTTGTGTGCAGTTTACCAGGTTTTGCTATTAGTTGAGAAACTTCAAATGGTACCCTCACTGCATTTTCATTGCTACAACCAATCATAGTCTCCCCCCCTTTAATACTCCTTTTATTTATTTATTTATTTATTCCAACTTATATCACCGCCACTCCCCGTAGACTCGGAGCGGTTTACAGTCAGGATAACAGTACAATAAGCGACAGACAGACAACACAACATCAACAGAAAGAAGGAGGGGCAAGAGAGGGAACAGGATAGAGTCAAGGCACGATATGATCATTTTAATGTTCTTAAAGGAAGATTATGTAACCTATTTGGGGTTAATTTTAATCGTCTATGCTAGATTGTATGTTTTAATGCTATTGCAACCTAGTCATGGGCCAGTAACCATTACATGTTATTGTTTCATGTTTTCATACCGTTCTATCCATGTGGATGGCACGGAACAGTACAACCCTCTTGGGAACAGAAACAAAAACAAGTGGGAATGGTAGCCATTTTTTCATCTGATTTTCGACATGCCAGCTGTGGGCCCTACAAGCCAGGGCCTACAGCTGAGCACTGGGGCCCCTTAAATGTAGACCCTGGCTGACAAGGCCTAGAGCTGAGCACTCGATGCTCATAGGCCTGACTGGCAGGGCTTACAGCTGAGGGCTGGTGCTGAATGCTCAACACTTCAGGATGGGCACTCAGCTGTAGGTCCTGCCAGCTGGGCCTATGAGCATCAAGAACTCAACTGTAGACCCTGCCAGCCAGGGCCTACATTCAAAGGGGTCCGGTGTTTGGCTGTAGTTCCTGCCATCTGGGCCTACGAGTGCCGAGTGCTCAGCACTTGTAGACCCAGCTGGCAGGGCCTACAGCTGGGCACGTGCTGCACTTGGTTATAGGCACTGACAGGCCCCGGCGCTTTGCTGCCCAAGATCCAATTTTTTTGGGGAGAGGGGGTTGGACATTGGAGGGGAAAATTCATTTGTATTGGTTCCCATTTTTGGAAGCAGCATATGGAAAAAGGAATGGGGACAAACAGAAACGGATAGCGATTTCATGTGAATGCACAAGCCTATTCAAACTGTCTTGAGTCCGTTGGAGAAAGGTGATATAGGAATTTCCCAAATAAATAAATAAATAAATAAATCACCCCACACATTTATTTATTTATTTATTTATTCTTACTTTCCTGAAGCTCAATCAATCCTCTATTTGGTATATTCTTCATGATTTGCCCTCAGATACAGGTTTGATGGTTTCGGTAGATAATACATTGTAACATAACAGACACTGTGGTAATTGCTTGCACATATGAAGCCAATATGACAGATGTTCCTGGTTATAACAGCAGCACTTTTAAAGATAACTGTAAAAACTATTTTTTGCTTTGAACAGGATGCACTCTCTTCAATATCAGCAATACTGTTTCAAATTTGAAACATAAAGGTGATCTATCTTGATCTGTCCTGAGGCCCAGCCAAAGGTGATTTATCCTAGGGTCTCTGAAGTGTTTTCTACTTTTTACCCCTTTACATTGAGAATTTTTTTACATGAGCCCAGGCCTATAGGTATATAAAATAGATATATTAATCAAACACTTTCTGATAATAAATCAGCATTTGAAATGTTTACTAAATAGGTTTATTTTCTTTTTTCCAGAGTACAACTGAAGCATTTGGCCTCATGTAAGCCGCCCCGAGTCCCCTTTGGGGAGATGCTGGTGGGGTATAAATAAAGTTGTTTATTATTATTAATAATGGAATGCCCTCCCTAGAGATATCAGATTGGCCACCTCCCTCTTGTCTTTTAGTGAAGTGAAGATCACAGAACTTATGGCAATGAATTGACCTGGACTGGTTTTTGGATTTCGATTTTAATGGATGTGTCTTAATTGTTTTATTTGTTGTTTCAATATTTTTAATATTTTGATTGTAATGTGTTTGTTTTTATGATGCTAGCATCATATGATGCTTTTGTTAGGCTGCCCTGAGTTCCCCTTTGGGGGAAGAAGGGCAGGGTATAAATATAGGAAATAAATTAATAATTATAATAATAATTATTATTATTATTTTCTGCAGAGTCCACTGTAAGGAGTTTATGTTGTTGCTTACAGATTAATGTAAATATATGGGAGACATTCAGAAATCTTTTATTGTGGCCATTTTTTTGCAGCCCAAGATTGAGCTAAGGGGATCCCATTTGGGGCTGGAACCCACAGATTAAGAAGTAGTTATCTATCTATCCTAAGACTCACCCGAAATGTATGGTTGTGAAATTCACCATGACAATAATCACTTTTATTCCCAGAAACTTAAGAAGAAACACAATGGTTTTCAATATTCCCCAGTTATCATTCTGAAGTCCATTCAAACGCTCACTTACATGGAATCACTCTAAAGGGTGCATCCAGACAGTCACTTTACTATGGAAACTTCCACAATAAAAAGGGGGCTGTCCAGACGATGTCCTGGACAAACCTGAATCAATCCACCACAAACTAAGCAATGATTATTTTTGTTTCAAAATCACCTTTTTTGAAGCGAATCTGGTTAATTATCTGTTTTGAAACTTTTAGCCTGCAGAAAATTGGTACCTGGTACCCACCCCCACCCCCAAACCAGAAAACCCAATGCGCTGCTCTTATCATTCCTATGACATTTTTGTCATCAGTTCCTACAAAATAAAAAAGCCCTGCCAACGAACCAAGCAAACAAACAAAAAGCAACATAAATAGCCTTCAAAGTATATGGGTTAAAACCTGCAATTGCTCCACTACTTGACACATGCAATTAAATTTCTTAGAATGTATTCCTTGAGGCAGCATTTTCTTTCTTTCTTTAATTAATTTGTGAATGGGGTTGCAAATACATTGCAATAGACGCTGCCATAGACAGTGGAGAATATTCTAGAATAACAATGGTAACATCTTGTGACCCTGGAGAACATTTTAGAACAATAATGTTTATATATTAATGCTAACATCTTGTGTGGTTTTAATTAGCCAGGAGAGAAGTGATTTGCACATCACATTTAGTGGTCCTGTGGCAATTTGGGTGGAATAGCGATACCTTGCAGCCAGACAGATAATCTCTCCTTACAGGAGTGGAGAAAGGTTTAAATATTAGTGTTCCCCCTCAAGGCAAGTGAGGCATTCTCTACAGTGCTTCCTAAGACCTGCAGAAGAAAGATAAATAGTCAACATCTGTTCTCATTAGCATTTAATTCTTTCTCTCAGTGTGACATTTCATTAATAAACCCGGCTGCACAGTGGAATGCTTTTGGATGCAAAAACATGTGGTGTTTGGGACTTTTAGTAGCTCTAAGCCAATCAAGTCATGCCTGTCACTTCAACACATTTCTGCCCCCCAACCCATCAGACCATTTCAAAGCAATTGGTTCACGACTAGGCTAATAATCTCAATGCGCTCATGCTATTACATTTTGTTCTCCTTCCTGCTTGCCTGTCTCGTCACCTTGAGTGATAAGGCAATGCCGTTCTGTACTACTTTAGTGAACTGATAAATGTTCAGACTAGCCCCGTCTGGGTCTCCTGCTCAGCTGTGAAACTGTTGGACTTTCATTTATTTGTGCCTGAAGGTACGGAAGAGTGTATCTGAAGTGCAAACTCATTTGCAGGGGATACGCAATCTCATTGGCACATACTTTGGCATACATTTTTGGCTCAAAGCAGCAGTTAAAGAAGTGCTGTAAGGAGTAGCCATCTTGTGCCAGAAACCTGCAATCACCTACAGTTTGTGTAAATGTTTTGTGGAGTGCAGAGGTTTATTTTTGGAAAATACTATCTGAGAAAAAGCAATTTATATTTAGCCTTGTGTGTCCAGTAATACTTATTTTCTGCAACAAAACAAAAGTCCTTCCTATCCACACTCCTATTGCACTGTTACCTCTGGTAGAAAAAACAACAACTTTAAAATGAAAACTGTATTAATTGTAAAAAGTCATAAGATTGTCCTATTTGAAGGTTAAGATCATGCGGGAAGGCAATGCTCTCAGTTCCACCTCCTTCGCAGGTGGAACTGGTGGAGATGAGAGACAGGACCTTTTCAGTGGTGGCCCCTCATCTATAGAATCCCCCCCCAATGAAATAATATCCGCCCCTCCTGTCTTGAATTTCAGGAAAAAACTTAAGATGTGGCTCTGGGACCAAGCTTTTGACAAGAGCAGTGTAATAAGCAACCAAGAATCAATAAGATTGACAAATACAATGGTCCTGGACTATGTTTTGGATGGCATAATTTTAATTGATGTTTTAATAATTCATGTTTAAATTGTTGGTTTTTCTTGTAATTGTTTATTTGATATTTGTGTATGGCATCAAATTGTTGCCCGATGTAAGGCCACCTTGAATCCCCTCCTGAGTGAGAAAGGAGGGGTACAAATAGGTGAAATAAATAAATTTGAAGATATAATAACTTGATTTGTGGAGGAAAAAGAAACACATAATCAAAGGCTCATAGATCTCCAAGATTATGAAAAATAGTATATGTTGGAGTTCAGCCTGTGATTGTGTCTAATGATCAGGGCTCTCTGGATGTTGGGAATGACAATGCTGTTATTAATGATGTTGGGAATGACAATGACAATGCTGTTTCTAATGATGAGGGTGCTTTAGATGCAGAGAATGACAATGGGATTCCTATTCTATGTCTTTGCTGATGAGAATGTTCTTGAAGAGTTTGGGGATGATGGGATGGTCTCTGGAAGAGGGCCTGAATTGTTACCAGAGAATTCCCAGGCCTTTGAGCCCGGGAAAAGCTTGGCACCTGAGCCGGCTGCAGAAGTTAATGAGCCAGAAGATAGAAGGCTTGCTATCAGACAAAACAAAATTGTTCAACAATCTCTTCAGCGCTCTGCCAGGCTGAAAGAGAAAATGAAAACAGATTCGAGGCTGAATAGAAACAAGTTTCTGGTGGGGATTTAGAGTAGATTAGGGGATAAAAGTGCCAAGTACAGAATTTGGGGTCAGATGAAGCAATGTTTGGAACTGGATCAAGACTTAGTGGTAAATCCTGCAGCCTTACCTTGGAAAGATTCAAATTATACCTAGTTCGATTTCATGATTTGGAGTTTTACCTTGGAAGTTTCTGTTTTGTGTTTTTCATGTACATTGATAGAGGGTTGTGGGAGTGAGAGGAGGGCCTCCCCGATAGATCTTAGAGTTCAAGCTAGTTCGTAGAGGGAGATGCGATCATGAAGATAGGTGGGGCCTGAAATGTTTAGAGCTTTATAGGTCATCACCTGCACCTTGAATTTAGCTTGGCAACTTACTGGCAGCCAATGATGTTGTTTTAATAGGGGTGTTGCATGGTCCCTATAATTTGCTCCAGTTAGGAGCCTGGCTGCTGCCCGTTAAACCAGTTGGAATTCCTGGGCTGTCTTCAAGGGGAGCCCCACGTAGAGTGCATTGCACCAATTCAATCTGGATATAACTGATTTTTCAACCCATATTGTTCAAAACAATAACTCAAGTCCCAGAAAGTTGAGTTGTAAACCACCAAGCATACCTACCTAACAAGACGATAGTCATAGAAATATAGTATTGGAAAAGCTCACACGGTCCATCCTGTCTAACCCTCTTCTGCTATGTAAGAATTCCCAATCAAAGCAATCTTGAGAGATGGCTTTCCTGCCCCTGTTTAAAAACCTTTCAGAGAAGGAGACTCAAAACTCCAAGGCAACATATTCCACTGTCAAGCTGATTTTGTCATCAGGACATGCTTCCTAAGGTTTAGGTAGGTACAAAAACACTAAGAAGCAGGGTTTGAAAATAAGTAGTGAAAATAAAATGGATTTAAATTATTTTGCCCAATAAGAAAACTATAACCCAATTACATTTCAGTTATATAAGACAGCTAGAAATAACATCATTGTTTTTGCAGTGTAGTTCACATTTGAGTTAACTTTATAATTATAGGGGATGGTTTCACTATGAGATTATCAGGTACAGGTAGTCCCAAAGTTAAAAACATCCTGCTTATATACAACTCCTAGTTAAGGAAGGGGATGTGACAACAGGAATCAAGAGAAATCTACTCCAAGGAAGAGAAATTCAGTTATCATGGGAAAAAGTGTCTTAAGTGAAGCTTTCTCACCAATCCTTGTTTCCACAACAAGCCAAATTTTTCAAAATCCAATTATCACAGGGATGGAAAATGAGGCATAATTTTCTGAACAGGAGCACAGACAGCAAAATAAACACCACAGGGATGTTAACCCTTTCCTATGATATCCAAAGCTTGAGGCAATCCTTCCAATTGCCTCATAACTGCTACAGTAACAGAGATATAACACAGGATCATACTTGAAGTGACTGATAAGTACTTGAATATATATATCAAAGTCCAATCCCTCATGTTGTTGTTTATTCGTTCAGTCACTTCCGACTCTTCGTGACCTCAGCCCACACCAGAGCTCCCTGTCGGTTGTCACCACCCCCCAGCTCCTTCAGAGTCAAGCCAGTCACTTCAATCCCTCATAGCATTCATATAATATTCATCATCTTCATCCCCATGAAAGACAATACTTTTTAATTATTCCTAGAATATTGGAAAGTAAAGATTTATTGGTATAAACTGTAACTATAACATCTAGTATTATTTGTATGTTTTTGTAAATGTAATTAATTACTGTTGTCCATAATTATCTTTCTGGCAGAACAAAAAGAGAAGATGAACACAGGGTGAAGGTAAACTCATGGAGCCAAAGCTGGAGAGAGAGAAAAATACATGAGTCTTCCAGCTGTTTGCCAGTAGCCAATGACTGGAAAGATAATTCTGCTACCACTCTTGAAAAAAGAGCAATATTGATGACATACAGTTTGATATCTCTTTAACTGCTATGACTCAATTCTATGGAATCATGGGAATTGTATTTTGGTGAGGCACCAGCACTCTTCGGTAGGCTAGAGCAAATACCTTGTATTGAGCCATGGCAGTGAAAGGGGTGTCACATTGGATTCATTCTACAGTGCAGGTGCACTCAATGACTCAAGTTATACCCTAAATGAATTATCACAGCCCAGCCCCATAAATCTAATAGAAGAAAGGACATAACCCTGTTGTCTCTGCTTGGTAACAGATTGATCTATTCTATTTCCATATTGTTTTATCTGGGTTTTTTAAAAAAAAAGTGCTGTATGTTTCCATGTCAGGGTAACTTATTTATTTTTATTTATTTATTTATTAATTCAGCTTGATAGACTGCTCTGTCCGGAGCTCAGAGCGGTTTACAGCAATAAAATATCAGATAAAACACATAAAACATTAGAGAACCAAGTTAAAACCCCAAGTTAAAACTCCACTCCCACAATAAAACTACAACAAAACAACAGTAATGCAAGTGGCGGTGATGCGGCAGGGTGGCAGGTTATGGCGGGCACCGGTCAAAGGCCGAATGCCTGCCTAAACAGCCAGGTCTTAACGGATCTGCGAAATGGCATCAAGTCCCATAGGGCTCGCGTCTCCTCAGGTAGGGAGTTCCATAGAGTCGGCGCGGCCACTGCAAACGCCCTCTGCCGCGTACTAGATAGCCTGTAGGTCTTTATGCCAGGCACCTCCAACATGTTGAATGCAGTGATCTTCTGGGCACATATGGGGTAAGCCGCTCCCTTAGGTACACTGGCCCCAAACCATATAAGGCCAGTGTACCAGTGTACTTCAGGAGAGTTGTGGGTAAATTCGATATTGTTGTTGTTGCTGCTGCTGCTGCGGTTATGTACTTTTAACTCTTGCTTACAACAACCTTATTTTGGCAAAATTCATTCAGGGAAAGTTTTCCACGGCTGTCTTCTTTGGCTAAAGGTCACCCAGTTGATTTTAATAGCTTAGACATGAATCTGGGTTGCTCAGAGTCTTTCCTAAATCATTACACCAAGGTGGCCTCCTTCTACATTATTCCACTTTAATATTCTGAACAGCCTAGCAATTTAATCTGCAGAGCTTTTCCATTACTCACCAGAGGGAATCGAAAAGTTTCCCAAATTCTCAGACAGCCACTGAAATGCAGGAGAAAATCCATAAGGTTGGACATGCTGTCTTCGAACGAAGCAGATATATTAATTACAGGACCCCTCCTATGTGTCCCTGAATTTTCATAGACAATCCTTTGAAAAACACAACAGAAGTTATTCTGGATATGAATGGGGGGAAAACCAAAACAGCAGGGCGATGTGCATCCTCATTCTGGTTTAAGATGGGTTTTCCAGAACTTTATAGGAGCTATCCCAAAGGGCTGAACTGTATTTCCAAAATATATGTTAGTTTAAAGATCAAACCAAAATGTAGAATAGCTTCAATGCTGCTTTGTCATGGGTGAAGCTAGCTGCTACTGGATTCTATGAAAGAACATACACTGAGTCTTTGGTATCCAGTGAGGTTTGGTTCCAGAACCCTCCTTGGATATATAAAAAACAATTGATGTTGAAGTCCCATTATATCTGTCTTTTATCTGTTTTGATGTTTTTATTGATTTTATGTTGTAAACCGCTCTGGGCTCCAAAGAGAGCGGTCTACCAAATCGAATTTAATAATAATAATAATAATATCCAATGGCATAGTGAAATGGTGCCCCTTATACAAATGGCAAAATTAATATTTGTTTTTAATTATTTTAAAAATCAATCAGTGAATGGTGGAATCTGTGGATGCAAGGCCTGCAGATACGGAGGGCTGATTGTATTGTTATCTATTCCTTTGAAATGAATTGGGCTTTTTGGGTTTGGATGTCTCTTATGCTTCAAATAATAGGTCTGCAAATGAAAACTGCACTAGTTGTTTACACAGAACTATTATTTTCAGTTCACATTATGTTTTCTACATATTGTTGTTGACTCAGTATGGTAGTATTTGTTTTATAGAAAATGATAATCGAGATGTTTTTAAATTACTTGTTTATATTCTTCAAGTTTTGAGATCACATATTCAAAGCTTACTATGAACATTTTTCTTCAAATATATACACAACCAATCTGACATATTGCTATGAGTTTCTGCTTTACAAATTGCAGTTGAGCTCAGTTATGCCTCTCTCCCACTCCCCAGATACCTTTAGAATTTGGTGTTTAGTCTCAAAAACAACCTCAAATCAGCAAAGGTACTAAACGCCAACATGATAAGAGCATTTAACTGAGCTTCAATATCTTCATGGTTTTTACTTTCTCTTTTTATATTATTTACTCCCATTCTGCTTCATTCTGCCTCATTTTTAAGCTGATTTCCCTTTGGTAGTGTGCAGTATTGTTTTGGAAACCTTGGCCATTTGCTTATATCGGACCTGTCCAACAGGCGGCCCGCGGGCGCACACGGCCCGCCAGCCCCTTGGACGCGGCCCGCCTACCCTCCGGGAAGAGAAAGGAAGGTAAGCTCCCGGGCGGCCGATCCAGCAGCCAGGGACATTGCAGAGGGCGCCTCGCTGCTCCCCTGGCCCGCCTCCAGCCCTGCCGCACATGCCCGCGAGCGACCCCCCCCCCCCCCGGCTGCGCCCCCAGGTCATCAGTGACCGGAATTCCAGCCCTTGGGCCGGTAGAAGTTGGACAGCCCTGGCTTATATTGTTTCTTGTTCCTTGGACCTATCTCTGTTTTACTCTGCAATCAACTTTCAATGCCAAAGAATTCCTAATGACAACTTTATCAACTGAAAACAGAAGAATCTGAAAACTCCAAATCGTGGGAATTATAACACTTCTGTGAACTTGCATTTTTCCCCTCTCCATGGCATGTTTTGTGCTTCAAGGCACTTCAAAGATAAAGACACTTTACCTCTACATCCTGAGACTGTGTCACTGACAAGGAAAAGGAATACACGGCCAGATTGATCACCAACAATGGTCCACCCTGGCCTCGCATCGGGAGGCATGGAGATGCACTAGTGTCACACCACAGTACCTCCAGGCCGCCTATTTGCTTGGGTCTACATTGAGCCAGCAGGGCTATTAAGCAGTTAAACAGTCAGCTTGATGCTTCCCAGGTCCCAGCAGGGCCTCTCCGCAATCTCGTGTGAAACTGGTACGGAATGCCTAGATAACTACCTCTAAGGTTACCAAAACTAACCTCCCTTTTTGCAAGGCGCTTCGGAGGAGCCATAAACTACTCCCCACAAGCGCATCTGTGCCCGGTAATTGGCAGGCACATTCCGATGGACCTTAGGTAACAATAAACATATAGTTTCTCATTACTCACTGGGCTTGATGTTGGATGCACCGGAACTAGTCACAGAATCCTATAACTGTGAGTCCCTCACCATAGGATTCATCTCAGATCAACTTTTGCTCAAGAAAGATGCTACTTTGAAGCACCGGCCGTGAACGGCCCGCCTTAAGCTTGTTCAGGGAGGTCAAGTGTGCCCAGGCCCTGAGAGGCGACAGCTTGATCTGAGATCCCATACTCCCTGACAAACCGAAGACCGGATGCAGACCCCTCCGGGAGCTGGAGCGGCCACGCCAGCCATGGCCCAGGCCCCCACCGCCGCGGACTTCCAGAGGCTGCAGGCCGACATGATCACGCTCCAACAGCAGTTCGCGGCCGTGCTCCAGGCCCAACGGCCAGCGAACTGGCGCGTCCCGGTGGCCCTTCCTGCGCGCTTCGCCGGAGCTCCAGTTGTGGCGCCCACGTTCCGTGGACAGTGCCACGCTTACCTGGTGGCCAGAGCGGCCGACTTCGCAACCGAGGCGGAACGAGTGGCGTTCGTCTACACCTTGCTGGATGGCCCTGTGGCTTCATGGGCCACCACCTTGGTCGACACCAACGCACCCCAGGTCCAGACTGTGCAAGGGTTCTTAGACCACATCCGCGACACCTGGGGGCATCCCATGAACCGAGACCTGGCCGAGAAGAAGATGTGGCGCCATTTCCAGCACGACCTTCCCATCGGCCAGTACATCGCCGAGTTCCGAGTGCTGGCTAACCAAATGACCTGGAATGGAGACGCGCTGCGGTCCCAATTCCTAGAGGGACTCCGCCCGGAAATCCAGCTGGAGGTCGCCCGCACCCCTGATGTTCCCCTCACTCTTAATGGGGTGATCGCCATGGCATTGCGGCTGGACGCCCACCTCCGGGCCCAACAGATGCTGAGCCGGAAGGTGACCGGGCAGGCACCCCCCCGCAAGGTAACTCCGGAGCAGAGGAGCCCACAGGGACCCCGGCCACAGCCGCACATCACCCCGGCGCGGCCGGAGGAAGAGCCGATGTAGCTGGGGCACACCCGCCCGCGGCTGGATGACGCGGAAAAGGGCCGACGCCAGCGGCTCCACTTGTGCTGGTACTGCGGAACCTCCGGTCACTTTTCCAAGGACTGCCCAGCAAAACCTAAGTCTGCTACTCATCTGGCCTCCGCCGAGGCCAAACCAGAAGGCCCCGAGTCGGACCCCGAGACGTCGGGAAAAGATGCGGACCGAGCATAGAAAGGCTCGCCAGCTCGGTCGGCAACCCCTACACCGAGCCAAGAACGGGGGTCCTGTTTCTACTCTTAGTCACGCTGTGGACGGCCGAGACCAGCCCCACCGTGATCCACACCATGCTAGATTCCGGAGCCACCAACAACTTCATTGACAGAGACTTTGCCAAACACCTGGGCCTCGAATTCCTCGGCCTGAAAGAACCGCGCCCTGTTCAGACCATAGATGGGCGGATCCTGAAATCGGGCCCTATTTAACTATGGACCAAACCCGCCCGGATGAGCGTGTTGGAGCACCAGGAGGACATCTCTTTCCTGGTGTCCCAGATCCCGCATTTCCCTGTAGTCCTAGGAGTATCCTGGCTTGCTCAGCACAACCCCCAGATAGATTGGGATCGCCGGGAGGTGCGGTTCCTCTCGGCCCGCTGCCAAAGACATTGTTTCAAGAGCCGAGCAGGGGCCGCCACGGAAGAGGGAGCCATAGCCACGCTCCCATGCAAATACCGGGAATTCTGGGAGGTGTTCAGCGAAAAGGAAGCAGACAAACTTCCGCCCCATAGGCCGTACGACTGCATGATTGACCTGGTCGAGGGCGCTCCAATTCCTCGTGGACGATTGTACTCCCTCTCAGAGCCTGAGCAGAAGACGCTCCGGGAGTTTTTGGATACAAATCTGCGAAAGGGATTCATCCGCCCAAGTCAGTCACCCGCCAGAGCTCCGGTCCTGTTTGTGAAGAAGTCGGGAGAAGTTCGCCTGTGCCATGACTACCGTGCCCTCAACAGCATCACCAGCGTCAGCAGCGCTGAGCCTTGTTCTTCGAGCGTTTCCACTTCAAGATCCACTATGTCACGCCTGCCCAGACCAAGCAGGCTGACGCCCTGTCAAGAAAGCCGGAGTACACCCGGGACTGCGAAGACAGCCCCGACTGCCGGTTGTTGCAGCTGGAGAACTTTGCAGTGGCTACGGAGATCGACCCCCACCCCGCTTCGGTGACGCCAGAGCGCAGCGCACCCAAACCTGTGGAAAAACTTCCCCTGGAGGCTCAGCTTTGCGCCAGGCAACAGGAAGATCCGTGGGCCAAGGAGCAACGGGCGAAGGAGGTACAGTACCCGTTTAGCCTGCAGAATGAACTTTTGTGCCACCGTAACCAGATCTACGTGCCCCAGGGCCCGGAAAGGCAGGGGATCTTGAAGCTGTGCCACGACAGCAAGGCCGCAGGACATTTTGGCCTGTTTAAAACCATTCAGCTGATATCCAGGGAGTTTTGGTGGCCCAAGATGCGACAGGAGATTGAGAAGTACGTTGCCACCTGCCCGGTGTGCCAAAGAGCCAAGCATGGGGTGGGCAAGCTGCAGGGACTGTTGCAGTCGCTGGCCACCCCCCGGGGCCCTTGGAAAATGATTTCCGTGGATTTCATCACAGATTTGCCAGTGTCCCAGGGAAACACCGCAGTGCTAGTGGTGGTAGACTGTCTCACAAAGATGAGCCACTTCATTGCATGCCAAGGGTTGCCCACCGCTAAAGAGACGGCCGATTTGTTCCACCATCATGTGTTCAAGCTCCACGGCCTACCCAGAAGCTTGGTCACCGACCGGGGCAGCCAATTCACGTCCCAGTTCTGGAGGGAGACCCAAAGGTTGTTGGGGATCGAGTCCCGGATGTCATCCGGAGACAGACGGGCAGACGGAAAGGGTTAACGGGACCCTGGAGCAGTACCTGCGTTGTTACACTAACTACCAGCAGGATAACTGGGCCGCATTGCTCTCCCTAGCAGAATTCGCTTACAACAACTCCGTGCATGAAAGCACCCAACAGACCCCGTTCTTTGCGAACTTGGGCTACCACCCCAGGTTCTACCCTGCCGTGTTCAAGCCCAGCAACGTTCGTGCCGCCGAAGAGCATTTACAGGAGCTGGCCGCAGTGCAACAGACATTAAAGGTGCAGCTGGACCAGGCGAAAGCGGACTACAAGCGGTCAGCTGACCGCCACCGTTGGGAGGGCCCGGAACTGAAGGTGGGGGACCAGGTGATGTTGTCTACTCGCCACCTGCCCTCCCGCCGCCCCTGCCGCAAACTCAGCACTAAGTATGTGGGCCCCTACAAGATCACCGCCAAGATTTTCCCCGTGGCGTTTAAGCTTCAACTCCCCAAGGGAATGAGGATTCATGCTGTGTTTCACCGGGCGCTGCTGCGTCTGGCCAACGATGTTCGAGCCGAGGGGGGAAAGGCTCCCCCACCGGTCATCATCGATGGGGAGGAGGAGTACGAGGTGGCGGAGATTTTGGACTCTAGAATATACCATCGCCAGCTACAGTATCTGATTGACTGGGAGGGTTTTGGCCAGGATGAGAGATGTTGGGTCCCAGCGACAGACCTCCATGCCGACGAATTGGCAAGGCAGTTCCATCAGGACTATCCCAGCAAACCAGGCCCCGCAGTGAGAGGGGGGAGCTTGCATAAGAGGAGGGGTGGTGTCACACCACAGTAACTCCAGGCCGCCTATTTGCTTGGGTCTACATTGAGCCAGCAGGGCTATTAAGCAGTTAAACAGTCAGCTTGATGCTTCCCAGGTCCCAGCAGGGCCTCTCCGCATTTTCGTGTGAAACTGGTACGGAATGCCTAGATAACTACCTCCAAGGTTACCAAAACTAACCTCCCTTTTTGCAAGGCGCTTCGGAGGAGCCATAAACTACTCCCCACAAGCGCATCTGTGCCCGGTAATTGGCAGGCACATTCCGATGGACCTTAGGTAACAATAAACATATAGTTTCTCATTAATCACTGGGCTTGATGTTGGATGCACCGGAACTAGTCACAGAATCCTATAACTGTGAGTCCCTCACCATAGGATTCATCTCAGATCAACTTTTGCTCAAAGAAGATGCTACTTTGAAGCACCGGCCGTGAACCTTAAGCTACCTCCGCCCTTTGCAACGGGCTGCCTGAGATTACTGAACTCTGTGTGCGTCCTGCTCAAGTCTTGTTCCTGAAAAGACTGTTGCTGAATGTCCTTGCTTTCCAAGCTGCCGGTTTGCTGATTCGGAGGGAATCTGTTTGGAGACTCTTCCTGCGCATCCGGCTTGGAATTTACTTCCCTTTGCGGAATTCGGGAACAGATTCGGTGGCCTACTGGAGACGCTGGGGATCCCTACAGCGCAGTTCCCAACCCTGAACCTGAAGACCAACAGCCTGGATGACCCCTTGCGAGTCCCCCCATAGACCAAGATTTTGTGTGGGACCGGTCGTGGGATTTTCCCACCAGCGCCTTGGAGGCCGACCAAGAGAGGCCTGCCCCAAAAGCCGAAGATCGGCCAACTAGCACCCAGGGACTTACCCCTGCTGTTGGGGGTGAACTAGCCTCCGCGGAGGACAACGTCCTTACGACGACATCGAGCGCTGACGATTGGGATGACCCCCAGATCAGCCACTCACCCTCCATGGAGGATCCAACCAGAGGCCCTGAGGACCCACCGACGACCCCCGGAGACCCACCGGAGCTGGCAGGTTCATCCCTGGCTGAATTTGATATTTCAGCCATCCTGGCCCCTCCCTGAGATGCCTCCAGGTGTCAGCATCACGCTGGGAGAAGTTGGAGGAGCATACTTGAGGAGGCGAGACCCAACATGGCGTGCGTCCTTGAAGACGCCCAGCCACTCCATGTGCTGGGGTCTCGGGAAGAAGCAGCACCTGGAAGCAGTAGCCCTCCAGAAGCCCCGGAAGTCCCGCCCTCGGATGACCCCGCCCCTAGCAACGACCTGGATAGGGAGCAACAAGGCCCCCAGAAGAGGAGGAGGCGACGCCGGAAGCGGAAGGAAGGTGATCATGTCATCCCCCGCCTTGGACTGGAGGAAGAAGGACGTTCAACAGCGAGAGTGGTGAGGCCCCGGAGGACGTTCTCAACCAGGACGTTCTGGAGCTCCTGCTATAGGCAGTTGCAGCTCCAAAGGGCTCACCAGGCTACCTTGGAAGATGATAAGGACATTGCGCGGACAGGTCAGGACCCCCAACGCAGACTCCCACATGGGAGATTGCAGTCTCCGCTCTCCACCTGCGCCTTGGTACCGGCGATGCTGCTGGGACCTCCCTGTCTCCCCTCTTTTGATGGTGGGGTGGTGCCTTAGGGGACACCGCCGCTGACTCTATCCCTCCCCCTCCTCCCTTCCCTTATCCTTTTGTTTTTCCCTATGTCTATTGTATATTGTGTCGTTTTGATGTTGCCATCTGGGCTACTCAAACTTCTGTAAACCGCTCCGAGCCTTCGGGGAGTGGCGGTATACAAGTTTGATGGATAAATAAATAAATAAATAGATAAAATTTAAATTCCCTGGGGTTTTGACATTTAACCCAGTGCAGTTTTTCCCAGCAACAACAGCAGGATTAAATGATCAAATCCCCAATATATTGTAACAATTATATCATTGGATTTCTTGTGTCTGACATAACAAGAAGCAAAGACCTTGAAAACTGCACCCAAAAACCTTTCCTCATCAAGCAATGTCAGTCATAACCCACTGACATCTTGTAAAGCACAGTAATGGATTCTGTTTTGAATGACACACATTGACATTAATGGGAACTGTATGAGTTTCCGATCCCCCTCAGCAAGAACATCTCTTGGAAGTTATGATTCAATACCGACTGTTGCTTTGTGATGGAGAGCCACATGCATTTCGAGCACATTGTTTACTTTGAAGCAATGTAATCACCATTTTCAATAAAACTCTGCTGGACTGCACTGAAAAACTTGCAGTGGTTGATGGGTACAAAGAAATTTCATATTTTCTTCTTCAGCCATGAGAAGAGTTGTACAACCCAAGAAGGAAATGGTAGTGACCATGTTATTCATAAAGACAATGTAAATGTTTTAGGTAATGAGAGAGGCATCCTCTCTGATATGTAAACTCAACTGGAGCAGATCAAAAAATCACATATCCCTTTGCTTAAATAAAAGTCCATATTTGTAGTTGCCCTTTCTTGATGCCTTTGCTATCCTTGAAAGATAATTTCCTGCTTCATTCTGAGGCTTTTGATGTGTAGGTTGGAAGGATGTTTGTTCTCTTTATTTATAAGACCCGACTTTCTTCTCAGACAATCAGAAGGACCTCATGGTTGGCAATGGCTCTTTTCTAGTCTCATTCAGATGCAATAGGCTTTTTGATTTAAGGCATTTAGTCTGGGTTTAAATAAGTGTGCTTCCCTTACTATACACCCTTGGAATTTGAGCCTGGCTATATCACCAATCAAAATGATGCTGCTGTGGTCCCTTGCCCATGGTCATGACAATATCTACCTGAAAGATATTTTAATTTACTTAGTTTGGTGGTCTTTGTTGTACTTGGCCTTCCTCCTAGCTATGAACAAACAGTGTTCTGCCAGAAGGAAAATAAACTTATGCTAAAAATGCACATTGGCTGAAGAAATGCCTATTTCTTTTCATTTTCTGTAGTGAAGATCTAGATGTTGACTTTGGAATCTGGATCTCAGATTTGCATAAGATTTCCTTGCAGTTTTGAAGTGAAATGCTGTTTGCATGAAATTTATGGGCATGATATTAATAAACTACATGAGAACTTGCAAAACTAGCTGCCATTTTGTGAGGATTTAGTGATTTATATAGGTGGCCACATGTACTTTTAGGGGGCAGTTTTTGGTCTGAAATGCTGTTAGAGAAGAGACATGTGGTTAAAGACTTCTGTAACACTCCATCCATGGATATAGACTCCTCTGAATTTGGGAACCAAGCAGTGTTGGAGTTCAACAGCACTTGAAAGGGAGACCACCAGATAAAACTGTTGTTGGTTATTAGTTCAGTTGCTTCCGACTCTTCATGACCTCATGGACCAGCCCATACCAGAGCTACCTGTCGGCTGTCACTATCCCCAGCTCCTTCAAGGTCAAGCCAATCACTAGGGATAATACTAGGGACTTTAAAAAAAATTAGGAAAAAATCCTGCCCAAATCTCTTTAAAACACATTGCCATTAGTTTGAGTAGACTTTGTGGGGGTACAGAGCAAAATGGTCTAGCTCAGTATAAGATAGCTTCCTATGTTGCTATGTCTGAATGCTTACCAGTTCTAAATGTGATTTAAATAGAAGGAACATAAGATGGAAAAGATAGGACCTTGAAACTGTCCATTGGCATCTAGCAGCAGGACTACTGATCAAGAAGCAGATAAACAGGTTACATATTTTATTTATTTATTTCATTTATTTCTAACCCGCCCTTCTCTACTCCTGAAGGGGGACTCAGGGCAGCTAACAAAACGGCAACAATTCGATGCCACATACAAGAGACAGAACAACAACACATCATAAAATACTACAAAACAGATTAAAACAATCAAATATCAATAATTAACCACATGATCCCCGTTCCGCACTCATAGGCTGTCCAAAACCAAATCCACAGTCCGCCTCAACAATCCTGTCATTATTCAGTTGTCCGTCCATTTGTCCGTTAATCTATTGTCTGTACATAGATTATCATATTACCTTTTAACTTGTGTTGCTGCTTCCTCAGCTATGCATGAAAGTGGATCTTGCCAGAAGACATTTTATTTATTTATTTATTTACATTATTTCTACCCTGCTCTTCTCAACCCTGAGGGGGGACTCAGAGCGGCTTGACAAAAGGTAGCAATTTGATGCTGATACACAATATACAATATACAATATAAAACCATAAACATTCAGCATTAAAATAGAGTTAACATTGAACACGTAATACACATTCACTTGAGTTAAAACAGTGTTCCGTCCACAACATAAACATTGAGCCATATCCATCAACTTGCCAGTACAATTCCAATCCAAAGTGCTGCTTTGTGCTAATGTGCAAAAGCCTGGTCCCATAGCCAAGATTTTACTTTTTTCCTGAATGCTAGGAGGGATGGGGTCGATTGTATTTCACTTGGAAGTGCATTCCACAGGCATTGCTTTTTTCCATGCTAAATTTATTGGCAAAGCAAAGGTGGAGAGTACTTTTTAGAAAATGATTGAGACTTGTATTTTGGCTTCTGAATCAAATCGTATACAGCATTAATGCTTGTGTGATGAGTGGAAAGCGCTCCTGACACTGGCCAAAGGAAGAATGGAGTAGATGTGACCTTCAGTGTGAGCTGTACTTCCCTTCCCCACCAGGCTCAAAAGGAAACTATTTTCCCCCCACATCCTGGGATCTCAAAGGCAGAGCACAAAAGATTGCAGGGTTCCCATTGATAAAAGTGATATAAAGAGTGTGGGGATCCCATTGGAAGAAGTGATTTAAAATATTATGGGTTTCCCATTACAGGAAGTCAATTAAAAGAGCATGGTGGTCCCATTGAAAGAAGTGGTTTAAATATCATATGTGTTCTGTTTCTCTACATTATCCAAGTTTTCCTTTTGTTGCTGCTATATTGACTTTTTAAAGTATTTTAATACTGGATTTTTTTTTAAAGGCAGCTTCAAAAACTATTAAAATGCAATAAAATGCAGAACCAGCTAATGAGGCTTCAGGAAGCCTCCCATCTGCATTTAATGTAGAATGTCCATTAGAGAAAGCATTTTAGGAGGCATGTGTGATAATGTCCACAATTACATTTGTCCCCCCTTTGGTGAGATATATTGAATATCTATTTAAATTATAACCATTATTACCCTACCAGTAATCTAAACCTGCATAAATTAGGATATATGTAAGTTGCTGTCCTCTGAACTCTCCCACAATGTAGTTCACTTTTAACATGTCTGTTTCCCAAAATAAATGTTTCTAGACAATATCTTTCCAAAACAAAAATCACTACCCATAAAGTTAAAATACAATTAAAATATAATAAATACAACTAAAATTATAATTAAAACTGGCCATACTCCCAAAATCCCACCCACAACCTCTCTCTGTTAGGATTCAAATTGGATATAAACTAAAGATAAAATCAATTTCTCATTTCCCAAATATGCCAGAAGACTTTATTGCCCAAAGTCACAATAAATTATTCACACTGTGTACACTGGCTGGCATCAAGGTATTTCTAGTAACAAAGCAGGCTATTTCTAGATTGCGACTGCTTGGGAAATGAAATCTTTGTTTGTTTTGGATTCTTTTCTATTTATATAATGCTTTTTGGCTCTCAAACTTTTCAAGATGGCACTTGAGACAGTTAGGTCTTGTGAAACCATTGGGACTTTGTGAGTGATATAATGAGGAAATTTGCTTTATAGAATGTCTGGGGGCTATTTCTTTGTTCATGGATCCTATGGGGCCCAATTATAGTTGTTTTAAAAGACAAAGTCCCTCACTTCCTTACTGTCAATCTGCCATTCTCTTCATATCCACACTATCCAGATATATGTTATGTATATTACCATATTTACTCAAGTCTAATGCACCACCAAATCTAATGTGCCTCTCAGTTTTCAAATTCGTGAAACCAATAAAATATTTGCTGCAGAATATAATGAACTGGGTCCACTAGTGGCTCAGTGGGTTAAACCGCTGAACTGTTGGACTTGCTGACCGAAAGGTTGGTGGTTTGAATCCAGGGAGCGGGGTGAGCTCCCGCTCTTAGGCCAGATTCTACCAACTTAGCAATTCGAAAACATGCAAATGTGAGTAAGACAATAGGTATTGCTTCTGCAGGAAGGTAACGGCACTCCATGCAGTCATGCTGGCCACATAACCTTGGAGGTTTCTACGGACAACGCTGGCTCCTCGGCTTAGAAATGGAGATGAGCATCACCCCCTAGAGTTGGACACGACTATACTTAATGTCAGGGGAAATCTTTATCTTTATAATATATAGCGGTAAAAAGTGTGTTCCTTTTCATTTAGCCATTACAGTTGTGGCCTGCTTAGAATTTCTTCTGTAAAAACTAAAGTGTTAGAACACCAAAGTTTCCAGCAATGGAAAAGAAAACCTTGGGGTGCAATGATGCTGTAGAATGAATCCACTTTAACTGCCCTGGCTCAATGCTTTATGATCAAGAGGGTTGTAGTTTTACATGGTCTTGTGTCTTCTCTGCCAAGGAATGCTGATGCCTCACCAAACAAATCCCAGAATGTCATAGCGTTGAGCCCCGGTCATGAAATTAGAGATGAAGTCCCTTTCATAGGAGTTCCAGTTGCTTCTGAAGCAGCTTCCCCTTTTGCTTTGGCTCAATATTAAGATTACCTTATTACACTGATCTAAAGCTCACCCTAATTTTGGCAAGGTTATTTAGCAAAAAAAAAAGGCGAGCATTAGATTCGAGTAAATACTTGGAAAAAAATATAAACAAGGTCAATAGATTGTTGTAGGTTTTTCGGGCTGTATGGCCATGTTCTAGAAGCTTCTAGAACATGGCCATACAGTCCGAAAAACCTACAACAACCCCATGAAAGCCTTTGACAACAAGGCTAATGCTGGTAAATGATATCTTTGGAAGAGAATGCAATTTATGTACACTCATGATTTGTGATCCACTAAGCTAAATGTAGCCTATTATCCATAGAAATGAGGCAGGAAACTCTCAGAGTCAAAAGCCAGAGCAGTCCTGAGCTCTGGCCTTGAAGACTCCGCCATGTGTATCACAGTAGAAGCCGAGGCCCGCTAAACAAACCCAGACCCAGACCCAGACTAAACAAAGCACAGCTGACAGCAGGGGACATTACTGACCCAAGGCTCCCTAGGATGATGCAAGGGGCCCACAGGGTGGCGTCAGCTGGCTGCGTGATGCAAGGGGCCCACGATGTGACATCAGTCAGGGGGTATAAATACACGGTGTCAAGTGGTGGGGAGCACGCTTGGCTTCAAATGTTTTATGACCTCCAATAAAAGTGGTGTTTACCGGCAGCTGTCTGAGTGATGCTTCTTTGAATCTGGAGCGGCCTGACAGGAAACTGTTGTGCAAGTTCATTTAAAGAGGCTGGAGATATTTTTTTCTAATGCAGAAGGTCCACATTTTGTTCTGAAATGAGAATGGTGTACACTATGCCACTGGGTAGATTTGGTTGAACATTCAGGTGGGCATTTCATTTCACAATTTTGCCTTTCAAAACATCAAGAATAGTCATGATAACCTGCTAGGTGTATGATCAAGAGAATGATAGAACTTGTGGTGGATGGTAACTTTTGAGTCAGGGGGTAATGATTCCACTTTTGGGTTTAATCTGATCCTTGAAGGCATTATCCAGCCTGATATGTCCTATCTTCAAAACAGCCCTCTTCAACACTGTCCTTACATCTCAGGTTTTGATCCCAGGTTACCTGTTTTGAACTGGGTTATATGAGTCTCCAGTGCCATATAATCTGGGATAAGCAGATAACCTGGGATCAGTTCCTGGGATATAAGGACAGTGTAGAAGTAGGCCATAGTTTCAACATATTATCTCCTTCAGACTAAATTCTGCTAATATTGGAAATACCAGTTGCCATGATCAGCTGCATTCATCTTTGAGGATCACAATATGACAAGCTTGTCAGACTGTAAAGATTTAAAACAATTGTTTGAGTTATGTGTAACTGTTTCTCTGAGTTTATGTTAGGAGTAAGGCTTTTGTTTTAAGAATGAATAGATGCAGCTGAGTGTTTCTTGAATCAAGTAAGGTGTGGCAGCTGTGTTTGCATAAAAGCTTCTATGTTACAGTTGAGTTTTGGGTGGGTGCGGTGGCTGTGGTGCTGCTGTGAAGGAGAAGTGCGTTTGGGAGTATCGTGGAGTGTGCATACTGTGTGTGTGTGTATGATGAAGAAGGCTTTTGCAGATTCTGAATGACTATGTTGGCTATTGTGCTAACTGAAGGTTCCTGGCTGATATACTGCTGTGATGCTGGTATGCTGGAATACTGTAGACTGAAGAAATGCATTTAAATGCTTGGAAGCTGAAGCCTGGAGTAAATGATATCCTGTATTTTTGAAATGCTGGAATGCTGTAATCTGAAGAAATGCATTCGTGAGCTGCAACAACACTGATATGGTAACACAGATGCTTGTTGCTAAAGACTGTGTAGAAGAATATATTGAAGAAGAACTGCATTGTTTGATTTGTTTTTTCAATATCTACACAGACTATTTAAAAGAGCATGGTATTGCTTTTTTGTTTATTGAAAGCTATATGTTGAAAATAAAAGTTTGTGTTTTTTTATATAAAGCCAAACTTTGTTCTTTTTGCTTCTATTTTGCCAATAACCCATCAGACACTTTTTGCTGTTTTTTACTCTGCTAACTGTGGATATATGGGATTATATGTCCCATTATCCCTTCACCAACCGACAAAGCTTAATTAAATCTATCAAATATTTGGGCCTGGCCTCAGACAAAGAAAAGTAAAAAAAAAAATTGGAAGTCATTATCTTCTCATATCTGGCATTCAGTCCATGACTACTGCCAATATTTGTGTGAGAGCACCAAAGTATTCTGTAAACTCTCAAGGATTAATGCAATTTTTACAGCATAAGCTTTCATGGACGAGAGAGGACTTCATAAGCTATCTTATAGGAGTCCCTTTAATTCCTATTTATTTAATTTCACATACTTTTTTGGTTCCTACCATAGCCTAAATCCAACAGTCACATCTAAATTGGACGCAGTGAATCAATTGCTGAATTACAAGTCCACATCTACATACATTCCATTGCTCCAATGGTCTTCTTTACTTGGCAGTAGCAACTAGATTTAGACCCACATCTTTCTAGACCACTGGTTCTCAACCTGTGGGTCCCCAGGTGTTTTGGCCTACAACTCCTAGAAATCCCAGCCAATTCACCAGTTGTTAGGATTTCTGGGAGTTGAAGGCCAAAACATCTGGGGACCCACAGGCTGAGAACCACTGTTCTAGACCCTTGGCAAAGTATGGTGCTTCCATAGCAAAATAGGCAAACACCTTGGACCCAGTACGACTTCGTGGTTGCCATCATGGTAGACATATTATCTTCAGTGCAGATTTTCTGTAAACCATACTATCTCTCGTAACCTAATTCCAAGAAAGTGTGTATGTACAAATGAGAAACTACTGGTGGACTTTCTCTAAAAATGATTCTTACCTTCAGTCTTGATACAGCTGATGCATGGTATTGCTTTTTATGACTCTGAATATGATTCCTGAGGAACATAAATGGAAAGTTATTAGTGTATTGATAGATTTACTTAGCCAGTGTGGGAACAGAATATGGGAGCAAACAGATCCTTTGGTCTCATTCAGTATGGCTCTTCTTAAAGTGTTAAGTGCTGGGAATCTATCACATAAAAACCCTTTCCCATAGAGAAGCAGCCAGTGAAAACATGTGGATTTCTAAAAATCTGCTACCAATTCTCTACATAAGAGAAGGCCATTTTGGTTACATCTCAGAGCTAAAATCTTTCCTGAAATGGAAGATGTAACCTTGCTAAACATCACTGGAATGATTAAGCTGGGTTTAGGGTGGTTGTCAGTAGAGCATTCATCTGAGCTCCAGAAGTGGTTTAACATGTAATTAAATATAAGCTTTCTATGCTTAGTGAGGTTCTTGTTAGACTAAAGTAGGGATCTGAAAATACCCCCAACAGTATAAACAAATGTTTGTTATGTTCTTCGTCTCATAAAAAATGTCAAGAAGAAAAATTAACAATCTTTTGTGTAGCTATCTTGGAACCAGCCTCACTGTGCAGCTCATTGCCTGCAATTCTGTACCCACTTATACAGGAGAGATGGAAGCAAAACTCTTTGAACCCAGTGCCATACTGAGTAGAGATGCATAGAATTTCAAAGAAAATGGAAGAGATGAACACTGTTATTATCAACATATCAATTTAGAGAGAGAGCGAGAGAGCGAGAGAGCGAGAGAGAGAGAGAGAGAGAGCGAGAGAGAGAGAGAGCGAGAGAGCGAGAGAGCGAGAGAGCGAGAGAGCGAGAGAGCGAGAGCGAGAGAGCGAGAGAGAGAGAGAGAGAGAGAGAGAGAGAGAGAGAGAGAGAGAGAGTAGAGCCTCGCTTTTTCAACCTTCACTCATCCAACACTCTGTATTATCCAATGCAGTCTGCCTCTTGCCTGGAATAATGTCCAAGGTGGGAGAAAAAAGACCCCTTGTCTGTTTTGGTGCTAAATTTGTAAATACAGTAATTACTACATAATGTTACTATGTATTGAACTGCTTTTTCTGTCGATTTGTTGTAAAACATTGTATTTTTGTGCTTAATTTGTAAATTCATAATGTAATTTAACATTTAATAGACTTTTCCTTAATCCCGTCTTACTATCCAACATTTTTGCTTATCCAACGTTCTGCCTGCCCATTTATGTTGGATAAGCAAGACTCTACTGTGTATGTATATATGTGTGTGTCTGTCTATCCATCTATCCATCTATCCATCTATCTATCTATCCATCCATCTATGGCTGGAGTTACACTTAAAATGTATCTGTTCTGACTTACATACAAATTCAACTTAAAAACAAATCTACGGAATCTATCTGGTTCTTAACTTAGGGACTGCCTGTATAGCATGTTTAAGGCTTGAAAGTATTATACTAAGATGTGAGTTTTTCTTTATTGTAGGTTAAGAGATATTACTGGTAGTTATTTTCTCCAAACTATTAAAAGTATTATAAAAGTAGAGTTTTATGATTATATCTTCTTGAGTCTATGTTTAATTTGTTTTTTTATATTTAAAAGTGTTAGTCTGAATGATACAGAGTCTAGGCAATTTTCTTCAGAAAGCTGTCAGAATAATTCAGTAGCTGGCTTGCCAGGAAGTGACTGTGCCAAGGCTGAAGACAAGGCTGAGCACATTTGTAGCTGCAAGGCAAGAACTGATCGACTGCTCAAACATCTTGAGACAGAGATGGCAGGGAAGTGCATCTCATCATTCTCCAAAACCAACTGGTCCAAACAGCTTTACCAGGCTAAGCTGACTGTCCTGAGAAGTTGTGATTTCTGGAAATAATTTGTTCTCTGCAGGACAATTTGAGATTAGCTTGTATATACTCTCCTAAAGTCCCTAAAGTAAACTGGGACACAAATATGAGAAGCAAATGATCTATCAATTCAATCAAGATTTGTCCAAATAGGCCACAATTTGCATATTTTGGTAATGTCCAATCTGCAAATTATGTCTATTTTATTCCTGGGAGGGGGAAAAGTAATTTCCAACCTTCTCTGAATCAGAATCTTTGCATTTCATACTTTTATTAATTACCTTGTATAGTTTTCATATTGTTGTTTTAAAATTTGCTGTTAGCTGCCATGAGTCTCTTATGTGGAGAAAGGTGGGGTATACATGACAATAAAAAATAACTATGATAAATAATTGTATCTGTATAATTGAGTTATTTTCATTAAAAGTCAGGAAATGGGTTGACTATTTCTCAGCTTGGTTGCAAAATGTTTAGTTCTGGTCATAACTTAGAAAATGTAATGTTATTAGACTATGATCTAAAGCAAACATCTGGATTCTAGGAACTTTTTGCAGAGTTGTATGCCCCTTCCATGCAGCTGATTAAAATTTCACATTTTCTGCTTTGAACATATATGAATATATGGCAGTGTGGACTCAGATAACTCAATTCAAAGCAGATAATGTGGGATTTTCTGCCTTGATATTCTGGGATATGTTGAAGGCCCCCTAGTGATATAATCTGTATCCCTTATCTGTAATGCTTGGAACCAGGAGTGTTTTGAATTTTGGAATACCTGTATTTGCATATACATGCATAATGAGCTATTTTGAAGATGGGACCCAGGCCCAAGCACAAAATTAATGTATGCTTCATATGTGTTTTATATACGTATTTACTTGATGGTAATTGTATACAATATTTTAATAATTTTGCATGAAACCAAAGGTGTGTACATGGAACAATTAGAAATCAGATAGATGTCATGATCTCAGCCGCTCATCTGGATGATTTTGGAGTATTTTGGAGTTCAGAATTCCAGATAAGGAATGATAAAACTGTACTAGCATTAGTGGAGTACTTCTAATGGCCCTTTCACACAGTCCTATATCCCAGATTATCAAGGCAGAAAATTCCACAATATCTGCTTTGAACTATGTTATCTGAGTCCACACTCAGATAATGTGGGATTTTTTGCCTTGATATTCCCCAGAACAGGGCTGTGTGGTAAGGCCCTGAGTCTTCAATGCAGTTCAAATACATTTTCTTGCTGTAACATTTACAGTAGCAAAACCAACATTAAACTCTCTTAATTAGGAATGTAAATTTTATTTCCTTATTTTATACTTTTTATACAGTAATGATTTTTCCAAGTGTTGTTAAAGTTATATGAAAATGAATAAAAATTAGTTTCTTTCTCATCGTTGCTTGTGCAACTGCTGAATAGGCAGCGACTCTTTATTCTCCTCTCCTTATCTGGCTGCATATGTACACAAAATAAGCTTCCTGGAGACCTTTTCCAACTCTCCATATATTATAAGCATTTCTCTGAGCAATATAGGACCACATCCTCCCATCTCCCCTGCTCTGAGTTTAGTAAACCATAAACATGCCATAAATAACTGCCAGTACCTCTACAACCAATTCTGCCTTTGTTTACTGTTGCATAATTAGTCCTTGACTTAATTAGCCTCTTTTTCTTTATGAAAGGCTTTCTGAAGTCCATAAATTCCAGGGATGCAAATAAGCTGGCAGGGGATGAAGGCTGGTTGTTTTATTTGCTGCTCTATTCATACTCTCGGCAAAAATAAGAGAAGAAGGCCTGGGTTCCAAACAACTGGCATGATTCAGTCGAAATTAAGAGCTTTAAATTCCCAGTCATCTCAGTGGGAGAATTAACTGTGAAAGCGGTGGCATCCATATCAGTGAAGTGACAGGTTCTTTCTTGATGTTTCTCTGAACTTCAAAAGTGGCTGCCCAAGACACTGAGAGCCAGCATGGTTCAGTGGTGCAAATGCTGGACTAGGATTGAGAGACTGGGGTCTGAATATCTGCTTGGATATTTGGGTGAATCAAAGGTTATACAAGTGGAGAGTAGGGCAAGATTTTTTTTCAATGGTGGCTCCCTACTTTTAGAGCATTCTCCTAAGACAATGGTGGGCATCATTAATTGCGGTCAAGCAGGATTCAATGTATGGCAATATTTTGAATGAGATAACTCAATTGCACCTTGTTATTAATAGACATGCTCAGGACTTGCAAACTCTATGGCTTTCTTGATTGCATTTATTTAATGGGCTTTAGGCCTCTTCCACACAGCTGAATAAAGTCCCACATTTTATGCTTTGAACTGGAATATATGGTAGTGTGGACTCAGATAAATCATCTTAAAGCAGAAAATGTGGGATTTTCTGCCTTGATATTCTGGGCTATATGGCTGTGTGGAAGCAATATAACAGTTATGCACTTAATATACTTATGTCATTGTATTTATACTTATATATTGTTGTCTACATGTAGCAGTAGGAGTGCTTCTGTGAGCTGCCCCAAGTCCTTTTGGGGAGATGGTGGTGGGGTACAGGTGATGATGATGATTAGGGCCCTCAATCTTTTCCTACTGCCTCTCACTTTACCAAGCATCATTAACTTTTCTAATGACTCAGGTCATCTTAAGATATGGTCAAAGTACAATAGACTAGGGGCCCTTCCACACAGCCCTATATCCCAGAATATCAAGGCAGGAAATCTCACAATATTGACTTTGATCTGGGTTATCTGAGTCCACACTCGGATAATGCGAGTTTTTCTGCCTTGCTATTCTGGGATATAGGGCCCTAAGTCTTGTTCTGATTGCTTGACTACAAATTAGGTACAAGTCCAGTAACACCAGAGTGAGTGTTTTGTGGCCAGATGGCACAGGCCCTTCTACACTGCCAGATAAAATCCACATTATCTGCTTTGAACTGGATTATATGAGTCTACACTGCCAAATAATCCAGTTCAAAACAGATAATCTGGATTTTACATGGCAGTGTAGAATGGGCTATATACAAAGGAAAAGAGACAGTCAGAGAGGTAGAGTTATCATTTGCTTTTCCACCTATTTATTTATGACATAATGATTAGCATTATAGACTTGTATCAGGACTTTGAAAAAGCATTTGTTTTTTTTAAAAAAAATTCTGTATGTCCTTTAAGTGGGTAGTTGAAAAAGAAAAATCTTTAGAAGTGCTCATTCCTCTCCTTTTATTACATTTTTTTGTTAAAATGCATCTATGTTGACCATTAGACTATGGTAACTCGGACATCATTTCTATCAAAATGTTTGCACTTCATTCTTAATAAAAGAACATGGTGCACTCAGAGAAAGGGGGAAAATAAAACTGAATTTTCCTTTTCCATGATAAAAAATAAATGACAAAGAAAGCTTCGATATATGGACTTTAAAAGAGGGTGGGGAGCTATGCAGGAGAATCACAAAGGTTTCAGCACTTGGGAAACTGAAATGCTTCAAAGTTTGGATTATTCAGACACAATCCCGATGAGTTAAAGGTATAATGTGAGCTATTTTTTCTCATGATCGTGGAGTATTTCTGTTTATAGTGCTTGACTTCAGAAGATGCAATATTTACATTGCGAACTACATCATGAAGTACTGGGGAATGAATGGGTGTTCAGCATCTCAAAGAGCACTTTCATATTTCTCTTGTGGAATACAGTCTCTTACTTTTCAAACATTCTATCCAGTTAATCTTCTGAGCTAGTGATCATACAATAGCAAGGATGTGTTTCTGATAAGGTTTGAGACCATAAATGTAGCAATGCACCTGGCAGTTCTTTTTTGCCTTGCATAATTGAACTTTCAACACGTAGTTTAAGCTCTGCTAGTTTCTGAAATATCCAACAAGCCATATTTTATTCAGATTAATCTGATTAATCTAATATTCCCACAAAATACCAACCAGAGTTAAACACCTACATCTGACAACTATGTGGGTGAGGTTTTCCTTGCCTCTCAATAATGCCAACAGGGTTTTTTTTGCAGTACCTTAAAGACAAATGCATATATTACCTATTTAGTGATGAGAACATAGGTTTATTACATTTATGCCGCTATAATTTAATGTGTTTGTTATGAGAATGGACATCAACACAGCATCAAGATATAGTATCAAGAATGTTCTCTCTATATAAATATTATTTACACACATTTGAATACCAAATATTGTGATTTTCTTTGTCAATATTTTAAATTCTGTTTAGATGTCGGGATAAGAAAAATCTTATGTCCTGAGTTCTCGTTAAGGAACTTTGCCAATGTTTGCATCTGGAAACACACAGTGTGTTCTTCTTGGGGTGTCTGAAATAGAAGGCACACTGTCAATTCCACCCACTTCTGTGGTGGTTCCCCACAGTAACTAATTAACTAAAATCTCTTTAGAAGTCTTAAAATTAATGCAGTGTTGCAGATAACACTTTTGCCTGTGGTGAGTAAGAACATTCTCCTGAAGAGTAACTTGGCAAATTATCACAATATCATCCCTGAAATGTGTATGTGGGTAGGCAGGAAAGCATAATTTCATGCAAGGAGAGCAATAAGATTTAAGAAATTTATAATAATTAATGGAAACTTTTTTGACCTAATTGATTCTACAGCTAGGTTCAAATTCTCCTATATCAAGGGCACATTTCCGACCTCATATTGAGAGGGAAAAGCATGGGTGACAATCCCTTTAAGACTAGACTATTGCCCCTATCAGCAGTCCTGTTTTATGTTCTGCCTCCCCATCAGACTCACACATGGAAATTTAAGAGCTGGCAAAACATTCATCTTACATTCATCATAATGTCAGTATTACTATTTTTTAAATCAGGAGAAACAACAATATCCGAAAACCAAGAGATCCCTTACCCTCCCAAAACCCCTTACATTAAAGGTGACTGATGCCAGTTTGAAACCACTTCTTTCCATGGCATCAAACTCTGTGGGACACAAGAGACAGTGATCCAGGTTAAAACTATTTCTTTCAATGGGATCCTATTGTTCTGCATCAAATCCCATAAATGACATTGCAGGAATAGGGATGGGGTTCCAAGCATCAGACACTCTTCATTAAACTTTGTACATTGATTGCCTATGAAGAAGCAACCAAAATCTCATATGCAGCTGGTGCCCAATTCATTTGCCAGCAGAAGGAAAATCTTGTCTGATAACCTCATCACACAGGGCGGCTCTGATCAGACGATGTCATGCTGGCTCCATGGGTGAAAGAGGGCGGAGCTGGCTCACTACCACAGCAACATGGAACAATTCCCATGTTGCCATTTACTTTAATGGAGGGAAGCCACACACTCCACGTGCACACCATGCTTCTGCCCATGGGATCAACAACTGCAGGGGCTGGGTGATGTGGGGCGAGGGGTGGCAACTTTTCCATGCCGTGAAGTGAAGTTTGGCGGCTGTGTGATGAGGCCGTAAGTAGTGATTTTTTTTTGAAAACATACAATAATGTGACTTTGGAAATCCCAATAAAAATACTTAGCTGAGACTCTAGGTGTCATTAAGAATGATGTTAGTGACAAGGTATAACCCATGATCAAAGAAAAATAAAAAAGTCATAAATTTTGCTCCCCCTCAAGATTCCATTTTGCACCTCTTTGGAAGAAGGAAGACATCATGCTTTGAAAATTCATGTGTTAGCTGGGCTTGTAGTATATTTTGGCAAGAACAAAAACAAAACAAAGGACCCCAAACAGACATACAGGCAGTCCCCAAGTTACAAACATATGACTTACAAATGACTCATAGATAAGAACGGGGGTGAGACAATGGGAAGTGAAATTCACTCCTGAAAGAGTTCTTATCATGCGGAACAGGTGTCTATTCGGAAGGTTAGTCACCCAACCCTGTTTCCATAACAAGCCAATTTTTTTCAAAATCCAAGTATCACAGAGACAGAAAGTGCAGTGAAATTTTCTGAACAGGGGCACAGACAGCAAAACAAATATCACAAGAGTGTTAACCTTCCCTATGCTATCCAAACCTTGCACACACATATATAGCTGGAGTTAAACATAAAAAATTACCTGTTCTGACTTACAAATTCAATTTAAGAACAAACTACAGAACCTATCTTGTTCATAACTTGGGGACTGTCTATACATTTCAAAAATGCGCAAAATTTAAAAATTGTGTTTTAATAAGCTTGAGCCAATAGGGTTCTAGTGGTTCTAGTGTGTTTCCAAGTTGACTTTGAGCTTTGGTGATCCTATGCGTAGAAGCTTTGCTTTGAATTTCTCATAGGCTGAGGGGGTATGACCCAGTGGGATTCTATGGCTGAGCAGGTTACCAAGTTCAATTCTCAAACAACTATATCACTCTGAGAAAAACTGTGAACCCAGATAAGCATGAATGTTTGTGCTGAGAAAAATAAAAAGTGAAAAATCACATTGTGATGCACTGGGAAGGATGTTTGCTTGAGGCATTGGAAGAACTCAATCCCAGTAGAACACAGATTATGGTTAAAAAGGGTGTCAGGTTTAAGGCAAAACTCTACACAGAGGATGGTGACAGCTGCATAGGAGAGCTTGTGCCACTGAGTTGAAACAAGTCTGGGCACGGAATAAAAGAGATTTATATAATTTAGTCTTCTCCCTCCCTCCCTCCTGTCTTGTTCTGGGCGGGCTGTGAAGAGACAGCAGCTACCGCAGGAAAGTCAGATGCCATGACAGCATGAAAGGCATATTGTCGCAAGAGAGCCATGCAGAAATCCTGTTCTGATTGTGTGGCAGCGGCAGAACAACAACTGTGAGAGGGCCTCTCATGTCATCCTGTTCCTCCTCTGTGGGGAAAAGCCTTTCTGCCTTCCCACCATGATGAAAAGGGACTGCACAGTGTGGTACAGACAAGACCAAAATAGGCAAGCCGTTTCGGAAAGAAAGAGAGATGACATTTATAAGAGAACTTAGACTCTCCTGGAATGCTTGACATGAGCAGATGCTTAATTGCCTAGCAGGGTCCCGCTTGTGCCTGAAATGGAAAAGAAAGGTATATAAGTCAAGACATAAAGTGATAGAATCGTGATCGTATGAAATAAGACATCCCTTTCTTGTTTTCATACATGACTTTCCTTAACCTTATTTTTATTTACAACATTTCAATCCCGCCTTTCTCAAGCCTGATGGCGACTCAAGGTGGCTTACCTTCTTCTTTAACCATGTCATTCTCTTCTCAGTCCCACCATCCTCAATGCATAGCCAAGGGGTCCTAAGGGATGGGTATGTGAGGAGAAATTTCCCTTGGACTGTGACAAAAGGTATCCTCCAGCCACGATGGTCCCAGCCTAGCTGGATTGAGGGATTCAAGAGGTTGTAGTCCTAAAGGTAACTTTTCCTGCTTCTGTCCTGGAGTTATCTCAATTCATCTTTTGCTCTTCTGCAGTAGTGTCAATTCAGCTGCAGTTGAATGAACATATGAATTTGATACTTGGAGTCACAGCACAATAAACTAACTTTTGGGGATAAAGAGGGAGATAATAATATGCATGGTAATTAACAAAGTAGGAAAAAGGCCTATTGCTATTGTTAGGAATCATAACTTGCTAAAGAATTCACGGTTGTAGAAGTCACAGCTACTTGCAGCCTGAATCATATTTTAATTTCCCTTTACACCCAGAGCCCTAGATGTGGCTGTTCATGTGTAGGTGGAAATACTTGAGCGACCAACTGATGGATATTTCTGGAATCAGTCAGAACAAAGTACTTTCTTGATTTTTGTTTCATTGTATTTCTGGTTTGATTTTTGTATTCACAAAGCTGTTTGCTAAAATAAAGTGCAATTGTGGGTCTGACTCCCTTGATGAAGGACAAAAGCAGCCTTGCCTTCACACAAAAATAGGTGATTCCTGAGTCACACAGAATTTACGCTGAAGCTACAAAGTCAGTTTTTCTGTGTTATCATTTATTTGGATAGGGTTTCCAAAGACTTTGAACCCAGGCTAAATTTGTCACACCTAGGGCTCTTTGAATCAGTTGGAAAAGACTTAGATATATCAGTGTCAGTGACCTGGAAGATTTGTATTATGGAAAATGCGGCCGCCAGGCTCCTTACTAGAACCTTCACAAGATGCCATATAACACCAATTCCATAGAGTCTGCACTGGTTGCCGATTGAATATCAAATCCCCTATAAGGTGTTAGTTCTGACCTTTAAGGCCTTGGATGGCCAGGGGCCGATGTATCTCAGAGACTGCCTTTCTCCCTACCAACCCCGGTGGTCAACTCGACCCTCTCAAGGAAATCTTCTCACTGTACCAGCACCCAGGGAAATTCGCCTGGAAACTACAAGGCGCAGGGCATTTTTAGTCTCTGCCCCAGTTCTATAGAACTTGTTGCTACCTTATATAAGAGCCATCCACGACCTGAGGTCCTTCACTCAAGTGCTTAAGACTTGGTTCTTTGGCAGAGCATTTTAGTTGTAATCTAAATTTTAAATTGTTTTATTTGTTTATGTAAGTCGCCCATACTCTGTTTTACTCTGTTTTATGTAAGTCGCCCAGAGCACTTTGGATGGAGGGCGACTAATGAAATAATAAATTGATGATGATGATATATCATCACAATGGGTACTTCCAGATAGCCGAGAAATCTGCGCCAAAGCAGGTTTTTAAAATCTGGGCTTTCACAAGGGGGGGGGGGGGGGCTATATGCCCTCCAAAAGAATCTTAAAACTTTAAAAAAGTTACTCAGCCTCCATTATAGTCCTGCTTGGACCCTCCTGGTGTGAGAAAATTACATGCCAGGAGATGAGGGAGGGGGAGGCTACTCTCACCCCATCTCCTGGTGCATCATTTTCTCACACCAGGAGGATCCAAGGAGGACCATAATGGCAACTGGGTAAGTTTTTCCCCCAAGTTCTAAAGGATTCTTTTTGGGTTTTGGAGGGAGGGGTGGGTGCTCTCTCAGGGGCTTTTTTGCTCATGGAGCCTGAAAAGCCAAGAAGGCAGTGTAGATTGGACCCAGGGATCACATAACACAGTCCCTGGGCCCAATTCACACATGACTCACACCTGGTAAGACCCGGATCTTACCTAAGATCCAGGTCTTATCAGGTGTTTAATTAATTTGGAACAAACCCTGCTTTGTTCCAAATTAATTTGGTTTCACTAGAGATGTTGTTTGGATGCCTTTGGTAAAATCGTACCAGGTCCCAAGCTATGGGCCTGTCTGGATGAGCCCTATGTTCTCATGCTGTGAAGATTGATTTTAAACCTTATGCTTTATCATAGATCATGTGTGATTTAAATGAATTGGGATCCAACCCAATAGATGCAGGTGACTTTATACAAGGATTGAGCAATTTGGTGAATAATACATTGATCGGTGACAATATGCCATGATAACCACATATTACATATTACCATCATATACCTTTGTACACAGGATATTGCATGTCCTGTTTGAACATTTTCTGGAGGCATCTGGCAGCAGAGCATTGGGCTTAGATAGATCTCTGAGCCAGACTTCTGTTGGATTATTATACTAGCGTAATAACATTGGAAAATGGTTGAACTTCCCAAATGGTCCAAATGTAGGCGGTTGTTTCACAAACACACACATAGACACACACAAACAGCTCTTTCTTACACTTCTGTCTTGGGACAACACTTATCTCCTATCTGAGAAAGCAGAGATGGGTAAGAAGAAAACTTTCTATTGGCTAACTGATCTGGTCAAGGCTGTGATCCTGCTACACAAGTGATTGAACAAGCCTGGGATCCTGCATAATTATCATAGCATATATTAATACTGTGCTAGAAGTGTATAGAATTCTGGCTTTGGTCTGCTCCATTTGGGTCACAATGCTATTCTCTTGACTGAGTTGTGTAGGCCTTTGCAGGTTGCAGCCAAGAATGGTTGCTTGCCTTTCTCCCCGTTTTTGTTTGCATTCACCACTAACCTTTGTGGAATCTTCCGCAAAGCAGTTGTTGGAGGCATTCACTATCTGGTTCCTTTTATGTGTTTCCCAGTTTTGTACTGTTTTGTTTTCTTTTGTTTTTCTAGATTAATCAAATTCCAGTTAGTCAACTGGTTGTGGTTTAGATTTATATAATATGTTTTTAGAGCTTACATGTGCTGCAATAACTTGGCTCACTTCTTGGCAAGCACCACTTTGAGCTTTAACGTATCTGTAGGTAATATCAGACTGCTGTTTTTTTTAAAAAAAAAATACAGTATATATATTATTTTCTCTTTTTGAGGCATTTCTCTTGTTAAACCAAGCCAATGATCATTGTCCCTGTAGGAAAATTAAGTGAACCCTAAATGGAGCATTGGCATAAATCCTAAGAAAGCTGACTGTTTACATTTTCAAGGGGTTCTGGCAAACTGACTTTGGAATCTGAAATGCAGAATATTCTGAAATTTGGTTTGAGTCTTGTGGCTCCACAGCTTCAAAACCTTTATCCCCTAAACTCTGGTAGCAAGTCCAAAGTCCACAGTACTTTTCATGTATTTGTTTCTGCCCTACGTATAAAACCAAGTAGCATATGTTCATAAATTCTCTCCTGGATGTCTTGTTTGGAAATAACAGTCTACAAATATTTAGCAAATATATGGAGTTAAATCAGAAGAATCCCTAGTAATGTAAAAGATTTCAATATTCATTTTTCCTCCTATGCAAACCTTTTTACATAAATCTGACATCAAAATGGCTATGTTCAAAAACAGTGGGGAAGCACTTTGAACTCCCATATTGCACTTGGCATGGTCTTGATTTTGGGTATTCTGGAAGAACAGAACTTTACTTATCAACATCACTGTGAAACTACTGGACTACATTCGATCACATGATTGAACTCTGTTTCTTGTAATTTCACCAAGGGCACTGATATTGCATAGGCCTCTTTTACACTGCCATACAATCCAGATTATAAAAGTAGATAATCCACATTATTTGCTTTGAAGTGGATTATATGAGAATACACTAACATATAATACAGGTCAAGGCAGATAATCTGGATTTTATATGGCAGCATAGAAGGGGCCTTCCAGACAGGCCCTATACTGTATCCTAGGATCTGATTCCAGATATCTGTTTATCCCAGTTTATCTGGCAGTGCAGACTCATATAATCCAGTTTAAAGTAGAAAATCTGGGATCAGATCCTGAGATATAGGACAACATGGAAGGGCTCTGAGTGTAGCAAAAGGGTTTTGCAGGAGAGACTTTCATATCACTATATCCATGATTCACCGTTCCTCGTAATAGCCTCCTCCATAGCCTTTCCATTGCTGGAAGACAAAGGAAGAATAGGATTGTTATCATAGCCAAATTTAGATTTAAGACTTTCACTAAAATTCACTGGAGGCTTCCCAGGATATCAGTAGATGATATTTTCAATTTGCACCTGGCTATAGGAACATAGCCAGATGCTTCTTTGATTCCCATCCCAACCCCATTTCCTACTGGCAATGGCATAACCATGAAGGGGACTATAGCTGTACAAGAAGATTTTTGAAGTGACTCTTACCCTTGTGGTGTATAGAAGAAAATACTAGGTTTTGTCAGAAAAAAGCAGGTCTAAGATGTAATTATGTTTGCAGACATCACTATAGGATGAATAGTTGGCATTTTGTTGGTGGACAAAAGGACACATACAGGTGAAGTCTGACCAAAGCAAACAGTTGAACATTGCTGATTTTTTTTCATGTAAATTAGGTGGATATTTAAATTGGAGATGCAAAATGCATACACAATAATGTTTGTAAGATGGGGAAAAGATGGAAAGCCTGCCATAAGAACTTTTTATTTGGGATTTCCCCCCTATGTTTGTTAGATTGGAAACTCATGGTTGTCTTATTATCTTTTGGAAGTGAAAAATAAAATAATATGCTAATTGTAGGTTTTGATCATTCATAGCTTTGGTTAAGCTGAAGAAGTTAATGAATCGTATTAACACTGAAGAGGTTATTATACGTATATTGTAAGATGTATTAGCATTGGTGAGAAAGTCAGATGTCAAATGTAAATTCTTTTCTCTCTATACTTCACAGTTCTTTCTTTTTTAAAAGTTTTCTTATTTTTGTATATTTATTATCTTTTTACTATATTTTACTGTACTGAAAATTATCAATCCATTTACTATTTTTTCTTCCCACCCCCACCCATAAAAAAACCCAGAAATGCATGGATGATTCTGACCAGTTTTTAATCATATAACTTATAGATGATTCAACCCTCTAATATAAGCCTCATAATTAATAATAGCAGCATATAAGTAGGGCCCTTGGTGGTAGAGTGGGTTAAACCACTGAGCTGCCGAACGTGTTGACTGAAAGGTTGGTGGTTTGAATCCAGGGAGCAGGGGGAAGCTCCTGCTGTTAGGGCCAGCTTCTGCCAACCTAGCAGTTCAAAAACATGCAAATGTGAGTAGATCAATAGGTACCACTTCTGCAGGAAGGTAACAGCACTCCTTGCAGTCATGCTGGCCACATGACCTTGGAGATGTCTATGGACAATGCCAGCTCTTCGGCCTAGAAATGGAGATGAGCACTACCCCCCAGAGTCGGACAAAACTAGACTTAATGTCAGGGGAAACCTTTACCTTTTTATAAGTAGTAAACAGAAATATAATATCTTATACTTTTATTTTTGTCTGTTCTGTACAGTGCTGTGTACGTATGCAGTAATAATCCTAAAAAAAATGAAGAACATACATTTTCCTTTTCTAGATAGAAGTTTCTCATGGATACCTACTCAATCCTTTAAAAATGTTACATCTGGTATGTCTAAAGCACTGCTCTTTATGTCTAATGTGAGCACATTAAGAGCAGATAATATTTATTAATTAGCACATACCCAGAGTAATCAAGTAGGCAGTGTTGCGACACTGTGGTGGAGTAAAAAGCAGCTGTTTTCTATGTGGAAAGCAGAACATTGGCTGCAAACCTGCTTCAAACAGCCCGGCTGTGCCCTGCATAGCTAATTGAAGCTGGGCAGCTCTCTTTTATCCTGCGGGTGGCATTTTAGAAAGCTGGCAAAGAAACAGGGGAGAGATCCCCCTCCCTTTCTTTTCCAGGTGAAAACAAAAAACAAAAGGAAGAATGCTTTTATATATCCAGCAAAGCCATCTAAGGGGGAAAAATACACAGAGCCAATTCTTTGTCTTCCATCTGAGTGTCACACATCTATGAATGACAACCTAATGAGACACAGGCCATTCCCTGCATGCAGAAATATGATGGCATAAAGCAGAGCGTTGCTAATCATAGAGGCCACAGGGCTGGAAACTATTTCCAGAGGGATTCTATCCAATCTTCTGTTTTGTGTGCCCTGAAGTGTAATGGACTCCGAGACCAAAGGAAAGAATATCAACCCTTTTTCAAAGGGCAGTCAGGCAAGGTCACGAAGAGCTATCTCATTTTCCTCACTCTTATAGAGGTTCAGCCTCAGGAATCAAGGGTTGGTGCACTAATTTGTATGTGGCAGTGGACAAGCAATTGATCACAACATGCTGAAACCAAGAAGATGGTTTCTGCTACAAAATTGGAAAACTCTTTAAACTACAAAGATTCCATCCGATGAGGTTTGGAGATTTGTAGTTCAATGAAGTTCTCAGAATTCTTTGTTAAAGAGCTCTAATACCTGACTGTGGAAAATGGTGTCTCCTCAAATCATAAATTTCAGGATTCTATAGAAGGGAAATTGGAATAAACTGCTATAAGAGCAAATTACAGGTATCATTTAAGACATGCAATAGAAAGGCAAATAGCCAAATATATAGTCAGGATTCTGTGACCTATATAGTCAAAGGCAAATTCAGTGCCTAGAGCTCATCTCCATGCTGTACTTTTAACTCAGTTTGCTTTTTATATTAGATCATGAACTTAGTATTCACAGTTAAGAATTGGGTGTTAAGAATTGGCTTCTGTTGTTCTTTTAGTACTTTTAGTACTTTGAGAGATTTAACAAAGTTCTGCAGAGCGTGCAAGACGTTTTTATTCCAGCAGGCTTCGGAGTCTGATTTGGTTAACCAACTGTAAATAGTTCTATAGTTTTTAGCCAAGAGTTTGATTTTTCTGTTGTTTTAAAGTGTGTTTTATACTCTCTGAATGCCATCCTGAGCCCTCCAAAACACCTGGAGGCCCAAAGGTTGGTAACCACTGTTTTAGCAAGAAGTAAGTATTGTGGCAGAAGAAGGATATGGATGCATGGATGAATGAACTGCAATACCATAGTATCATGTGGAAGTAGATATTTGTAAGTATGGCTGAATGAACTGCAATACCATAGTATCACTTGGAAGTAGATACTTATAAATATGAGGGAATGGCAATGGAGGCAAAGTGCCAGTAGCAGTTTGTAGACCCACATTGTATCTTCACTGCAAAATTATGGCAGTTTCACATCTCATTAACTGTCACAGCTTAAGGATATGGAAGTCTGAGATATATAGTTTTGTGAGATATCTGCCCTTCTCTGTTGTAGAACTCTGGTGCCACAACGAGCCCCAGGATTCCATAGGCTGATGTTAAGATGATGATGATGATGATAATAATAATAGCAATATTAGTTTTATTTCCTGCCTGCCTCTCCTCATGGCTTGAGGTGAGTTACAGCATTACTAAAACATAAACAAACACAGACTCATTTTAAAACACTCTGTAAAATACACAAATTTACATAAAATATGTATCAAAATATGCAAAACACAAACCAGGCATACAGTGGAGTTTAAAATTCACCATTAAAACTGTCTAGGTATGCCTGCTGGAAGAGATAGGTCTTCACTTGTATCTTAAATTCAAACAGCTGATCCAGCTGTCGCTCTCTCCGGACTTCATTCCACAGCTATGGAGCAGCCGATGAAAAGGTCCTCTGGGTGGTGGTTGCCAGTTGGGTTTTGGCTAGTTGAAGTAACTGCACCCCAGAGGACCTAAGTGTGTGGGATGGATTGTATGGGAGAAGGTGATCCTTTAGGTAACTTGGACCCAAACCACATAATGCTTTAAAGGTCCTACAGATGTGTCAAACTGTGGTGATTCTGCAGTGTGGATGGTCTCCCATCCTTGATTTAGCTGATAACAGTTAGTGTTGATGGGATGGAAAACATTTTGCTATTTAGATGTGGGATTCAGCTCCCACGATAATTTTATCTATGCTCAGACTGGGTAGGGCCAATGGAAGCTGAAACCTCAAACACAGTTGATTGAGAGGGATAGCACATATGTGTAATACCTATTTAAGAGTCCCACCCCAAGTACTTAAGTGAAAGGGATGTATTTACAATCAAACCTGATGTTATCTTGAACACTTTCTCTTGGGACTGATGAATGTACAGATGGAAAAGAGCAGTGAAATATTATGTTTTAGGCACAAAGGATAATGGGATTTATTCCTGTCTGTTAATAACTTTATATATCATCTCCTGATGCAAGATTATAGTGCATCCAAGTTTCCCTTTCATGTCCATAACAGCAGCATGGTGCCTCTGGCGCAGAATGGAATAGCCCTTACAACTGTATTTCCTTCAGTCTTTTTGTGAGAGGGCTGTTGTGATCATGAACTAACAGTCACGCCTTGCATTACCCTGAATGTCTTGGACAATGACAAGGTTGTTCTGCCATTGAATCCAGATTACTTCATGAATGTTTATCTTGAGCACCCAATAAAATATTCTAAACCAGTGATCCACAGCCTTTGGTCCTCCAAGTTTTTAAAACTTCAGTTTCTAGAATTTCTGACTATTGGCCAAGCTGGCTGGGGCTTCTGGGAGCTGAATCCCTAGACACCTGGAAGAAAAGACACAGTTCTATACTCTTGGGGTCCTTTCACACAGCCATATAACCCAGAATATCAAGGCAAAAAATCCCACAATATTTACTTTGAACTGGATTATATTCCAGTTTAAAGCAGAAAATATGAGATTTTATTAAGCTGTGTGGAAGGGACCTTGGTTTGCCTCCATAGTTTAGCATCACATTAGGAAGGTAGTTTGCCATCAGTGTTAAGTAATCATTGAGGGATGCTGAAAACAGTGGCTGACTTGCTGCTTCCAGAAGAAACTAGGTTTCTCTTGTAATTACAAGTGGAAAATTAATAAAGGAATCCATGAGTATGCTTCAATGAAGCAGCATGTTCTCAAAGCAGTGCAAAGAAGACAACTAATGTTATCATATCTGATACCCCATCTATATATATAAATTTGCTCAGTCCGTTTAATGTCGTATATAGACAACGAAACTAAACATCCCAAAACCACCAAACTCGGCAGCCTTGCTAACCATGCAACGAGGTACAGACAGCGCCAAAAAACCCGGCCATACGTACCTCGCAACACCCCAAAACACCGACCCCCTTAAACTGACAACAAAACTCCCTCCCCGGCTGCTCCGCTGCCAGCGCGAACGTTTAGAACGTTCGCGCATCACCCTCGCCTCCTCCTCCTCAGGAACAGTGGCGGGGGCACAGGGGAGGGAGGGAGGCAAGGAAAAGCCTCTCCGGGTGCCCCATCGCCGCCTCCCTGACCTCGGCGATGGGGCGCCCGGGAAGGGAGGGAGGGAAGGAAAGGCCTGGGCAGAGCTGCCCGCCTTCCTCCTCTCCGGGTGCCCCATCGCCGCCTCCCCGACCTCAGCGATGGGGCGCCCGGGAAAGGAGGGAGGGAAGGAAAGGCCTGGGCAGAGCTGCCCGCCTTCCTTCTCTCCGGGTGCCCCATCGCCGCCTCCCCGACCTCGGCGATGGGGCGCCCGGGGAGAGAGAGAGAGGGAAGGAAAGGCCTGGGCAGAGCTGCCCGCCTTCCTCCTCTCCGGGCGCCCCATCGCCGCCTCCCCGACCTCGGCGATGGGGCACCCGGAAAGGGAGGGAGGAAGAGAGAGAGAAAGAAAGAGAGAGAGACAGTGAGAGAGAGAGAGAGAGAGAAATAGAGAGAAAGATACAGAGAGAGACAGAGTGAGAGAGATAGAGAAAAATAGAGCGAGAGAGAAAGGGAGAGAGAAATAGAGAGACAGAGAGAGAGAGTGAGAGAGATAGAGAGAAATAGAGAAAGAGAGAGAGAAAGACAGAGAGACAGAGAGAGAGACAGAGTGAGAGAGAGAGAAATAGAGACAGAGAGAGATACAGAGTGAGAGAGAGAGAGAAATAGAGAGAGAGTGAGAGATAGAGATAGAGAGAAATAGAGAGAGATACAGAGAGACAGAGAGAGAGAAATAGAGCGAGAGAGAAAGATAGAGAGAAATAGAGAGAGAGACAGAGAGAGAGTGAGAGAGAGAGATAGAGAGAGAAATAGAGAGAGAGAGAAAGACAGAGAGAGAGTGAGAGAGACAGAGAGAGACAGAGTGAGAGAGAGAAATAAAGAGACAGACAGAGAGATACACAGAGAGAGATACAGAGTGTGAGAGATAGAGAAATAGAGAGAGAGACAGAGTGAGAGATAGAGAGAGAAATAGAAAGAGACAGAGAGAGACAGAGTGAGAGAGAGAAAAAGAGAGAAATAGAGAGAGAGAGAGAAATAGAGTGAGAGTGAGAGATAGAGTGAGAGAAATAGAGAGAGTGAGAGAGACAGAGAGAGAGTGTGTGAGAGACAGAGAGAGACAGAGAGAGAGAGAAATAGAGAGAGAGTGAGAGAGAGAAATAGAGAGAGACAGAGAGAGATAGAGTGAGAGAGACAGAGTGAGAGAGATAGAGAAATAGAGAGAGACAGAGAGATAGAGTGAGAGAGAAACAGAGAGAGTGAGAGAAATAGAGAGAGAGATACAAAGTGAGAGAGAGATACAGAGTGAGAGAGACAGAGTGAGAGAGATAGAGAAATAGAGAGAGAGAGACAGAGAGAGAGATGAGAGAGAGGAGGGAGAGAGAGAGAGACATGGCACAGCAACGCGTGCACAGGCACAGCTAGTTCTAAATAAGAGCAGAAAATGGGGAAACCTGTGGGGAAACCTGTTATTTCCAAATGCTTATTTGTGTATTTAGTAGTTATGTTTATAGGCCTTTTGTTAAGGAGTGTACATGTTTATTTTTCTTTCCACCTCAGCTTAACAAACCTGTGAGATAAATCACAGTGAGAATTCTAGAAAGTAACTGACCAAAGATCACACAGTGAAATTCATGGCTCAAGAAGGATTTGATCTTTGACTGCCCATGCTCTGGAGCTCTGTCCATTGCACTGCATCACCCCCAGCATGGACAATGGTCATTTTCCATATTCATGCCTGTTATACAGCAAAAGAGAGTCCTTATAGGGCAGGCATGGGCAAAGTTTTTGACTTGGGGCCATATTCTGGGCTGGGCCAGGAGGAAGAGAGACCGGACACATGCTAGGTGAGGTAGGCCTGGGAGAGGACAGGGCCAGGAGGGGGCAGGGCAGGGCCTGGGTCATCCTCAGGTTTTTCTCCCGGCATAAGGATGGGGCGGCTTACCATATCCTTATCATGGGAGAAAGGCAAGATAGGTGGCAACTCTCCCAATCCTCCTCTCGATCCTCTTCCTTGATCCCTGGGCTGTCCTCTTGGCATTATGCTGGGAGGAGAGCGAGACAGATGGTGGCTGAGTACCTTTCTCAAGCTGTCCTCCTGTCATAATAATAATAATAATAATAATAATAATAATAATAATACACTTTATTTATATTCTGCTCTTCTCACCCCAAAGGGGACTCAGAGCGGATTACATCACACATACGGCAGACAGTTCCTGCCGGATCCACATACAATTACATACAACATACAAACATGTGACAAGTACAATTTTAGAAGGATTTTTCTTCAGGCTGCGTCAACAGGGTGTGGTTGTTCTATTACGTCATTATGTCATCACGTCACAAGGGGGTGCTGTTGCTTCATCCTCATGACAGAGAGCCTCTGTTTTTTCTGCATTCCACCTTCCAGCAGCCGATCTTACTTTTTATTTAGGCGTTGTAAGTCCTTCTTTGAAAAATTCTTCCCCGCTAGGCGGTTCCCAGTTTTATCTAATCACAGCTGAGCTGTTTTCGAACTGTTGGGTGAACAGTGGACAGGGCTCACAGCTGAGTGTCCAAACCAGCCTGGGATTCGAACTTGCAATCTTAAGATCTTCAGATTGCTAGCAAGCTGCTGTTACTGCTATACTATCTCTCCAGCCCAGGATGGGGCTGCTTGTATCATCTTTATGCTGGACACGTGGTGGCTGAGTGCACTCCAGAAGGCTCTCAGCTGCTACTTGCCTTCCTCTCTTGTCTTTTTGACGTAAGGATGAGGCGGGCCACTGTGTTCTTGTGCCAAGAGGACACGGAAAATGAGGAGGACCTGAGGTAATCGACCAGAGGGCCGCATCCGGCCCCTGGGCCTTAGTTTGCTTATGCCTGTTATAGGGGAACTTTATTGTATAAATAGAGCTGAGAAGAGCATCCAGAGGGGTCGGAAATGCCCATCAGTTTACAGTAGTGGACAAACTGTGGATGAACAAAAGTCAACCCTAGTGCTCTCTTTGCTGCCATCCACTTGATTCTCCTTGAAACTGTCATTTTAGTTCCTTTTTGCTTTCAAAACTTTCCAAGATGATGTTGTGCAATGACTTAGCGTTAGATGAAAAAAAAGGCAATCAGTGGAGAAGCACTGCTGCTCGGAGCTCCTTGTTTGGAAAACAAATTTTCAGATGGTTAGGTGAATGGCCATGCTGACTGGAGATGAATTCAAAACAAGAATCTTATTCCTCCTCGGCTAGGGAGTCACACCATTAACAGCTGAGGATATATTATCAATACCTACTCTATCTGCAAGGTCTAGGGAAACACCAGCAACATTGCAGAAGTCTTTCTCCAAAAGCCACATATTATTTGCTCATCAATCCTTCAGATGTTTCTTACTTTTTTTCAAGGCCCATTGGATGCAATACATTTGCTCTTTATTTAACCAGTCTTCAGCTGTTCGTGGCATGCATGCGACGTGTGATAAACAATATGTGCAGCAAAAGATAATGCATGAATGAAGTGACTTCTTGCATCTACTGTTTATTTACATCCAGTAAATGAGTGCTAGTTGATTTTTGTCAAGTGTTGCATGTCAAGGAACTAAGACTTCTAAGGGAAGACTTCTCTTTTCCAAGGAGAAAAAGGCATGCATTCCTTCTGTCCAAATGTGGAATCAATTATATCAGAAACACATACTTTGACTGGATTAATGCTAGAAGCTATTTTCTAGTGACCTTGAAATGCCTTGACAGTATTAGTTTGAATCTGAGAATTCCTGCTTGAAGCTTGGGTCAGTTTCCATGTCAGTAAACATATTAAAGCATTTAAGGGGAGGGGGATAAGAGTGAGAATCTGGGAATACATTTCAGTAAATTATTAGATTCCCCCCCCCCCCCCAATGACATGTTTATTTTGGACTGTTCTGTATGGTGTAGTTCAATTCTCTTAATACCTTACATAAAACCAGAAAGGAGATTATTTATTAGATTTTAAGGTGGGGGGGTATGTCATATCCTTCAACAATTTGCAGATTAATATGGGGGCAAATATGGCCAAGCAACATCAGAATGTGGTCAAGATGGCATTTTATTAAATGAAGAACATTATAGGTAGGAGGAATCACAGCAGTTTGCTTTTGTTTGAGCCTAGTGCACTGTTTCTCAACCTTCCTAGTGCTGCGACCGCTTAATACAGTTGCTTGAGTTGACCCCAACCATAACATTTTAGTTGCTACTTCATAACTGCAATTTTGTTACTGTTATGAATCTTATCTTAATGTAAATATCTGATATTCAGGATGTATTTTCATTCACTGGACCAAATTTGGCACAAATACCCAATACGCCCAACTTTGAATACTGGTGGGGTTGGAAGGGAGGGGATTGATTTTGTCATTTGGGAGTTTAAGTTCATGTGATTTATAGTTCACCTACAATCAAAGAGTATTCCGAACTCTACCAATGATGAAATTGAACCAAACTTGGCACAAAGAAATACTGGAAGGGTTTGGTGGGCATTGACCTTGAATCTGGGAGTTGTAGTTCACCTACATTCAGAGAGCACTGTGGACTCAATGATAGATCTGGACCAAACTCTGCACAAATGTTCAATATGCCCAAATATGAACACTGGTGGAGTTTGGGGAAAATAGACCTTGACATTTGGGAGTTGTAGTTGCTGGGATGTATAGTTCACCTTCAATCAAAGAGCATTCTGAATCCCACCAACAAAAGAATTGGGCCAAACTTCCCATAGAGAACCCCCATGCCTTGAAGGGACTTGCTGGCACGAACCTCTCTCCAGCCTCACACGCTCTCCCTCACCCACACATGTGCACCACACAGCCATGTGCCAAGTACGCCTGCTCTACCCAGCCCTTCCCTTGGATGAGAGGCCAGCCAACCACAGTGCAGGGGGGCTTTTGGTGGGAGGATTTGTTGTCTGCTTCCAAAAAGGAAGAGAAGGACAGGCGGAGAGATCTTCAGCCTTCTCTGCCAAAGGTTTTCCTAAGACCATCAAAAAATATGGTCTTAGTATATGGCCTAGTGGAAAGTGCAGGATTCCCCTCCTCTCTGCTGAGTTGCATGCAAAGTGCTTTTGCTCTTTAAATTCAGTTTGCCGCAATTGAAGTAAACGAGAGTGAAGGAAGAAGGACAAGAGAGAAACTGGGACATTTTAAATCAGCTGGAAAAGTGGAATGACAAAGGATGAATTGGAACCATTTCTGCCAGATTGTGATGGTTGGAGGGCATGATGGATATATGTGGAAATTTGCATGTATATGCCATCCAGAGAGTACAAATGTAATATTTGAAACTATCTCATTTGAATTTTAGAAGAAAAGTTCGCACAACTGGCTTCTAATAACTTTGAGGATATCTAGTTCATCTGCAAATTAGTAAAAATTGCACTCAACAGTCAGCTATACTCTTCTGAACTGCCTAGCAATTCCCAAGAGCCAAATCCTACCCCTTGTCAGTAAATGCTGCAAATAAGAAATCTGCTTTTCATTAGTGCTTGACATTCTTTTATGTAGCCGGATCATCAACACAAAAAGAGAGTAATTAAACTGCATCTTCAATTCAAGCTAACAGATGGGTCTCTCCATTCCAACTCTTGCTGTACAACTGAATTGTTGCTTCAAGAAATTGACTTCTATTCACTTTATAGAACAGCCATATGCCTCTCTTGCTTTCCCAAGCTCTGAGGATGCTGAAGGATGAAGCATCACGGGGAAAGCGAGGAAAGGCAGCTGAACCAATGCCTGTATTTCTTTCATTGGAAAAGGGGGAAATTTTTGTCTAGTTGAACAATAGAGTAATGGTGGTGAGTCAGAGCAACATTCAGATGCTTTGAGGAGAAAGAAGGATATTGGAGAAAGGTGGGGGTAAATAGGAGCCAATTGGAAACACTGACTAACTGCTGTGTCCCAATGGAAAGAATACTGGACATGCTCACATGCAGCTAAGACCCTTCATACACAGATAACATTGCTCTCACCTTGTTTCTTAAACTCCCTCTGCATTTAAAAAACTTTTTTGGGAATTTTGGTCTGACAAATGTTTAAGACTAGGATGAGCTGATAAAACAGTATGGAGATTTTCATTTTAGGTTTATTATTTTGGATGATTCAATTACCGTAATCTATTTATCAAACTTTAATTATATCCCACCTCATTTTCCCATGGGAACTCGGGACGGCTTACAACATAAAAGGCAAACATTCAATGCAACAAAATACATAATAAATTAAAAAATGCAGATAAATAGTATAAACATTCAATCACAACCAAAACATAATAAAAGACTAAAAAAATACATTTCACAGCAACAGAACAAAAAACAAAGTTAAAAGTCAGATCCATAGATTAAAACACCACATCCAGCATTAAAAGCCATAGCCATAGACAATAGACCATTCCTTGTTTGGTAAAGCCAGATCTTCAGACATTTGGCTCTCTATATGCCTGGGAGCATACGTAAGTTTTTGGTTGCTTTCTGAAAGAGGGGAGGAGAGGGGCCGTTTTAATATTTTAATTAATATATTAGATGTTTAGATGATTTAATGAATCATGGATGCCCACCAAAGAAAATGCTACATACACTTATTTCACACAGTATGTCAGATATATGTAAAGCCCCTCGTACAAGCACTTCCACATCTCATTGTACCACCTCACCCTGTCCTTTGGAAATTTAGGGCAAGGGAAATTATTATTTCTCTCTTTCTGGATCCTATTACATTCTGTCCCTCTCCCACAGATGTACAAATATTATTTATACCTGAGTCTTTAATGCCACTCAGGCCTCATCTGTACTGCCATATAAAATCCAGATAATCTGCCTTGAACTGGATTATATGGCAGTATAGATTCATATAATCCGGTTCTAATATGGATTATCTACTTTGAAAATCTGGGTTATATGGCAGTGTAGATCCAGTCTCAGTATGAAGAAGTAGGTTTATATCCACAAAAACTCGTGCTAAAATAAAAACCTGGTAATGCCCCATTACTTTTTCCTCTACCCTTCCCTTCATCCTTTTTATGCCATGAGGACAAACACAGCTACTTTAAAAAATCCAGATCTCTTAGCATCCTGGAAAATATAAAGTGTATCTTCTATTTCTTTAAGAAAACATACCACAAAATGACTTGGGAAAGAGCAGTGTCTTTATCTTCTCTTGTTTTTCCATGCTGTTTAGACACAGTTTAGGCCCATACAAGGGGCTTGCCCTACTAAACCTTTTTATCCTCATTTAAACTAAAGGCCCAAGCTCTGGTTCAAGACATCCTGGGGCAGAGGAACTAAGGACACACACAAACCTCAGTCAAGATGCAGACTAACCATAGCTGCTTTAACATCACCTGAAACAGAACATTCCTAGAAGAATCTCCTGAGGACAGAAGTACAACAAGAATAAATTATCAATCAGTCAGCATTTCAATTCCAGATATTAAGCCAAACTTTATAGGGGTTATTCAGGGTGCACAATCCTACTACCACCCTCCCCTGCTCCCAGGTTCATCACCCTATCTCCTTTAAAATTTGGATTTAAACAGGAACAGATTCATTGTAATCCTGGCATTAGAGTCACTACCGCCATCATCAGACCAGTGTCTTCAGATAGCTATATTCAAACAACTCTACCCAATAAGAGAGTTGGCTGCCGTTTTGTGAACCATCATGGTATCATGGCTTTGGTGTTGGGTTTGAGTCCCTGCTTGGCCATAGAAAACCACCAGGTGACCTTGAACAGGTCAAACTCTCAGCCTCGGAAAAAAAAAGATTGAAAACTGTATGAACAAATCTCACTAAAACACACACACATTATAGGCCTGTCACAATAAAGACAGTGTTGTGTAGTGGTCTAAGTATTGGACTATGCTTCCAGAGACCAGGGTTTGAATCCCTGTTCAGCCACAGAAACTCTCTGGGTAACCAAAGAGAAGTCAAACCTTCTCTGAACAACTCTTGCCAAGAAAAAAATAATATTACGTTTATATAATGCTTTTCTCACCCCTGGCAGGACTCAAAGAGGCTCACAATATAACCAATGGCAAAATTAAATGCCTGACATGTATAAAACATCACAAATCAATCAACCACATATAACAATAGATTAAAACCATTAAAACTATTAACAACAATCACAAACACAACATAAAACATTTAGGCCTCGCATCGATCCTGAGGTTATCTTTAACTACTTCCATGTTTCCATTTTCCTGTCATTCACCAAATGTCATCTGATGCTGGGGAAAATGGAAGGAAAAAGGAAGAGGGGCCGACCAAGGACAAGATGGATGGATGGTATCCTTGAAGTGACTGGCTTGACTTTGAAAGAGCTGGGGGGACCACAACTGACAGGGAGCTCTGGTTTGGGCTGGTCCATGAGGTCACAAAGCGCCGGAAGTAACTGAACGAATAAACAACTAAAACAAGTTATTTCCTATATGCTTAAAGGGAGGAGGCCGATCTAAACTCAGTGAGGAGAGAGTTCCACAGCCAAAGGGCCACCAATGAAAAGGCCCTGTCTCTCATCTCCGCCAAGTGCACCTGTGAAGGTGGCAGGATGGAGAGCAGGACCTCCCCAGCAGTTCTTAGTGTTGTAGCTGGCTCATAAAGAGAGATGTGTTTGGACAGGTAAGCGGGACCGGAATTGTTTAGGGCTTTATAGGCTAAAGCCAGCACTTTGAATTCTGCTCAGTAGCAGATTGGCAGCCAGTGGAGCTGACACAACAGAAGGTTGTATGCTCAGCAACTCTATGAAAACATTAAGGGTGATGCTGTACAAGTACGGTAGAAGAAAATCCATTCATCAGCATTCAGGTGAGGTGAAGGGGTGCCTCACTTGGAAGGTGTAAGTGAAGGGCGGAGCAAGCTGTAGGTGTCTGGGGCGCCCGGAGTATGGAAAAAAGAGATAGAGTGGCTCTGGGCCCAGAAAAACACACCTCTTTTACCTGTCTGGCCCGCCCTTGTATCCTATTACTGTACCTCCTCCTCCGCCTCTCAGATCTCGCTCCTGAAGACTGCAGTGAAGCGGTGCAAGTGCGCATGTGTGAGATCGGAGAGGCAGAGAAGGAGGTACAGTAATAGGAAAAATAACCATATTGAAATCAAATCTGATGCTTTAAAATTTTTTATTTGGTGTGCATTGGAAGAGGGGTAATCTTATATGGCGAGTATATCCCAAACTCTATATTTTAACTGCAAAAGTTGGGAGTCGTATTATATGCCCAGTCATCTTATACACCAGAAAATGTGGTACTTTAAGATCCCATGAGTCAGAAATAACTTTAAAAACATTTTTTTCACTTTATTGTACATATGCAGGGAGGAGGAAGGGATTAGTATCACAATATGTGTAAATTGCAACATTTATTCCCAATTGAAATCATTATTTTAAAAGGCACACAAAAACAACATCAACAATAGGATGCACCACCAGTTCTTTTTTATTTACTATCTTTCTATATTTATACAAATATTCCCACACTTCAGAAGACATAGCTGTGTGAAGCCCTGCGCATCTGAAGCTAATATGGAAAGCGGTCCTTATAGAGTGAGATCTCAATCCAGTCTCCTGATCTGTTGCTAAAGAGAATGAGAGGGAAGAGGTGGCGTATTGCACCACCTAATGGATAAAAGCAACCTGGCAAAAGAGAAGGCAGCAGCTGTATATTTTGTTCATGAATGACTCTGAGAAGGGCTGACTGCAGCGGGTGCTCCTCCCCCCCTTCTGTCCTCCTGGATTCATTGGAGAGCAAACTTGTGGAGGCTGCTAGATGTCTCACCCTGGCAAAAAACAAATCAAAACAAAACCCCTCACCTAATTCTTTTCTTTGGAACAATTTCACCAGAGGAAGGCTGATCTTAAATACTTTTTTTAAAAAAAGAAGAAGGGGGAAGAACCTTTCAACCAAGGAGTTTCTACAAGGCAGATGAAAGGAGCTCAAGGTAAGTGGAAGGATTTCTCTGCAACTGCTGGAAACACATATAAAAATAGTGTTTGTGTGAGAGTATCTTTTATGTTCTCCTGTCATATTTTTCTTTCTGTGTCTATATTTTAGGCTTGTGCATGTATATATGTATGTGTATCCTACATTCTGTATATCTTTATAGAGAAGCAGGAATAAACACTGCAACCCAGATGGTAGCCAGAAAGCCAATGAGCAATAGTTTGTTGTTTCTCTAAAGCCAACTAGAGCAACCCATTGAAATGAATGACATGCTCCTGAGACTGAATGAGTGCCTTGGGAGAGAAGAAGGGAGGGCTGAGGATGGCAGAGAATCAATAGGAAGTCGGGTAAAAACTCATTGACTTATTTCCCCACCCTTCTCAATATTGCTGCAGGTACATCAGCGGTGCAAGTCAAATTATTTGGAAGAGAACACAACTAAACTTGTGGAAGGAAAACAAATACTCGTAATTCTGTGCCTGCTCCCTGGGCGAAGCCCAGAGAAGGACCTCCAACTCAGAAACAGTGAATGGGATTTTAAAAAATCACACAGATACCCAAATGGGAATAAAGGGGCGTTGCAGAAAAATGAAAGAAGAACGTTAAGGCCTGGAACTCAGGAGGAAGAAACTGTAGAAGGAACTGCAGTGCCCAGGAGGAGGCTCTCTTTTCAAATCAGTCCAGCAAAAGGCACTGGATGGGAAGAACCTGCCATGGATCCTCTGTGCTTCTTGGGAAATGATCCATGGACTTATAACTGCTCCTTCAACAATTACACCCTGGAGAACCAGACCTCCCAGACCAACCAAACGTTTACCATTAAAAGGAATGAGGACGTTGCCAAGGTGGAGGTGGCAGTGCTCTGCCTCATCTTCTTCCTTGCCTTGACTGGAAACTTGTGTGTACTTATGGCTATCTACACCACCCGTCACAAGCATTCCCGCATGTACTTCTTCATGAAGCACCTAAGCATCGCTGACCTGGTTGTGGCCATCTTCCAGGTCTTGCCTCAACTCATTTGGGACATCACCTTCAGGTTCCATGGGCCAGATTACCTCTGCAGGTTGGTCAAATACCTGCAGGTGGTAGGAATGTTTGCTTCCACTTACATGCTCCTGCTGATGTCTTTAGATCGGTGCTTGGCCATCTGTCAACCCCTGCGGTCTTTACACAGAAGGTCTGACCGTTTGTCTGTCCTCCTCACTTGGATAGTGTGCCTTCTTTTCAGCACCCCACAGCTCCAGATATTTTCCTTGAAGGAGGTGGCTCATGGAGGGATTGATTGCTGGGCAACATTCATTCTACCTTGGGGACCTAAAGCCTATGTCACCTGGATAACTTTGACTGTCTACATCATCCCCATGTTTGTCCTGAGTGTCTGCTATGGCTTGATCAGCTTCAAAATCTGGCAGAACATTAAATTAAAAACAGTCCATGAGACCAATGTCAACCTGACCTCTAGTCATTACCATGGGGGTACTCTGTCAAGGGTGAGCAGTATTAAGCTCATTTCCAAGGCCAAGATCCGGACAGTCAAGATGACCTTCATCATAGTCTTGGCATTTGTTATGTGCTGGACTCCTTTTTTCATTGTTCAGATGTGGATAGTCTGGGATGAAAATGCTCCAAAAGAAGGTACAGTTTGCTCTCATTGTCATTTCCTGTGTAAGCCTGTACACACTTCATGCAGTAAAAACAGAAAAGTAGGGCATGATAAGATCTTTAACATATATTTCAGTTCTTTATCATCACAGTGTAGCATCATGTAAGGAGTTTACAATTACTTGGGGATGGGTAAATCCGTCAGCAGCATAATTAAGATGTAAAGGCAAGAAAACTGATTTCACTTGCTAGAATGACAGGGAAGAGAATGGGTAAAATCTGACATTTTGAGATATTGGGTATTACTAATGTGACCTTTGATAAGGTTACTAGTTTTTCCCCCTGTCCTTTATTTTCCTGCCTCAGAATAAAGCACTTGTTTAAGAAAGTAGAAACATGAAAAATGCAAAGAATTTGGAAATGTGACTTGTTTGAATACAACTCTCAATTTCTGGTGGCTGGGGAATTCTGGGAGCTGTAGTGCACAAAGTAACTTTTATAATTTCTAAAAATATTCATAGTGATATCTAGTATATATGATGCCTAGTATATTAGAGACTCATACATAACTGGTCAATTCTCTAAGATCAAATAACAAAAAATATGGTATTCACTGATGTCTGAGTGTTATGATGTAACCTGGGGAAATTCTCAGAGGGATTTATGAATGGGTGTCTAGGTTGCCTGTGACTGAGAGTTAAAGTTCAATGAAGGGATAATGAAAAGATTTCTTTCATGTCATGAACTGAGATTACAAAAGGGTTTTGTGCAATGACAAAATTACAGTGATTAGTACATTTTCAAAGCAGGACAGTTATTCTAGCTTCTTTCTGCTTGTGGAATCTATTTCCTATTCATCCAAAAGTGGTATAAACAATTCCCTAGCAAACGGATAAGATAAATAAGATGTCATTAACTGGTTATCAGTCAATGACATCTTATTTATCTATCTGTAGTCATTAATTGGTGGTAAAGTGGAAATATTGTGCTAAATAATGTGTTGGACATTCAGATACCCCCAACTATTTTTCTTGTTTTAGTTCCTTAAAGTCTGTAAATTCCAACTTGTCATTCTAAAATCCAAGGGTCAGTTGCTAATGTTTACATTGGTAAGAATTTTGAACAATCTGATTCTGGTGGTATCTGCAGTGCTTGGCTGGGATTAGAGCAATGAAGAGAGGCAATCTCCATAGGATGAAGAACTAAATTGTTTGTGGTGACCTGTCTATGTAGCTTTGGACCATTAGAAACACTTCTTCCCATCAGCTCTACATAGAAACTAACGTCTATTGGCTGGTTTAGTCATGTGTGCTCATTTAATGATTTCAAAACCAGGTGATTACTTAGTTGTTTTGATATACTTTCTGAGATTGAACATCACAACCAGAACTATATGCTCATTTAGACCATCCCAAAATGTGTTCACACAACAAGGATGGATAACTTTTGTATGTTCAGGGGTCACAGTAAACTGGGGGTTGAAAGTGTATTTCATTGCACAACCAGAGCACTTTAATGAAGTGTTAAAATATAAATTAATTTCAACATCACTTAGAAATAATGGATTTGACAGTCACCCCAAGGTTGCCATATCTTCAAAAAAGGGGAAGAACATACAAATGTTGAAAATGTCTATCTGTCATAATTCTGGTAACCACCAAAATCTGCACAAGTGAAAATGTCTGGAAGCAGTTTAGCAGATCAATCAAAATTTGCAGTGATGGCAAAAGCTGGAAAAGAACTGGACCCTAGTTGATCAACTATCTCCACACTCTGTGTGTATGTGTGTTGACTTATAGGGTTTCTTATGCAAGGACTATGCAGAAGTGGTTTTGTCAGTTCTTTCCTCTGAAATATAGCATGCATTTCCTGGTATTCATTGGTGGTCTCCTATCCAAGCATGAATCATGGCTGATCCTGCTTAGGATCCAAGATCAGCTGGGATTTGGTGCCTTTATAGGCAAGTATAAATAACTTTTCCTTATAATATTCTAAGAGTTACTCACTGGTGTAACTTTCACCAATGTAATTATAAGAGCCATAAAACATGGCTCCTGTATGCCCTGTGGCTAAAATTTAGACTTGGTGTGATGTGCAGCCAATGCTGCCTGTAGGAAGAGGGAAACAATAGCTTCTGGCATCAGCTTGTGTACATCATGAAAAGTCAGCACACTTTTGCTTATATCTTTTGCCATTTCTATATTTTCAGGGTGAGGAGAGGTATTTATAGACTTTCTGTCAAGAGCCAAAACAAGTTGGTTGGCTTGGAGTTGGTTTCTTTGCTGTGGGTATACATTTGGGAGCCACATTTGTTGCTTTGTTTGGGGCAGAAAAATGTCTTTGTGTGCTACATTTTACCTTCTTATGTTTTCTCAGACACATTTCTTTCTGCCCTTCTTCCTCCTCTTCCTTTTAATGTGAAGCAGCATCAGGGCACTAGAACTGTAATTCTTTATTAGGAGATGCAACTGTGTCTAACTATACTCCCAATCACCCCCCAAGCCTTCCTCGTAAACAGTGCAGTCTTCCTCCCCCAACATGACCATTTCCATGTTGACACATAGTATGGAAACATTAGGGATGCATCTAGCTAGCTAGCTGGCTGTGTTGTGACAACGATCCATAGGGATCTCTATGGGAATATTCACCTTCAAGAAAATAGTTGGATAAATCTCCAGTCATCTGGCAATGTAGAAATTGCCATGTGGTGGGGTTTTTTTGGGAGGTGAGGGTTGCCCTGTTAGAAAGATGACTCTGGTTAAGACTTTAGTTGTATGGTCAGAACAGAATTCAGACATTTGCAACCACTAGAAAAGTGAGTTGCAATAGTATAAGTTACACCTCCACTATGCACTTGTTTAGTCTTTGCAAAGATCAGAATCCTGTTCTGTGATCATGATTCACCAGCAGGACTTCATGCTGCAGGTTTAAGTTGAGGAACATGCAGAAGTCCAACTAATTCTTATGAACAAATAAGACACCAATAACATTCTGGCTGCTGAATAGGGACAAGTTTGCTTAATGAGTTCATTGCAATATGATTATGAGCATAAAATCATATGAATAATTCAATCTTAAACAGTTGTAAGAATCCACAAAAGCCTTCCAAAGAAAAAGGCAATGTATTCCTTGTATTAAACAGCTCTTACTAAAACATTCTTTGAAATGTTTAGATGGAACCTCTTCTCTTGTTATCTGAACTCACTGATTCAAATTATGATTTCTGGACCAGCATCTTCCACATAATATCTCTTCAGATATTTATAAATAGTTATGCCATCTCTCAGTTTTCTCTTCTTCAAGCTAAACATACCAAACTCCTGAATTGTTCTTCATAGGCTTGGGTTCCAGATATTTGATAATCCTCCTCTGGGCAAGTTCCAGCTTGTTAATATCCTTCTTTGAGCTGTTGTCACCCCGAACTGTATGTCACAGTATTCCAGGTTAGGTCTGACAACAATATAATAGGGTTGGATTATTCCTTCTTTACATCTGGCCATGCTTCTGTTGATGCATGGTTTCTTTGGACATTGCATTACTTTGTTGACTCATGCTTAGCTTCAGGTCTACTAAGACCAATAGATTATTTTCATATATACTCCTTTCAAGCCAGATACCATTCATCTTATGACCCCTTTATCAACAGACTCCATATCCATGATTTCACTTATCCAAAAATATTCCCCACCCTCCAGAAGGCTTTGTGGACCACTCTGAGGCCTGTAGTATTGTGTGCCTCTGGTCTAAGTATAGTCAAAATCTAGGGCTTGCTAATATCTATGGTTTCAGGTGCCCATAGGTGTATGTGTGCTGGGTATAACTCCCAGGGATATGGGGACCAAACTGTACTGATAATACAGGACAGGAGAAATATTGATATTTCAGTGCTGAACATTGAAGTGAGACATTTGCTTTCCTGCCGTGTGCTTTCAGAAAAATATCTAGAAATCCAGCTCTTTGTCTGCTTCAGTGGCAGGCCAGGAAGCACAATAGTTGGAGAGTCTTGGTTGTTCTACCCAAGCATTTGGACGAAACAATTAGGATGAGTGTGCTATACGGTTCTGGCCCAGCTTACTTGTCTGAACGCATCTGCCTCTATGTCCCACCTCGTAATTTAAAATCATCTGAGGAGGCCCTGCTCTCACTCCTGTCAATATCTCAAATTCGGCTGGTGGGGACGAGAGACAAGGTCTTCTCGGCTGTGACTCCCCGCCTCTGAAATGCGCTTCCAAGAGAAATACGATCAACTCCATCCCTCCTAGCATTCAGGAAAAAAGTAAAATCTTGGCTGTGGGACCAGGCCTTTGCACAATAGCAATAATGCAGCACCTTGGACTGGAATTGGACTGGCAAGTTGAGAGATGACGATATGGCTTACTGTTTACTAATCTAGGTTTGCAGACAGAATACTGTGTTTAACTTAATTGAATGTTGATTAGGTGTTTTAATTTTAACTGTTACTATTTAATGCTGTATGCTTTATGGTTTTATATTTTATATTCTGACATCAAATTGCTGCCTTTGTCAGCTGTTCTGAGTCGTCGTCGTTGTCGTCCCCCCCCCCAGGGGGGTTGACAAGGGCAGGGTAAAAATACTGTAAATAAAATAAATAAATAAATAAGTGGAACGGATGAGAAGATAACCCTAAAACTTTAATGTGCAGGCCCTGTTCTGCATGCCATGCTGTGCTTGGAATTGACTGCTACAATGAGAAGTTCAATATCTGCCTGATTAACTTATCAGTTTTCAACCAGAATGAAGAATTTCCTTAATTTTGGGAGGTCAAATGGTTTTCACTGTTTTAAGCAGTGGGATATAATTCCAACTTATTTCACTTTAACCATATTTAAGAAAGCTGGAAGATCTTGATCAAAAGTGCCAGACTATCTGAAATCATTATGTGCTTACATTGCCAAATTGCCCAGAGCAACCTTTATCTTATTCCTGAAGAAGGAAAACAAGAAATTTTAAAACTTTCATGTTCCCTCTGGGGAAAGAAAGAAAAAAAATGAAGAAATAAAAGATTTTGCAGTCATGTGTTTGTGTTTTCCCTGTAAAAGGTGATAGAAAATGAAACTTATGGAGCAGAAAAAAACTGTAGGAGGGAATGAAGGTGAGAACAGAGGAGTGCAACAAAGCTATTGTATCTCTCAGTGGAGATAACAGCAAAATGAAAGGTGAGGAAGAAATTCAGTTGGGAATAGAACTGATAAAAGGCATTAAGAGCTTCCTGGTATTACACATGACAGTTTGAACAATGTTGTTTTGCTCTCAGATACTTACGCAGAGCAAATGAGATTACCTTACTGCTGTTGCAGTGTTTTACTAGCCAAAAAGTATAAGAGGGTTTCCAATAAAAATATTTCTTTGGCATGCTTTGCCTCTCAGTGAATCCAAGAGGTGACAAGGAAGAAGAGCAAAAGAAAGTGATTTTCTTGACCTTTTGGTAGTCCTTGAAATAGCAAAACATGGAGAACATGCTGAGGTCAAAACTTCCCCTTTATTTTCTACTTAATGGGGAATAATGGAACAAAATTCCATTCAGTAAAAACTAGTTCTAAACAATGAAACCCAATGACATCATCATGTGCTTGCACTAAGTATTGGAAAATAAATTAGTGATGGATATGTAACAGATATGACCAAGATACTGAGATTGAGAGTTAGCCTACTTTCCTAGCTAGTTCCACCTGTTGGTCCAGATTTCGTTATAGAGCTGGAAGAAACAACAAGCGGCAACAATATATAAGGTATAGATAAAATATGTAACAGCATTTAAATGTAATTAAGAGCATTAAAACAATGTAAAACATGCATCAGAAAAAAAATAGAAATATAGAGTTGGAAGAGTTTCCAAGAGCTATCTAGTCTAACCCCTTGCCATGTAGAAATACACAGTCAAAACAGTCCTAACAGATGGCCATTCAGGATGCACCTAAACTGTAGAATCAATGCAGTTTAACACCACTTTGCTTGCCATGCCTCAATGCGTGTTCCTGATTTACAATGTCTTTAGCCTTATCTGCCAAATAGTGGTGGCTCACCAAATTACATCTCTCATGGTTCTGTAAGTTTGTTTGGCATTTGTGATGATCCAATAGGGTTGTTTGAGTAGTGGAACTCCTTTTTGCCAACATAATCAGGAAAGGGGAGATCTATTCTCATGCCTGTCAACCTTCAAAACCTGCCAGTGGGCATTACTTTAATGTTGGACTTAGGCCAGAGGTAAGGCCCACTTTGTTTGGTAGAACTTAATCCCAGCAAGTATGCATTAATCTGCATTCCCAACAAGCCAAAAATGAATTCTGGAAACATATCTTAAGCAGGCAAATGAGATGGGATAGAGGTGAATGGACTCTATGGCATCCACAGAATGCACAGGACCAATTCGTTCAATACCATTAACACCGCTGAATGCAACCTTGTCCAGCATTTCAAAAAGTTGCAGGATGCTCAGAAGCTGCCCTGCACTTTGTGGCAGTGTGAATAGTTGGGCTGGTTCATATTCGGAACTGGCTGTCACTGCACATGGCCACCCCATTTCCTGCAGGTTCAGACAGCCCAGATGACCTGGGCACAGAGGTGACACTTACTGTTCCCCTCTTGTCCCCAGTTTAGCTGCATCCACAGAGTGCAAACTTGTGTGTGATCATTGGGTTCTTGTAGGGTTTTTTGGGCTGTATGGCCATGTTCTAGAAGGAGAAAATGCTTCTAGAACATGGCCATAAAGTCTGAAAAACCTACAACAACTCAGTGTTTCCAGCCATGAAAGCCTTTGACAATAGCTTGTGGTCATTATTTTTTTTATTTCTGTTGAAGTGATTCCTTCCTCCTCCTATGTCTTATGTTGCTATGGACACCTTCCAGCATCAGTGGATGAAAAGAGTGATGACTACCAGTGGTTTTGCACCTGGTGGTTGTGGCTAAGCTGAAGTCAAGAGGGGGATAGTAAGAGTGGCTATCCAGTGGTGCTAAACCAGGTTTGTTGCTCCTGGACCATGCCACAATGGCTTTTTCCAGTCATCATGGCTTGATGCTACATAGTGTGGACTCCCACCAGCCCACCAAGCTGGCTCAGCAATATACTTCTGGATCAACTCTGAGGTATGGGTCCCATATAAATGTGCCACTAGTAATTACTTTGTGACATTTTATTTGTTCTTAATGAAGTTACCACATCATAAGGCTTTTGTGTGTCTACTTTCAATTTGATATTTTTGTTTTTGTTGCATAGTATGGTTTTAGGTGGTAATGGTACGTTGTTGGTTGTCTGCCTCGTAATATTGCATCTAATGGAACAAAAACAAATAACCAGAGCCACATATTTAGGGTAAGCGGAGATAACTTGATGATTTCTTTTATAAACCAGTCCTTCTAAATATCTTTCTAACTGCCAGTTTTGCTAGGAGGAAGAATATGTCAAGCGACAATATTTAGATATCTTTCTTTTCTTCTACAAGTATATACTGTAAGTATATCCATAATGAATTACCTTCTCTTGATCTCTATATCAAGAATAAATTAAGAAAATTGTCTAGAACTGGAAATTAATTCAGAAGATTTCTAAGTCTAGTATCCTAACCATGGAATAAGTCCCACAGATTTGGTATAGACCAGAATTTAGATATAGTCTTGTTTGGGTCTACAATTTCCAGAATAACTAGAGGATTTAGTCCAAATAAGGGATTTTTTCCAAAATCATATATGGATTAAATCCCATGACATTCAGAGGAAGTCTCACCTGTGATCTGAAGTTTAGGATTGGACCAGATCTTTCATTATAGCCCTCTTGTAGCATTCTGTTGGGAGACAGGCACATTTTGCTGCCTAGGACAGAGGAGGCAATTGAGCCATTCCTATAATCAGTCATTTTGCAGATTGTCTTACCACTATAGAAGAGACAAGAACCACTTTTCATCAGTGGTATGTTTTGCAACGGCAAAACATACCACTGTGATTAATAATACTGGCCAACACACATTTTGGTGCCTCAAATGTTAGACTGCCCCTGGGTCTATATGACCTGGCAATTCCAAAAATGGCACTAGTTTTCTCCTATCAGCTCTAGTTTGTTTTAGATACAGAACGTATGCTATGTACCAGTCTTCATATCTAAGAAACTTGAGCTGATGCAATCTATCCAGTGCAATTTTTTGAATCAGCACCCCAAATGACCCCAGGAACAGGCCTAAAAAGCAAGACACCAATATTTTTTTTGTTGAGCTGTGTAATCATTAATGAATAATCATAGCACCTAATATCTGCTGAATTAGGTAGCTATCTCACTGTGCCTGACAGTAGGGCTCACTATGATGCCATGCAACCAGCTGGAAAGATGTCTGTAAAGTTTGCCAGCTTACAGTCCACCGGGCAAAGCACTCCACTTAAACAGGGGCACAGCTTGGCCAGATGTCTGGAATATAAAAACCCATTTGAGAGAGCAGCACGATGAAAAGTTTCCTAAAGAGCAAAATGTTTATCTTCCTCCTCATGTGGAGCTGTAAAGAGCTTTTCTGGACAGGTCTGTTGTATTCGTATGCTAATGAACGTGCGTCAGAAATGTCGATGCTATTTCCACTGCACTCTTCGCATACGGGAATATCTGCCATCAATTTTTTTGCTAATGGAGTTTCAGATAGGTTTTATTATTCACCATGGCTAAGCTTGCCTCTTGTAATAATATTTGACTGAACTACACAAATACATTTATCTATTTACATTTATGGTCCGGACCCAATGTTCTATGGAGAAAACTCTGTTCCTAAGACATTTTTACTGAGAGAGGGGAAGGAAATATTTTATCCATACGACTTTCCTCATTGATCCCTGCGCTTCCGCCAAAAGAAGTGGAGCCTTTCTGGTTCTCAAACCCTACCTTCCTCTGCAAATGAAAGGTGCCTTTCCATGAGCTGAAGGATACCCTGAATTCTACCATATGTAATGAAACTAGGATAGGTCTTCTTTAAAATGAATGTTCTCATTAGTAGAAGTGCCAAGACCAATTTTGTCAGTTTTTTGTTTTAGCAGTAATCTGAAAAAACTGACAATCATTTTACACTTTTCATAACACTTAAGTGTCCTTCATCATGTTTAAAGTGCCTCTTGTCTTGAACATGACCCCATTTAACATATTGGGACAACAGTTTCTTGTTTCAATGCTAGAGCTGGGGAATGTGTGGCCTTCCAGATGTTGTTGAAGTATATCTCCCAATATCCAGAGCCAATGGCAAAGGTTGATGGGAATTGTTCTTCAACATTTGGAGGGCCATATATTAAGAATTCCTGCTTAAGTGAGTGAGTGTACATTTCATGGTGGTGAGACCTTGCTTGAGGGCTTCAGAATGCTGATGCTATATGACAGTGCTTTCCTCAGAAATGAATTGTTAGAAAATGGGAACAATCCTGTGGGCTATCTTTCTCTGTCTAGGTCCCCTTTTGGCCTCTGCCTGGATAATGGAACAGTAACCACCATTGCATCTATGTGTGTGAGTGTACATGTATATAGAAAAAATCTAGACTTTTCAGGAAATATATAGTAAATAAAGCTTACTGCTTATGCTATAAAACTTTTGTAAAGAGAAAGAACCGGATATGAATCTGGCTCAGCCCCATAACATTGTATTTGTCTGGATATTATGTTGTTTTTCTTAGTTATATAACTGGATGATATTCCGTATGTTGCTATAGCCAGTTTAATGGAAATGCATGATCAACAGTGTGTATCGGTGTATATAATGGGTCAAGCAACAATGGGATAAAAGGGAAAACCCTTCCTGGGTTAGGTCACTGTAATATAAATAGCGCTCTAGCCATCTGTCTATCTCTCTGAGAAAATCTCACAGCCTCAACTCTCTGCTGCTGTACTCCTCTGTGACCAAGAAATAAGGGTTAGAATTTATGACTGTGTATGACTCTTTGTGGATAGGATCCTCAGGGACTTTGCTCAGGTTTGACCTTCACAGTAGCAAAAACCCAAAACTTGAAAATATGATACATATGCCATATGTCTATTGATAAAAGTAAAGGATTGTGCTTTTGAGTGGGCTTCCAACCCCTGTAAATAAATAGCTTTATTCATACTTGCAAAGGATTCATGTAGCATTACCTAGTCTCAGGTACTGGCTGAGGGAATTCTTCAGGGTCTTCAGGAAGGGAGAAAAATCAGAGGATAAGTAGCAATGAGGGGAGAGGAACAACTTTGATTTTGTATTTGGGATGGTTTTAAAGCTTAGGCATATACATCTCTGCCCTTTCCCAGCTAGTACCTTATATGTGGTCTAAAGGCAATTGGAAGCTTAGCACTATCAGCCATGGGAAACTGCCAACAAATATACCCACATACCTAAAAGACCGTCTGATACCATCTATCCATCCGAGAGCACCACGGCCAGCCTACGAGAACCTTCTCTGTGTCCCGGGTCTGAGAGAGGCTCATTTGGAGTCCACAAGAGAGAGATCTTTTTCCGTTGGGGCCCCTGTCCTGTGGAACTCTCTGCCGCCAGACCAAAGAGCCATCTTCGACCTGCCTTCATTTCTGGCGGCACTTAAGACATGGCTATTTAGAAGAGCATATGCATAAGTGACAATCAGTGACCTGGAACCTGTCTATTCCCATATTTTAACATTTTAATATTTTAAAATTTTAATATTTTAGTATTGTAGATGCCTAGCTGTGTAAGTCGCCTGGAGCACATTTGTGGAGGGCGACTCATAAATAAAAAAAAATAGTTAGTTAGTTAGTTAGAATGTGTAGACAATACAGTCATTTCTCCACATTCACTGGGGTTAAGAACACAGACCCAGGTAAAAGTGAAGAACCTTGAAAAGTGGCTTTGTATAAACCTGGAATGATATATCTAGGAATTTCTAGGTCTTCCAGCACAACTTTATAGTTATCTTTCACTGGAAACAGACGACATTGCATTGGAGGACCCAGAGATTTCCAAATCCTCCCATCATGGTACATTTCTCCCAGGCATGCTAGAGGAGCTAGACATCTCTAGCATGCCTGGAGGAAATTGACTGTACCTGGATGACCTTGGAATTCCTACAGATGCTGATTTTAGTCAAATTCATGAATAATCACATCTGCAAAAGTCAAAACTGCAGACGTGAAGGAATGGCTATTTCAGAGGAAGAAGCTGGCTTAAAACCACATCTGAGTATTCTTTGCCAAAGAAAACTTTTTGCAATTTGCAAGATTGCCATAACTCAATAGGTGATTCAAACACACACACAAACACATACCTCATATAGATGCAGATTTGCATATACAAATCTGGAATAGGAAAAAAATTCTAATTTACTGTGCCATCTTTTGACCTCTTCTAGTAGTGCATTTCTCCTTTTTTGGCTATTAGAAAGTGGGCATAGTAATAGTGTAGTTGTGTTTGCTTTCCTCTTAAGTTACATGGGGATAACTTAGGACAGGTCCTACCATCACATATTTTACAAATCAAAAAGGAAAACGACCAGAAAAAAATGAAGATATAGGTGTCCAATGGTTCAAAGACCAAAAAAAGAGAGAAGTGAACGTTAAGAAGATACTTAAATACAAATGGCATTCAATTTCTTTTGGCATCTTTTCTGGTGATAGGGTTTTACGTTTTAATGTCACATATATAGCAACCCAATGAACCATCAACCCTTTCTGTGAAGTCCTTATTTAAATGCTGCTATGGGTAAAGCAAAGACAAATCAGCCCTGAACAATTATCCTGTGTTTCTTTAGGTTTGCAATAACCACAAGCAACAAGATCGAATATAAGCCAGTTTAGCATGTTTTCTTTTAAACTTCTCACAAGGTGATTGAAAGAGTTCTTCTTTGTTTCTTGCTGTAGTGGATTTCATTCAGCCTGCTCCTCACAATCCCCCAAGTATTAGGAAAACATCTACTGTTTATTCAAAATGTTTATTTGGCATATCAGTTTATTTGTAAATTTAAAAAATCATGCCTCTGAATTTTGTTATGTAGGTGCGAAGAATACACAAACATTCTTATTTTCAAAACTATGAAGGGCTGCATTCCTTATAAGAGTGAGGCATTTTGCTAGGGATTACTTTTTTGGAAAAATCTTCTCTGCCTGGTTCTTCTGTAGATTAGCTGAAAGGTTGGGAAAACGAATTTTAAGGATTATTGGAGACCTGCTGTCTTGATTGATTTAAATTTCAGCTCTGAATGCATGAATTTACTTTTGGTTATATTGTTGCTCCATTATTTATTCTTCTATAATAACATGCTAAATCTCATCAGAAAATTTCTACACGTGGGATTGAATCGGTTGTTAGTCCAAATTGAGTAGACCCATTGAAATGAATGGTATCTGGTGGTGGATAACTTATGGTACATAAACCTGATTGATTTCAGTCACTACTTTTATATTAGACCAATGTTGGATAGGCTTTCTTAAAAGCTAAAGTTGTGAAACAGGTATTTCATTGATTGTGAAAGAGATATTTATGATACAGGAACTTACTTACTTAGGCGATCCCTCGTTGTCTGAGTATGATGGCCTTCCAAGTGTAGTGTCTTGGTAGTGAATACATAGGTGACTGTGGAGCCCTATTCTTGATCCGCATGTTCTTCCACAGCGAGGGCATCGGTCTCCAGCTGGAAGGAGGTCCTGATCAGGGTTGGTCTGATCCACCTTCCTCTTGGCACCTTTCTCCTTCCATTTGCCCCTCTTCGAATTCTGCAGCACTGCTGGTTGCAGCTTACCTCCAGTTAGAGTACTCAAGAGCCAGGGCTTCCTAGTTCTCAGTGTCTATGCCACAGTTTTTAAGGTTAGCTTTAAGCTCACCTTTAAATATCTTTTCCTGTTCACCAACATTTTATTTTGCATCATTGAGTTTGGAGTATAGTAACTGTTTTGGGAGACAGTGATCTGGCATTCGGACAAATTTCCTGCTACAGGAAAATGTCTTAAGCACTACTCTTTGACATCTCCCATCTCTTTTTAATATAAATATTCACAATCTTTTGAATTATTTGACATCCCCAAAAAACAACAACAACAATTTTATTTCTTACCTGCCTCTCCTTGTGGCTCAAGGCAGTTTAAAACCTAGTTAAAATGAATAATCATTTTTAAAATTCTGAAATATTTATATATTAAAACATATTTTTATAAAATACATGATAAAATACACAGAACAAAGAGTAAAATACGTGTTTAAAATTAATGATTAAAACTGACTGAGTAGGTTGCTCAAAGTGATAGGTCTTCAGGCGGGTTTTAAATTTCAACAGCTCAGTTTGCTGTCAGATCTCTTCCGGCAGGTTGTTACAAAGTCTTGAGGCGCATGATGAAAAGGTCCACTGGGTGACACTTGCCAGTTGGGTTTTGGCTAGTTGGAGAAAATGCACCCCCAGATGACCTCAGTGTTCTAAAGGGCCATGGATTGTGCAGGAGAAGGTGATCCTGTAGGTAACCTGGACACAAACCATGTAAGGTTTTAAAGGTCAAAACCAATGCTTTGCACTTTGCTCAGAAACTAAAATACAGCTTATTGTTACGTTGGCCAAATGGCTTGTGGTTTAAAATAGCTAATGGATGGGAAAGTGGCTTCTTCTTCATCTTCCATTTTACCTCTTCTTTGGCATATGTTGATTCCAAAAGGCCTTCTGTCCTTAAGCAGATGTTATCAGTTATCCTGTAATTGTTTTTTAAAGTAATTTCACATCTTTACTGTGCATCTAAACCCATATCTGAGTGGTCCCAGTCAGATCAATTTAGGGAGAACCTGAAATTTCCTTTGTAGCCCAATCATTAGTATTAGAATTTTCTGTTGAGTGTTATGTATACAGTAGCCAGTTGTACCATTAGCTAGCCTGATCAATTTGGAAAGCTATATTTTTTAAAAATAAACTAATGTTGCATATATGTTTCTAGCACTCGAAAATATTCATAGATTCCCCAGCACCAAGCTCCACATGAAAAATAAAGCACGAAATTTAACTCCCTTCACAGTACCAAGGGAGTCCGAGCCCTAGAGATGGCATATTTGTCTAAGATAACAATCTCAAATAGAATAGCCTTCTGAAGTTTTCATTATTAACTAATCAATTCACTTTTGTTATTTAAAAATATGTTTTACTTCAGTTACATGGTTTAATTTTTCCAGCCCTCCTTATTTTTCATGGCATGATATAAAGAGTCACTGTTTTCTGGACTCTTGGGACGTTATTTCAAAAGGCAACCAAATGGAATGACAGTGAATGCATTCTGCTGCCCCCCACCCCACCCCATGATTATACCATTTATAGCAGTTAACAGGTAACCCCCCCCCTCAGTATTCGTATGTTGCTGTTTTGCTTTCTTTTTATATTTTATATTTATATTGGCTTTTAAAAATACTGCAATTGCACAATTGTGCTAAAAATAAATTAAAAATTATGGAAATACTATAAGTGCGGGGAGGCAGGATTATAAGGGTACAATTAGATTAGCCCCAAAACTCCAAATTTTCTGTAAAATGGTGGCAGGGTAAAAATAAAATAGTTGTTATCATCACCATCATTATCATCATCATTACTACTACTACTACTACTACTACTACTACAATCACAGGGCCACAAATTAATGAATTGGTGCAATTGTGCTAATGGAAAGAGGTGTGATATAGAGGATGCTCAATGCAGTGAAATAGCGGGTTCATACGATAAAGCCCTTGGTCAGGTTTTTGTCATATTTCTTACCCTCCAACTCTATTATTATTCAAAGTGTTGTGGAATGTATGGTGCTGGAAGAACAATATTGCCAGGTATAGATAACATGTCCCAGTTTGTGGGCATCATGACATGTGGGGTGGTGATGTTCTTATGACAGAGTTTCCTTGTGTGGTTTTTTTTTTGCTAAACCTACTCTACCTAAAAGTCACAAAACCGCACATTAGTAATGCTTTTCTTATGATTTCTTTTTCTCACACAGAATTGCCATTCATAATCACCACACTCCTGGCAAGCCTCAACAGCTGTTGTAACCCTTGGATCTACATGCTTTTCACAGGTCATCTCTTCCATGATCTCTTACACCGGTTTCTCTGCTGCTCCTCACGGTATTTAAAATCTCGGCAAGGATGTGACCTGAGCGTCAGCAAGAAGAGCAACTCTTCCACTTTCGTCCTGAGTATCAAAAGCTCCAGTCAAAGGAGTTTCACCCAGCCATCAACAGCATGAAGAGAAGGGCTCTCCTGTCCAGCTCTCCATGTCTATCTGGCTCTCTATGAACTCTGCCATAATGAGCTGGATAGACAGTGTGTACATATTTAAAATTGAGAGGCGAAGATATACAAGATTGTTTGGATGTACATACAAATATACATACAAATATACATACTATATAGATACAATGTATTTAAAATGTATTGTGTATGGGGATTATTTGTTATTTAACAGAGAGACAGGATAGAATAAAGTTTACTATAGTCTAAATAATCTTTCAGGCTAGAATCCTCCATAGCGATATCTCCCCCTAAAACTGTCTTTTAAGTGTCACAACTCCCACAAGAGTCATTTCCATGTTGTTAGAGAGCAGGGGTACTACTGAGGGTGCACCCAGCTATTTTCCTGGATCTGGATGAGCTGCAACAGGCATTCATAGGGATTGCTGGGGGTCCTTGGGAGGTCCCTGCAGATGATGTACTTTTAGCAGGAAAATAGAAGGAGATGCCTCACCTGATGCCACCATTCTCCTGTATTTTCAAACGATGGAAATACAATAGAATCTCACTTATCCAACATAAACAGGCCGGCAGAACATTGGATAAGTGAAAATGTTGGATAATAAGGAGGAATTAAGTTAAAGCCTATTAAACATCAAATGATGTTATGATTTTATGAATTAAGTAACCTAACATCATGGTTTACAACAAATCAACAGAAAAAGCAGTTCAATACATGGTAACGTTATGTAGTAATTACTGTATTTACGAATGTATCACCAAAACATCACAATGTATTGAAACAGCTGTGGATCTGGATAATACAGAACCTTGGATGACTGAAGGTTGGATAAGTAAGACTTGACTGTAGATGTGTTAGAACATCTGATTTTCTTTAAAAGGGTGGGTTCTGAGTATGGATTTTGATTGTTGTTTACTCGGCAAAAGACTCTAGACTCTCTCCAAAATGAAAATTACTTGTGATGACAAAATTCTAACCATTTTATTTTTCAAAGACATCTTGGTTTCTTCAAGTCAGTGAAGGCACAAGTGTCGCATCAGGCTTCGTGTATAAAGAATATAAAGGAGTGAAGAAAAGCTCATAAAATATGGATTTTGTACCACATCTTAAGTGGTTCTGCTCTAAAGATGCTTAGCCCATAGCCTGATATGGTACAGACCCGGAGAATGTGCATCAACACATTTTACTGTTTTTATGATGAGCTCTGTTGCTTTTAAAGGCAAGAGCTTTTTAATGATTGGAAATGAGTCTGCAGATATTTTAATTTTTCATTTATCTGCATTTCGGCAGGTGTTCACCTTTGCATTGTAAATTAATGGAAAGGATGCAATAGGACAGACATTTAGAAATGAATAAATCATGCTAATATTGGAATAGTTTGCTGATTTGAAAGGCGTATCCAAGCAACAGTTTCAAATAGACATGAACCTTGTGGTGGTAACTCCAAAGCACTACAATTTAAAGTTATCAGATAAGTAGGATTTGCTTCAGAAATCCGTCTTTCAACCTTTCAGTGAATGAAAAATTATATTTGTAAGTGTGTCTGCATCACATAAGGTCAAAGCTCATAAAAAGTAATTTGCCCGAGGAAATACCCAGTTATGAGTCCATAACTGCAGTAGAGGATGCCAGCCATCGTATTAGAATCTATTCAAACACTGGGGGGAAACAAAACAAAACTGAACAGGGGCTTGAGAGCTTCTCCTTGTTGGAGTTCCCAGACACTAAAAAAGCCCATTTCTCATTTTCCTCCCTTCTTCAAATGTTTTTCCATGTTTCTGTAGATACAGGTTGCTATTTTACAGAGCACAAGTTGCTATTCAATATGCTGGGAATGGGACAGTCTCTTTTTTTGCTCATGGTTTCTCAGAATCCAACTCTTTATATATAGAAATTGTTGACTGCATTTAAGATGAATTCTTATATTACTGTAGATAGCTTTGGTGAATATTATGCAGATATAATTTCTTTGCTGTGTAAGTCATGCAACTGCACCAAGAAAATATTTTATGTAAATAAAAGAAGAAAACATACCAAATAAAAGAAATGGATGGAAACCTAAGAAAAATGAACTGTGTCAGAATGTATATGTAAAGCTAATATAAAACTGTAAGAGCTATGCATGGGGTTTGGATAGTGGTGGAATATGATATCGTCCTTCTGATTGTAGCAGTAAAGGAGAAAAGTGAGGAGTTCACTAGGGAAAAAACAGGGAAAAAGCAAAACTGCATCATTTGTCTTTGGCTTGGAAGTTAATGTAATGTCTATTTGGTGTAGCCTGGTGCCGATTAATACCACAGAATTATAGTGCTGTCATTCCACATCATTTGAAGTTCTGGGATTGGTAGTTTAGGGAGGGTTTTTTAGAAGACTCAGCCAGATAACTCTCCTAGAATTTCACCAAATTACAAATCCTCACAGCTAAAATGTGGAATAATGTCGCTATAATTCTGTAGTATGGGCCTCTGGTCACCCAATATGCTGGCCAATGTTGAACAGTGTTGTTTCTATGTGTATCCATGTTGATTTCAAAGTTTTAAAAAGTTTCCATATGGCTGACAGCCCCATGATCTACTGGCCTAGTGATAGAAATTCATAATTTTTCTACACTCTGGCAGATTACATAAAGGGGAATATCAGGTGTGCCTTCAGCTGCGATGTGTGAGACCCAATGTCTCTCAAGACTTCTATCAGTTGGCCTCCTAGACCATCAGGTATGTCCTAGGAGAAGCCTCAGAGACGTGCACAAATAGTAAACAGTTATGTGCTCTGAAATTCAGAGCATGTTTTGGGATTTTCTTACTTGAAAAACAAAATCCCAGCTGTTGCATTTGCTCATTTTCAAGATTCTTCTTAATTATCATGTTCATAGCATATGCATATCCTTGCCAGTTGGTCAAAGCAGAATGTTCACAGAGTAATTGTCATTTAGTATGCCAGATCATTCAATATTCAGTTACAGCCTTAGTACCTTTGTTACCAAGTCAGGCTTGCTTGTGGAACACTCCCTCCTAACTGAATTGAAGACGAATGAAGCATGTCCAATATTACCTCATAATGATGGGTCCACAATAACCAATATTGAATCCAGAAGAACTAGTTGCATCCTCCTCTGGCAGCATTCAGAGATAGAAAAGTTAATAAAAACAAGAAGGAGCCACCTGCTTAACTACTAATATGCTATGAAATAATATAAAACTATTATATTAAATTGCTCTTTAATTAAATATTTGCACTATTTTCTTATCAGAATAAAGCTAAAAATTCCATCTATGATTTAATTCCACCTTCCCATTTGGCCATCTGTGTTTCGAACTTGGCAGAGAAACAAACAACTAAATGGATTTCTGAAAACTATTTTTATGTATTCCATCAAGAATAATTTTGCCTCTCTCTTCTTCCTCCATTAGAATCTCATCTCTTCTTTCTTCCACTTTCTTAAGTCTACACTTGGCCACAAGAACCCCAGTCAAATCCACAGGGTTAAGAGCTTCAAAATTCAGTGTCCTGGGACAAGTGAGGAACATCGACCTTATCAGATGCAGGGAGGGAGCATTTTCTTCCTGCTTCTTTTCTCTGCTGGCACAGAGTCTCCCTGGAGCCCATCACATCACACAGAGCTACTTCAAGTGGGACTCTGGGGGCTCTGTGCCAGCAGCATTTAAGCAGTGGAGCCCAGAGGAGCCAGGTATACATCCGACTCCTCATTAAAGAACAGGAGAGGAGCCAAAGATGTGAGAAGGCAGAGGACGGATCCTGTCACGATGTCAGGGCTCTGTCGGTATTCAGGCAGAGGTGAATCAAACAAACACCCAGTTTATATCAAACAGTTTAATTAAAGCAGCACTTAAAATCTAAAACATAAAGATAGCACTCAGCCACAGAATATAAACAAAAATTGATAGCAAATGCTACAACGTAGTCAAAGGGTCCAGTCCAGTGGTTAAATGTCGAGAGTTCAATGAGCAATTTCCAGAGATCAAGAGTCTCTCTCTCTCTCTGGCATTACTTTGCAAACAAGTAATGCCAGAAGGACTCATCCTGGACTTTCCACAAGCGCATTGATGATTCGTTTTTGGAGGTTGGATGTGTCTTTGGAGCCTGCGCAATGGACCTTTCTGGTGGAGCGCAGCGTGCACAGAACTGACCTCAGCCTTTAAACCAAAGGTTCGTCTGCCAGAGCCTAGCAAGCTTGGACGGTGGCAGCGAGGTCCTCAGGTCGTAGGTTTGGTTTGAGTTTCCTTCTCTAGATGGTTGACTTTACAGGGTTAGACAAGCACCATCTGCCCGGGTTTGAAATCAGAGTTTTCCTTCTCTTACGATGCTTGCCAAAAGGCTAGAGAGCCCATCCTGCCCTTTGACGCTCTTTGTCAGACCCTTCGGTTGTGACCTGTCTGGCATGGGAGGCCCTACCGGTAGCTATTATTACCACCGCCAGCATAGCTCACAACTTCATTAGGGTACGCAAGCCTCTCACCCACAACAAGGGGGCGCCGACGGAGAGGCATTATTTATATAACTAAAATAAATATATGTCATTGTTAAAATCTGGACTCCTTCCAGATTTTGCTAGCTGGAGGGGCGCCCCCTTGAAAATAATTTTTCAGGAGTCTATACTGTAGTCAAAAGCCAGTCCAAAGATTCAAGGTTCCAGGTTTCCCAGAGTACAGGAGACAGATCAAGATACCGGAAATCCACAACCCTTGGGGGAAACCAGCAGCGTCTACCACCAAAATAAGATAAATACTTTCCTCCTGAAGATCAACTCCAAGGTTAGCTCCTTAAATCCAGTAACACCCAGCTGCAACCTATCCTTTGGATGCCTTCACCCTTAATAGCTTTTATCTGTAAACTGTTACTTACAAATTACTCAGCCTTTTATAACTAAGACTTACATTAACCCTTCCATCACTAAATTTATTATTTATTTATTTATTTATTCAATTTTATATTCCGCTCCTCCCTGCAAGGCTCGGGTCGGATCACACAACATACAATAAAAACACCAAAATACAGCAAATATTAAAAAATATTAGGAATTACAGATTCCTTAAAACTCATAAGACAATGATCGGCAGGCAGAGTACATTTCCGGTTTAGCTAAAAGCAAGTCTAAAAAACGCGGTCTTACATGCCCTCCGGAAGGGAATAAGCTCTGAGATCACATGGGTGTCAGCTGGAAGTGTATTCCATAATACAGGGGCCACCACAGAAAAGGCTCGTTGCCTTGTTGTGGACAAATGGCAGGAGCGGATCGATGGAATAACTAACAAGTTCTGCTCCTCTGAGCGTAGTGATCTCGGGGGAACGTACGGGGTAAGGCGGTCCCTCGGGTACACAGGCCCTAGACCATGCAAGGCCTTAAAGGTTAGAACCAGCACCTTGAAGACAATTCGGTACTCGATTGGAAGCCAGTGCAATTGCCGTAAGATGGGAGTGATGTGCTCCCTCACCGGTGCTCCCACCAGTAAGCGAGCAGCGGCATTTTGCACTAGCTTGAGTTTCCGGATTGTCGACAAGGGAAGGCCGACATAGAGGGTGTTACAGTAGTCCAGCCTCAAGATGACCGTCGCTTGGATCACCGCAGCCAGGTCATCCCTGGACAGGTAGGGTGCCAGTTGCCTAGCCTGTCATAGATGGAAGAATGATGTTTTGCTGACCATTGAGACCTGAGTCTCCATGGACAGCAATGGGTCCGATTGGACTCCCAAACTTTTTACCAGGGATGACGTGCTAAGTTGCTTGCCATCCAGGGTAGGCAACCGGCACTCATCCAGCCCAGGGTGACCAGGCCACAGAATCTCCGTCTTCAACGGATTGACCTTCCAGCCGGCTGGAACGCAGCCATCCAGTCACAGCTTCAAGGCATTGATGGAAACAATCGGGTACGGTATCCGGCCTGCCACCCATTCTCAGCAATAGCTGGGTGTCGTCAGCGTACTGATAACACTCCAGACCAAAGTCGCGGGCCAGCTGGGCCAGGGGGCGCATATAGATGTTGAATAATAAAGGGGAGAGGATGGCCCCCTGGGGTCCCCACAACTTAATGGGAGCCTCTCCGAGACCTCCTCCCCCCTCTCCACACATTGTCCCCGATCCTGGAGGAAGGAGGCCACCCATTTAAGGGCAGTCCCCTAACTCCCATCACGGCTAAACGGTGGGTCAGCAATGCGTGGTCTACTGTATCAAACGCTGCTGTTAGATCTAGCAACACAAGCAGGGCTGATCCACCATGGTCCAGCTGGCGGCGAAGTTGGTCTGTAATGGCGACAAGCACGGTCTCCGTCCCATGCCCAATACGGAAGCCGGACTGGAAGGGATCAAGTCCAGCTGTGTCGTCTAAGAACCGCTGCAGCTGATCCGCTGCTGCCCTCTCAATCACTTTGTCTAAAAATGGCAAGTTGGAAACCGGTCGGTAATTGGAGGGAGCCGAAGGGTCTAAATTCGGCTTCTTCAGCAGCAGTCTTACCATTGCCTCTTTCAAACCCCCTGAGAACACTCCTTGCTCAAGGGAGCTGTTGATAATCTTTCCCAGGGGGTCTCGTAACCCCTCCCGGCAAGATCTAACAAGCTAGGAGGGGCATGGATCAAGGGAGCAGGTAGTTGGTCTAGCTGCAGCAAGTAACTTATCGACAGCTGCTGCGTCCAGCAGTTGGAAACGGGTGAAGGTGGGCCTGCCGAGTGGCGGCGGAGTCTCGAGTTCACATACTGTACCAAGAGTGGCTGGGATGTCCCGGCGGAGAGTCGAGATTTTGTCGGCAAAATAGTTCTGAAAAGCCTCAGCTGAGGGAGCCAAACCCCTATCATTTGAGACAGTCGGGATTGTTGTCAGTGACCGAATTATCTTAAAAAGTTGAGCTGGGCGTGAACTTGCCGACTCTATCAAGGAAGAATAATGAACTTTTTTGGCATCCTTGATAGCTTGCTCCGCCCCGCCACATGTCCTCTAGCTGTCTCTTCCTCCGTTTCATCGCACACAACTCCTCGGTAAACCAAGGCAAGCGATTTCTACGGGGGGTGAGAGAGCGTCTGGGGGCGATCTCGTCTAAGGCAGTGGAAAGACAGGTGTTCCAACATTCCACTTGCCTGTCGACTGAGCCGCTGGTGAGCTCCAAATCCCTCAGAGCATTCAGGAACCTAGTGGGTTCCATAAGTCTCTTCGGGCGAACCAAAATGGGTTCGGCACCCTTACCGGGTGGAGGGGCCACTTCAAGACGGACTTCCAGGACACTGTGATCCGACCATGGAACCCCTATTACAGAGGTTGGGATCACTTGAATTCCGGCCGCGAAGATCAAATCCAGGGTGTTCCCGGCCTGATGTGTGAGACCGGTCTTACAAAGTGAGAGTCCTAGTGTTTCCATGGTAGACACTAGGTCCATGGCTGCTATAGAAGGGGAGGTGGACATTGAAGTCCCCCAGAACAATAAGTTTGGGAAACCTTAATGCCCCCTTCGAGACCATCTCCAGCAGCTTAGATAGACTCTCTGTTGGCGCGTTGGGTGCTCGGTACACCAACAGAAAGGCTACACTCTCACTGGAATCCCACACAAGGCCTGCACACTCTATTCCTGTGATATTCGCGGTCGGAACCGTCCTGGAATTAAATTTGTCTCGACTGAGAATGGCCACTCCCCCCGTCTCTCTGTCCTTGTCTGGTAACTAGCCACATACCCTGGTGATGCTAGCTCATGCATGAGGACCTTGTCCCCCTCCTGCAGCCATATTTTCGTGATACAGGCCAGATCTACGTTCTTTTCCAGGAGGAAGTCTTTAATGGTCCCGGTCTTGTTACGCACGGACCTGGCGTTTGCTAGCACCAGAGTCGGAGAGGAGGTAGTTGGAAGCTCATCATCTGTGTGTCTAGGGATAGCTCGTAGATCAGAAGGAGGACGAGTCTTTCTTCGACTCCGCCACCTTCTCTCATAAGGCCTACGTCTACCTTCCCTTTTACCCCTCCCCGAGATCACTAATATTTCCTGCCCCTGCACATTATCCACAAATAATTCATCTAAGTGTCCGGTCTTCTGCCCACCTTTTGAAAAGGGGGTATTGGTTGATTAGCTCCGATACCTCATTGTCCATATGGGGTTAAGGAGGGGGAGATGTCTAAACAATGTCCCCCACTTTCCCCTGTAGGGTTTTGCTTTGTCCTAGATATTGATGGTCCCAGATCTAGGGCTAACGACTGGCTGAGTCTTGTGTCCAGTCCAGCACCCAAGGGTGCAACTCCAGTTGTAGGGGAGGAGCCAGTAGAGTGTCTACGGCCCCAGCTATTGAACCCCAGGCCCCAGAAGGTCCTAGATCTATAATGGACCCTTTTTATTTTTCTTGTCCCTTGGGAAGACAATCAGGTTTAGTGGCAGTTTTATCTCTGCTCGGTAGCTCCCGTTCCGAGGTTAATTCCTCATGATGGGGTTGCAGTCCTAATGGAAGTGGGTCATCTAACTTCCCCGATGGAACACTGTTGTTCAGACACCTTAGTTCATGACTTAGCATTTCCTGAGGTGTCTCCAATGGCTGGAGGGATGGGGGAGAGGCCTTCCGGGCTCTCCAGCGGAGTGACAGATGGTAAGGCTGATGGAGGTGATAGAGGTGATAGAAGTCCTCCCCCCTGATGGTGGCGCTGGAGATTTTCCATGGATTGAAGCAAAGGCAAGGAGGGGGCTGCTGCCACCATCCACCATCAACTGCGGAACATGATACATAACAGATCGTGATGTGAGGAAACAGAGTCTGACAGTTCCCTCCACTGCCCCATGATTTCCCCGATTTCCCCCACACTTTATCATTGCCCATTATCACACTATAGTTGTGAAATGAAATAAAGATTCCTATAGCCATTTTCATTTATTCAGATTCTTTGTTCTCTTGTTCCTTTTTGGGGGGCAGGGTAACTATACATGGATTTAAGCCATTCCTACAATTCTGGAAGTTTTCCAGATATTATAGATTTAAAATAATGTCAATTTGCAGTAGTATGGATCCTATGCATTGGAGCATCTACATTGTAGACTTACTTAAGTTTGATACCACTTTAGCTGTCTTGCTTCAATGCTATGGAAACATGAGAGGATAATTTTACAAAATCTTTAGTATTCTTTGTCAAATGGTGCTGATGCCTCACCAAACTATGATGCCCATGATTTCATAGCATTGAGTCTTAGCAGTCAAAGTGGTGTCAACCCGCTTTGACCCTAAAGTGTAGATGCACTCATTGTTTGGAAGTAAGGAAAAATGGGAGAGCAGAATGTATTGAATCTAATCTCAAAAACCCTTCATGCAATTCATATAACCACAACTACCTCTGAGTGAGTGACTTATCTTCTGGTGTAAACATTCTAATACTTCAGTCCTGAGTACCAACAAAAACAAGTAGTAGTTTTGCAAAGATACAAGAGAACTAGTTGGGAACTGTAAAATCTATTGGCTCTTCACAATTCCTTTGCATTTATTTAACTACACTACTATATGCATATTAATAACAAACTAATTATAATATTTTGAATCCGAGCACATGCCAAAATGACAGTGTAATCATTGAAGTTAAAAAATAAATTTACTTACATTGATTTTTTATTAGAAAGTTTCTAATGTAATTGATAATGTTAGTCCTGTTAATTAATAGTCTAATTAGATTGGAGAGAGGAAATAGCTGATAGTGTGTGGAAGAGATTCTTTCATGTATTCTGTAAATAGTCTTTCTGAGTTGTCTTATAAATTACTTAAACCTGAATTAATTTTGACTTATTCTATATGTTGTGTATTAAGTGAGATGGGCAAGGTTTCAACTGCCATAGAAGTCTGGTATGCAGCAAAAATCACATTTCTTTTTAGCGAAGAGCAAGAAATAACCACTCACAGGCTTTCAGAAACAACCTGGAGGAGCAAAATGTTTGACTTGACATAATTCAACTGTGCTTTTTTGAGATACCACTATAGCAAAGACTGGTTGTTGTAGGGATGATGGAGATTAATTAATGAAATTTCTAAATCCTAATCAAAAAAATCCTGGCATCCATGCTCCCCCTCTGATCCACTTAGTTCAATATAATAGATCCACATTCTTACAGGAGCTTATGAGGTCTTCAAAGGTCACTGTAGCGTCTTTGGAACCCACAAGTCGGAGACCTGTAAATCTAGTCCCAATAGAACAGCTGTGTTGTTTCCTAGATCTACTCTCCAGTTATAATCCCACAATATCTATGATACAATAAAATTATTAATTTGCTTTCTGCCTTCTCAGCCCATCCATGATCTTGGGTACATAAATATAAGCTGCACAATGAGGTCTGTCATAAAACACTATTCATTTCATGAAGTGACTCACTACTTTTTACTGCAACCATAAGCAATAAGAGGATTGTGGTCTTTGGGCAGCATAAACCAAAATGAGATTAAATTAATTTCCAAGGCTATTTTGTGGCTCACACAGTCCCCAAGCACACATCTCTGTCATAAAAAATAGAAGAGAAGAGAAATCTCTGGTTCCTTCCTATGATGAACAACAGAACAACAGAGCCAGATGACATGTCCAAGCTCCAATCACAGCTCTCAGAATGTGAAGACAGGGAAAGGAGAGAGCTGACCATGAAATACATGGTAGTGGTTGGCAATTCAATGACTTAAGGGGAATTGTAGTTCAAGTGTCTGAGAGAACAGGTGAGAGTTCAAGGAGAACTGAAGACTACCACAATTTGTGACACTGACAGAAGTAATGGGCAAACATTTATGCTTGTTGAACTGAAACCATCTTCTTTGTTGTTGTGCTTCTACTTAAGAAGGCGTTTGGCCCTTAACTCAACCACACTGTGTGCCATGCCGCCTATTCCCCCAGATTCTTATCTCGTCCCCCCAGCCTTCGCTGAGGGCTAGTGTTTTTAATATGTTTTAACTGCTTTGATGTTTAATGTGTTTTAACTGTTTAATCTGTTTTATTACTCACGGTGTTTATGCTTCTTCTGTAAACCGCTCTGAGCTCCGGAGTGAGCGGTATACTAAATCGAAGTTAATAAATAAATAATAAATAAATAAATAAATAAGATGTTAATTTAGGACATGTCAGAATCTTTGCTTCAACAGCACAGCAGGTAGATGGATTCAAGGAAGTCATGGCTCTGAGTTTGAAAGACCTGAACAGAGTAATTGATGACCACACTTCTTGGAGGTACCCATAAATCAGAGTTTATTTGATGACAAACAACAACAACAACTCTTAGATGTGCAAAAACATGCATCACATGAGGGTGGAGGATGTTGTGAGTTTGAGTGCTCAAGCCCCTATAAGACTACACATTTGGGGGGCTTTTTGGAGCTCCTCTACAAAATGATCAGGCAACTTGGACACAAGATTTGGATAGAGCTGAGTTCCTTCAGGAGTTATCAATAAGCATTCTAAATTATCAATAGCATGCACACACATAAAATTTAAGACATTGTAGTTTGCTCTCCCACAAATGTGTGTTGAGGAGTTGACCATCTCTCAGTTGCCATGGACCGACCACTACCTGGTCAGGTTTAGACTTACTGCACCCCCTAAACTCCGCAGGGGTGGAAGACCTATTAAGTTGGTCCACCCCAGGAGGCTTATGGATCCGGATGAATTCCTGACAACTTTTGGGAAGTTTCCTGCCACCTCGGTAGGTGATCCTGTTGATGTCCTGGTCACTCTCTGGAATGGAGAGATGACTAGGACAATATACATGATTGCTCCAGAATGTCCACTCTCAAGTAACTGAGCTAAACCAGCCCCTTGGTTCAATGAGGAGCTGGCAGCGATGAAGCAAACAAAGAGGAGACTAGAGGGCATGTGGCATTCAGATCCGAGCGGGCCAAATTGAACACATCTTGATGCTCTTCTAAGGGCATATGACACGGCAATAAAGGAGGCCAATATTGCATCCGCAAGGAATCGTCCAACTACGAGAAACAGGGCCTTCTCAGTGGTGGCCCCTCAGCTACGGAATGCCCTTCCTAGAGACATTAGATCAGCCCCTTCTTTGTTAGCATTTCGTATGAAAGTTAAGACGTGGTTGTTCGAGCAGGAGTTCAAAAAGGCAGTGTAACAAATATAGGAACATGGAACAACTGGATGATGAGATTGGATCTTGATTTTAACTAAGAGACGCTAATGAGTTATGTTTTATAATGAGCGTATATTTATGCCATTGTTTTTAACTGTTTTAATTGTTTTATGATGTTTGAGCATTGAGTTTTTGCTACTGTAAACCGCTTTGAGTCGCCCGAGGCCTAGAAATGCGGTATATAAATAGAGTAAGTAAGTAAAGAAATAAAGAAATAAAGAATGCAACATATGTTTTGTATCCATACTTGGAAGTAAGCAATAACATTCATTTGACAACATTTTCATATTAGTTAGATTTTTTTCTGTTTCAGTTGATTGCTCTTATTTTAATACAATGCATTATGTTTTTCTGTTGTGTTGTGAAAGCAAAGATCTACAACTAGGCAAAATTAATTATGACCTATGTTGATCCCTCCAACTTATGAGTTCCATTAAAACATGACAAAATTGTCTCTCGTGCCTCTGTAGGAGGTTGGGAAGCATTTTGAGTCCTCCCTTTGCAAAAGAAAAACAAAATAACAAGGAAGAGCAGTGCTGGGTACCATTCCACAACCTGGCAATTGCTTACCCCTGCCATAGAACCTGGATGTTTACAAAGTGTTATATTTCCTAAGGGGAAAATGACTTATGTTGTAAGCAAGAGAACATATCTATTCAAATTACAAACTGTCACTACAATGAACCTTCAGGGTGATTTCAATGTATCACATTATTTGTGAGAATAGATTTCTGTAATGTCTATGTGAAGTTGCTCCTGATAACATAGTGCCTCTCCCCTCAGTCTATAAATGTCAAGAATGCTAGCAGGAATTAGTGAAAATAAATGAGCTGATTGACACATCAAGCTAATCACCATCATCATCATCTTTATTCGCATCCCGCCCTAGCTCTCTGTGAGAACTCGGGGAGGCTAAGACATTTTGCTCTTGCAAAGGACAAGATAGAACACCACCCACCTCCATAATGCACCCCACAGTCATTTTACAAAGCCAGTGTGAGCTGAAAAGCCAGTGTGATATTGTGGTCTGAGTGTTGGCTATGGAAATTCAGGACCCTTTCTACACATGACTAAATTTTGGAGGAATTGTTACGTCTCAGTTCCTCCTGGGATTTAGTCCCCACCCCAACCAAAACCCAAAACCCAGGTTTTCCCTGGGGGAGGGGGCTACATGCCCTTCTGGGTCAGCCATGGCAAAATTGTCCCCTGTGCCTCTGTAGGAGGTTGACCCAGGAGGACACCGGAGCACCTAGTGCATCAAAATGACATGTTGGGAGATTGGGAGGGGGGAGGTTGAGAGAGGAGGGGGGAGGTGCCATCCTGCTCTTTTGGGCTCCAGGAGCTGGGAGAACCAGGATTGCTGTGGGGATTGATCCAGGGTTTATGGAATGTGGTCCTGGGAGTCAATCCCACAGGGCCAACACCCCACAGGCCCATTACCCATCACAGGTTTTAGGGCCTATGTAGAAGGGTTTGAGCAAGTCATTTGGCTTAAGAGGAAGGAAAATGCAATCCCTCTCTGGACAAATCATGCCAAGAAACAGCATGATACAGTTGCTATGAGTTGGAGACAAATTAAAGGCACACAACAGCAAGTGCTTGCGGTGTGATCTGGATTTTTAAAACTCTTCTACGATCTATTTATTTTAATACAGTTAACAGTTAATGCAGTTAATGCAGTTAAAAACACTACTCTCTAGACAATGCACCTGTGCATTTTAGCACTTTGAAAGTAACACTTCCAATCCACCATCTTCACTGCTTTTCCAAAATGTCATGTGTTTGGGGGTGTTTTGTGGGGCTGCAGAAAGTCAGGGGAAGCAAATTTCAGTTTTGGGTACATCAGGGCAGTTTGGTGACAAAAAAAATCACCACCTATATTTTATTTGTTTTACCTGGGAGCTTTTGGTGAGCTTCACTGGCTCAACTTAGGGGACCAATGAGAGGTTTGTGACCCATGGACCGAACTTTGCCCATCCTTGTTCTAGAGTTAGAAACCAGTCAGTTGTCTATTAAAGGCTTACATATCTGTTCTTAAACAGTTAATGTAGTAAAACATGGGGAAGAAAATTGCAAAACCATTTTTCACAACACACTTTTACAAAAGAACACAGACTCAGATAAGGTAAAGTGAGCAGCTGAAATTGCATTTTTACATAAGAATAGCTCAATAATACATCAGCATAGCTCTTCTATTTGCATCAAAATCCTCATATCACCTTCTATTACATTTTTGTGTTAAATGAGGGGAGAGAACACTAAACAAAACCCTCATAATAATGAAACCGTTTTGAAAGAACAAATGCTCAGAATGCTGTCCATGAACTTCTCTCCCGAAATCCAATGACTTCTCAACAGATTCCATTCCCTTAAGGCTAAGGGAGATAACCTCTCCTTCTCCCTTTCTCTGTGGTAGTTTTGAAGCCTAGTTCTGTCCCTATGTCCCCAGAGTGGGCTGCTTTCTCCTGATCAGAGCTTATATTCCATGTAAAAAGAACTGAGTTTATAACTCCTGTGAAGGCTATGTCACAAGGGTGAAAAACCGTTTCGGGACTCACAGCTATCTTTTATCAGATCTTTTGGGGCTATTTGAGGGTGAAATTTGTTGCCCACCCCACTTGATATTTACTTTTTTGTACCATGTGCTTTTAGGGAAGTCCTGCGGAAGCATGCAGCCCACAAAAAATAGCTATCGGGACCACAAATGTCCAAAGACTGTACTTTCCCCATCATTGATTTAAGAATACTTAAAATAAAAGTGTTTTTTTAATAGACCAGGGTGTACTTCAAATTTATGGGAACTCCTACTGAATGCACACTCTTTCACATGCCTCCCAGTGGCTTAACCTGCTATACTCTGTACTAGGGCAGCTATGAGCTTCTGGCTATATATATAGGATTGCCCATAATGCCTCCCAGATAGCTAGACTTCATTGTGTTTGGGATGGCTATTGAGGAACCCAAGTCTTGCATTAAGTACAGGAGTCACAGTCAAATGATATCTTTATAATGAATGGGAGAAGTGATACTGAAGTAACACTGGATGGTGTAAATGTAGAGTGTAGATGGTTCATGGCCACTCAAAACCACTCAATTTGGTGACACCTTGCAGATGCAATGGCAGCAGGGGAAAATATGTATTTGCTGCTATCATTGGCATAGACCTGGCATAGACCCTCTAGTGGACTCTGGCCAGGTTGGATCAGATTCACTGTGAGTTTTCCACCATACATGCTCTACGCCTGTGATCAGCTTTTCTTTCCTAAGGCTCTTTCACAATTGATATTTCAAAAGTAACTTCATATTGTGTCATTTCCTAGTACTGCAAAAAGTTGCAGCAGCTAGGTATGGAAGTGGCAGGCACACTATGGTCTTTTATCCATGTACTCAATATCCAGGGCTTCATTTACCCATGCTCCACAAAATGTAGTAAATTTTCCTGGAAGTGTTTGTGCCACTATCTAGGTCCTCCAGTCCAAATACTCTCAAAATATAAGGCTTGCTATTATTTGCAGTGTCAAATATCAATACAGGTTTTTGGAATGTATGCCCCATAGTTGGGAACCCCTGGTGGTGCAGCAGATTAAACTGCTGAGCTGTTGAACTTATTTATTTATTTATTTTGAGATTTTTTAATCACCCATCCCAGGTGGCTCTATAATAAAACACCCAGCTAAATATCTAAAACATCTAAACAGTTTAAACAATCTAAACAATTCCTCAGCAAAACGCCCTCTAAAATAGTCACATTTTACAAGCTGTGTGAAAATCTTTTAAATCACGGGGTAGCTCTGATGTAGGGAGGGAGGGCGTTCCAGAGTGATGGTGCGATCACCGAAAAAGCTCTATGCTGGGTTGATGTCAGATGGGCTTCCATAGGGCCAGGGATCTGTAATAAGTTCTGATGGTCTGAGCATGGTGATATCCAGGGTTTGCAGGGAGAAAGGCGATCCCATACGTACGCCGGCCCCTGGCCGTACAAGGCCTTGAAGGTTAATACCAGCATCTTGTGGGTAATCCGGAACTCAATCGGAAGCCAGTGCAATCAGTATAGAGCAGGTGTTATATTGTTCCTCAAAAGTTCAGCGGTTAAATCCAGGGAGTGGCGTGAGCTCCCGCTGTTAGTCCCAGCTTCTGCCAACCTAGCAGTTTGAAAATATGCAAATGTGAGTAGATTAATAGGTACTGCTTCGGCAGGAAGGTAATGGCGCTGCATGCAGTCATGCCGGCCACATGACCTTGGAGGCATCTACAGACAACGCCAGTTCTTCGGCTCAGAAATGAAGATGAGCACCCCTCCCCCCCCCAGAGTAAGACATGACTAGACTGAACACCAAGGGGAAACCTTTACCTTTACCTAAACCCCACAGATACATGATTTGTTCTGCACTTAGTGGCTTAGCAGTAAGTAAAAGCCAATATCCAGGTCACCTTTAGAGAGTTGGGAGAGGCTAATGTCTGGAATGAGGTTACTTCCCACCTACATACATGCTTAGGATAATATATGAACACCCCTAGAGTGACCTCAGAGAGTGATAGCAACCAAGGAAGTGGCATTTAAATGAAGCTTGTAAATAAAATTCACTTACCACAACAAATTGGTACATGACAAGTGGGTGAAAATTCCTCTGAATGATTAGCTCAAACAAGCTGCAGCATGCAGTTCAATTAAGACAACCAATTTCACATAAATGAGAGTTGATCCATTGTATTTGCTATGGAGACCCTCATTATCACATTCAGGTAGATGAGACTTAATTAAAGCTTTTAAAATATGTTTACTATGAGGCACTAATCACTCTCTTATTCTAATGTCTTCCCTAATGCTTTTGGTAATGTTACCTCATTTTGTGTACTCTATATGTATATGGAAATGGAAATGGGGGAGTGGGGGAAAGCATTCATTACGCATAATGATTACAAATCCGTCTCCAGTGAAGTCTCAAGCAAAGTTTAGATAGACTTCAATGAAGCCAGAATATTTTCCAGGCTAACATAATACACTAGCAAGTCAAGTGCGTCAAGATATTGCTTTGGGTGACACATAAAGGAATCCACTTTTTGGCTAATGATGCAGTGAGGCTGAATATTTTGGAAATCATAGAGTGAAGCGGAGAGAGATCAAACATATACATTGGGGATTTTCAATAGACAAAATCATTGAAAGCAGAATTAATGTTGTTTCTTTTGCAAAGTAGATGTATTCAGGGAAACAGCTTCAAAGCAAGGCAATTAAGGTGAAATGTATTTGTGAGGGAAGCCTACTAAAGCAATGCTTCTTATGGTTCTGGGGGAATTGATACATTTGGAGATAATACTCTGCATAATGTATTTTTAAAGAGTTTGGGTTAGATCAGGTCCTGGATTTGTTCTCATACTATGAGAAAAAGAACCTAAGTGACCTATACCGAGATGAAGGCTGTTCAGGTTCTGAACCGATGCTTGGTGGCTGTGACAGTCTGGATGAGGATGAACAAAATTAAAATTGAACCCAGACAAGACGGAGCTACTCCTGGTCAGTGAGAATGCCGAACAGGGTATAGGGTTACAACCTGCATTGGATGGGGTTGCACTCCCCCTTGAAGATGCAAGTTTGCAGCTTGGGAGTTCTCCTAGACTCATCGTTGAGCCTGGAGCCCCAGGTTTTGGAAGTGGCCAGGGGAGCTTTCGCACAAGTAAAACTTGTGCGCCAGTTGTGCCCATACCTTGGGAAGTCAGACATGGCCACGGTGGTCCATGCTCTTGTTACATCTTGTATACACTACAGCAATGTGCTCTATGTGGGGTTGCCTTTTAAGGTGGCTCGGAACCTTCCACTGGTCCAATGGGCAGCAGCCAGACTTCTAACTAGAATGGCATACAGGGAATACACAACTCCTTTGTTGCGTCAGCTCAACTGGCTGTCAATATGCTACTGAGCCCAATTTAAAGTGCTGGTATTGGTCTATAAAGCCCTAAATGGTTCTAGATCAACTTATCTATCTGAACCCATCTCCTCTTATGAACCTACTAGAACTTTAAGATTGTCTGGGGAGGCCCTGCTCTCTGTCCCACCTTCTTTGCAAGCGTGATTGGTTGGGATGAGAGACAGTCTTCTTAATGGCGGCTTCCCAGCTGTGGAACTCCCTCTCCAGTGACATCAGGCGAGCTCCATCCCTTCTGACTTTCAGGAAAAAAAATAAAAAACTTGGTTTTGCACTAAAGCGTTTGAAGAATAAGTTGCTATGGGTTTCAACAAGGTCTGAATTGAGGATTTGAGCAAGGCTATCAGATAAATGGAATTATGCACCTTATATGTTTTTAATTTGTATACTGTTTTATGTGTTTTATTTATTAGTTAATTGTTTTAACTGTGGGATATGTTTTTTACTGTTTATTCTTGGTTTTTACTGGCATTGAATTCTTGCCGGAGGCACCAGCTGGCAGCCAGAGCATCATGATTGCACTACTGCTGCTCAGTTGTCACTCAGATTTGCCACGGATGCTGGTGAATCATGATGCTGTATCTCATTAATGAGGTCCATACATACATGTGTATATAGTCTACTGGGAGCTAATGCTTACTTCAGAACTGGCAAATACATCAATTTCCCCAATACACATATCTGAATGGAGCACCAAGCTAGCTTCAAACCATATGGCACAGAATAAAAGGTCTTGAGCTCTCCAGACAACTGTTCAGAGTTCTGTCCCCCAGCACCTCTGTCCAAGGGGTTGACAATTTTTGTCTGTCTGCATCCCAGCATCCATCACTAAAGCAGCTGCTTCATTTTGTCAAATGGTAGGATTGCAATACACAACAATATGTCTCTCAAACAGCTAATAATACACACACAATCCCATACATTGGTTCAAGGGGCAGGCTGGTCTGCTGCAACAATCACAATACGCTCAATGGCAATCAATATCGAATTGTATTATTTGTATTATTATCACATAACAAATGGCTCTATGTTGAACCAATCTCACATTCAGTGCAATGTGTTCACATATACAATCAAGCACATATTTGTTATAAAGCCCTTACAACACATAAATGGGCATGAAGGCGCAAGCATCCAGTCTGTGTACCCCTATGGGTAATCCGGAGGCAATTCACTCACGGATTGGAGACCGAGTCGTTGGGGGAGCCTTCAGAGTAGGGCGAGCTGGCAACTGCTCGGTGGGCAGGCGCCTACAGCAAGAGGTAACGACGCCAGAAGGCCGTTTCGCGTATTCCACGCTTCCTCAGGGCGCTGGTGTCTTTTAGCCGCTCCTCCCCGGTATTATAGTCATCAACTTCAGACTCTTGGTCTATACGGAAGGTCGCTGGGTATGGAATAGTACAGAGTAAACATAATGCTCCATGGCTAGAAGGTATAGGCTTTCCATTTACATCAGCATAGTACAATAAACAGTTACAATGTTCATCAGTACATACCGCGTTAGCGCTTCTTTTTACAATTCGCTCGTGCAAATCACCTCCCGGGCTGGAATCAGCACCGGGCTGAGGGGGAAGTCGGTTTAAGTAGCATGCAGTCAAAGCAGCACAGGTGTGCTACAGGAGTAAAGTTTGGACCGATAGTATCTCGTTCAAACCGAATGGGGACTCACAGGATAATAATAAAATCCATTTTCTCTCTACTGTTAGTAGAATCTTTTGTTTATCACAATGAGGGGGGAAATGTACCTTCTCCAGCCCTATAACTCTCAAGGTCTGTTGATCTATTTTCATTTGAGCACAGTGTTGGTAAAACTCTGAGTCTGTGGATCCACATCTGATTCTAGATAGGTGTTCCATAATCCGGACTTTTAGACTTCTGGAGGTCATCCCTGTATAATATCTGTTGCAACCACAGCTGCATAAAATGGCATAAATGACCCCTGTAGAGGTACATATTATTTCATCTCTAAGATGAAGTGTTCTGCCTGTTTTCCTATTCTGGATAGTGTTCCCTGGTGCAAGTAAGGGACAAATCGGGCAGCCCCCACATTTTTTGGTACCTGGGTTGGTCACCTGTGTTCTGGGTGTGACTACATGGTTGCTGTGTATGAGATATTCTCTCTGATTTTTGGTCCGTTTATATGCAATACGAGGGGGGGTCTCCCGTCCTGGTATGGATGATACTAGTGGCCAGAATTTGCTCACTATGCTCTGTATTTGCCTAGAATGTGGTGTTAGAGTAAGTGGCCATACTAGTTTCGGTGTGGTGTTGTTATTTTCTTTATGCAGCAGTCTATTTCTAGGCATGGTGTCAGCTTTCTGTTTAGCTAGCTGTATGACTTGACCTGGGTATCCCCTCTCTCTAAGGTTAAGGGCAAGGGCTGAGGCATCACGTTCATAGTGAGTGTCAAAGGACGAGTTCCTTTTTAGCCTGAGCATCTGCGAGTAAGGAAGGCTCCTTTTTAATGATGGTGCATGGAAGCTATCGTAGTGAAGTAGGAAGTTCCTATCGGTAGGTTTTTTAAAATTTTGCACTTTGAGGCTCCCCTCATGTAGAAACACTTTGAGATCAAGGAAATTAACTGCGGTTTTACTCATAGTGAACGAGAACTTAATATTCTCATGCCAGGTGTTCATCCAATCTTTGAAATTGTCTATTTGTGCTGATTTATCCAGAATTACAAAGATGTCGTCTATGAATCTATGACAACTAAGAATATACTTAGCCATCGGATTAGTTGGACTAGGGGTAAGGTGTCGTGTTTCTAAATTATCCATGAATAAGTTGGCTATACTCGGCGCTGTAGCTGCGCCCATACTCACTCAGGATCGTTGTAAATAGAAGTTATTTTCAAACGAAAAATAATTATAATCTGTGGTACAATCGTACAATTCTAACAAAAAATGGGTGGGGGGATGCCTTACTTGCACCAGGGAACACTATCCAGAATAGGAAAACAGGCAGAACACTTCATCTTAGAGATGAAATAATATGTACCTCTACAGGGGTCATTTATGCCATTTTATGCAGCTGTGGTTGCAACAGATATTATACAGGGATGACCTCCAGAAGTCTAAAAGTCCGGATTATGGAACACCTATCTAGAATCAGATGTGGATCCACAGACTCAGAGTTTTACCAACACTGTGCTCAAATGAAAATAGATCAACAGACCTTGAGAGTTATAGGGCTGGAGAAGGTACATTTCCCCCCTCATTGTGATAAACAAAAGATACTACTAACAGTAGAGAGAAAATGGATTTTATTATTATCATGTGAGTCCCCATTTGGTTTGAACGAGATACTATCGGTCCAAACTTTACTCCTGTAGCACACCTGTGCTGCTTTGACTGCATGCTACTTAAACCGACTTCCCCCTCAGCCCGGTGCTGATTCCAGCCCGGGAGGTGATTTGCACGAGCGAATTGTAAAAAGAAGCGCTAACGCGGTATGTACTGATGAACATTGTAACTGTTTATTGTGCTATGCTGATGTAAATGGAAAGCCTATACCTCCTAGCCATGGAGCATTATGTTTACTCTGTACTATTCCATATCCAGCGACCTTCCGTATAGACCAAGAGTCTGAAGTTGATGACTATAATACCGGGGAGGAGCGGCTAAAAGACACCAGCGCCCTGAGGAAGCGTGGAATACGCGAAACGGCCTTCTGGCGTCGTTACCTCTTGCTGTAGGCGCCTGCCCACCGAGCAGTTGCCAGCTCGCCCTACTCTGAAGGCTCCCCCAACGACTCGGTCTCCAATCCGTGAGTGAATTGCCTCCGGATTACCCATAGGGGTACACAGACTGGATGCTTGCGCCTTCATGCCCATTTATGTGTTGTAAGGGCTTTATAACAAATATGTGCTTGATTGTATATGTGAACACATTGCACTGAATGTGAGATTGGTTCAACATAGAGCCATTTGTTATGTGATAATAATACAAATAATACAATTCGATATTGATTGCCATTGAGTGTATTGTGATTGTTGCAGCAGACCAGCCTGCCCCTTGAACCAGTGTATGGGATTGTGTGTGCATTATTAAATGGTAGGATTGCCCCTGGCTTTTCAGTGCTTTCTTTATGCCATTTTTCCAGTTCGGTAGTTTTTCTTGTGGGCAAGTACTGGACATAAGAACATAAGAACATAAGAAGAGCCATGCTGAATCGGGCCTCAGCCCATCTAGTCCAGCATTCTGTGTCACACAGTGGCCCACTAGCTGTACACAGGGATCTCTAGCAGAAAGGAGGGCAAAACCCTCACCTGCTCCCGACCCCCCACAACCAGTACCCGGGGAAAATCCTGCCTGCCTCCATCAACACAGAGGTGGCACTTGGATGTCCATTTCAGTAACTACTGATTCCCTTGGTATCCATGAAACTGTCTAATCCTGCCTTGAAGCTGTCCAGGCTGACAGCTGTCACAACCTCCTCTGGAAGTGAGTTCCATAACCCAATGACCCTCTGGGTGAAGAAATATTTCCCTTTATTAGTCCTAACTTTCCTACCTTGGAGCTTCAGGGAGTGCCCCCTAGTCCTAGTGTTGTGTGACAGAGAAAATATTTTTTCTTTATTCACCTTTTCTATCCCATGCATGATTTTATACACTTCGATCAAGTCACCTCTTAAACGCCGGCTTTCAAGGCTGAAAAGACCAAGGCGTTGCAACCTGATTTCATAAGGGAGCTGCTCCATCCCTTGGATCATTTTTGTTGCCCTTCTTTGTACCTTTTCCAGTTCCGTTATATCCTTCTTGAGGTGCGGTGACCAGAATTGTACACAGTACTCCAGATGTGGCCTCACCATAGATTTGTAGAGAGGCAATACAACATTTGACGACCTATTTTCGATTCCCTTCCTGATCATGCCAAGCATAGAATTTGTTTTTTTCGCTGCTGCTGCGCACTGAGTTGACATCTTCATTGAGCTGTCCACCAAAACCCCAAGATCCCTTTCCTGGTTTGTCTCAGAAAGCTTTGATCCCATCAGTTGATAAGTGTATTTGGGGTTCTTTGCCCCGATGTGCATGACTTTACACTTGTTTAGGTTAAAATGCATTTGCCACTTTGTTGCCCATTCACTCAATTTCGAGAGATCTTTCTGGAGCTCTTTACAGTCAGTTTCATTTTTAACTACCCTGAACAGTTTAGTGTCATCTGCAAACTTTGCTAGCTCACAATTTACTTCTACATCCAGATCATTTATGAATAAATTAAAAAGTAATGGACCCAAAATGAACCTTGGGGTACGCCACTTCTCACCTCTTTCCATCCAGAGAAGTGTCCATTTATTACCACCCTTTGTTTCCTACAGTTTAGCCAGGTTCCAATCCAGGACAAGACCTGTCCCCTGATTCCATGGCTGAAGAGCTTATTTAGGAGCCTTTGGTGAGGGACTTTGTCAAAAGCCTTTTGAAAGTCAAGGTAAACAATATCGACTGGGTCCCCTTTATCTATGTGTTTATTTACACCCTCAAAGAATTCTATCAAGTTAGTAAAGCATGATTTGCCTTTGCAGAAACCATGTTGATTTTCCTTCAGCAATGCCTGTTCTTCTATGTGCTTAGTAATTTTTTCTTTAATAATGGTTTCCATCACTTTGCCTGGAACTGAGGTTAGACTAACTGGCCTATAATTTCCTGGATCACCCCTGGATCCTTTCTTGAAGATCGGAGTTACATTTGCCTCCCTCCAGTCCTTGAGTACAGTGCCTGATCTTAGAGAAAGTGTAGCACAGCAGTTCTCGTTTGTGCCTGGAGGGCAGGGGACAGGGCCTGGGGTTCCATTAGCATTAGAACCGGCTGTGCTAGAACTGGATTTTGAGGATGAGCTAGATGATTGGGGCACAGAGCAGCTTTCCCCGCAAGAGCCTCTTTCACCTACAGAGAGCTTGGCATGGGAAGAAATGTGTTTTGGTCCAAGGGATGATTCAGATCACCAGGTGCAGTCTGATAGCGAAGCAGGGAGCTATGAACACCAGGGGGGGAGATCTTCCCAGGAGCCCCTGGAGGAAGATATGGAACAAAGCGCATGGGAAATGGATAGGGAGGAAAGCTCTCAGAGAGATAGCAACACAGCTGCCGAAAGACAAGGTCGAACCTTTGATAGGAGACGGAGCATTGAGGCTAGTAGGAGGGATTGGTCCCGAGCCCTAGATCGACCGAGGTCCGTCAGCAGAGATTGGAGACAAAGAAGCCTAGAGCGTCGAGGACCTCGGCCGAGGGATTAAGTATAGGATCCGTGGGAACGAATCCTCAGTTCTCCGGCCACGTCTTTCCTGGATAGGCGTGAAGCGGAGTGGGACCACAAGCGAGTCGTGGTCATCAAGCCTTGCCTTGCTTTGCCTTGCCTTGTTCCTTGATCCGCATTGGATTGCGGAGCCCAGCCTTGTTTCCTGAACCGCATTGGATTGCGGAGCCTTGCCAAGCCTTTAGCCTATTTGCTACGTTACTTTGGACAATCTTGCTTTACTACCTTTTGGACATTTACATATTATTGGACTCTATATTCTTTGGAACTGTTTTTATACTCAATAAAGTAATTAGCCTTCAGTGTGTCTCTGTGTGTGTGATTAAGGGGCCCGTCAAGTCCGTGCATTGTGACAGAAAGGTTATATATTTTGGCTAGAATTTCAGCAATTTCACACTTGAGTTCCTTAAGAACTCTGGGGTGGATGCCATCTGGCCCTGGTGATTTGTTGACATTTAGTTTAGTAAGGCATGTGAGAACATCTTCCTTGTTTATCTCTATCTGGTGTAATTCATTTAATTCCCTCCCTGAAAAAACTGACTCAGCTGCAGGCATATGTTGTCTGTCCTCCTGTGTGAAAACGGAGGCAAAGAAGTCATTTAGCCGCTCAGCAATCTCCTTGTCTTCACTTATTGACCCTTTCTTACCATTTTCGTCAAGTGGCCCAACGGCTTTTCTAGTTGGGTTTCTGCTTCTGATGTACTTAAAGAAGTTTTTGCTATTTTTTTTAATGTTCTTAGCTATATGTGCCTCAAAATCTCTCTTGGCTTTCCTGACGGTTGCTTTGCATTTAGTTTGCCAGAGCTTGTGTTCCTTTCTGTTCTCCTTAGTAGGAAGAGCCTTCCATTTCTTAAATGAGTTTTTCTTCTTTCCAATCACATCTTTTACTTCATTTGTAAGCCATGCCGATGTCCTCTTGGACTTTCCCGGCCTCTTTCTTATTTTAGGAATGCATTTTAGTTCGGCTTGTTTTAAAGTATTTTTAAACAGTTTCCAAGCATTTTGGAGGGATTTGATTTTTTTTACTGTTCCTTTTAGTTTGTTCTTTACTATTTTTCTCATTTTGGTGAAATTCCCTTTGTGAAAATTTAAGGTCTCTATGTTAGTTTTCACTGACAGTTTGCTATCCAAACTTAAGTTGAAGGTTATTGTGTTGTGGTCACTGGTACCTATGGGCTCAGTTACAAGGACATCTTGAACAAGATCTTGTTCATTAGTTAGCACCAAGTCCAGGATCCCCTTTCCCCTGGTTAATTCCATGACCATCTGCTCAAGGGAATAATCGGCTAGCATGTCGAGGAACCTTGTCTCTCTTTCATGCGTAGAACAAGAATTTAGCCAATCTATTCGGGGATAGTTGAAGTCCCCCATTATGACTAATTTATTGCTTTTTGAGGCCTGTTTAATTTCATTTTCCAGATGGCAGTCTGCCTCTGGACTTTGGTTGGGAGGGCGATAGCAGATCCCTAATGCTAGATTAGTTTTTTGTCCTGGGACTTTTACCCACAATGTTTCTGTAGGTGAGTTTGAATTTTCTTGAAATTCTAATTCATGAGATTCTAGCTTTTCATTTATGTACAAGGCCACACCGCCACCGTTTTCCCTCTCCTGTCTTTCCTGTACAGTTTATAACCTGAATTTTTGTGTCCCAATTGTTTTCCTCTGTCCACCAGGTTTCTGTTATGCCAATAATATCAATATTTTTTTCTTTTGCCAAACATTCCAACTCCCCTATTTTTGTTCTAAGGCTTCTAGCGTTTGCGTACAGACATTTATATTTATTGCTCTGATGCCCTTTCAACTTTGGCTGTTTATGAGAATTTGTAGAAGGCCTACCATGTCCTACCTCTTGACTACTTTCTATCTTTTCTGTTGACTCAGCCATGTGTGCGTAAATTTCATCCTCCATACTTGGCGTTTCACCCTCTCGAACCGGAAGCTGCCCAGCTCCTGTCGACTTTCCCCTAGGAATCAGTTTTAAAGCTGCTCTGAAGCCTTTTTAATATTAATTGCCAGAAGTCTGGTTCCATTTTCGTTCAGGTGTAACCCGTCCCTTTTGTAAAGGTTTGGCTTTCCCGAAAATGTCCCTCAGTTCCTAACAAATCTAAACCCTTCCTCTCGACACCACTGTCTCATCCACGCATTGAAGCTCCTGAGCTCTGCTTGTCTGGCTGTCCCTGCGCGTGGAACCGGTAGAATTTCCGAGAATGCTACCTTTGAGGTCCTGGACCTTAATCTTCTACCTAGCAACCTAAATTTGGCTTCCAGGACCATCCGTTTGGCCTTCCCAATGTCATTGGTACCGACGTGTACCACGACTGCTGGCTCCACCCCGACACTATCTACCAGCCTATCTAGATGCCTCGTGATGTCCGCAACCTTTGCACCCGGCAGGCAATTTACCATGCGGTCATCACATCCATCACAAACCCAGCTTTCTATGTTCCTGACAATCGAATCGCCCACTACAAGAAGCCCCCCTCCTACCACCCGTTGAGAAGTATCCTCGGTGCAAGAGGATATGGGCACATCCTCCGAGGAAAGGGTCCCAACTAAGGGAGCCGGTCCCTCTTCCTCAGACTGATGTCCTCCCTGCCCAAGACCCCCATTTTCCAAAACAGCTGGAGGGCTGCTCAGAACGGAGTGGGATGCTCCTATTTCATCCCTGGAGATCTCTTCCTCGTGCCTCACTTCCTCTCTGTGCTTCTCCAGGTCTGCTACCTTGGCTTCAAGGGAAAGAACACATTCCCTGAGAGCCAGGAGCTCACTGCAGCGAATGCACGCCCAAGACTTCTGCCCAGCAGGCAGATAGTCATACATGTGACACTCAATGCAAAACACTGGTAAGCCCCCCTCCCACTGCTGGCTGACTACCTCCATTTCTTGTTAATATGTTTTTATAATTTGGCTCCTTTATTCTAGATAATTTGACTTTTTTCCCCTTTTATAATTTGACTCCTTTATTCTAGATAATTGGACAAAAGCTCTGATATAGCAGAGCTGAAACTTATAGAGAAACCTTAGCCAATGTCACAATCACGGACCTAGCGGGCCCCTTAATCACACACACAGAGACGTACTGAAGGCTAAAAGTAGCTGTCTCTTAGCCCAGGAGATCTGGGGGTCATGGAGCGCGAGCCACACAATGCCCAGGACAATGGGGAAATCTGGGAGCTTGGTCACAAGAAAAGAAATGTCCTCTTTATGGGAACTAGTCCACATCCTGGTAGGAGCTGTATACTGAGTTACAGCCCCCGTTTTCAGGACTCTCCCATCGATGGTTTGGACGCCTTTGGGCTCTTGGAGATCAAGAAATTTTAATCCGGCAGACTTAGCATAGTCTGCATCGATGAAATTGTTGGTCGCTCCCGAGTCAATCATGGCATGGACCATCATCGGCCCCTTCTCGGGCGACCACAAACTGACCATTACAAGGAACAATTGTCCAGTCTTGGGTTCAGGGGGGAGGTTAGCGACATCGGCCGAGTGAACGAACCCTCTTACACCCGGCCGGTCCCTTCCCCCGTCGCCTGAAGGGCCTCTTCGGCCTCTGGGGCCCCTCCAAGGGCGGCGGAAGCCCTAGGAGTCTTTCCACGAGGTTTCTGGGGGCACTCCTTAGAAAAATGTCCAGCCCCCCCGCAGTACCAGCATAAGTTGAGGCGCTGACGCCGTGCCTTCTCTGCCTGGTCCACTTTGGGCCGAACTGTTCCCAACTGCATGGGCTCTGGGTCATCCGGGCCGGCCGGTACTGGCAATTGTCGGGGTTGGAACTGCCCAGCCCCTTCCTTCCTCGCCACCGGTTTCTCCATTCCGCCCTTGTCCCACCGCCTCCTGGTCTGCAGTCCTGCTTCCATACGAAGGCTCAAAGTGATGGCAGCCTCAAGATCATCGGGTCGGGGATGCTTTAACATCTCCTGTTGCAATTCCGTTGTCAGCCCCGCAATGTAGTGGTAACGTAACGCCGGTACGCCCCACCGTGTCTGGGCAGCCAGGACTCGAAAGCGGGAGATGTACTGGGACAGGGATAAATCCTTGCTCGTCAGCCGAGCCAAATCCCTCTCGGCGAGCTCTTCATTCACAGGAGCCCCCCATGTCGCCCTGATCGCGGCTAGGAAAGCCCGCAGCGTGTTCGTATGGGGGGACTGCGCCCGGATCAACGTGGTGGCCCACGTTGCTGCTGTCCCTTCCATCAGGTTGTAAACAAAAACCACCTGGGCTCGATCGGTGGCGAACTCGTTGGGGCGTTGCTCCAAATATAGTTCCACTTGGCACACAAAAACCTCCACCTGGGCCGGGTTACCACTGAAGCGGCCAGGTGGGCTCACCCCCGGGTGCCGTCCGGCCCTGGTCCGCAGCTCCCCCAATTCCTGTTGCATTGCTTGCACTTGGGCATCTGTCAAGTTAGCCATGGCGACCACTGTCGTGGGGCGCTTCTTGCGGCGTCGAGCGGCGTCCGTGGTGTGATAAGGGGTTCTTGGAGTTCTCCGGCCAGCTGTCACGATCACGGACCTAGCGGGCCCCTTAATCACACACACAGAGACGTACTGAAGGCTAACTACTTTATTGAGTATATAAACAGTTCCAAAGAGTAAATAGTCCAATAATATGCAATTGTCCAAAAGGTAATAAGCAAAGTAGTCCAAAGTAACGTAGCAAATAAGCTGGAAGCGTGGCAAGGCTCCGCAATCCAATGCGGATCAGGAAACAGGACAAGGCTCCGCAAACCAATGCGGATCAGGAAACAGGGCAAGGCTCCGCAAACCAATGCGGCTCAAGAAACAAGGCAAATGCAAGGCAAGGCTTGATGACCACGGCTGGCTTGTGGTCCCACTCCGCTTCACGCCTGTTCAGGAAAGACGTGGCCGGAGAACTGAGGAAGGATTCCCACGGATCCTATACTTAATCCTTCGGCCGAGGTCCACGCCGCTCTAGGCTTCTGCGTCTCCAATCTCTACTCACGGACCTCGGCCGGTCTAGCACTCTAGACCAAGCCCTTCTGTTCGACTCAATGTCCCTTCTCCTATCAAAGGTTCGACCTTGCCTTTCAGCAGATGTGTCGCTATCTTCTTGAGAGCTTTCCTCCCTAGCACTTTCCCACTCGGTCTCGTACATGTTTACATTCTCGGCCTCTTGCGAATTCCTCCCTCCGGGGTGTTCATAACTCCCCTCGCTGCTTCCCATGTCCACCTGGTGATCTATCTCTTCACTGGGTCCAAACATCATCTCATCCCATTCCAAGTTCTGAGCGGGGGAACGAGGCCCATCTGAAGGGCCCTGTGCTTCGCCCCAGTCATCTAGCTCATCCTCTGAATCAATCTCAGCTGCTGCAGGCCCTAATGCTAAGGGAACCCCGGGACCGCTTCCCAGCCCTCCAGGCACAAACGAGCCTGGCTGTGCTACAGCCAAGTTCCAATCTCTTGGGGGAACCAAAGGAAAATCCCTCAAATCTTGACAAAAACTTATGAAAGTGTCACCTTAAAATCACTTCAACTCAAAAAGCCCTGAAGACACACAATAAGAAGAAGCTGCTCATTAACTCTATGGGGAAAATATAAAGGCTCCAATAGTGGCATTTCAAGAGTTAGGGCAGAAAGTTGGCCTTAACCACCTTTTAAGCATCATAATCCTTGAGGAACTTTCATGGTTCTCCCACTATCAAAATCTGGTTTCCATACTTACAAACTTTCAATATTTAAGATTAAAGCCAGTTCAATCCCCTTCAGTCCAAAGATGGCAATGTGCTAAACACTTTATAAATAATTTCAATTATTTGGGAGATAATAAAATTCTAAATCAGCAAAGATGGTTCATTGACAGGTTTTCCCCTGACATTAAGTCCAGTTGTGTCCGACTCTGGGGGTTGGTGCTCATCTCCATTTTTAAGCCGAAGAGCCGGTGTTGTCCATAGACACCTCCAAGGTCATGCGGCTGGCATGACTGCGTGGAGCGTTGTTACCTTCCTGCTGGAGTGGTACCTATTGATACAATATACGGATACAATATACAGATATGAAATATGCAATTGTGAATCAACTTGCAAATAAAATGGCAACCTACACACTCTGGGCCCTATAACCCAGGATCTGATCCCAAGTTTTCTGCTTTAAACTGAATTATATGAGTTTTCACTGCCAGACAATATGGAATAAACAGACAACCTGGGAACAGATCCTGAAATATAGGGCTTGTCTGGAAGGGATCTCAGAATAATCCAAATTAGGCAAATTCCCAAATCTCACAACTGGGATTAATGATCTTCTTCTTGGCTTTTCTTCATGAACAAAGATTCAGGAAGGACTCATCCCATGCTTTCTACAAGTGCATTGATGATTCGGAGGTTGGATGTGTCCTTCGAGCCTATGCAATGGACCTTTCTGGTGGAGCGCAGCATGCACAGAAATGGCCTCACCCTTTAAACCAAAGGTTCGTCTGCCGGGGCCTAGCAAGCTTGGATGGTGGCAGCGAGGTCCTCAGATTGTAGGTTTGGTTTGAGTTGCCTTCTCTTAGATGGTTGACCTTACAGGGTTAAACGAGCACCATCTGCCCGGGTTTGAAATCAGAGATTTCCTTCTCTTAGGATGCTTGCCAAAAGGCTAGAGAGCCCATCCTGCCCTTTGACGCTCTTTGTCAGACCCTTCGGTTGTGACCTGTCTGGCATGGGAGGCCCTACTGGTAGCTATTATTACCACCACCAGCATAGCTCACAACTTCATTAGGGTATGCAAGCCTCTCGCCCACAACAAGGGGGCGCCAACAGAGAGGCATTATTTATATAACTACAATAAATATATGTCATTGTTAAAATCTGGACTCCTTCCAGATTTTGCTAGCTGCCAGAGGCACAGCATTTTCGAACTTGCTTAGTAAGCTGAAACCACAAAATTCTTTCTTCCATTTCAAGCAAAGAAGATGGTGACCCTGGACTAAGGTTTCATAGAATCATAAAAACATAGAGTTGTAAGAGAAAACAAAGTATATCTGAATTCTCTCTCCTCTTCACCACAAATTGCCAGACAAAATAAGCTTCACTCGTGCACTAAGTATTATTAATACTGTAACTTCCACTTAATCATCTTGGGAACTCATTCTGTCATCTAGGATGATGGCCTGCTCTTAAACCTAAGCAGAATTCAGTTCAGAAGCTAAAGCATGTAAAGTATTCCATAACAAAGAGTTCAAGGTCAAGAAGACATACAAAGTACACATCTATATATATAAAATCCGAGTGGTCGTGGGATGTCGTATATGCACGGCCAAACTAAGCCCCCCCCAAACACAAATCCCACGACACACATTCCCCCAGACCACGAGGTACAGACATAACACAAAAAAACCCACCTCCCTAACTTGCAACCCCCCCAAAAACAGCCCCCAAAAACCGCCCATTGACTCCCGTTCTGCGCTGCCCGCGAGCGCTAGAGAGAGGGAGAGCAACTGCGCAGGCGCACAACGGAGCCGCAACGAAGACAGAGGACAAGGCAGAGGAGGAGAAAAGAGCGGCATCGTAGCCCACACCCAGGCCCTCACCCCTCGCTCACCGATTCCTCCTCCTTCTCCATGCCGGTGGCCATCTCCAAAACAGCATGGTTTCGCCAGGGGGGGGGGCTTCGCTACCATGATGGCGCCACCGTACCCGCCTCCTCCGCCGCCTCCTCGCACTCCTTCCCCACTTCCCACTGGCCCGCTTTCCTTACTTCTGGGCTCCGGCCGCCCACCGGAACTCCTTCTGGGACTCTGGGTTGACCTCTCCTGCCCGTCTCCGCCGCTTCTCGGGGCGACCGGGGAAGCCAGAGCCCAAAAAGGTAAAAATCGCCTAAAAACTACAATACAAATGGCGGACAGACCACTTCCGGTCCGCCATAAAAGGCTCCGCCGGAAATTGGACCAACAAGAAAAGGGGTCCCCCTGGAAACACGGACAACACCCCACGGGAAAAGGAAGTCCCGCCCCTTATGGCCGGAAGACCTCCAAATAAAGATGGCGCCCGCAAAGACACACTGGCGACTGTGTGGAGGGCTCCACAGTGTGGCCGGAGACCGGAGCCTACAGCTGCTCTCCACTGGGAGAACAAAACCTCCTCGCCGCCTGGATGCCCGCTGCCTCCTCGGCCTCCTTCGACACACTCCTCCCGGATCCACAAACGGCTGGGAGATGGCGGTAAAACCCCCCCTTTCCATAACCGTGACGAAAATACGAAGACCAAAACAGTTAGGAGCAGGAAAGGAAAAAACCATGGAAAGGGAGAAGACAGGAAGACGGAAAAGCCACAGCGAAGCGTGGCCGGGTCAGCTAGTCACAATATAAAACTTCAGTACAAATATTAAAACTCATTAAAACTGACTCTTTAAATTCCAGTCATGTCTACAACGCACTGTTATCATCCTGTGTTATTTGTGGATTTCACATTCGCCTTCGATTCAAGAAGACATGAATCAGAACAAAGTCCAAACAGACGAGTCCATAAGCAATCCAAGTTCATCAATCCAAGATGCTTAATAGAAGGCCAAGTCATCAAACCATGAAGAGGTGTACTGAAAGTTGTTTCCAAGGAATAAGAAACACCAACTCACTGCTTCAGGCTACTCTCCTTGCCACACTGCATTTAAAAACATGCATCTCACAATTGTGAGTACAAAGCTGAATTGCTGTGTCTGCGAAGAAAGGTTTGTGCTGCTTGATTCTTCATCTTTCCTGTGAGCTTGGTGGTCCCACTTCCACCTTCTGCTGCTGAGAATCCTTTTGCTCTGTAGAAGAACCTGGCTGAGCCTCAAGCTGAACTGAGGGAAACCAGGATTGCCTATCAGTTATCTGCTCAGCTGGGTCTACTTCATCCTCAAATAATCAATTTTTAAGAGATGAGGCATAACAGATGACAACACAAGCAGTGACATCACCAGGGGATGCCAAGTGTTCCTAACATCACTAGTATACCAAGTGTTCCCAACTATAAGGCCTCAAGAAATTCGATTTAAACAAAGATTCAACTTCAGAAAGGTAGACTGGTCTAAATTATCAGATATGTTAGATGACAAGATCATATTGGTTGCCCCAATTCCTGAGGAATACGAGCGCTTTATCAAAATAGTAAAACCTGCTCACAGGTTTCTATACTGAGAGGCTGCAGAACACACTACCTTCAGAGCATTACTCCTGATAAAGCTTCCTTATTGGAAGACTACAGGCTTCATGATGAAGATCCATTTTGTGAGCAAACTCTTCAAGCAGCATAGAGCATTTTGTCCTCCATCTCTGAAGCCTAGAAAGAACAGTGGATAAAGCTGATAACAGAAGTCAATATGGGCAGGAGTAGTCAGAAAGTGTGGAAACTGCTAAGACGGCTGAGCAATGATCCCTCTCAAACTAATACCCTTACCAACATAAAGGCAGACCAGATAGTGCATCAATTTCTGAAGAATGGGAAACCCAACCTTGTCATTAAACTAGGAAGGAACCCAATAGTCAGACAACCAGAAAATGAGAACAATAACCTTCATGAACCTTTTACATCTACCGAATTGGAGACAGCTCTCAATAAATGTAAAAATGGGAAAGAACTTTGGCTCAAAAGCAAGGTGCTGGCTGCTGAAGCTGATGAACAACTGCATTGTATCTTGTCAGATTACTAAAATATGGAGGAAAGCAAGAGCCATAGCTATTTTGAAACCAAGCAAAGATAGCAAAGATCCAAAAATCTGTAGATCAATCTCCTTGTTGTGCCATCTCTACAAAGTTCTAGAGAGATTTATTTTGCATAGAATTATGGGGGAAAAATAGACCCATATATGATTCCACAGCAAGCTGGTTTCAGGAAAGGCAAAAGCTGCACATCACAAGTACTGAACCTGACTCAGCACATGGAAGATGGTTTTGAAAGGCAGCAGATTACAGGAGTTGTCTTCATAGACCTGCCAGCAGCATATACAGTAATACTGTAAATCATTGCCTTCTCCTGAGAAAAATGTATAATATTTTCCAAGTAAAGTGCGCCTTGCAAGCAGGCCCAAAATACATGCACGTGCCAGGCCCTGAAGTAGAGTGTCAAATGTCAAGCGCATCTCCGATGCTCGGTGCTCCACATCAGGGCCTGGCACATGCGTGTACTTTGGGCCTGTTTGCCAGACACACTCTCCTTGGAAAAAGAGTAAGTCGTGGTGAGCAGTCCTGCCAGCAGGCCCCAAAATGTAGTGCCGAATGCCAAGCGCATCTTCAGGGCCTAAAGCAGAGCACTGAGTAAAACAGTGGACAAATAAACATGAGGTACATGAAAACACTGGATTTGGTGTCTACACGCTGGGATTGTGGGGAGCAAGCTGTCTTGTGCTATTTATTTATTATTTTGCCATGGCTAAATCTAACAATTCCAGAAACTGGTGGTACACTAGCTTTAAGTGTGCAAACACTAATCCTGGCCATGGCTGAAACCTGGACACCTAAGGCTGAAGTCTGAGTCCAAGAATATGACCAAGATGTGAACCTAAACCTTCATTAGGAATAAAACTCCACCCAGTGCAGGTTTATTCCCTATCCCTTGATCTGCCTTTTGACTGACCTGGAGCACTTCTGTCTTGTCTGAATTAATCTTCAATTTGTTCACTCTTATCAAGTTTATTATTGACAGCATGCATGAGTTTAGCACTGAGGTGGAAAGGAGATTAGATGGAATTAGATTGAAAGGAGACTAGGGTGTCAATGCACTGGTGACACTGAAACCAAAACTCTCCTAGCACCTTCATGTATAAATTACAATGCACTGTGAATAAAACTTTGAGGAATGTCACATTCTAATCACCAGGGGACTGAAAAGAGATTTCCCAACTCCATCCTCTGAGTTTTTCCACCCAAGAAGGAAAGCAGAATCACTGTGAAACAGTGACGCCATGTGCCAAACCAGAATTGCACCCCAGAAGAATAACTTGAGTTTTCTGTTGGTATATTAGAGGCATATTTCCAATTTGGGAAATATGAGCCCAGAATTGCTACACTGGTGTTCTCTTTCCTCAAAAGTATTCAAGGAGAGGCAGAAGAAATAACAGAGGACAGAACACTGAACAGGCCACAGAAAGGCAATGAACAAATCTTGCCAAGAATGGCCTATGATAATTTTGCAGTCAACCAGAAATGACTTGAATGTATGAGGCATGAAGGGAGAGGCAGAAGATATAACTGGGCATGAAGCTGAAGAAAAATAAGTTATTTGAAGATGAGGACAGAACCCACAAATTGCTTTAGGGAGAAAACAACAACCAAAAACAAGTCACAACACAGCAGAACACATTTCTAAAGACATGATTGGACCCCAAAGAGTAATAGTTTCTGTGCTAGGCTTCTTGATTTTTATCACTAGCATTTTCCTGTAAAGAAAAGCTTAGGCAGAGAAAAAGTAATTGAAGGAAGTCCCAAACCAGTGGGACTGCACTTATTTCACAGCAGCCTTTAGAAATCTGACAACAATGCCCTATCCTAATTAAACATCAACTTAATATTGTTTTATCAATTGTTCCCACCAGTACTAGATGCAAATTAGATTTTTGAAAATCAGATTTTTAAAGATCTAGCCACTAGTTCTAATGCCAATTAGAATTATTGCCACCCTAGAGAGAAGAGACACTTTACAAGCCAATATATAAATGAGAGTTTCAGATATGTCACCTGCTTTCAGTTGCCCCTTGCAGAGTGATTTAATCAAACTAACTTATGACTGTGATTTCTTTGGATAGAAAAATGTGTGATTATTAAATGTTCTCTTATTTGCTTGGTTGCCATAGTACTGAAGACACAAAGGCAGCTCCTTTAAAAACGTTCCCTGACTAGGCAATGCCATTTTGGGATGCGTGCCTGATAATATGCTCCTCACCTTGTTGTGCTTTTAGTTCCATTCGTTTCTACCTACTTGTATGTACAAATGTTGTTACACTTTTATCCTTTCTCTTCCTTTCCTCCCTCCCATCTGTCCTTTTACCTCTTAGAATGATAGTATCATTAAACTGGGAGGGCCATTGTGTCACCAACTCTTAGTGCAGGATCTCCAGCTAAAGCAAATCTAGCAGGTAGCTGTCCAGCATCTTTTTGAAGATATCTAGAGAAAAACACCCCACCACCTTCTGAGATGATTTTCCATTGTCAAACAATTCTGTCAAGAAGTTGCTTTCGATATAAATAAAAATTGACCCTCTTATGACATCAAACTATCAGACCTGATCCATCAAAATATGATCTTGTTGTAGTTTATGGGAAATGTTTGTTTTTTAAAAAGTAGAAAGGTAACAGATTTCTTTTCATTTGTAGGTGTCTTGTGACATTTGCGATGCTGTTACATGTGGATATCTCAACCCCATCAAATCCCCAAGATGTTTTTACTGTTTGTTACAATTCTCGTGGTGTTTCCTTAAAATTTATTTTAGGTCACCTTTTTGGGTTTGTTTGTTTGGTTGCATAATGCAAGTCATTTCTGCTGTTAGAGAATCAACAGTCTCCAAAAAATGTTGCCCAGGGGACGCCCAGGTGTGTTACTATCCCGAGGGGAGGCTTATCTCATATACAATTGAGTACCTTCTTACAGCAACACCAGAAGCACTCTGGAGGCCTCATCACACTAGAGAAAAAAATCCACTTAAAATCTGGTTTCTGCCTCCTGAAGAATTCTGGGGTCTGTAGTTTAGGAAAGAGCCTTTAACAGCCTCATTAAACTACAAAACCCAGAATTCAGCTGGAGACAGAAACCAGATTTTAAGTGGATTTTCTCTCTCTAGTGTGATGAAGAAGAGTCTAGCTTCTGGTCAAAGGAAATGTTGCATAATGCCAAAGTATTCAACTTTGTTTGCGGGTTTTTAATACATTTTTAATATATTATAACTGTATTCTCAATTTGCCTCTGACACAATAAATAAAATAAATCTTTCAGGGTGAAAACCAAGGTTCATCCTGAAAAGTATGTGCTTTGGTATTTGTAAAAAGAAAATAAAATAATATTTACAACTATGAAGGATCAGTAAGAGAGTCCACGTTCTGAACAGAGAACCTTCCAACCCTGATTCCTAGCATCACCAATGAAAAAGGACGAGATAACAAATGAAGCTTGAAAGATGCCTGCCTGAGGCTATGGTGAGTTGATTTCAGAATTGTCAATGCAAATAATTCTGATTGGTATACAATAGTTTTCCTGTGTTCTTATGACAGCTAATTCTGCTTCAAATTCTCTCTCTCTCTCTCTCTCTCTCTCTCTCTCTCTCTTTTTAAAGCAACAACAGTGTTTTACTTGAGGCACAATGGTCTCTCTCCTCATAAAGATATGGAACCTCATCACATGCAAATCCATCCACCCCATCCCTTGTTTTTAAACACTTCTAAACAGTTCCCTGATGATGTATCATGGAGTCTATGTTTTAAAATATAACTAGATATTGATAACACATACCAATATCTTGGTGATTATATGACAGATCTAATTGAGATTTTCAGCCTGGAAATATTCAGCATAGATGTATCCGATTCTACTGATGCTCAGGTCTGGGACTCATTTTTTTCATAGGCAAATGGTATTTTATGCAGGGCTCTAAAATAGTTTATGAGTACCATAAGACAACTGTTACTTGAAAACAAAGTTATGATAGTGTCACAATCATGCATGCAATTCTTAACAGTTGATAAGATGACTGGGATTTTTGGGAATTGAAGTCCAAAACACCTGGAGGATCAAAGGTTGGGAACTACTTGTTAGCCAATGTCTCTCTCTTAGCCGATGGTTTGTTGACCGAAATAAAGGCTACTGACTGACTGACTGACTGACTGACTGACTGTTAGCCAATGCATTAGATTATCTGATGTTACAGACCACCATTTCCCCTCAAAGTGCCAAGAACCTTATTTCTTCCCATTGTTTACTACTGTCTCTTTCCTGCAAATGTACTTTGAGCTGGGACCCAAATGCTCATATTATTTATTTAAAACTTTTATATCCTGATCTTCTCACCTCTGAAGAGGGACTCAGACCGGCCGTCTGACTTTCAGCAGTCCATGGACTAAGTCTTTGGATAGGAGCAGTTTAAATGTATGTGTCTGGTGAAGTGTGATGGGGTGATTGTGTTAAGAGTTTACAGGCTAATAATGAAATTCAGAATGGTGTAAGAGTTTCCTTTTACATTTATGGATTAAACCTTTGGGACTCATTCCGAACCTTGCCATTCAAAATATTAAATCCCTATAATTTTTATTTAACTTTTTGATAAATCAGAACATACAATTCTACCTTTAAGGCTGCAATTCTATGTATGCTTACTATACTTAGACATAATTAATTTCTAAGTCAACAAGCATATGCTCACACTGTAATCTAAAATAAGCCATCTATAAATCTCTTCAATAACATTTTTTGAGGAAAAAACTCTGCCAATGCAAGAATGCCAAAGTTATCTCATGCTGGTTCAAATATCAACAAGCCAGGAAATTAGAAGCCAAGGCTAATGCCTCAGCAGATGTGTTTTTTGATCAGGTATATTATTATTTCTTAATGCGAGATCTCCAAGTCACCCTATCATCAATAGCCATACTCAGGTATTGCAAATACAGGGCTGTGGCTTCCTTGATTGAGTCTATCCATCTGGATTGTAGTCTTCCTATTTTCCTACTGTCTTCTCTCTTCCCAAGCATTCTTGTCCCTCCTAATCAGTCATGTCTTCTCATGATATACCCAAAGTAGCTATAGCTGTGTGCAAATGCTTTCTCGAAACTCTCCATCCTGGTTATAGACAAAGAAACTTGGAGAATAGAAAAGATTTCAAGAAATTTCTTCAAGAAAAAGGCAATGTTCTTGAGTGGTATGTGCAGCACTTGTAGCATAGCTTTTTAAAAATTGATCATTATTTCCTATTTAATTTTTATTGTGCATAAATCATATAAACAAAGAATTTAAAAAACCTAAGAGAAGATGGAGATGGAGAAGGGAAGGAGGAATTCTCACATTAGGATAAGTCTCAGGGGCTTACATCAGAAGCTGGTACAATGTGCTGTTACGAGGGGCAATAGAAGGCCTCCTTTGATTGACTAGGAATGAGAGTAGTCTTATTGCTAATGACTTGGGATGCGGTATTCATTGTAACTATTATCATGATGACTCAGGATGCTGGTGATGGTGACCGGTGGTTTCCACATCATTCAGGAAGTGAATTCATTTGATTTTAGATGGAAGTTTAAAGATTATAACCAAAGTGCTGAATCCTACCCCATTCATGATCATTGTGATGCTGAACACGTTACTCAGTTACGTGGTGAAGTCCACCTTCAGGGAATAAATGGTTATGCAATTCCAATCCATGATAGCTTAATCCTCACTTAGTTATTTTACATTACTTTAATAATATCTGGAGAAAATACCATCTATTACTAACAGTACATTTTAGAAAAATAGGACTACATTTTTGTGCAATTCTATGGTCAGTACCAGCAGAAGTTCACCATAGAGTGAGGTTGGAAGGACTACAGATTTTTAGAGAGGTATCCTGTCATGTAATAAATATAAATAAATAAGAATAGTCTTGAGATGCTTAATTGGATTGGATTTGGCTACATTGTTGTTAATAATGTTTTAAAATTGATTTTAACTTAATGGTTCTATTTAATGTGTAATGATGTGATATATTGTGTATGTATTCTGTATGTGATGGCATCAACTTGTTGCCATTGTAAGTTACCCTGAATCCCCCTTCGTGAGTTGAGAAAAACAGGGTACAATTGTTGGAAATAATAAATAATTATTATTCTTATTCGTGGTTTTTCACTTTCCGAGGAATCCTGTGCCCCTAGTCCAAACTAATGTGGAGGGCTGACTGTATAATACGATATATTTACGTTTACCTTTCTGCCAGGATTAGAAAGCTAAGCAGTTACCTACACAATTTTTTAAAGTTGCAACAAAACCACAACAAATTCATCCTGTCACACTCTACTAGTCCCAGAGGGAGGCAAAGACAAATATCCTTCCCTTACCAAGGGAACCCTGTTATAGGCTTGGCGTACATGAGAAACAACTTGAAGGCGCATATTAGGAGCAAATCACATATCAAATTAATTATATTGTTAAATTGCTCATTAAAACTATTCTTAAAAACACAAGTTAAATCATTTTTAAACATTTTTTTAAAAATCCACACTAATATAAGATAAGCGCGTTTGCAGTGTTTTGACAGAGACAATCAATTAAGATAACCCAATGTATAACGTACTTCCTGACTTTTCTTGTTTTCGTCATAACACTTGCTACAACAAAAGCATAGCAAATACACATGTGCTTTCTATTAATATTTACATTGGGCTATGATAAGGGGACACTAATGTGAATTTAACATACCTGTCATTCTGAAAACATTGACTAGGCATTGGGTATTTGTTATATTAATAAATAGAAAGAAGATGGGAAAATATATTCAAGAGGCTGCTTGATCTGATATGGCCAGAAACCATAAACATATGCAAACATGAATTTCCTACTGCTATCTAACAGACAATACTATGTAAATTAATGGGGACTCTTTGATGACTGTGTCACCCTAGTGAGGTTTACTCTAAATGACAATCTACATTAATAATCAGGGCAGCAAAATGTTGCAGCATATGTTAGAGTGCTCATATTTCAGTTTTCAGTTATTCTTTTTAATTTCTCCTCTTTTTGATTTTCTTTTTCTCTTCCAGCGTTTTGAACACACTCAAAACCCATTGGAATATTTCAAGTCACTGCATTTAGTAGAACTGTGCGAAACTTTGTTTCATTTCTAATTGTGAAATTTGGGCACCCCCGTTTCATTTCTAAAGTGTTTTGAAAAAATAATAAGGGGCCTGTTTCATTTCTAATATGAAATTCTGAAAAAATCATTATTATTTTGCATCACTATTCCACCTATTCACACCAGTTGTGAAATTTCTGGGGCTTCTTTCTCCCTCATTTTAGGGCTATTGGGATAAAATGTGCTACAATTGTAGCACATATTTATGGCTGTAAGCACCCCACATTTCAGAATTTTTCACTCATCCTCTGATTTTTGGAAAAAAATATTTTCTGAACCTTAAAAAATAAACTACAAGAGCTGTCTCTTTGAATTTATCCACAATGACACAAATAGGGCATCATTTCTCCAAAGTTTCAGAAGGATTCAAACATCCAGTGATTTTTAGGGATTTATTTTCAATTTCAGCAACTTGGCCAAGTCGCTCTCACTCAGCCTCAGATAACTTTAGGCTTCCTTTTTTTTTACCGCTATCAAGATGAAACTTAGCAGTTGTCACACTCGTACTACACTAGTACTACAATTTACCCCAAAATATGGCAAAGGAATGGAACAGGTTGGTTGGTAGACTAGAATTATCAATTGACCTCAAAATATTTGTAATATGGCTGTGTAGCAACACCCTGAAAAGGGATTTTCCACCCAGAAAATAAAGCAAGGAACAGGTTGCTTGGCAGACTAGAATAAAAATAAAATTAAAATATGCTAGAAAATAAAGAAAGCAGTTTGTAGAATTACTTGATTTTTAATTAAAGAAATCCAAAGGATAAAAAATTGAATCCTAAACTGTTCCATTTTGGTACAGGAATATCTAAGAGTGATCATATCACACCTATACTAAATTAACTCCACTGCTTGCCAATTAGTTTCTGGGCAAAGTACAAAATGTTGGTTATGACCTTTAAAGCCCTACATGCTTTGGGTCCAGGATCCCATCTTGCTATTTCAGACCATTTCCCAAGCCTTGCAGTTTTCCTTCTAAATGGCTCCAGCTTCAAATGGACAAATAGCAGCTCTCCATTTTTCCTGCCACAAGGGAGACTCAATCCACCTCTGTCATCACAGCCAATGATAGCTCATATCCTTGCTCGACCATTCCTGAGCCAGTAAGGGGAGGGAGCAGATTTTATGAATGGCTAAAAGTGGCTTTGCATTGTATTATATATGTTATGTCAGTTCTTTGGAGTGATTACGCTATTCTGATATCCATCTTGCCAGATGAATAAAACTTCTGTTACTGCTTTCAAACTCAATCATGTTTTTCCTGGCTTTCAAGATAGCATGGCATGCCAGGTGATGAACCTACACTGCCTCCTTGTGGCAGGTGGCCGATTTCAATAACATTAGGATACAGAACTCAACTGGCAATGGTCAGCCAGAGGACCTTTTCAGAGGCCTGTGGAATAAATTGCCACAAGAGATCAGACAACGAATGTATTTCTTCAACCAGTTGAAGATTGAAAGGAGAATGGGGGAAAAACTCCATCACAGTTCTTCTTACCAAATGTGGGAGTGCAAAAGGATGAGCAGCTATTAAGAACAAACTCAATAGTCACCAACGCTCAGGTAGAACTTTTGTTATTTATTCATTGAGTCACTTCTGACCCTTTGTGACCATATGGAACAGCCCACACCAGATCTCTCTGTCAGCCGTGGCCAGCCCCAGCTCCTTCAAGGTCAAGCCAGTCACTTCAAGGATACCATCCATACAACTTACCCTTGGTCTGTCCCTCTTCCTTTTTCCTTCCATTTTCACGAGCATCATTATCTTCTCCAAGCTTTCCTGTCTTCTCCTTATGTGGCCATCTTTACCTCTAATATCCTTCCCTCCGGTGAGCAATCAGGCTTTATTTCCAGGAGTATGGACTGGTTGGATCTTCTTGCAGTCCAAGGCACTCTCAGAATTTTCCTCCAGCACCACAGTTCAAAATCGTCTATCTTCCTTCACTCAGCCTTCCTTATGGTCCATCTCTCGCATCCATAGGTTACTGCGGGGAATACCCATATTTAGAAACTACCTGTTTCTAAATAAAATGCACTGCATATTTTATGATTATTTATTTATTTACAACATTTTTATATCACCCTTCTCAGTCCAAGGGCGACTCAGGGCATAATGCCAATAGGAACTCAAGGGAAGGCCCAAGTCCCCTGAACTTGGCAGTGGAAATTGCCATTGCTGGGACTAGGCTAATTAAGAAAGGTGCACAAGCTCCCAAAAATACGAATAACTTGCAGAACAGAAAGAGTTTAGGTTGGGACAACTATCAGAGATGGACAGACATGTGGGAGACACAAATACAGAAAAGACACTTAACATCATCAAATCAACCACCAAAGACTCTACATGGATTGAAGAGTGGTTTTACTCCCTCTCTGAGGATATAGAGCGCATTAAATCTTTTGTGTCTGATTGCACTAACCTTTTAACTTTAATTGTGACAGTTTACAAAATAATGACTATAGACAAGTGAGTTGACAGGGCATTAAATGCAGACCATCCACAAACAAATGACTCAGACCCCGTGGGTTTGGCCAAATCAATCAAGCGGCCCCATAAGGAACCTAGGAATAAAAGAGTAAGGAGGGCTACTAACAAAACAAGCATCACCAATGGATTTCAAGGGAAGTAACACCAATTGTTCCACCCCATAATCAAAACTTTATGAAAATTTGATTGAATTGACCAGTGAAGATGTGGTTACTGAAAAAAATACCCAGTCCAGCTGACATTCTAGAAAAAAGTAGGAAGCACTCTAAATTGTTCAAGAGTCAAGACTATGCTTCCCACAAGACAAAGGAAAGATGTTATTGTGAACTCATTTACTGCTTTACCTTTTGAAAACAATAATAATACACTAAAGTGACTGGAGACTCTGAGATTGACTTTACTAGACAGCAATGCTCAAACTTATACAAGCCAATTGAGATGGAAGGAATTACAAAGGAAGAATCCACTTGCCCACACAAGGAGAAAGCATATAAGAATGAAGAGTGTCACGCCTCAACACATCAGGGAAAATGCCTGACACTCTGCTTTGGACACAAGAGCAAAATAAACTATAACTTCGATCAATATAAGTGTGCAGTCTGCACTAAATATAAGATTCCCCCTTGTGGACCAAGACGAGATACTTGGAGAATCAAGAATTAGGACAGTCAATAGTACACAGCGAGCCTGCATATCAACCACTGAAGGAGATTGTACCAGTATTCTCAAATGTCAGCAGACTCGCCCCACAGATGGATTTGACTGATATTTTAGAAGATGTAAATGCCCAGATGACAGGGAAAATAACCATAAAGGTCATCCCCATGCAAATGAAGACAAACTTCTTTTTATTTATCGTGCAGTGCCTATAAAAGCCCCTTGACAAAGAGTAGGCCACCAAAAGAGTCTCCACTCATTTCAATCCTGGAACATTGCAAGGTGGTCAAGAAAGGCATTAGATCCTTCCTCTATAGGATTCATAAAAAAATATGGGAACAGATTTCTCCAAGAGACCTGGGTTACAATGGACATGGTTGTCCATGGTTATTCCTCTCATTCTCTAACAGGGATCCCTAGAAACAAGGGTGGGTGACCCAAAGGAGGGCTATATATACTAGGGTTGTTATACAATTTCGGATATGCCTGAATTTTGGGAATTTTTCAGATACTTCTGACTTTTTTAAGCAATTTCGAGAGCAGCCCTCCCAACAGGAATTCCAAAATCCAAATTCTGAATTTTGGAATTCTGAATTCCGAATTTTGGATGTCATTTCCGAATTTTCTTACTGATTGCTCATTGGCTGATGGCTAACAGCTGACTATGTCAAACCGAGGGGAAAAGGTTGCTAAATGCAAGTCTCAACCATAGGTCAGAGAATATAAAGCAATCAAATCAGCAAATATATACACTCACAAACAAGATGTGGAGAATCCTATAAAGTCCATGATGAACACAAAAAACCACAGGGGTTTTCGCCATAAACAAATAGTATTAACAGGTAAGTAGTTGCATCAAAATTAAGTCACTTTCACATGAAGTAAAGTCCATAAATCAAACAGAATGCAATCCACAAAATGTCCCTATAAGAGAGTTCATGGGTGTTCCAAAACGGATATAAATCTGTAAGCTTATGCACTTGTGGTACCACCAAGGCGTAATCATCCAAATTCCAATATTTGCCCGGGTCCACTCTGGCCAACGAGGAAAGCGGTAGTATAAGGTCCCTCTCTCGTTTAGTCCCGGAATCTGGGTCATGTGCCATATCGCGAAAGTGTTGATACAGGGGGGAATCTGTCAGTCCCCTCTGAACAGCAGAACGATGTTCAGAGATCCGGATTTTAAGAGGTCTACTCGTTTCTGCCACGTAAATCCGGGAACATGGGTATTGGAGTCCATAGACTACCGAATCTGAATTGCAGGTAAATGCATCCTTAAATGACAACTTACGTTTGGTGCCAGGGATGAAGATTTGTTTTTCTGTGTATACAAACTTACACTGGGTGCAACGACCACATTTGTGGGTCTTCTTAGTCAAATTGCTGGTGATCCTGTGCTCTTTTAAGGTGGATTTAACGAGCATATCCTTGATGCTTTGGCTCCTCTTGTTGGCTATAATAGGGGGCGCAGGATCACCAGCAATGAAAGTAAGAGGAAGATCAAGGTCCGTTTTTCGGAACACAGATCGAGAATTCGCCATTTTTCTGAAGATTCCCCTTTTTACATTCATTGCAAGAGATTGTCACACAGCCCAGATTCACTGAGATTCTTTGGTATAGAAAAAGTCTCCACTTCCCCTCATGGTGATCTCAATTTGGCCTTAATTAGAGCAGAATCATGGTTAATTGTCAAATACCGTACAGAAATTCCCCACGGCCTTAATGAGAAACTAGGAATTACTGCGCTCCCTATATAATTTACTCATTGTGTTATTCCCATTGCTCCCACCATGACGCCGCCGCAGCGTCCTTCGCATTGAGCCATTGAGCTAGGTAACTACATGCTGTCTCAGACTTTGTGTGTGTATATATATATATATATATATGTAAAGAGCTCCAGAAAGATCTCTCGAAATTGAGTGAATGGGCAACAAAGTGGCAAATGCATTTTAACCTAAACAAGTGTAAAGTCATGCACATCGGGGCAAAGAACCCCAACTACACCTACAAATTGATGGGGTCAAAGCTTTCCGAGACAAACCAGGAAAGGGATCTTGGGGTCTTGGTGGACAGCTCAATGAAGATGTCAACCCAGTGCGCAGCAGCAGTGAAAAAAGCAAATTCTATGCTAGGCATGATCAGAAAGGGAATCGAAAATAGGTCAGCAAATGTTGTATTGCCTCTCTACAAATCGATGGTAAGGCCACATTTGGAGTACTGTGTACAATTCTGGTCTCCGCACCTTAAGAAGGATATAACGGAACTGGAAAAGGTACAGAAAAGGGCAACAAGAATGATCCAAGGGATGGAGCGGCTCCCTTATGAAACCAGGTTGCAACGCCTTGGTCTTTTCAGCCTTGAAAGACGGCGTTTAAGAGGTGACTTGATCGAAGTGTATAAAATCATGCATGGGATAGAAAAGGTGAATAAAGAAAAACTGTTTTCTTTGTCACAAAACACTAGGACTAGAGGGCACTCCCTGAAGCTCCAAGGTAGGAAAATTAGGACTAACAAAGGGAAATATTTCTTCACCCAGAGGGTCATTGGGTTATGGAACTCACTTCCAGAAGAGGTTGTGACAGCTGCCAGCCTGGACAACTTCAAGGCAGGATTAGACAGATTCATGGATACCAAGTGTATCGGTAGTTACTGAAAAGGACATTCAAGTGCCACCTCGGAGTTGGTTGAGGTAGGCAGGATTTCCCCGGGTACTGGTTGTGGGGGGTCGGGAGCAGGTCAGGGTTTTGCCCTCCCTTCTGCTAGAGATCCCCGTGTACAACTAGTGGGCCACTGTGTGATACAGAATGCTGGACTAGATGGGCTGAGGTCCGATTCAGCATGGCTCTTCTTATGTTCTTATGTTCTTATATATCGCATTCATTGTTTCCGTGTTTTGGCATTTTGTCCTATATATCTTACTTTAATGTTGCAGATTGATGAACCTTCGTCGCTTTACTAAGGATTATTTTGATTGATATTATGGCATACTCCTGGCCTTGATAAAGATCGGTTTGATCGAAACGCAAGAGGAATTCCAGGGCATTTACTCCCGCGTAGGCCCTCTTCGCCCCTTTCTGCTCCACCTGGCTTTCATGGGATTACCTGTGAAGCCACCCAGTGGAGATTCAACGGCTTTACTACACCTCCTCCTTTCCAGCTTCTCCATTCGGAGGAATTAACTCATTACGGCATTCATCGAAGTCAGTTTTGGCTCAGGTCTACATTCACACACGCCCCCTCCCCCCTTTGTGGATCACAGAGCCGCTTCTCATCCATCAGCGGTTTTTTTCATTATTGCCCATCGGGGCTGGATTACAAATTGGGTATTGCATTGCAAACGTCGCTTTGCTCCCATCGGGGAGGGATTTACAGTTTTGTTTGTTTGCAAAGCATTCCATCAGGAACAGATTTATATTTTCCTTTTCCCCTCTATCGAGCATTCTGTGTGATTGTGACCCACGAACTTTAGCCTTCTCAGCTGGATAGGACACATGTGTAGCAGCATCTTTATATTGCTATTTTAGCAGTGTTATGCTTTATGTTGTTGAACTATTATAGAACTATAAAGAATATTATATGTGAATATATACCAGTGTATTTTTTGCTATTAAGCTCAGATGTTGATGTATATGTTCACTGCAAATTGACCAGTGTTAGACCCCTACAAAATGACACTCTGTCATTTTACTAACTGTCACCCTTCCCCATCGTGACACTGCTGCTTCCGCCAAACCCCCCTCCTGCCCTCCCCTTGGGAGGCCCACACGCAAGAGGTCCGTCTCTATCCCGTGGGGGAGGGCTGCACTGAGTGGCCGAAGCGCATGCGGGCTCAGTTGAGCAGGACGAATAGGAATTGAGCACAAGGGGTGGCTCCGAGCTTCGGAACAAACTGCGGCGGAGGCTCGCAGCCGTCACCACCCCCAGCTCTCCTTCCCGAAGGGGTTCAGCCCCCCCCCGGAGTGCCTCCCCCCCACGTCCCTTTGGCTTCCCTGCTGTCACCTTGGGGCCAGATCGGGAAGGAACCAAGCTGGGCTGTGGAGCTGCGCATCCCGGCCTTTGCTCTGCAGCGAACCCGGAGCCCAGACAGGAGAGGCCAGGAGATGAGGGGTTGCTCCCCCTCCCCGGCGCAGAGGGGCTAGAGGGCAGAAAGCCTCGCCTCGAGCCTCCGGGAGCAGGGTCGGATGGGGGCAGCTCCCGCGGACTCCTCCTCCCTCTCCTCCTCCTTGCTGCCAGAGGGGAGGATGGCAGAAGAGGAGCACCCAGGAGCCAGGAAGCAGGAGGAGCCACAGCCCAGCCAGGTAGCCCTTGGCGCTCAGAGGGAGTGAAGGAAGGAAGGGAGGGAAAGAGAGAGGAGGGAAGTTCTAGACGCCGAGGGCTCTCCCTGACTGCAGCCAGGCTGGCTGGCATTGTTGCTTCGGCCAGGAAAGCCCCATTTCCACTGCCTGAAGTTTCCTGCTAGGCTCTCTCTCTCTCTCTCTCTCTCCACTATAATTTCCCACGGCACACCTGATGATCGCCCACGGCACACTGGTTGGGAAACACTGGGTCAGCCAACTGAACAAGTTATGTTTTTAAATATCTGGACATTATCTTTCAGATAAGGGACACATGGCAAACTCACACTGAAAACACCACAGTAAATACCCAGAGGAACATTAAAGCAATCACAAGGTTCCTCTATGCAAAAGGAACTCATTCCTGCAGCTACCAAAGTATTTGTAGCAAGAGTTATTCCTATTGTTAGGTTTTAAGGTGTCGTTGTTTTTGGAAGAACAAACTGACATAGCTATCCGCCCTCTCCGCCAACACACACACACACACACACACACACAAACACAAATTGGTCATAACAATTGCTTTAGGATTGCCACCAAAGCAATCTTTCCTGTACTGGTTAATTTTTCATTTCCTCTCCTAGTTTTTGGGATGTAGAAGTAGTTTGTATGCAACTCTAATGCTCTGCACCCATGGCCCAAGATGAGCTATGACTGTGCAATAGCAGATGACAATGTGAATCATTGGAAATAAATTCAACGGGAGCCAAAAGATTCTGGCAAGTAGGCTGAGAAATATACCTAAATCCTGGTTGTATAGATTGTCAGATCTCCTTAAATTAATCTAACTTTCCTATCTTCAATTAAGCATCTAAATCATGACAGTCAATCTTCTTAGATAAATAATCATTTTCTGCACACTTAATTCAAATTAGCAATACTTAACATTTTGAAGGCCAGAATTGACCTCAGATGGCATATTTGCCTATACAGGGAGTAGCTGATTAGTCGGCTGCTTATTCTATTAAGGCAAATATTGAAATACTATATTTAGAAAGTCTGAATGACTTTAATAATGAACCTCAAACATCTAGAGATAAAATAGTATTTTAACATGATGAGATGCCAGGTCTCTGGTATATATATATATTTAAAATATCATTTAAGTAAGAAGAAGCTATATTTTTAGACAATAGCAGTGCACTGTTTTTGACACTTGATGCATTGAATGTGATTTTTTTTAAAAGCAAAGCAAATGTTATCACCAGGTTTGAGGTGAGCACTTTTTTGACCCTCCAAACTGTCAAGTGTGAGAACTCAATGAGTCTTACCTTTGACATAAAAGTGGAATTCTGGGGTTTGTAGTTTGGTGACCTACCAGCATTTTTGACATAGAAGGGAAAAGAGCTTGTGAAACTACAACTCCCATAATTCCATAGCATCAACCCAGGACAGTTAAACTGCATAAAGTTACCTCTTGTTAGAAGCAGAGGCTACTACTCTCGATGAGAAGTCCGATCAACAATCCATCTAAAACCAACATTGACTATACTAGAAGTTAAGAACCTTTGAATTCCTGGTGTTTGGTGATTTTTGATGTCATAATCCTTCATCCTTAGATATAATGGCCTAGACTTGAAAGAGTGGAAGGCTAAGATTTTGATACAACTACAGGTTCCCCATCCTTGGTCTACTTTGTTCTGCAGTTAAGTGGCAGTCTTTCTACTTGTATCTGGAGGGGATCTGAGAGTAGTTTGATGCTGTCTGATTTGTAGTGGTGGAATGCATCCTATGGAGACTTGTGATTAGTAATTTGGTGAGGCATTAGAATGTTCTGGCTGAGAATTGTGAATGCCTCCTCCTGATCTACAGATCCCAGGTTTCTGTAGGATGTTGCTGAGGAGGGTGAAAGTACTGTGGTATGAATATCTCTTGGAGGGCTTGTTGTAACATTTCAATCCTACGACTAGTTCTTAGAGGACTTGTTGTAACTTTTCAATCTAATGACTAGTTCAGTCTGTACCAAGACTATTCCTTGGAAATATAAAATTCTGTTGTTTGGAAATATAAAATTCCCCAAACAGATTCATGCTTTCTGGTAGAGTGCTCATGTGCTGCCAGAAAGAAAAGCTCATATGTGCTTGTTATGCTTTGAATTTATTTTGCATTTAGCCATCTCAGATGTAATCAGTATTTTTGGACCCCAGGATGTATGTGTGAGTGTGTGATCTCTTGTTAGAAGCAGAGGCTCCTACTTGATGTGTAGTCAGATAAACAACCTATCTAAACTCAACTCTGACTACACTAATACTCTTCTGTGAACCTTGTAAAACTATTATTCTTGTGATTGCATAGCACTGAGTCATGGCAATTTAAGTGGTATCATAGAATCATAGAATAATAGAGTTGGAAGGGACGACATGGGATCACACCTAGTCCGACTCCCTGCCATGCAGGAAAAGAACAATCAAAGTATCCCTGACAGATGGCCATCCATCCTCTGATTAAAAGCTTCCAAGGAAGGTGCTTCCACCACATCCCAAGGCAGAAAGTGCTGCTGTTGAATAACTCTTGCAGTCAGGAAGTTCTTCCAAATGTTCAGGTGGAATCTTCTTTAATTTAATTTGAACTCATTGCTCTGAGTCCTAGTTTCAAGGGCAGCAGGTAATAAACATGCTCCCTCTTCCTTATGACACCCTTTCACATACAGTATCTATACATGTATGTGAAAGGGTGTCATGTCTCCTCTCAACTTTCTCTTTTGCAGGCTAAACATACACTGTTCTTAAGACACTGCTCATAGGGCATGGCTTCCAGACCTCTGATCATTTTAGTCACCCCTCTCCTGGACACCTTCCAGCTTGTCAATATCTCTTTTGAACTGTGGTGCCCAGAAGTGAGGTCTGACCAAGCTGCATTTATTCCATGGTGTAGCTACAATCCCTAGTACAGAGTATCTTTGGCAGGATTTGGCCTTTATCTTCCTCTGAGGCTGAGTTGGTGACATGACCAAGGTCATCCAGTGGACTTTATGGATATGAAGAGAATCCTAGGATACATATGATTTTATGATACTACACTAAGTATGAAGGGTAGCAAATCAGTTCTGTAGCAGTCGAACAATGCATAGGGCAATTAAAGATTGGGAAATGACAAAAGATAAGTGTGAATAAAGAATTGGCTGTTATGAAATGGTATGAAACAAAGGATTATAGACTGGAGGAGAAAGGAAAGCCCAGAAACAGATTTTGTTCAGACATTAAAAAGGAAATTAGAAAAGGAGAAAGACTTGATGGGTTGAGATATGGAAAGAGTCAGACATTGAACACATGATATTGAACACTGGATTAATTCAATTCAAAAAATGTAACATATCAGGACCAGAGAAACATAACAGACCATATCAACCAAATGGTACAGAACCCCACTTGAATTAGCCCATATAACCAAACCATCATCAAAACTATGTTGGCACAAATGCGGCAAAATTGGTTCTTTTGTGCATATATAGTGTATGGTTTTAACTTTGTATCATTCTTATTATGGGATGTTTTTTAATATGTGATTTTATTATTGTAATTTTTGTGATAGCCTCTAATTGGGTTTAATTGTAATGCCGTCCTGAGTCCCCCTTCGGAAGTTGAGAAGTGGCGGGGTAGAAATGCGGTAAATAAATAAATAAATAAATAGTGGGACTGAGACAAGATACCAAAATTTATAATAAAATAAAGAAACTAAAGGAAAAAAGTAGAGCTGAATAAAAGAGATTTTTTTAAAATTCGGAATATTGAAGGCCAGAGCAGCACAAATAAATGGGCAGATGCCATAAAACGTATGATAGAAGTGGCCCAAGCAACAGTAGCCTTGGGCTGGAAAGAGCAGGAAAAATGGGAATTTAAAAAATGGTCTGAATATTTTGCAGACTGTATGCTCCAGGATTATATTTTTGAAAGGAGTTTGAAATACACAACAGGCTGCTGTAAAACGAATTGGAATTCGAAATGGGGAACACTGATAGCTAGAGTAAAGGAAAAAGAAAATATAAAAATCAAGTCATATTCTCTTCACAATTAATCATTTCAGGTAATACTCAAATTGAAGTTACAACTGTTCCCAGTGGGTGCGGGGTGAAGGAGGGTGTGTGTGAAGAAAAACTATTAGACAAAAGAGGGATTTGTAAGGTTAATGTAAATATATTGTAAACATTATATTGAGAGAAATTGTAAGTGGAATTTCATTATCGAGATTTGTATTACCCGACTCGTGTCCACAATTAATATTGGAGCGCTGTTACCTTCACGCCAGAGCTGTTCCTATTGATCTACTCACATTTGCATGTTTTCGAACGGCTAGGTTGGCAGAAGCTGGGGCTGACAGCGGAAACTCACACCACTCCCCGGATTCGAACCTGTGACCTTTCGGTTAGCAAGTTCAGCAGCTCAGCGGTTTAACCCACTGCGCCACTGGGGGATCCTTTACTATACCTGGGGTCATGTAAAATAGGAGTTACCCGTGGAAAAGTTTAGAAAGCCTAGGCTAAACCATCTCTGGGTTGATCCGCAATTGACATGCTGGATGAGTCCTGGGGTAAATGGTCAGTGTAAAACTACCCCTAGTCCCCAGATTATTTATTTATTTGCAGTATTTATATTCCACCCTTCTCATCCTGCAAGGGATTTAGGGTGGATTACAATGCACATATACATGGCAAACATTCAATGCCATTTAGACATACAACATATATAGACAGACACTGAGGCAATTTAACATTCCAGCTTTTCCGGCTTCTTTCTTGGCTTTTGGCTTCTCCATTGTTTCCTATGATGCTTATATTGTATATTTTGCTATGATGCACGTTATTTATTGAATGTTTACTGATTGAATGTGTACTATATCGGTGTACTCATATTGTGGTTTATCCACTTGTACCCCCACCCTTGATTCATCCCATTGAGGTATATGAAATATTTACTTATTGACTTTGAATATATGACATTTTGATATACTTTCATTTATTGTACTCATTGTTCTACCTGACTAGTTTCTCTGGTTTCTTCAAAGGTTAAAAACAGCAATTTGAATTGTGCTCGGTAGCAGATCGGCAGCCAGTGGAGCTGGCGTAACAGAGGAGTAGATCACCTAGACCAAGGCCCTTTAGGAGAGAAGGATGATTCAAATGCAGTGCTTCCAGGATGGGAACTTTCTTCTCCTTGGATTTCTTGGAGAGCATCCCAATCCCTGCATATTTGTGAGCCGCTCCGAGCCCTCAGGGAATGGCGGTATACAAATTTGAATAATAAATAAATAAATAATAAATATTTCCGATTTCCTATTCCTGGACTGCAACTCCCAGCAATCCTCCAAATAGATAGATTAGATAGAGATAGCTAGGTAAATGGATCAGGAGGACTGCTGAGAGTTGTAGTCCCAGAATAGGTTTACTACTCTCTCGGCATTACTTTGCGAACGAAGATTCAGGAAGGACTCATCCTATGCTTTTTACAAGCGCGTTAATGACTAAAAAGGCCAATCTGAGATAGGCAAGTTCGGTTGCAGAAAGCGCAGCAGAAAGTCTCCTTGGGTGATGTTGTTTCCAAGTTGCGGTTCTTTCTGCGTTGTCGTTTCTCTTCGAGACCCATTCGGCGTGTCTTCTCGAAAGAGGCCGCAGCATTGTGGATAGTGCTTCTCCATGCCTCCCGATGTGAGGCCAGGGTGGACCATTGTTGGTGATCAATCTGGCCAAGCCTGAGATGTTGTTTCAGGGAGTCCTTATATCTCTTTTTGGGGGCGCCTCTCTTGCGCTGACCCGTGGCGAGTTCACCATAGAGTAGTATCTTTGGGAGGCGGTGGTCCTCCATCCTAGAGACGTGCCCTGCCCAGCGCAGCTGTGTTCTCAATAGCATGGCCTCAATGCTGGTGATCCCTGCTTGCTCAAGGACAGCAACATTCGTCACATAGTCGGTCCAGTGTATATTTAGGATTGTGCGAAGACTACGCTGATGAAAGCGCTCGAGGAGTCGTAGGTGTTGGCGATAGGTGACCCATGTTTCAGACCTATAGAGGAGAATGGACAGTATGATAGCTCTGTACACACTGATTTTGGTGCTTTGTCTCAGGTGCTTGTTGCTCCAGACTCTTTTGTGAAGCCTTCCGAATGCCCTATATGCCTTTGATAATCTGTGATCTATCTCTTTGTCTTCCTCTATCTCTCTCTATCTATACCCCAGAATAGGTAGAGAAGGGACCCCCAAAGGTAGAGAAGGAAGAAAGGGGAGAAAGAGGAACGGAAAGAAAATGTGTGTGTGTGTGTGTGTTGGGGGGGGGAGCTGGATGGGAAGAAGAAGAGAAGGAAGGAAGGAGAAAAAGAAAGAAAAAGGGAAAGGATGGAAAGAGGGAGGGAAGGAAGGAAAGAAAGAAGAGAAAGAAGGAGGGATGGTTGGCCACAGCAACGCGTGGCAGGTACAACTAGTAAATAAATAACAGTAAATCTGGCAGTGTAGACTCATATAATCCAGGTCAAAGCCGATATTTTGGGATCAGATCCTGGAATATAGGGCAGTGTAGATCCAGCCCTAGCCCAACGCTTGAACTACCTATCTGTCCTATCATAAAAGAAAAAAAAACTTTTGAAAAGTTTTTTTCCCTGATCCTAAATAGTTTGTGACTTCCAATCAAGGGAGGTGGGGTTTTCCCTGTGGCTTTCGCAACCAAGATGTAGCAACCTCTGCTTTCAGAGCCGGTGCGCATGATCTCTAGGGAAGGTAAACATTGAGCCAGAACGGAAGGCGACGCCTTTCCCCCCTTTCTCTTCCTTTCGCTTTGGCCAGTGCTTAAGCAGCAGCCATGGCTCAAGGGAGGCAAGTCAACTGGTGAAAGACCTCAGCTCAGACCTTCTCCTCGGGCTCCTGAGACTTTCCCTCTCTCCTGATCCTTGCACAGTTTTCCGCATTGCCTGGGGGAGGTTCCAAAAAGCAGCCCTGTTTGTCTCTTCTCCTAAAGAGGAAGGAAGGGGTGGGGACATCACAACTGCGTTTTGGTTTCAGCAGGGTTTTGCTTGTGTATTCCTTTCCTGGCAGAAGGGGGTTGGACTGGATGGTCTTGAAGGTTCGTCTCCTTCTATGGAGATCTTTAAGCAGAGGTGGATGGCCATCTCTTGGGAGGGTTTTGCTTGAGTATTCCTTTCCTGGCAGAAGGGGTTGGACTGGATGGCCTTTAAGGTTCGTCTCCTTCTATGGAGATCTTTAAGCAGAGGTGGATGGCCATCTCTTGGGAGGGTTTTGCTTGAGTATTCCTTTCCTGGCAGAAGGGGTTGGACTGGATGGCCTTTAAGGTTCGTCTCCTTCTATGGAGATCTTTAAGCAGAGGTGGATGGCCATCTCTTGGGAGGGTTTTGCTTGAGTATTCCTTTCCTGGCAGAAGGGGTTGGACTGGATGGCCTTTAAGGTTCGTCTCCTTCTATGGAGATCTTTAAGCAGAGGTGGATGGCCATCTCTTGGGAGGGTTTTGCTTGAGTATTCCTTTCCTGGCAGAAGGGGTTGGACTGGATGGCCTTTAAGGTTCGTCTCCTTCTATGGAGATCTTTAAGCAGAGGTGGATGGCCATCTCTTGGGAGGGTTTTGCTTGAGTATTCCTTTCCTGGCAGAAGGGGTTGGACTGGATGGCCTTTAAGGTTCGTCTCCTTCTATGGAGATCTTTAAGCAGAGGTGGATGGCCATCTCTTGGGAGGGTTTTGCTTGAGTATTCCTTTCCTGGCAGAAGGGGTTGGACTGGATGGCCTTTAAGGTTCGTCTCCTTCTATGGAGATCTTTAAGCAGAGGTGGATGGCCATCTCTTGGGAGGGTTTTGCTTGAGTATTCCTTTCCTGGCAGAAGGGGTTGGACTGGATGGCCTTTAAGGTTCGTCTCCTTCTATGGAGATCTTTAAGCAGAGGTGGATGGCCATCTCTTGGGAGGGTTTTGCTTGAGTATTCCTTTCCTGGCAGAAGGGGTTGGACTGGATGGCCTTTAAGGTTCGTCTCCTTCTATGGAGATCTTTAAGCAGAGGTGGATGGCCATCTCTTGGGAGGGTTTTGCTTGAGCATTCCTTTCCTGGCAGAAGGGGTTGGACTGGATGGCCTTTAAGGTTCGGCTCCTTCTATGGAGATCTTTAAGCAGAGGTGGATGGCCATCTCTTGGGAGGGTTTTGCTTGAGTATTCCTTTCCTGGCAGAAGGGGTTGGACTGGATGGCCTTTAAGGTTCGGCTCCTTCTATGGAGATCTTTAAGCAGAGGTGGATGGCCATCTCTTGGGAGGGTTTTGCTTGAGCATTCCTTTCCTGGCAGAAGGGGGTTGGACTGGATGGCCTTTAAGGTTCGGCTCCTTCTATGGAGATCTTTAAGCAGAGGTGGATGGCCATCTCTTGGGAGGGTTTTGCTTGAGTATTCCTTTCCTGGCAGAAGGGGTTGGACTGGATGGCCTTTAAGGTTCGGCTCCTTCTATGGAGATCTTTAAGCAGAGGTGGACAGCCACCTGTTGGGAGGGTTTTGCTTGGGTATTCCTTTCCTGGCAGAAGGGAATTGGACTGGATGGCCTTTAAGGTTCTTCTCCTTCTATGGAGATCTTTAAGCAGAGGTGGATGGCCATCTCTTGGGAGGGTTTTGCTTGAGTATTCCTTTCCTGGCAGAAGGGGTTGGACTGGATGGCCTTTAAGGTTCGTCTCCTTCTATGGAGATCTTTAAGCAGAGGTGGATGGCCATCTCTTGGGAGGGTTTTGCTTGAGTATTCCTTTCCTGGCCGAGGGGGTTGGACTGGATGGCCTTTAAGGTTCGGCTCCTTCTATGGAGATCTTTAAGCAGAGGTGGACAGCCACCTGTTGGGAGGGTTTTGCTTGGGTATTCCTTTCCTGGCAGAAGGGAATTGGACTGGATGGCCTTTAAGGTTCTTCTCCTTCTATGGAGATCTTTAAGCAGAGGTGGATGGCCATCTCTTGGGAGGGTTTTGCTTGAGTATTCCTTTCCTGGCAGAAGGGGTTGGACTGGATGGCCTTTAAGGTTCGTCTCCTTCTATGGAGATCTTTAAGCAGAGGTGGATGGCCATCTCTTGGGAGGGTTTTGCTTGAGTATTCCTTTCCTGGCAGAAGGGGTTGGACTGGATGGCCTTTAAGGTTCGTCTCCTTCTATGGAGATCTTTAAGCAGAGGTGGATGGCCATCTCTTGGGAGGGTTTTGCTTGAGTATTCCTTTCCTGGCAGAAGGGGTTGGACTGGATGGCCTTTAAGGTTCGTCTCCTTCTATGGAGATCTTTAAGCAGAGGTGGATGGCCATCTCTTGGGAGGGTTTTGCTTGAGTATTCCTTTCCTGGCAGAAGGGGTTGGACTGGATGGCCTTTAAGGTTCGTCTCCTTCTATGGAGATCTTTAAGCAGAGGTGGATGGCCATCTCTTGGGAGGGTTTTGCTTGAGTATTCCTTTCCTGGCAGAAGGGGTTGGACTGGATGGCCTTTAAGGTTCGTCTCCTTCTATGGAGATCTTTAAGCAGAGGTGGATGGCCATCTCTTGGGAGGGTTTTGCTTGAGTATTCCTTTCCTGGCAGAAGGGGTTGGACTGGATGGCCTTTAAGGTTCGTCTCCTTCTATGGAGATCTTTAAGCAGAGGTGGATGGCCATCTCTTGGGAGGGTTTTGCTTGAGTATTCCTTTCCTGGCAGAAGGGGTTGGACTGGATGGCCTTTAAGGTTCGTCTCCTTCTATGGAGATCTTTAAGCAGAGGTGGATGGCCATCTCTTGGGAGGGTTTTGCTTGAGCATTCCTTTCCTGGCAGAAGGGGGTTGGACTGGATGGCCTTTAAGGTTCGGCTCCTTCTATGGAGATCTTTAAGCAGAGGTGGATGGCCATCTCTTGGGAGGGTTTTGCTTGAGTATTCCTTTCCTGGCAGAAGGGGGTTGGACTGGATGGCCTTTAAGGTTCGGCTCCTTCTATGGAGATCTTTAAGCAGAGGTGGACAGCCACCTGTTGGGAGGGTTTTGCTTGGGTATTCCTTTCCTGGCAGAAGGGAATTGGACTGGATGGCCTTTAAGGTTCTTCTCCTTCTATGGAGATCTTTAAGCAGAAGTGTAAGGCCATTTGTTGGGAGGGTTTTGCTTGGGTATTCCTTTCCTGGCAGGAGGGGGTTGGGCTGGATGGCCTTTGGAGGTCCCTTCCAACTCTAGGATTCTAGAAGTTAATTTGAGACCTTGCAAAACTACCAATGCCAAGTATTCCAGGGAAGGAGACTCCAACAGAAGAGACCCCACAGGACATCTAGTCCAACCCCTTTCTCCCAAGAAGGGAGATATAGTCAAAACACACCTGGCGGATGGCCATCCAGCCTCTGTTTACAAAACCTCTAGAGAAGGGGTTTTTTTTGCAAGGGCTTTGGTGGAGACCCACCCATCTTTGGAGCCCCTCCCCTACCTTGCTTCTCTTTAGGAAGGGGAAATGGGGTTTTTTGGTTGGTTTCCTTCTCGCTTTTCTGCGTCTTCCCCAGAGTGTGTTTGTGGGTTGAGAAGCACCTGGAGGCCACGGACTGAGCTTGTGCAAAGGTTAGTTTTGGGGACTGCAACTCCCATTATCCCTGGCCTCGTAGTCCTTAACATACTGGAGGAAAACAACGGTGTGTAGAAAGGTTGCAGTTTGATACTGCTTGAACTGCCATGGCTCCATGCTATGGGCACTTGGGAGTTGTAGTTTGGTGGGGTACAAGCACTCTTTGGAAGAGTGGGCTAAAAAAGCTTGTGAAACTACTGCTTGATTAGCATTGAATGACCTTGCAGCTTCAAGGCCTGGCTGGTGCTGCCTGGGGGAATCCTTTGTTGGGAGGTGTTAGCTGGCCCTGATTAATTCTTGTCTGGAATTCCTTTGCTTTTTTGAGTGCTACTCTTTATTAATTGTCCTGATTTTAGAGTTTTTTTAACTGGTAGCCAGATTTTGTTCATTTTCACGGTTTCCTCCTTTCTGTTGCAATTGTCCACATGTGGTTTCACTGTGTAGTCTGACATGTTGGTTGTTAGAGTGGTTTAGCATTTCAGTGTTCTCAAGTAATATGCTGTGCTCAGGTTGGTTCATCAGGTGTTCTGCTATGGCTGACTTCTCAGCTTGAATTAGTCTGTAGTGCCTTTCATGTTCCTTGATTTGTGTCAAACATTCAGACCAGTACACCACTCTGGTTCTCTTATCTACAGCTATTAGCTATAAAGTTTTATTTTGTAAATTGTCCTGTCAGTCCTTTTCTATTGCTGAATCTTAACTAGTAGAATAAAGTATTATTTCTTATTTTTCTTCCTTACCAGTGCGCCAGTTTTTCCAAATTACGGAACAGTTGTCCAGATGCCTGTTCACAGTACAGTTGGTATGTAGATTAAGTAATTATTGAAAGTATTTTGAACATTGCAAACGATAATAGTGTCTACTTGGTTAGAGTTTAGTAACAGTGCAGCCCTGTACATGTTTACTGTGCAACTAATTCATTGAAACACACTTTAATTTTAAAGCAATATAGTTAAACTATTTGCAAGCTAAGATAACAAATATCTGTTTATGTTTCAAGTCTAGGTTACGGCAACATGCAAGATTAATCATACGTTCCAATACACGATAATTTGCAATTTCTGTTTTAGACAAGGAAGCCCCAATCACAAGGAATTCACATGTGATAAATATAAAATTTGTTCATTCAAATATAGTTACATAAACATTCAATTTATTGTAAGATTTCCCCATAAAACAACTGTATGAAGGCACAAGTAGTACAACACAGAAACCACTCTTATAGAGAGTTGGAAACGAGAAAAAAATTAGTGAGAAATTAATCAGATCTTGGGTTATGAGGATCAAAGAAACCCAATGGAAAATAATCTCTAAATAGCTTAGAACCCCCCCCCCCCTTCAGTTAGCTCACATAATGGGAATTATTTACAACAGCTCCCCCTGGTGGCCAAAGTTTGCCTCTGTTCATCTATATGTGTGTATGTGGAAACGGCAGGGATTGTCTGCTAAGTATGTGTACCTGTAATCCGCTCTGAGTCCCCTTCTGGGTGAGAAGAGCAGAATATAAATACAGTGTATAAAGTGTATAATATTGGCATAATTGTGGGGGAATAGGTTCATTCTCCCACATGTGGTGAGATTGCAGAAAGATTCAGAATTATTACAGTAAAATAAGAAATGTAATGGGAGAAATAACAGGGAAAAATTAAAGTGGGATGAAGCCAGATTCATGTCTCTCAGGGTCCTTCCACACAGCCATATAACCCAGAAAATCAAGGCAGAAAACACACACAATATCTGTTTTGTACTGGGAGATCTGAATGCACATTGCCATATATTCCAGTTCAAAGCAGAAAATGTGGGATTTTATTCAGCTGTGTGGAAGGGGCCTCACTGTCGAGGTAAAAGAAGATAACAACAATTGGACAGAAATCCTAAAATATATGATAGCCTCAATGCAGGCTACAATAGCTCGAGGATGGAGAGAAAATATGAGATTGAATTTAGAAACTTGGCGGGTTTATCTCTCAGAGGAGATAATCAAAGGAAAAACAGGTATATTAAGAGTCATTCAAAACAAGACTGGTATAGGAAATGTTCTATAATCTATTCTAAGCAACAAAATAGACTGAGATGATAGCATTTTGAACCAGGCTTTCCACACAGTTAAATTGATGCAATGACATCATTTGGAATTGCTGTTCCAGGAGGGAGGGGGAAAATGTGGGGCATGGGTAAAGGGTGATACACATCTAAGGAATGTATAAAGTGTCATATAAGGTATAGTAACTTTTGGAACAATGTATATTGAGATAAGACTTGCATGGCAAAAGTTTGTTAATTGAATGGATGTATCAATTAAATACTTTCAAAATAAAAGGACATTTAACAATGCAGCAAGACATTATCAGTTTGCGGAATAAATCATACAACTTATGAAACTAGAATGACAAATTCCCCTAAAACTGCTACCTGCCACGTTTTTCAAGACCACTGGTAGCGAGCTGGCTCAGGGTTCATTTTACACCATACATTAGTGCAGTTTGATTTCAGTTTAACTGCTGTAGCTGTGGGGTTCTGGGAGTTTGGTGAGGCACCAGCATCTTTTTGCAGAGATAGCTAAATACTTTATAAAAGTACAATTCCCATATTCCATAGCATTGAGCACTGCAATTAAAGATGCAATTACAATGTAGATGCACCCTCGGTTCTAATGATATCTTGTTGCACGTGTGCAGTCCTAGATTTGGAAAATATTCCTTTTAAAAGTTTTATTTGGACCCACTAAATATTGGGATACACAGATAGCTGTATACTTATGCTTTCTGATTTATGTATCTTGTGAATAAATCTTATCTTTCTTTTTCTCTGTATCCCAACATGGTTGTTTTGTAAAAAGGAGAAAATATTTTTTATGTGGAGATTCAGTATTTAATATGGTTCAACAGTGTGAAAATAGTATTTTGCCTTTTACTATGAAAGACAATAGTATTTTCATTGCCCTGTTGCTTTATGTCTTTATGTGCTAGGTGCCTTTCCGTATGTGGTCACACAGTAAATTTAAAATTGTTAATTTTACATTTACATTTTATTTGTATTGTACTGTAATTTTGTATTATCTATTTTAATCTATGTATTTTGTGCTGGTGTGTTTTAATGTATATATTCATGGTATGTATTATAATGATGTTTTTTATCTGCATTGTACCCTGCCTCCAGCCATAAGGAAAGGCAGGTAACAAATTGATGATGATGATGATTGTAATAATGATAATCTCAACCCCCAGGACCTTTCACTCCCTTTCTTGCTGGCATGGGCAATCTCCCTGGGTATGAAGGCACAGGAATTCAAGATCAGGGCAAGTATATAAGTGAAGCAGCGGTTGAAATAGACTTCAGGCTTGTGGTTTACACCCTGTCAGTAAAGCAGATTTTGAAAAAGTGTTTGTTTTACAGTATTTATATTCCGCCCTTCTCACCCCGCAGGGGACTCAGGGCGGATTACAATGTACATATACATGGAAAACATTCAATGCCATTGACACACAACATATATAGACAGACACTCAGAGGCTATTTAACATTCCAGCTTCTGGCCACCAGGAGAGCTGTCACTTTCTCATTCTTTGCATACTTCCTGGAGATTTTTATGGCCTTGTAAATCAGTTAAATTAGCCTCCCCACGAAGTGGTACCTAAATTTCCTACTTGACAGATGCAGCTGTCTTTTGGGCTGCAAAGGTTGACAGCAAGCTACACAACTTTGATCGGGGGCTCACTCCGACCCGGGCTGACTTCGAACTCATGACCTTTCTGTCAGTAGTGATCTTAATGCAGATGACTCCCGGCCAGCTGTGCCACAGTCCCGGTGCTTTTCTGCAGTTCCCAGAATCCTCTATCCAGCATGGTCACTCTCACTGTAGTCTTCTTTTCAAAGCTCTGCTTAAAAGTGCTGCAAGATTTCTCTTACGTTTTGCAACAAAGGAAGTCTTAAATTCATAGTGCTGTCTGTTGGGTTTTGGGTTAATTCTTCCCTGTGTCTAAAACATTGTTAGGGATCATAAGAATGAGTCTCAGAATGATGCCTACCCTCTGGCACTGCCTTGATAAAGAGGTCAGAAGCTTTTGGTTACATTTCGGAGTAATCACCGTTTAGTATTTCATATGATTCCTAAATTGTGGGCACTCTACCACAAATGTTTGACAGTTTCATCAACTCTTGCTTGAAGTTGAATGGTTTTAGCACATCATGATGAAGATTGGTATTTTATTGAAATCGCAGTCAAAGTGTGCTTCATCAAAAAGAGAAGTGAAAGCTTCTCATGGCTGTGTGAAAGGAGAAGCATGTATGTCTAAGCCCCTGCATGTGACACTTCACCACATGCCTGAAAGAGACGTTTGCGTTTCACAGTCTTTGTTTGACCTTTCCCACTGCCTTTTTGCTTTACTTAAAAGTTTTTCTTATCCAAAAAGGAAAAGCAGATTGATATTAATATATGGATTCTGATTTACCTTATTACCAAGACACTATTAAAGAAGGACCTTTAAACATGTTGTTCCTCACTTCGCAGAGCATTCACAGCCATTTATTTATTTATTTCACTTGTATATAACCTTTCTCCTTCCAGCGGGGGACACAAAGCAGTTTCCAACATAATTATGGCAAAATTTAACGTCTCACATACAGAAACCTAACATAACGATAATAGCATGCAATTATCAATTAAATCATAAAACATGACATTTAACATTAAAACGTGAAATTAAAAGCATATCAATATAAACATTAAAATGACACAATCCAACAATCGTAGTCCAGGCCATTCCAAATATATCTATTGCACACAATCCCAGATCATTCCTTGTACTGCTTACTGCCCAAAGGTTTGGTCTCATAGCCAAGATTTTACTTCTGAAGGCCAGGAGGGAGGGCACTAATCTAATTTCATTGGGGAGGGAATACCATAGCCGAGGAGCGACCACTTTGAAGGCCCTCTCTCTCGTCCCCACCAATCGCACTTGGGAGAGAGGTGGAACCAAGAGCAGAGCCTCCCCAGATGACCATATAGTCTAACAGCATTTTTAAACCTTTTTCTTTTTTTCTTTTTTTACAGCTGGGAAATATTTCCCTCTCCCTCCCAACTTGATTTCCATTCAAGGAGATCAGCCATATGTACCACAGACAAACTGGAAGTAAGTGAGGCAAATAATTGTGGGAATACCATCCCTTCCCCCCCCCTCAATGCCAACACATTGGGCTTAATCCATTTGTATAAATTTTCCTTCCAGTTCTTTAAGATTCTCCATTTTAATTTTCTTCATTTTCTTCATCCCCTGCATTATATTCTAAACTATTTAATTCATGAGTGGGCCTTCCTTCGGCCATATGTTTTTGTATTGTTCTTACCATGTACTCATTATCCTTAAACATCAATTTATAAATTATTCCTATCACCGCTTTCTCTTGATTTTTCCATTTAAAAAAATATCTCCTCCAGTTTATCTTCCTCCTTTATTTTTTCACCACACTTCCCTTGTTTACGTCTATTGTGTACTCCTAATATTTTTTATCCAATTCCTATTACCCATCTTTTGTATTATCCTACTCATGTTTATTAGTTGACAATTCATGGCATAAATATATTTAATTTTGTCAAATCCTTTATTTCTTATTTCCTTCCACCATTTTGGGTCATTCTCTTTCTCGTATAAACTTCCTAAAGGTCTCCATTTAGATATTTCTGGCATCCATTTCAGTTGCCATTTTTCCATACTTCAGATACATTTTTCCTAGGGCAGTATGATTTTTTAAAAATATATCTGATGTTAAATTACTTGTGAGCATCCTGTACCTTCCCTTTGTTTTCTATCCTAATCTATTTTTCTTGTTTTCTACTGTAAATATCAAGTAGTGCTTTTATTTGAAAAGCTCATCATAGAGTTCCAGGTTGGCAATTCCCATCTTATTTCCTCCTGAGGTATATAGATAATTCTAATTGGTATCCTAGATTTTTTACCTCCAAATGTCCATTATCTTATGGTTTGGTTCCATTTCCTAAATAGTCCCTGAATATTTTTCATTGGGATCACTTGGAATAAATACATTCGTTTAGGGGTTAAGAACATTTTAGTTGCTCTTATTTTACCAATGCTTAGGCACCAGATCTAAACCAGTACTTGGTTAGTATTTGGGTGGAGATGAAGGGCCAGACCAAATGGTCTTGGTGCCACATGCAGCTTCCAGGACAGACCTGTCAATAATAAACTTAAATTGAAATAAGAGAATGCAGTGGGCCCTTGATATCTGCTGAGGTTTGGTTGTACAACTTCTCATGGATACCAACTCTGAATGCTTAAACCCTATTATATTCAGTGGCATAGTAAAATGATGTTCCTTATACAAAACATAAAAATCAAGGTCTACTTTTGGATATTCCTTTGAATATTTTCAAGCCATGGATTGGATAATTGAATCTATAGATGTGGAATTGGTGGATTCAGAGCACCGACTGCACTCTATTAGATGTGCTGGTTGTTCTTCACCTTGTTTTACATTTGCTCCCAATTTAGCTGTAATAAGCTTCTCATTTCTGGAAGAGTGAAAAGATTGGTAAGTGAATGTAAGAAATAGATAAGTGTCACTTTTAAGTACATGTGCTCTTTGTAAAGCAGAGTTCCCCTAAGTGAAGTCACTGAATAAATCGTGGTTTCTGTTTTACTTCTGCTGTTGTTTTCTACAGAATTCCTGCTATTTCAGAAGATGAAGCCAAAGAAGCTTTAGTTCAATATGCTTCAAGCAAGTGCTGCTACAGCAAAGCCCCGGCCATAGAGATGTCCCTTCAGGATATGCAGACATTCAATACCTACAGAGTACGCAATGTGCATTGGACAGTATATTTTGTTGCAACCCCATATATTCATGCTCTGTGCAGATCACACATGTCTTCTCACAGATCAGGGATTTTATTCTTAAAGTCCACTTTGAGCACTTCTAACAATCTGCATACTTACCTTTCATTGGGATGAATGGAATTGTGGCAATACTCAAAAGTGTGCCTCTCTGTTTATATATCTGAGATCTGTAGTTTGAAAGACTACTTCTTTCTCTCCCTTTACAATGTGAGAACATAAGATGGGCCCTTTTATTTTGTGGCACCCCAGTACTGGGATGCCTTCTCTTTGGAGTCCTATTTGGTGCCTCATCTGCTGACACATTAAAACATTTTATTAAAGCCTTTGGGATTGAATGATTCTGCCCAAACCTGAATATGTTGCTTTAAACTGATTTAAATTATTTTGTTTAATACGTTTTGGGCATTATCCTTTAGATCAGTGGTTCTCAACCTGTGGGTCCCCAGATATTTTGGCCTTCAACTTGCAGAAATCCTAACAGCTGGTCAATTGGCTGGGATTTCTGGGTTGCAGAAGGGCTGTTGCATCTCAGACTCCGGATAGCCCCCCCTAAATCACACACACCAGGCAGATGCAATAATGTACTTTATTTAGAATAAAGAATAGTCCAAAATGGAAATATGAAAAGATGATTCAATAGTCCCAAAAGTAAATCCAAAAATAGTCCTTAGAGATGGCAAGTCAGCCCGACTTGCATCGAAACATAAGGAGTATGAAGGCAAGGCAAACCGCTTCTGCGGTCAACGTGAGCGTAGAGTCCTGAAAACAAGGCAAACCACTCCTGCGGTCAACAGGAAACTTAGAGTCCTGGATCTTGAACCTTTCCAAGCTAAACGTAGCTTCAGGTCTGACTAGAATCCCCAGAGCACTGTCTAATAAAGAGAATTACTTTCTGTGTGACCAATGCACCCCCTTTCTCAAATTCCAATCTTTCCTGGAAGATAAGATGCTAGCTCTCCTGTCAAATTCCTCCTCATTAGCGGCCCCAGGTGCAGAGCTTTCATGCCGAGAGACTAAATCCTCCCTTTCCTCGAAATGCTCGCCTGGCAAGGGAGTAGAGAAATTCTCGTGGAAATCAAGGTCACTAGGCCTCTCACTGTCTACTTCAGAACTAAATTCCATGGAGTCATCATTCTCATCTGCAGCTACATATCCATGCAACCATCCATCATCCCAGGCTAAGTCTTCTTCTGCAGACCCATATCCATCAGGCCACCCATCATCCCCGATCTGAGCCTGATCAGCTGGAGCCCCCGGTATCTGAGCAGCGGGACCTCCCGTTGTCTGTCCATGGCCACTAGGCTGAAACATCACATAAGCCAAAACACCTGGGGACCCACAGGTTGAGAACCACTGTTTTAGATTATACTTTATTGATTTAATTTTTTACTTGCATGCCACTCTGAAATTGTCTATTTTTTTTACTTGCATGCCACTCTGAAATTGTCTAATATAATACATGTTAATAAATGTTCACATATATGAATGAGTGAATGAATAACTCTTTCTTGTTTATTTCTTGCCAATTATTTCTTAGTATCGCTTGGAAACCTTCACTGAATCAAGGTCCGCAGTCTGGAAAGCAGAACCGTACAACGGTAAGCAGGATGCTATCAAATAATGTGTACATTTCTTACAACTTGGTAAAGTGTGTACTTGTCTCAGAATGATTATTGTTTCTCAGATATCAAGCTGTAATTATAAAGTCAGCGAATAATACGTGAGTGCTTCCACAATTCAGTAATAAAGATGGTCAAGGGGAAAGTCCTGGAAATGGGGGTAGGAACTTTTGACTTTCTAGTTAATATATTGACATTTTCATTGCCGAAAACCAGATATGAAATATATCACATTAGCTTTTCACTGGGAACCTCCTGGATTATGACATGGGAGAAAGTGGGCTTTACCTGTTTCCTTATATTCCTATTTTCCCCTTTCCAAACTGTAATTCCCAATTCAAATAAAACTCCCATTTATGCTAATGGGTAAAGAACAGGTATGCAAGAGGGCAATACTAACAGAAAATTGGATTCTAGAAAACCATAATTTTACAAATAGAAACTAACACCATTCTTAATCAACAGAGTGTTTCAAAGAGATGGAAATCGCAATATCTCTGCAATTACAAAGTACCATGAATGAAACCCTTACCATTTAAAAGAGTTGGGTATAGAGTTTCATATGATTAATACCAGATGCCTCTCTTCCAATGCACAAACAGTCCCTAGACACAGTCACTTCAAGATGATACCACAACATAAGACCTAACAAGATATTCTCCATTTGTGGAGTTATTTTTTACTTCTTTTTTTTCTCAAAATTTCTTTTTAAAAAATTTCTCAAAATTTCTTAAAATTTGTTTACTTGGTAACTCATTAAACCAGTGGTTCTCAACCTGTGGGTCCCCAGATTTTTTGGCCTTCATTTCCCAGAAATCCAACAGTTGGTAAACCACTGCATTACCAGGACAGTCCTTGATGATGAGATGATATGATGCTAATAAATGGTGTCTCTTTATGATGCTAATAAATGGCATATCTGGATCCACTTCAATCTGGTTTCAGGCCTGGTTATGGAACTGAAATGGCATTGATCGTCTTGGTGGATGATCTTCAAAGAGAGCTAGACAGGGAGATGCCCAATCGCATCTCGTGCACTGCAGTAAACAGGAGGCTCTGCTCTCGGTCTCACCCCCGTCACAAGCATGGTTGGTGGGAACGAGATGGAGGGCCTTCTCTGTGATCACTCCTCATCTTTGGAACTCCCCAAAGAAATAAAAATGGCCCTCACCCTCCTCTCCGTCAAAAAACTCTTGATAACACACCTAATTACTTAAGCGTATGGAGAGGAGGAAGACTAGAACACATTTTAAATTAACATGTTGGCTAATTTATTTGTACCCCTTTGCTGCTATGGTCCTTTTTAAAGAACAACCGCAATTGCCATTTTATATGTGTTTCAATTGCTTGAGTATACGTTTGAATGTTAACTATGTTATTATTATTATTATTCTGCCTCAGGTGGAGTGGTAGATTCCTTTTTGCATGGTGCACCTCCTTTACCTTGGGATGTGGTGACATCAGTTCCACCGATGTTCAAAGACTACACTATGAAATTGAAAGTGCCTCACACATCAGCAGTTAAGGTGAAGTATGAATAGATATGATCATTTAGAGAGGATTACAGACCTTGGTTAGCCTTTTTAACAAAGCCAAAATAAGTGGTCTCAGAGACCCCAATTTTCCTTTTTTGGGGCATGTTGGAGTTCAGGGGTTTAAGTTGTTTTGATGATAGGATTTAATAGCCAACTGCCGAAATAGCCAGTCCAAACTTGGAACTTGCAGATGTGTATGGGTTTTCTCTATCATAATACCGAGTCTTCTGGCACAGTTTCACTTTCTCCTTCTTCATAAAAGGGAGATTAGTTTCCTCTTGTCACCATTATTAGAAGTTGGTGAGAATGTTGACATGGCAGGATGGCAAACTTGTGTCGGAGTCATGATTATATTGTTTCATTATAAGCGATCACAAAACCGGGGGATTCAAAATTGCAAAAGAAATGTATGTCTCAATTACGAATTCACCACCATACATAACAAAACATACAAAGTTACATATTGTTCATTATGAAAACAAAACAAAGTTTTTAACTTGTTTGTCCATGTATCTTTTGTGTAACCCTACCCAATCCTACCCTCCCCTCCCTCACCCCCTCAACCCCCTTGATTTTCCTATCCCCAATCCACATGTGTACGTGTTTTAATCAATAAAAACCTTTATAAATAAAAAACAAAAAAAACCAAAACAAAGTCACTATGCCTAACAAAATTCTTTGTTATCCAAACTTGAAATTTGATTTTCACATGGATCCATATAAATAGCCCACTGAATAGTGTAACAGCATCCTTAAGCGTGGTTTTATAGAACACGTATCACTGCTGGGAATCCTTCTAAGAAAAGAGGAAAAACATTGCATTTTACATCTTGAGAAAGTTATTCCTACATGAAGCTAAGGTAATTACTTTCTGGTTTCCTGATCCAACTTGATCCATTGTTATCATCTATTGGAAGGGTAACTAAGTAACATATTGGTTCAAATAGTGAAATACCTTAGAATGATGGTAAATAATAATGTGGAGTTCTGCTGATGTATTAAATGGAACTGCTGTGAGACTGGGATTAATTTCATGAAGCAGATTGTACTTGGAAAGAGGCCAGTATCCTCATGTGTATAAAGCAGTAGTCAATTCTGCCCCACTTAATACTCTTAACACCTCCTATTCTTCAAGATGACAATGAAGAAACAGTCCCAACAGCCCCTGGTAATCGGAAATGATTTCAAATATAATATACAAAAACAAACTCATCAACTGAAAAATGTATGAAATGTTATAAATATATCTACATGTATTTGCGTAGCAAACACTGAAACACTTTCAGCAATGTCCTTTATTGAGAATGCTTTGCACGGACATACTTCACCCTGTTATTATAATGATAAATCATAAAGCTTTCCATAAAAGGCAGACACAGTGTTCTCTTACTTCTCTGGCTCTGGGGGAGATTTCTGTCAGGGTGGAAGAAATATTACCAGTGCCACATACAAAGGAAGAAGGTATTTCAAACCAAACATGATGCAGAATGGGTTGTTCTAGGTTTTTCGGGCTGTATGGCCATGTTCCAGAAGCATTCTCTCCTGATGTTTTGCCTACATCTATGGCAATTATCTTCAGAGGTTGTGAGGTTTGTCGGAAACTAAAAAAATTGAGTTTATATATCTGTGGAAGGTCCAGGGTGGGAGAAAGAACTATTGTCTGTTGGAGCACCAGGACTGTGGCGCAGCTGGCTGGGAGTCAGCTGTATAAGATCTGTACTGACCAGAAGGTTATGAGTTCGAAGCCTGCCCGGGTCGGGGTGAGCTTCCGACCAAATTGTGTAGCTCATTGTCGACCTTTGCAACCCGAAAGACAGTTGTATCTGTCAAGTAGGAAAATTTAGGTACCACTTTGTGGGGAGGCTAATTTAACTAATTTACGAGGCCATAAAATCTCCAGGAAGTACACAAAAGAAGGAAGGAATGCGACAGCTCCCCCTGGTGGCCAGAAGCTGGAATGTTAAATTGCCTCTGAGTGTCTGTCTATATGTGTTGTGTGTCTATGGCATTGAATGTTTGCCATGTATATGTACATTGTAATTCGCCCTGAGTCCCCTGCGGGATGAGAAGGGCGGAATATACTGTAAATGATGTAAATAAATAAATAAATATGTATTGGGAAGACCATTTTATGGCCTGAATAACTGGTGAGTCCAGTGACATTGAACTCACCAGGGACGCAGTGGGTTAAAGTGCTGAGCTGTTGAATAGGCTGGCAGTTCGAATTTGGAGAGCAGGGTGAGCTCCCACTGTCATATCCAGCTTCTGCCAACCTAGCAGTTCGAAAACATGAAGATGTGAGTACATCAATAGTTACCACTTCGACAGGAAGGTAATGGCACTCCACGCAGTCATGCCGGCCACATGAATTTGGAGGCATCTATGGACAGTGCCAGCTCTTCGGCTTAGAAATGGAGATGAGCACCACCCCCCAGAGTCGGACATGACTAGACTTAATGTCAAGGGGAAATCTTTACCTCAGTAACATTGGTGGCAGAGATCTTGATACAAAATGAAAGTGAGGGCAGGCAGAGTATGACTAAGGCAAAGAAAACAGAAATGCTGTACTTTTAACAGAAGTAACTTACACTAAATAACATATCTCTAGTAAAATTTACACTATCTTGAATGAAGATGACTCCATTCTAATGTTATTCTCACTTTTATTGAAAGGCATGTCCAACATGTGGAACCAGTGGTAGATGCCCTTGCCAAAAATGCAAAGGCGGCAGTAAGGTAAGCAGTTGTGCATAAAGCAAAGGTCTTGCTTCGTGTAGAGTTTATTAGGAGGAAAGGTTGTGGAACAAGAAGCTAAAGGGCAGGACAGTCAGGGGAAGGCTGTTCTACTTCTTGTGACATTTTATTTCTGAACTTAGATTAATCACTGTATTTTCTAAACAGCTGATGATTTTGATTAGAAGGCCTGATGGGGAAACCAGAGATAAGAACCAGATAGTCAATTAAAATCTATTGAAGTCACTTCAGTGAAGTCATTGGGGTGGGTTTCTATATTTTTACCTTGGCATATATGTTGTGATATTCTGTCCCTTTGTGAAAACGTATACAGGTTACATGCTATTGTAGCACAGTATAAATATACACCAGGGAAATTAAGCTGGATCCCATAGTTGCACATATGATTGTGCAAGAGATGTCAAAGCCTTCGGCTCACCCGATATGTGATGGTTAGATAGCCAGCTCTCGATCCACTTGTGTGTGTGAATGATCTCTGTGGGAAGTGGAGGCATTCAGAATATTTGACGGTGAAGGGATGGTATGTACACAACCGCCAAGAAAACACAACTTTTTGCATGAAAACTTTTACGCTGCCCTTGTGCCCCAACAGGATTCTGTTCATAACTGAAAACTAAAAGATGAATAGTATAATTAACAAGTATAATATCTACTGGATATTTTATTTTACATTCGTGGTATATTAGTTTTTGAAAGACATTCCCTTACATATCTAATTTACCTGCTTGGTTTCTAGAGATAGTAAGTGATACGCCCTGATGGAAACATTTGAGAGCAAATAGGTTGGAACCATCAAAAATTGTGTTTGTAAGTTTTTTAAACTGGGTAGCACCAGCTGATGTTGAGGAAATTCCCAAATGATTTTGTTTAGTGGTAAAGAAGCATAAGGACATTTTAAACTGAGCTGTGGTTGTATGGCAGAATACAGGATGGGGACTGAACCTATAGTAACCTTGGTATGTTTTGGGTCAGTTCTCCCTAGGTGCTTCCAACACACAACTATTTCTGCTTATTGTATGTTGTTGTTTCTTTTCCTATCATTTTAGAGCCCCTGTATTCCCCCTAGGGTTAGGTGGGAATAGGCTGAAGTGGCAGAGAGAAAACAATTTTTTTCCAGTCAGATATTTAAATAGGATTTTCTCTGTCTTCTTCTCTGTCTCTGTCTCCCCTTGCAGTGGGGGAGAGGCTTGCGTACCCTAGTGAAGTTGTGAGCTATGCTGGCGGTGGCATAATAGCCGGCGGTAGGGCCTCCCATACCAGACAGGTCACAACCGAAGGGTCTGACAAAGAGCGTCAAAGGGCAGGATGGGCTCTCTAGCCTTTTGGCAACCATCCTAAGAGAAGGAAAACTCTGATTTCAAACCCGGGCAGATGGTGCTCGTCTAACCCTGTAAGGTCAACCATCTAAGAGAAGGAAACTCGAACCAAACCTACGACCTGAGGACCTCGCTGCCACCGTCCAAGCTTGCTAGGCCCTGGCAGATGAACCTTTGGTTTAAAGGGTGAGGCCAGTTCTGTGCACGCTGCGCTCCACCAGAAAAATCCATTGCACAGGCTCGAAGGACACATCCAACTTCCGAAAAAGCCCTGTAGCGATAGGCGAGGGACGAAACGGTAGGTGTAAAGATGCACTGGAAGCCGCAGACCCAACCCTGCATGCAGGCGGTTCAGGACTTTGGTCGCTCGAGACTGACCCGGGAGATGACAGTCTTGTTCGGCAGCATCCTGAACGACCAAGCAGCCTTTTTTAAGGAGAGCACTGCTTGCTCCGTATGGAGAGGGGCCTAGAAAAGGTGGCCTAACGAAAGCTCATCCCCGTCTACCTGGTTGGCTAGCCGCGGCCAACGGGCATCTTCCGATGCGGTCGAACAAAGACAAAGAAACAAAGGCCAACACCTGCCTGCAAAGGTGCAAATAGACTGACACTTGCATGCTGGAACATCAGAACCATGCAAGATTCTGCAGATAGTGGACGTCCTGAGCGTCGTTCTGCTCTAATAGCCCATGAACTATCACGGCTTAACATTGACATCGCTGCTCTTAGTGAAGTTCGTCTCCATGAGGAAGGCAGCCTTAAAGAACACGGTGCCGGCTACACACTCTACTGGTCTGGCAAACCCAAAACTGAGAAACATCTTTCAGGAGTAGGCTTTATGATTAAAAATTCCATCGCCTCTAAACTCGAGACGTTGCCGACAGGTCACTCTGATCGCATTATCTCCTTACGCCTCCCACATGCTGTTCTCTTCAGTATATATGCCCCAACTATGCAAGCTGACCCTGTGGAGAAAGACAAATTCTACTCAGACCTACGCCACCTCATACAAAAGGTCCCTGCAGAAGATAAAATCATTATCCTTGGTGATTTCAATGCCAGAGTAGGAAAAACTTTGAAGCCTGGAAAGGTGTATTAGGCAAGCACGGTGTTGGAAACTGTAATGATAATGGGCGCCTTCTGCTAGAGTTTTGTGCAGAACAGCAGCTGACTATTACAAACACCATCTTTCAGCAGAAAGATAGCTTGAAGACCACCTGGATGCATCCCCGATCCAAGCAGTGGCACCTCATTGACTATGTTTTAGTGCGCCAGAGAAACATTCGTGATGTCCGTCATACTCGAGTGATGCCCAGTGCAGAATGTCAAACAGACCATCGCCTTGTAAGATGTAAACTAAATCTACACCTTAAGCTCAAACCTAAGAGGGGTGGCATCTTAAAGAGGAGACTCCAAGTCAACAGTCTTCAACAGGCTGTTGTGAGAGACAACTTCCAGGTAAATCTGCAAGCAAAACTTGAAGTCCACCCTACAGATTCTTCTCCTACAGCGCTCTGGCAACACATCAAAAACAGTATCCTGCAGTCTGCTGAAGAATCCCTAGGATTCTCCCTTAAGAAAAACCAAGACTGGTTTGATGAAAACAACCAAGAGATCCAGGAGCTGTTGGCAAAGAAGAGAACCACTCACCAGGCATTCCTCGCCCAGCCATCTTGCCATGTAAGAAAAGCAGCCTTTCGTCTCGCATGTAGTAAACTCCAACAAAAACTCAGAGACATCCAGAACAAGTGGTGGATTGATTTATCAGAAAAGACACAACGCTGTGCAGATCTCGGTGATCACAGAGGTTTTTATGAAGCTCTCAAAGCAGTGTTTGGACCTACTTATCAGGTCCAAAGCCCCTTATACAGTACAGATGGTCAAACACTAATTACTGATAAAACCTCCATCCTGAACCGATGGGCTGAACATTTTCAGGGTCTCTTTAATGCCAGCCGAGTAGTCCAAGGTTCAGCTATCCAACACATGATACAACAACCAATGAAAATGAACTGGACACAGCTCCCACTCTGAAGAGACCATTGAGGCCATACAGCAGTTGAAAAATGGCAAGGCAGCCGGGATCGATGGAATCCCACCTGAAGCTTGGAAACAGGGAGGTCATGTACTGCATGCTAAATTCCACGAGCTCCTTGTGAGTTGCTGGGAAAAGGTGAACTGCCATCAGATCTCCGAGATGCAGTTATCATCACCCTGTATAAGAAAAAGGGAACAAAATCCGATTGCTCAAACTATCGAGGTATAACACTGCTCTCCATTGCTGGAAAAATCCTTGCAAGGATACTCCTGAACAGATTAGTTCCGGCTATTGCAGAAGAACTTCTCCCTGAAAGCCAATGCGGCTTCAGAGCAAATAGGAGCACCACAGATATGGTTTTTGCCCTTAGACAACTGCAAGAGAAATGTAGAGAGCAGAACAAAGGACTCTATGTAACATTTGTCGACCTCACCAAAGCCTTCGACACTGTGAGCAGGAAAGGTCTGTGGCAGATCCTGGAACGTCTAGGATGTCCCCCCAAGTTCCTCAAAATGATTGTCCTGTTACATGAGGGCCAGCACGGTCAAGTCAGATATGGCGATGCTCTCTCGGAGCCCTTTCTCATAACTAATGGAGTGAAACAAGGTTGTGTTCTTGCACCAACCCTATTTACAATCTTCTTCAGCATGATGCTCCAAAGGGCTATGGCAGACCTACAAGAAGAAGACGGCATATATATACGCTATCGTACTGATGGTAGCTTGTTCAACTTAAGCCGTCTGAGGGCTCGCACTAAGACTCTAAACTATCTAGTCCGTGAGCTACTTTTTGCTGACGATGCTGCCCTTGTCGCCCATTCAGAAGCAGCCCTGCAGCGCCTCACATCCTGCTTTGCAACAGCTGCAGAGCTGTTTGGGCTGGAAGTCAGCCTGAAGAAAACAGAAGTCCTCTACCAGCCCGCACCACAGGAAGAACACCACCATCCTCACGTCAGCATAGGCACATCTGTGCTTAAGTCCGTTCAGCAGTTCACCTACCTGGGAAGCATCATCTCTTCAGACGCCAAGATTGACAAAGAGATAGATCACAGATTATCAAAGGCATATAGTGCATTCGAAGGCTTCACAAAAGAGTCTGGAGCAACAAGCACCTGAGACAAAGCACCAAAATCAGTGTGTACAGAGCTATCATACTGTCCATTCTCCTCTATGGGTCTGAAACATGGGTCACCTATCGCCAACACCTACGACTCCTCGAGCGCTTTCATCAGCGCTGTCTTCGCACAATCCTAAATATACACTGGACCGACTATGTGACGAATGTTGCTGTCCTTGAGCAAGCAGGGATCACCAGCATTGAGGCCATGCTATTGAGAACACAGCTGCGCTGGGCAGGGCACGTCTCTAGGATGGAGGACCACCGCCTCCCAAAGATACTACTCTACGGTGAACTCGCCACGGGTCAGCGCAAGAGAGGCGCCCCCCAAAGAGATATAAGGACTCCCTGAAACAACATCTCAGGCTTGGCCAGATTGATCACCAACAATGGTCCACCCTGGCCTCACATCGGGAGGCATGGAGAAGCACTATCCACAATGCTGCGGCCTCTTTCGAGAAGACACGCCGAATGGGTCTCGAAGAGAAACGACAACGCAGAAAGAACCGCAACTTGGAAAAACATCACCCAAGGAGACTTTCTGCTGCGCTTTCTGCAACCGAACTTGCCTATCTCAGATTGGCCTTTAGTCATCAACGCGCTTGTAAAAAGCGTGGGATGAGTCCTTCCTGAATCTTCGTCGCGAAGTAATGCCGAGAGAGAGAAATGCATATGTACAAATAGGTTAATGAGAGCCATTGTGGTGTAGTGTTTTGAGTTTCAAATCCCCATTCAGTCATGGAAACTCACTGAGTGACTCTGGACAAGTCTCATTTTCCGAAGAAGGCAATGACAAACCTTCTCTGAACAGAACCTACAAAGAAAACATTCCATAAGTTCATAGAATAATAGAGTTGGAAGAGACCACATGGAACCATCTAGTCCAACTCCTTGCCATGTAGGAAAAGTACAATCAAAACACCACTGACAGGTGGCCATTCAGCCTCTTTTTAAAAGCCTGCAAAGAAGAAGTCTTCACTATGCTCCAAGGCAGACAGTTCTGTTGCTGAACAGCTCTTACATTCTGTAAGAGCGGCCCACCAAGTCCTTACAGGAAGATTTTCCTAATGTTCAGATGGAATCTCCTCTCCTGGAATTTGAACCCATGGCACTGAGTTCTAGATTTCAGAGCAGCAGAAAACAAGCCTGTTCCCTTCTTCCTTATGGCATCCTTTTCACATATTTTATACATGGCTATCATGTCGCCTCTCAACCTTCTCTTCTGCAGGCTAAACATACCCAGTTTTGCATGCTCCTCATAAGGCATGGTCTCCATACCTTTGATCATTTTAGTTATCCTCCTCTGGACACCTTCCAGCTTGTCATTATCTCTTTTAAACTGTAGTGGCCAGAATTGAATACTGTATTGCAGTTGTGGTCTAACCAAAGCAGAATAGAGAGGAACCATGACTTCCCTTGATCTAAACACTATACCCTTTTTGGTGCAGCCCAACATCCCATTGGCTTTTTTAGCTGCTGCATCACACTGCTGGCTCCTGTTCACCTTGTTGTCCATGAAGAATCCTAGATCTTTTTCACATGGACTGTTGTTGAGCCAGGCATCACCCACCCTGTATCTTTGCATTTCATTTTTTCTGCCTAAGTGTAGCAACTTTATTTGTCATTGTTGAAATTCATTTTGTTGATTTTGGCCCAGCTCTCTATTTTTTATGGTTATTTTGAACTCCAATCCTGTCTTCTGGAGTATTAGCTGTCCCTCCTAATTTGGTGTCATCTGCAAACTTGATAAGCATGCAAGTTGGAAACAACTTGAAAGCATGCAACAAACAAGCAAGGTAGACATACTAAGGACAGAAAAGTGGGTGCAATATGGTTTTGACTATTAGTTTTTACCAAGTAAAAGTTTGTTTGAAGAAATGTTATTAATATCTGCTCTATCTCTTTAATAGCAACAGTGCTGGGTATGTAATGGAAAAGGATACCGGATCAATGATGACAAGATGCAGCAGCTGTATGGGGAACTGGAACCGAGATGTGCGTGAGTCACTGTTGGGTTTGAATGTTGTATGGTGGGAAACTTGTCCTCACTTGTCATTTACAAGTTTTGATGGTATCATGAGCCATCAGAATGTCTTTGCATGTAACAGTTTTACTATCTCATATCAGAATGCAATCAACACATTGTGGTCACGCTTGATTCTTGGAGCTATCATACTGTCCATTCTCCTCTATGGGTCTGAAACATGGGTCACCTATCGCCAACACCACGACTCCTCGCGCTTTCATCAGCGCTGTCTTCGCACAATCCTAAATACACACTGGACCGACTATGTGACGAATGTTGCTGTCCTTGAGCATGCAGGGATCACCAGCATTGAGGCCATGCTATTGAGGAACACAGCTGGCTGGGCAGGGCACGTCTCTAGGATGGAGGACCACCGCCTCCCAAAGATACTACTCTACGGTGAACTGCCACGGGTCAGCGCAAGAGGCGCGCCCAAAAGAGATATAAGGACTCCCTGAAACAACATCTCAGGCTTGGCAGATTGATCACCAACAATGGTCCACCCTGGCCTCACATCGGGAGGCATGGGAAGCACTATCCACAATGCTGCGGCCTCTTTCGAGAAGACACGCGAATGGGTCTCGAGAAGCGACAACGCAGAAAGAACCGCAACTTGGAAAAACATCACCCAAGGAGACTTTCTGCTGCGCTTTCTGCAACCGAACTTGCCTATCTCAGATTGGCCTTTTTAGTCATCAACGCGCTTGTAAAAAGCGTGGGATGAGTCCTTCCTGAATCTTCGTTCGCGAAGTAATGCCGAGAGAGAGACATCAGAAAAAAGATTACTCCTTCCTGTCTGCTACATTAATATACGGAGAAGTAGACTCTTCCATAAACGATGGAGGTTTTATAGGAGGAAGTCATGATAGATAAAGTGCTTTAAAAAGTTTGTCAGAAATGCATATGTACAAATAGGTTAATGAGAGCCATTGTGGTGTAGTGTTTTGAGTTTCAAATCCCCATTCAGTCATGGAAACTCACTGAGTGACTCTGGACAAGTCTCATTTTCCGAAGAAGGCAATGACAAACCTTCTCTGAACAGAACCTACAAAGAAAACATTCCATAAGTTCATAGAATAATAGAGTTGGAAGAGACCACATGGAACCATCTAGTCCAACTCCTTGCCATGTAGGAAAAGTACAATCAAAACACCACTGACAGGTGGCCATTCAGCCTCTTTTTAAAAGCCTGCAAAGAAGAAGTCTTCACTATGCTCCAAGGCAGACAGTTCTGTTGCTGAACAGCTCTTACATTCTGTAAGAGCGGCCCTCAAGTCCTTACAGGAAGATTTTCCTAATGTTCAGATGGAATCTCCTCTCCTGGAATTTGAACCCATGGCACTGAGTTCTAGATTTCAGAGCAGCAGAAAACAAGCCTGTTCCCTTCTTCCTTATGGCATCCTTTTCACATATTTTTATACATGGCTATCATGTCGCCTCTCAACCTTCTCTTCTGCAGGCTAAACATACCCAGTTTTTTTGCATGCTCCTCATAAGGCATGGTCTCCATACCTTTGATCATTTTAGTTATCCTCCTCTGGACACCTTCCAGCTTGTCATTATCTCTTTTAAACTGTAGTGGCCAGAATTGAATACTGTATTGCAGTTGTGGTCTAACCAAAGCAGAATAGAGAGGAACCATGACTTCCCTTGATCTAAACACTATACCCTTTTTGGTGCAGCCCAACATCCCATTGGCTTTTTTAGCTGCTGCATCACACTGTTGGCTCCTGTTCACCTTGTTGTCCATGAAGAATCCTAGATCTTTTTCACATGGACTGTTGTTGAGCCAGGCATCACCCACCCTGTATCTTTGCATTTCATTTTTTCTGCCTAAGTGTAGCAACTTTATTTGTCATTGTTGAAATTCATTTTGTTGATTTTGGCCCAGCTCTCTATTTTTTATGGTTATTTTGAACTCCAATCCTGTCTTCTGGAGTATTAGCTGTCCCTCCTAATTTGGTGTCATCTGCAAACTTGATAAGCATGCAAGTTGGAAACAACTTGAAAGCATGCAACAAACAAGCAAGGTAGACATACTAAGGACAGAAAAAGTGGGTGCAATATGGTTTTGACTATTAGTTTTTACCAAGTAAAAGTTTGTTTGAAGAAATGTTATTAATATCTGCTCTATCTCTTTAATAGCAACAGTGCTGGGTATGTAATGGAAAAGGATACCGGATCAATGATGACAGATGCAGCAGCTGTATGGGAACTGGAACCGAGATGTGCGTGAGTCACTGTTGGGTTTGAATGTTGTATGGTGGGAAACTTGTCCTCACTTGTCATTTTACAAGTTTTGATGGTATCATGAGCCATCAGAATGCAATCAACACATTGTGGTCACGCTTGAATTCTTGTTTTACGTGCTTCCTGTAGCACAGTGGTTTGGGGAGTGAGTCATAAAAACAGAAATGGGAGGTAGGCTTCATCAAGCTACAGCATTGTAGAGACTTTTTTTACAATTAGGGAATAGTAAATAGGGAATAATAATTGGCCACTTAGCTATACTCCAAAAACATATGTCGCCGTCCCCTCGCCCAGAACTGTTTGCATTATAATGTCTATCCTGTCTTTAATATGGGAATATTTGCACTCAATTTTCAAACCTTTTTGATGTTCTAGTAATGGTATAATTATCTAATTGAAACTCTGCAGAATGTTTGTACTGGTATGAAAGGAAGATATCTCCTAAATGTAAGGAATGTTCGAACTATAAGGAACAGCTTTCATTTGGCCAGTTTATGAGGATTAGGAAAATAAAAATGGAAGAAGCCAACAACACAAATAAAGCAAATAAAATTATTTTGTCTCCTATAGTCCCCCAGAGTGTTAAACACACATAAAACATTCATTCCCATAAAACAAACTTTAGAAAATAAAAACAGAATCATGAATTGCAGTAATGTAAGATACTTTCATTCTCTTGCCTATATATTTACCTGCTATATAGAACATATGCAGGGTGAATAAATATTTTGTCTTAAAATAGTTTGTGCATGATGTTAAAGGGAAACATTTCCAAATATTTGTGGTAAAAAAATACTTGGTTGAGAGTACCCTTTCTTCTGGACATTCCTACCCCCCTCCCCCGCGGTATTTGCATGTACTAAAGTAGGTAAGGGTAAACCCAGACCAAGGGGCCAGATGCGGCCCCTTAGTCTCTTTTCTCAGGCCCTCTCTCTCGCCAATCTATCCTTCCTTCTCTCTTTCATTCCTCCTTCCCTCCCTCCCTGTCTTCCTTCCTTACCTCCATCTTTCTCCCTCCCTCCCTTTTACTCTTTCATCCTTCCTTCCCTCCCTTTTGTCTTGCCTTCCTTCTCTCCTCCCTCTTTCCCTCCATTCCCTTCTACCCTTCCTTCCATCCATCCTTCTTTTCCTTCATTCTCTTTTTCCTTCCTCCTTTACTCTTGAGGGATGTTTAGCTGGGAGGAGAGAAGGCAGAGAGGGGACATGAGAACCATTTTTCAAAATTCTGCTGCTCTAGAGACCAGGGCACAAGGGAGCCATGATTTCAAATGGCAGAGACTAAACTGAAAAAAATTAGGAAGAATTTCCTGAGAGTAAGAGCTGTTGGAGAGTGGCATAGGCTGCCTCTCAAGTGTGGTGGAGTCTCCTCCTCTGGTGGCTTTTCCGCAGAAGCCATCTATCGGGAGTGATTTGGTTGTGCCTGTTGGAATTGAGAGGGTGTATCATAGTAGTGAAATGTTAATTTGTGTATATATATTTAGTGCTATATTATAGTAAAGATGCAATGCACACTGCTGGAGCAGAAAGGGTTAACCAGCAGTGTTATGTAGAGTGGGAAGTGATGAAGGACGCCTAGCCCAACTTCCCTCGGCGTTTTGTATAAAGCCTTGTTATCTATCCTTGCTGAGTGCTCTCTGAGAGATTGTGCTGAGGAGTGAAGTGGATTTGTTTTGTGAGTAAAGCTTTGTTTTTTAATTGCCGACTCAGCGTCCTGATTTATCTAAGAAGCTTCGCAACACCAACCACACGCTGCAAAGAATTTTAAAATACCTAACAGTGCCTTCTTGCATAGCAGGGGGTTGGACTGGATGGCTCTTGCAGGTCTCTTCCAGTTGTTGAAGTCTAGGATTCTATATCAGGAGTAGGGGTCTAATTTATACACTTTTTTCTCCCATCCACCATCTAATCCTGACCAAGACCAACCCTTTTGGGATCCAAATATTTCCTGTCTTTCCTTCACTTTCTGCCTCCAAAAGAGAAGAGGAAGGTGATGAAATGGCAGAGAGGGGACTTAGGGAGAATCCTCTCCCTCCTGGCCCACCCACCCTACTCAGGCCCTCAATGCAGCCACCAAGTTAGAAAGTTTGCCCATGCTTGTACTAAAGGCTTCATGTTGATCTTGATTTTCCATGAAAAAAGATGTTCTGGGCTTCTTTTTTTTTACAGATGCAAAGATTGTTCTGGTATGGGGACCACAGAATGCTCTGACTGTAAAGGAAGCGGACAAGTGCTGGTGTTCATTGAGTTGATAATTGAATGGCAAGTCTTGTAAAAAAAACATGGTTAGAAGGGAGACATCATTTCTGAAGTATGGGTGGTACAAGTATAGCTGTTTGAGGCCAATATTGAATGTTTCTAGTCAGTCGTTCTCCAGTAATGATGTTGAGAAGAGTAGTTTACTTTATCTTGAGAAACATGCTTTCTTAACCATGAAAAATGACACTTTTAAACTAGGAACCGATATTTTCCCCAAATTTTCTTGCATAGTATTATGACTAATATCTCTATTAGTTATGTACAACCCTTTTAATTTATGACTAAAAGTGATTTATGTCTGTTTACATAACTTTAGTAATTTAGTTGAGATTGCAGAAGGCTGTTTCACCCTATTGCACACCTTCTTAGACAGTTTTTTTTAAAGTGCTTTGTTTTGATGCAGTTGTTGATTTTTCATGAACATAAAAGCATGCAAGAAGTACTCATTGCAACATTTATCTGGAAATGGGCACCAGCAAAACTAGCAAATATGGGAACAGGACTAAGCCCAATGTATTGGCACTGTAAAGTAGAGAAAGGCTGGTATTCACCTCTGTGGAGGGACTGTTTAAATACAACAACTTTTTGGGATAAGATAAGTTAAAAATGTGGAAACTTTTCAAAATAACAATCCAAGTCAATATGGATTTTATGTTAATGGAAATTACAGGGAATAAATACATTGCTGTGAAGAACCAAGACTTATTTAAGGCAATGATTTTAGCAGGAAAGGCGGTAATAGCCTGGGGATGGAGAGATGGAAAAAAATGGAATCTGGAAAATTGGAATAACCATTTATTTGAGAAAGTCCAATCAGATATTATTGCATGTATAACCCAAGAAGGTTTACAGGAGGACAAAACAGAAGAAATTAAAGAGAAATGAGCAATTTATATGAAATGAGTAGAAGAAGGTGGAGCCAGCATAGATATTGTACAAAGATTTAAAAGTTTGTGTTTGTGATTAAAAATAAAGATATAGATATAGAGAGAAAAGTGGTGGGAGGGGTAAGGAAGGATGGTGGGAGAAAAAAATGTAATATGAACGAATCTGTAGAGAATGTGAATAGATAATATAGAAATATTTTATCATAATGTAAGCCTACAATAGACATTATCTGTTCAAATATGATGTTATTTTGTTTTCAATAATAATATTTTTTTAAGTACTTATTGCAACTTATGCCTTTTGCCTTCTTAGGAAGAATAACATTTCTAAACATGTATCAGATCCAAATATTGGATTTCCAACTAAACTCTTTGATGAAGTGAATGGAATGAAGTTATTTGAAGATGAGCAACTGATGGTAATGCAAGATGTCCATTAAAAGCAAGATACTATGTGGGGAAGGTTGCAAAAGAGCCAGCCCGATATCAATAAATATACAGTAAGACTTCCACATTTGCTGAATATACATATGCATATGCACAAATATATATATGCACATATGCAGAACCCTCATGAATGTGGAAAAACTTGGAATAAAAATGTTTACTGGAGAGATCACCTTTCTAGGAATTGCTAAGTCTTCCAGCATGGTTCTGTTGTTAATTTCAGCTGGAGGTAGGCCATCAAATCATCTTCCTGGAGAGCCTACAGAAGTTGGCTATAGAGTCATGCTGAAAGGCATAGACATTCCTAAAGAAAACCTATTGGTCAAATCTATAAATCATCAGATCTGCAAAATTGATACTTTTGATCTTACCTCTCTTAATTTTTTACTTTTAAAAGACAGTAGTGGACTAATATACATAGCCTATATTTCATATTTGGGCCGCTTTTTCCTGTGACTTGTCCAACTGTGGTACATCTTTCTGGGATGTGGCCTTAAGAACAATTCAGGGGTCAATCGTAGTTTAAAAAATCCCATCTACTTCTTGTTTGTTAGTCTAGGCTTCCATTTCTTTTCTGCGTACTGAAGGTAGTGTATTTTCATAGGTAACTCCAGTGTTGGGTTTTCCTGACCATGCCATCATGAAAGCTTCCCGGGACGCAGTTGAAGGGCATAGATTTCAGTTTGGATCCACAAGGCGGATACTGAGACAGGTGAGTGCAGGGGAGGCTGCTAAAACACCTGACATAAAGGCTCAATTCAGCCACAGTGCATCCTCAGCTTCATGTTCTCTCTTCTATGAGAAACAACAGTTGAAACCTCCATTGGTATGGGTCAAATTTTCAATAGGACTCAAACACCACTTGCTTTTCAAAGGAAATCCTACTGGGCCTTCTCCATGTTCTGGATCCCCCAGTTCGTTATTTCTACGAGATGCTCTCTGTAGCCACTGCATTCAGTGTGGAAAGAATGTGTGGTGCTTACAAGCACAGCAAAAAGCCTTTGGGTTACTGCCATTGAATTGATTTCATACCGTGCCTAAATAGTCTTGTTAAGACAAGTCTCTAAGTATTAAAATCCTATCAGTAGTAATTTCATTGCAGGCACTGTGAGTCAGATTGTAAGCAAGACTGTACTCTAAATAAATCTAAATATTAGTGATCAAAAACAGAATGTCAATACAGGCCTGGAGGTTTATTATTTTAGAAGAAAAGGTGCCACAGAAGCACCTGCACTACTGCATGCCAACCACAGCTACTGAATGAGAATAGTTGGCATCTCTTTTGGGTGGCAGGAAAGAGCAATCTGCAGACAAATACTACATCTTGGAGCAACAGACTAATTTATTTTTTGAATATGTGTGTGTGACAGCTCTACTTCAAATCACCTATCAACTAAGTCAGATGCTGTACTCGTCCTAATGATATATCTGATTCTGCCTATATATAGATATCATTTCACAGTATGAAATCAATTTAATCTATAGGAGAAGGGATGGTGTCACTATTTTGCAGATATAGGTTGTCCCCTACAAATGTCCTTTCAACTTTACTGTCTCTTTTTGGCTTAGGACAATGAAATCAAAATACAGTGCATTTATCATACCAAGGCTGTTGGAGTTCAACATCTTTTACTATTACAGTTGACCCTTTGTGTCTGTGGATTTTGCATCCACAGATTCTACGATCCATAGTTCGAAAAGATTTTAAAAAACAAAAGCATATCTTGATTTTGCCATTTTATATAAGGGACACCATTTTGTTACACTGTGGTATAAAATGGGACTTGACCATCCCCATATGTTGGTAGACATAGAAGGTCCTGGATCCAAACTCCAGCAGACACCAAGGGCTTTCTGAACCTTACCATGAATTATGTAAAATGTGTAATATTTTTAGGATTAGAAGTCAAGCACATTGTGGGAATGAGCATATTCTAGTCTCTAAGATCTAGAAGCAAACTTAACCCAGCCCTGAATGTTTCTAATGACACTAGCAGTATCTTATTTTTTGTCTTTTACAGAGGCAAACAATTGAGCTGATACTTCTCTCCAAAGTGGAATATGAGTGGCACGGACATTCCCATTCCTACTATGTGTATGGGAATGAACACAAGGTTTATGCAAATGATTATCCTAAAACATGTTGCTGTACTATCATATGATTTCCAGGATATTCCAAGCACAATGGAGCATTCATGGTCCATTAATCTGTATTATTTCCTATCTATGTTTTGTAAACTTGGTTTTGAAATAAATTCATTAGCATAAATTATTGAAATGGTGAGAAAACACTTGAGAAAAATTTGATTTTGAAATGACATAGAATATTATGCAGCTTGCAAAAAAAGATGATGATACTCCACTATTACAAAGTGGAAATGTGTTCTGGTGTGTTGTGCAAATGTCCTAGAAACAAACTCAGTTTTCTCTCTTTTTAGCTTTTTTTAAAGCAAGTTTTAATGTGTGAAACATTAAGCACAGTTCATAATAATAGTTTTTTTGGGGTGACATAAAAGTTTAGGTTCTATATAATTATGTGCTTTGCTAGTACTGTCTTGGAACAACATCTGTAGTGCAATCTGAACTGGTTTTTTGCTTCAGTTGTCATGATGAAAAATAGAATAGTTTCCAGTTTCTAATGGCAGTAGTTTGTAATTTTATTGGCCTGAAAATAGGACCCAGTCAAGTGAACTAATATAATCTACTAGTCTATAAGTCCTGCGCACATGGGTATATGAGTTTGTACAGTGAGGCATTCAAGGTGTTAATTATCTTTCACAGTAGTGCAAGTGGACATGTGCCAGTGAAGCAAAATGATTGTGAGAAGATGATGGCTTCTGCATCTATAAACAACACTAAATTGAAGTAGGAAAATATTGGTGGTGAAAAAAATTGAAATCTGAGGGCTCTGGACCCTGGGCCCTCATATGTATTCATTATCCTTTTAGCTACTACTCGGATTTCTCTCCCCACCCTTTTGCTTACTGTTGGGCTGCATCAGTATTGTAGAATTAATGTAGTTTGATACCACTTTAACTGCCGTGGCTCAGTGCTATGGAATCATGAGGGTTGCTATTTTACAAGGTCTTTTACTTGTGCCTCGCCAAACTACACATCCCAGAATCCCATAGCATTGAGCCATGGCAGTTAAACTGCATTAATTATACAGTGTACATCTACCTCAGATCTGGGAGCTAACTTCTAATGCAGAAAGGATGTTTAGGGGTTATACTTGACCAGCAGCCGTTTTACTGAAAATTCCAAACATAATTGCAATTGATTTTCCGTACATTTCTCCAGGAGTATTATACGTTTTATAAGTAAACATCTTGTTGTATTCAGATGATCAGATAAAAGAAACCCACTAAGGCCCCTTCCACACAACTGTATAAAATGCACACTGAACTGGATTATATGGCAGTGTGGACTCAGATAATCCAGTTCAAAGCAGATATCGTGGATTATCTGCCTTGATAATTCTTGGTTATATGACTGTGTGGAAGGGCCCTAAGTAGTAAAATGCTGTTTCTGGATGCCTTCAATGGTGGACGTTTGTCTGAAAAGACCTCCCTATTCCCCACCAATGCCCCAACAAACCCAGAAATCAACAATTTGATTCTTGGCTCAAATTCCATGGTGCAGCCTTCTTTTGTACTTGTATATATGGCAGTTGGGGGTACACTTTCTTTGAGGACTCTCGGCTGTGGATGGGCAAAAACATTTTTTTAAAAATAAAAGCTCCAACAGCGATATTAATGAATATCTCTCATATTAACCATTTAGAGATTTCTTCCAGCTCAGCATAGCAATTTACTTACTAACTAGAAGTATCCGTCAGTCCTCCTCTTTGCAGATTTATTGGAACTCTATATCTCCTTTATCCTGATATCTCCTATTTCGGATGCTGAGCTGAGAAATGTAGTTTAGGGCAGGGCCCTTTGAATTCCCTGGCATCGGACTCCTCACCTTCGCCAACTATATTTCACAGAATTTTGTGCTTTCTTTCCGAGAAAACTCTACTTTCTTCCTGCTGCTTCCCTCTCCTAATGGCGAGAGAAAATTTGGGGCATTATATTTATATGGATATAAGGGAAGATGCAATCTAAAGATATAAAATTTACTTTGTGCATTATTTGAAAAGAAAATCAGTGTAAGTTGATGTGCAGATAGTATTTAACCCCAAATCAACTGTTTAAAGCAGGGGTCCCCAAACTAAGGCTCAGGGACCAGATACGGCCCTCCAAGGTCATTTACCCGGCCCTCGCTCAGGCTCAACCTAAATCTGAAATGACTTGAAAGCACACAACAACAAAAAGAACAACAACAATATTATCTCATCAGCAAAAAGCAGGCCCACACTTCTCATTGAAATACTACGTTTATATTTGTTAAATTTTTAAATTATTGTTTTTAAGTGTTTTTTGCACTACACATAAGATATGTGCTGTGTGCATAGAAATTCATTCATTTTTTTTTCAAATTATAATCTGGTCCTCCAACAGTTTGAGGGACTGTGACCTAGCCCTCTGTTTAAGAAATTTTGAGGACCCCTGGTCTAAAGTGTCTTGGAATATTTCAGTTCAACGTTGGAGGTGTCAAGATGAGGAAGGCTTTTAAAAAAATGTAACATTTCTAAGAAGGTAAAAGATTTAGACATCTAAGATTTAGATGTTAACCCAAAACATTTTAAAGGTAATTTTTGTAATGTCACCAGAAATGTTTCCATTGAATATTACGAATGAAGAGTAAATCTTGATCACTTCTTTGATATATGAGAAATGGCAGTTCAGACTTGGAAATGCAAGGAAGCAGCAATGATGGAAGGGTGAATTGTAAAAGTTGCTGAATTAGCTCAAATTTCCAAATTAACATGGGTTTTGGAGGATAAACCAACCAAAGATTTTCTGAATATTGCAAAGCATTATGGAATTTTGAAGCAATAAGAATTTTAACTACATCATAGTTGCCATTATAAGGAAGTAGGATTATTTAGTTTGATATTCAATGGCAGAACAATTTTTTTTCTTTTTAAATTTTTTATTACAGTACACTTTGCCTTGAAGGATGAGCATTCTATCATGTTATAGTTAGCATTTCAGTAGTATGTTTTAGTTTTAGCTATATGAGTTTTTTCTTTCTTCCCTACTTTTAAAAATGTATGTTACTTTGATTGTGAATTAGATTTGTTTGTATTCAAAATTAATCAATAAATAACTTTTTAAAAAGAAGCATGTGATCTATTGACTTCATAAAATTCAATCTGATATTCTCCTTTGTATGTTCCATGTTTTGTTTTACTGTATCTAGCTTCCTATGATTCATGCTTCTCATATTCTGTGTTCCAATTATATCTGATGTGCAGCTGCAGACTTCCCTTAAGCGCAACAGCAGCTGAATGGCTTTGAATCCAATTGCATCATTATCCACAAAACCACAGGCAGTCCCCATGTTACAAACAAGATAGGTTCTGTAGGTTTGTTCTTAAGCTGAATTTGTATCTAAATTGGAACAGGTATGCAATTGATACTCAACTGTACTAATCCTTTCCACCAAATTCCAAGGAAGCATCCCAGATCCTGAACCAGTGGCTGGCAGCCGTGATTGATTGAATGAGGGCTAACAAGTTGAAGCTTAATCCAGACAAGACAGAAGTCTACCTGGTCAGTCATGAGGCTAATTGGGGTATTGGGTGGCAACCTGTGCTTGACAGGATTGCACTCCCCTGAGGACACAGATCCACAGCCTGAGGGTCCGCCTGGATTCAGCTCTGACGCTTGATGCCCAGGTGTTGGTGGTGGCCAGGAGGGCCTTTGCACAGTTAAACTTTGTGTGCCAACTGCGGCTGTACCTCAAGTAGCCAGTCTTGGCCACGGTGGTCCATGCCTTGGTTACATCCAGATTGTATTATTGCAATGCACTCTGCATCGGGCCTTGAAGATGGCCTTGGTACAAAGGTCGGCAGCCAGTCTTCTAATGGAGCTAATTATAGGGAATGTGCAACGTCCCTATTAAAGCAGCTCCATTGGCTGCCGATGAGTTTCCAATCCCAATTCAAGGAGCAGGTTATGACCTAAAAAGCCCTAAAAGGTTTGGGCCTGCCTATCTTCATGATTGCGTCTCCCCCTGTGAACTAGCACGGGCTCTAAGATCTGCTGGGGGGGGGGACCCTCCTCTCACTTCCACCACCATCACAAGCACGGCTGGTGAAGACGAGGTAGAGGGCCTTCTCGGTGGTGGCCACCGGTCTTTGGAACACCATACCCAGGGGGATTAGGCAATCCCCCACACTTTCCTCCATTTGTAGGGATTTGAAAACCTGGATGTTCCAGCAAGTTTTCGAGAATGATTAGTCCCTAGCCCCAGTCCCTAGGTCCCCAGATAGTACTCTTCTGCACTTCATCCACTTCCCCGACCCTATGATATGCTGTTTGCACCATCACTTGCCCAGCCCTTTTATAGATGGCCACATCTATTTTGTATTCCTGGCCATACGGTTGCAGAACTTGACTGACGGAGCTATAATGCAATTGGTTTTTAATTTTTAATTTTCAACATGTTTTAGTAGGATTTTTGTATTTTTGTATTTTATGATGTTTTCATTTTTTGTTATTTTGTTTATTAAGTCATTGAAGCCCCCGGTGGTGCAGTGGGTTAAAGCGCTGAGCTGCTGAGCTTGTTGACCGAAAGGTCGCAGGTTCGATTCCAGGGAGCGGTGTGAGTTTCTGTGGTCAGCTCCAGCTTCTAGAACCTAGCAGTTTGAAAACATGCAAATGTGAGTAGAGCAATAGGTACCACTCCGGCAGGAAGGTAACGGCGCTCCATGCAGTCATGCTGGCCACATGACCTTAGAGGTGTCTACAGACAACGCTGGCTCTTTGGCTTAGAAATTGAGATGAGTATAGCTCATATAATAAGCTCAGAGTCTGGCAAAAGCAGTTCCTTACCTCACATATCAAAGTCTGCTTGCAATTGAAAAATGCTAGGTAATAAGTAGGCAATTAAGTATACACTTGTCCTCTGTGCCATTAACATTGGATTTAAAGTTCTGGAATGAGCTGGCTTCATTGGACTTAGCTCTATGACACAATTTCTACATCATCCTTGGACTTTGACAGATTCCACAGGGCTGGTCTTGAAGATAACTCCAGCTAGACATGTACTGCACCTGGAAGAAAATTATTATTTGCATATTTTATAATTAAATTGGCATGTACTACTACAAGAGATAGCTTGGACTGCTTTAAAACAAGAAAAATGATTATCGTGGTCATGATCAATACCTATTTTCTCCAGGACAGAGGAAGTATGTCTGCATATCTGTCATTGGGGAACATCGGAGAGGAGTGTTTTGCATTCATCTTGTGTGTGGTTTTCCATGGGCAACCAGTTAGTCACTGTGATAAAATAGCTGGACTAGAAAAAACTTTGATCTGATCTGTTGTTTTTATATAAAGAGCATACTCTTTGTATACTATAACTTTGTACCATGTTTTCTTCACTTTGGTGAAAAAATAGAATTTAGCTAATGTCATTCATGACTGTCAGACATATTTCAATCTAATTTGGGAGCGTATAATAATACATCATGGATTATGGATCATGGTTGCTACTTATTCCATGGGGGAATAAGTACTGGGGGGGGGGGGGACAGGACTGGAATTAATAAAGTAATGTGGATAATATAACTATTTTAAATTTATAATTATGGAATATACATTTATAAATTTGAATAAACAATGAATGCACAAGTAAGTAAATAAATACAAATGCACATTCCTCCTGATTTCTTTTTCGTATTTGTTAACTGAAGTCATCACACATTAATGCGTCATATGAAGTAGCTTTAGATGGAGAGAATTATGGTAGATCTTGAAGTGGATTGTACTCTAGCCATGGAAATATGTGATATTCCAAAGTTCATTTGGAATAAAGGGGCATTGAATTCTGCTTTGAGTTTATCAGCATACTGAGTTTCAAACTTTCATGCAACTAAAGAATTGGAATGAGTAATAAATTTCAGCATTATCAGCTGCCAACATTGTTGCAAAGGTCAGTAACAGATATGATGATAAAACTACAGTATATATATTTATTACAGAGCCTTAAGAATGTTTGGACTATATTTCCAGACCTAACAGCCATGGTTTTTCTGGAAGCTACAATCCAAAAAGAACATTTCCAAAGACCTGGTTTATTATATGGGTGTGCCTAATTTGCACAATGAAGTTGCACAAATGACCCTCTTGATTCAAAATCACAGAGCTGGGAAAGGGGTTACAGAAAGGAATGAGACGGAGTAGTATTGACAAGCAATTTCAAGTGGAGTTTTCAAACAGTCATGATGGAATGGAGTCAGGCAATCAGGTAAGAGCCTCCTAAATTTCTACTTGCATTAATATGGTCTTCTTTCTCATCCTGAATATACTGTAGTTGATTTCCAGTGGTACTACATGCAGGGCAAAGGGAGCAGCTAACAGCCTTTTGCTTGTGTGTCAGAGGCAGGATCTACACTGCCCTATATCCCAAGATCTGATCCCAGTTTTTTTATTTATCTCAGATTATTTTACAGTGTAGTTGTATATAATCCAGTTCAAATAATCTGGGGTCAGATCCTAGGATATAAGGCAGTGTAGATGCAGCCTGAGTTTCAGCACTGACAAAGAGTTTCTTCTGCCTTCCTTAGGCCCCATCTACATTGCTATATAAAATCCAGATCTGCTTTGAACTGGATTATATATCAGTGTGGACTCATATAACCCAGTTCAAAATCGATAATCTGGATTATCTGAATTGGTAATCTGTATTATATGGCAGTGTAGATCCAGACTTCGTTTTATGCTGTGGTTCCAGCATACTGCATTCATCCCAAGGCGCTTGAGGGTAGTTCTTTCCTTCAAAGCTGTTGATAAGGAGGCGAAGAAGTGCTGAACACTATCAAGGAAAATAGTTTGCATCAGCTTTGGAAACAAATAACAACATAAACTAGTGAGCCTATTACAGTATCTTTGTTAGAAACCTATACAGGAGTGCCATATGCTTTTTTCATGTCAGGATTGACTTGAGAAACTACAAGTCGCTTCTGGTGTGAGAGAATTGGCCGTCTGCAAGGACGTTTGCCAAGGAACACCCAGATGTTTTGATATTTTACCATCCTTATGGGAGGCTTCTCTCATATCCCTGCCTGGGGAGCCGGAGCTGACAGAGGGAGCTCATGCGTGCTCTCCCCGGATTTGAACCTGCGACCTGTCAGTCTTCAGTCTTGCCGGCACAAGGGTTTAAGCCATTGTGCCACCGGGGGCGCCATATGCTAAAAACCAGCCACTGTGCCTCCAAGCTTTCAGACTGCTAGACAATGTAAATATTCATATATATCTGTTGTTCATTTATTTACATGATATGCATATCTGTCTCTCTACTTCTATTTCTTCTACCAGAGTATCATCTCTTCAGAATTTCAGAACTTTGCATCAGACATCTGCCCAAGGGACATTTGGTATGCAAACTGATCCATAATCAGCAATAATTACCCTATTATTTTATCCTAAAGATTGCCAATAATAAATCTGCTTCATGCACAAAAGGCGTCCTCAGAAAATCTTACCATAGTTGTATTTATACAGCTTAAAGTTTATTATGCTAATTATGCATATTTACTCAAAAGTAAATCCTACTGTGATTACTGGGGCTTACTGGAATGCAGTATATATCTAAAGAGTTTTTATTGTTGTTGTTCAAATACCGAGGAGCACAGATGATAAGAAACAATTTGTTTCAGTATTTAATACTTTGGAATTAAATCACTGCCCTAAGAGAGCAAATTAATGAATGAATGCCCTTACGCGCAGAAGCCCAGAACGGCTTGAAGCTTACATAAAAACCGCAAAGTTAAAATTACAAATTGTAAATAGTTGAAATAGCTAAAGCAAAGAATCTAGGGCCTAAATGCCTTGAAGGTACCAGATCCTGCCTGTAGATGCTAAGCAGTGTCAGTTTGGGTTAGTACTTGAATGAGAGACCACCAAGAGGAAGAAATTGGTAAAAATACATCAATTCTTTGTCTAAGGGCACTTCTACATAGCCATATAACCCAGAACATCAAGGCAGATAATCCACATTATCTGCTTTGAACGGGGTTATCTGAGTCCACACTGCCATATAATCCAGTTCAATGTGGATTTTGTGTGGAAGGGGCCTTAGAAAACCCATTGAAATTCATGGGGTCTCCATACGTCAACAGTAGACATATACTTGTGCTTTCCCCCAAAATACAACTTTAAGAATTCATGCTAATACTGGATTATAATTCTGGAGATCAGAGTTTGGCTCCCTCATCAGCCCTGGAAACTAACGGTGGGACCTTAATAAGTCACACACTCTCAGCCTCAGAAGAAGGGAAAGGTAACCTCCCTCTGAACAAATCAATTTAAGGAAACCCATCATGTGTTTGCCTTAGGAAGGCCATAAATCAGAAATGTTTTGAAGCCACAGAACAGCAAGAAAGCATTAACTTTCAGCTATTTTAATGTATTCATTTTTATCCCACCTTTCTCCCACAAAAGGGACTCAGGTGTCTGATAAAATTAAGTACTTAATACAATCATGAAACAATAAATCAAGATGAAAACAAAAAAATATTCACAGAATATATTACACTTTTATGTTTTCTGTGACTATGATAATAAACATAGTATGGTTGTTTACTTTCTTAGATACCAGCAAAGATTCAAATTCTAGCTTCACTTTATAACCTTAGCTACAGTAAGTTAGCTAATTGATCCATGTTAGTTTTCCTGTGGAGTTCATAGTATCATGCAAAGCTTATATTTTCCCAATATACGAGGGCAGGTCAATAAGTCTGTGACTTTTAAAATAAAACACAGGTTTTTGAATAAAAAATCATTTTATTTTTCAACATAGTCTCCTTTGAGCTCTATACACTTTGTCCAAAGTTTCTCCAATGTTTTAATCCCTTCCAAAAAATAAGATTTGTCGAGGTCAGCAAAATAGGTATTTGTTTGTGAGATGATTTCATTGTTGGAGTCAAATCTCTTTCTGCTGAGCCATTTCTTCAGGTTTGGAAACAAGAAATAGTCACTTGGGGCTAAATCCGGAGAATAGAGCAGATGAAAGAGTGTGTGCACCCTTGCATTGTCCTGGTGCAAAAGAACTTTTTTCTTGGCCAAATGAGGTCGGGTTCCCCCCCCCCCCCAAATCTGCATTAAATGGACCCAATAAGGTGGCATATTATTCGCCATTCATTGTTTTACCCTTTTGAAGGTAGTCAATGTGGATTATACCGTGTGCATCCCTAAAAACGGTCGCCATGACTTTATTGGCTGACAAACCCACCTTGGCCTTCTTTGGCGCCGATTCACCCTGAGAAACCCACTGTTTTGACTGCTGTTTGGTCTCTGGTGTGTTGTGGTGGATCCATGTTTCGTCCACGGTTACAAAATGGTGCAAAAATTCGCCCATATTGCGGTTGAACAACGCCAAACACTCCTGCAAAATTGACACATGATTGCATTTGTGGTTGATTGTGAGCAAACACATCTTGCGGAAAGCTTCCTTATACCCAAGTGATCATTTAAAATTGAAACCACTGAGCCACGTGCGATGCCTATGGCTTCCACAATCTCTCGCACTTTCAATCTTTGATCGGCCAACACCATATCGTAAATTTTTTCAATTGTTTTGAGTGTAAAGACCTCAACTGGACGTCCAGAACATTCGGCATCTTCCGTGCTTGTATGGCCACAAAGGAATTCATTTAACCACTTTTTTTACCATTGAAATTGATGGTGCAGAGTCCCGATAGTATTTATCAAGCTTAGCCTTGGTTTGAGTGATGTTTTCTTTAATGCAAAAACTAATGCTTAATGAACACACGAAATTAACTTTTTTGCATTTTCTCCTCAAATCACGAGGTAGTCTACTATCAATGGCTGTCAAACATGAACTAAATGATGCAGCTTTTTCAAATTTTGACAGGAGTCAACTGACATGCCTGTTGACAGGAGCAGTGTTGCCCTTTCAGTTAAGGGGCGGGAAATTCAAAAAGTCATGGACTTATTGACCCGCCCTTGTATATCTGAGAAATATAGGCAACAAGAGGTTAACTGGGCTGTATGGCATAGAATAATTTTTGTAGTTGCACCTCCTCATCTACTTGTATCACCTTGGCTTCTCCTTGTTCATTAGACCACATTAGCTCTCTGACTTGCATACCTGTTGTTAATGCATATTATAGGATCACAAGGAAATTAAATAAATGAAACAGTACTGAGTGCCCTTTACACAATGCAGATATAGTACCACGAGTCCACTACCATTCTTGGAAATCCTGGGATTTGACATCGAGAGAGGGGCTTTAAAAATTTGTAGAGAACAGTTGCACCTCACCAATGACAAATATCAGGATCCCTTAGGATGTAACCCTGGCTGTTAAAGTGGAATAATAGCACTATAATTGTGTAATGTGAAAGGACCCTTAGAGAAGAATTTGGTGCATTATTCAACAAGATGAACCTGGTTATCATGCATCATGCACTGAATAGTATTCCCCTCCCAAAAACAACAATAACAAAAATAACATTTTGTGAAATCATTGTTAAATTTCAATAGAAGGATATGTGCCCCATTTGTAAAGAAAGAAACAACCAGCCATGGGAAATTTGCAGGAATTTCATATGTAATACAAGTGTAAGGTATCTGCTACGAGGAGACCTGATAGCTAGGTTTAAACATTTGATAAAAAATATCGCATTGAGGAGGGGGAGACGTGTTTTCTGTAGCTTTAAAGACTAGAAGAAGCTATTGATTCAAATTGCTGGAAAAAAGATTCCACTCAAACATTAGGAAGAGCTGTTTAGCATGGAATATGCTTCCTCAGATGCGAAATCAGTTTAATTCTTGACTTACTATTTAGGTTCTAAAGAGAAGCATTCCTATGTTAGATTTGGTACTTGATGCCATTTATTTGATGTTTAAATGACAACACTATTTATTTATCCCTTACAGCATAGATGCCATCTCTCTTAAGGATATGACTGAAGCTTTAGAGACACCTCAGCCATCTGTCTATGAAGTAGACTATGTCCCTGGCTATGAAGGCATAACATTTCTGGATGAAGGCAAGTAGTTTGGTATACAAGAGAGTCATATGATGGAGTGGACTTTTATTCATAAATGTTATGTCATAGTAAAGATGGTAGGCTGAAATCTTTGATCAGAAATATGTAGGTACAATGCTGTGGCTACACTCTGTCCTCCAATCTGACCCCTGAGACCCACCTTAAAATCTGATCAACCAAGGGACAAAATCCTAAGCAACCCATCCCATCTCCATCCCATAATATACCAATTTTTTTTCAACTAAAGCAGGGGGCTGTAAAAGCCATTTACAAAGAAATATCTCCCTGCTTTTCCAACAAAAATTGTGTCATTTTGGGACATCTACATTATCAAGCCACACAGCATTTGAATAAAAATGAGATGCAATTATAAAATAGATTAATCCTTAGGAATGAACTTCCTTGCATTTCTTCCAATTGCCTCCAGTGGTTTGACTTTAAGGAGATTAGAACCTCTCACTACTATGCAGATTAACTCAGGACTTGGAACCCTGTTCATGTTGTCTGGAGGCTGCTGGGTACCACAGTTCAAAAATCGAACTTTCCCAAACTCTTGAGTAATTTTACCCCAAATGCTGCCATCAATATGTTAAATATGGCTATTCTTAACTATAGTTAATTGGAACAAGCCACGTTCATAACAGTTGTTTGAAGTTTGTTTATTCCAACAAACCATCATAAAGAATTTTGACAAGCATAGTTTTCATATAACAAAGTAAGTTGAAGGTGATCTAAAACAGAAGGAAGTACTTCTGAACTTCTTAGATCTGTTCTTGGAAAAAAGAGAGGCAGTATGTTAACATGAGCTTAATTGTGGCTAATACTCATAGCAATAAACTACTGGGATGGCCTGAGACATTTTTCTGCCTGAGGCAAATGAAAAGGAAACATATGTTTTAGAAGAGCAGTGGCAAGTTGCAACCAATGCTGGTCTTCCTAAGGCCAATACTCATCGCTCTATTTGGAGGCAAATATGCTTGTCATGCATTTTGTCTTGAACTTCCTGCCACACTTGTATGTGATGGAAAACCCTAATGTATTCAAGGATCTGTTGCCAATGTTGATGCAAGTCATTCAACATCTCCACATAGAATGGAAGTAGATGCTGTAATCTCACTCTACCAAATGATAGTGCTTGCTCTGATAAACGATGGTTTATTGTTATGACTGAAAAAAGATACCTGTGTTTATTGACGTTCCCCCCTCCCTTTGTCCTGCTTAAGTATTATTAAACAAAATGGACAATGCAAAGTGATTGCATTCCCTTGACAAAGGAAGTAGAATTTTAACCATGCATCTCATACTACAGATCCTTTACTGCTGCTTAGCTTATCCCAACAATTACTTTACACACTGTCATCTCATTTCTTTATAGAAAGAAGAATCTTCCTTCCTCCACCTGGTTTGCTTCTTGACCATGGAGGTGAACCAGATCCAACTCAGAGGAATTGGAAGTAAGATTGGTAGTCTATTTCAAAAGTGGCAATCACAATTAATTTTAGCTTTATTTTTACTGTAAATTATCTGTAGTGTAACTACTCACCTCTGGGCAATGAAGATTAATAGATATTGATAAATAGTTGCGATAGTGGCTAACAGTTAGGTATGACTTGATATTATAAAAATGCATGTTCTCTGTGAAAGCCATTTGATTTGGGAGCTTCAACATTGGGCTGACCCAGAAGACCAGGGATTTAATCCCTGTTCAGCCATGGAAATCCATTGGGTGACCTTGGGTAAGCCCAACCTTCTTAGTCTCAGAAAAAGGCAACAAATTTCTGAACAAATTTTGCCAAGGAAACTGTAGGATAGGTTCATCTTAGGGTTGCCATAAGTCAGAAAGAACTTGAAGGCACCCAAGAATAATAACAAACATTCTCTATAGAGCAGGGGTCCTCACACTTTTTCAGCATGCGAGCTACTCTTAAAGCAACCAAGTCCAAAAGATCTACCTGCCCCTGCTGCCGCGTGCTCTTGCCACCGTGCGTGCTCCTGCTGCTGTTTTCCGCCCACACAGTGCTTCTTCTGCCTGCGGGGCATTGCAGGAAGGAGAAAGCACGAGGCGGGGCATCCAAAGGGAGCGCTCCGCCCTGCCTGTCTCGCCGGCAACGGAGGCTGCACAGCTGCTTCTGGACAAGAGAGAGGCAGGGCGCTCCCTCCAGAGGCCCCGCCTTGTACTTCCTTCTTCCTGCAATGCCTCGCAGGTGAAAGAAGCACCGCAAGAGCGGAAGCCAGCAGCAGGAGCTCGCGTGCGCACAGGGTGTGCGCACACATGGCTGGAGCGCCCCATCTGGCTGGTGAGGCCCCAAGATCACCTGGAAGACGGCCAAAGATCAACTAGTAGCTCCCGAGCTACCTAATGAGCACCCCTGCTATAGAGCATATTTTTTCTGAATTTTTTTCTGAAGGAGTATGAACACCTTGAACTGTTTCCTTACTTTCTTTGTTTTGCTCCCTTGTAATCTCTTATTTTCTACAGTATCCCAACTATTTCAGAAAATGAGGCAAAAGAAGCTTTTGTCCAGTATGTGGCAAGGAAACGCTGTTACAATAAAGCCCCTGCCAGGGAGATGGTGATTACTGATCTGCAACCGCTGAATACATACAGAGTAAGCAGCCACATATATTTTGCTAGTATATATTACTGTTAGTATTTACTACAAACATGTCTAATATTCTGATTGTTATCTGGTTGAAGTTCCATGGTTAAAAAAGTGAGACACAAATTTAAACAATATATCAATGAGCAAGTTTTGTTTCTATTCTTGGCCCTTTATACATTGATTTTAACTGATGAGCTTTCTTGCCATAATTGATTCAAATAAAGTGTGCCATTTCCTTCCTCTTAGACTAAGACAGCATAAGCCACTTTGAATAACCTCTATTTTGAATAAAGTGTAAGTGCATAACATTAAAACTTGTGTGCCAGCAGCGCCCATTCCTTGGGAAGTCTGACTTTGCCACGGTGGTCCATGCTCTAGTTACATCCCGTTTAGACTACTGCAATGCTCTCTACATGGAGCTGCCTTTGAAAACTACTCAGAAGCTTCAATTAGTCCAATGGACGGCAGCGAGGTTGCTAATGGGAGCGCCGTACATGGAGCGAACCACTCCTCTGTTGCGCCAGCTCCACTGGCTACCAATTAGCTTCTGGGCACAATTCAAAGTGCTGGTGTTAACCTTTAAAGCCCTAAATGGCTCTGGCCCAGTTTACCTGTCCGAACGTATCTCCTGCTACAAACCATCACGTAGCTTAAGATCTTCAGGAAAGGCCCTGCTCTCGATCCCGTAAGGTAAAGAGAGTGGTGGCTTACTTGTGCAAACAGTAGAGAACAAAAAGCCAAAGTCATTCAATTGCAATAATAAAGCATTCAAAATATATTGTGTGAGATACACTGTAACACTTAGCTCAGTTCATAATGTAAACAAAACAAATGTCAAGCCGCAAATAGCATCAGCGGGGAAATAAATCCCCAGTCGCGTACTCACGTGGCTAAAGTCACTGCTCTCAATCCCGCCACTCTCGCAAATGCGGTTGGTGGGGACGAGAGACAGGGCCTTCTCAGCAGTGGCCCCCCATCTGTGGAACTCCCTCCCTAAGGCCATCATGTTGGCCACTTCCCTCCTGTCCTTTAGGAAACAACTAAAGACCTGGTTGTGGGCCCAGGTGGTCGACTAAAGGTATTGATTAGTGGACAATGTAGCTGGACTTGAATTTTATGATGTGACAATATTCGATTTATTTGGCTAGACTCTGGTTTAGCAGCATGTTAGTTTGAATGTTAAAGAATTTTATTGATGATTTTATAATGTTTTAATTGAACCAATCTGTTTTAAGTGAATGTATGTGTGGATAGCATTGTTGATGCATATGTGAAGCCACCCTGAGTCCCCCTGTGGGAGAAGATCAGAGTAGAAATAAAGATAATAAATAAATAAATAAATAAAATATTGTTGGCTGTAATATGCAACTTTTTAAAATAGCAGGTTTCATATATGCTAGCAACAGTATTTAAATGTTTAGATGGGCAATACGTAATTAGAAAAATGCCAAGAATGGTTGAAATACACATTTGTGATTGTGCATGTGCATACTATTGCCTATTCCTAATAATTTAATGCATTCACATAATTCTGTTAGGCATTGCACATTTTGCCTTACTTTGCTATAAAGTGCTTAGTAGTTGTACATTGCTGCAATGGTAGCCAATACCTTCTGTGTCAGTGTAGTGGTGATTCTAATCCTGGTTTTGTATTGAATTTGGAATGAGCTGTCCAAGGTGCTGAACTTGTTCCCCAAATAGATGCAGCACTGCCTTTAAGCATCACACTAAAACCTTGGGCAGATTCACTATCTCACTGAAAAAGAAACCACTAACTTCAGTGCTGCCTGTCTATAATGTTTAGTATGTTGTTATATTTGTCATTATTGCTTTACTGCAGCTGACATTTTGTGAAAAAAATCACTGGCCAACACACATTTGATGCCTCAAATGTTAGCTTTCTTTCTGAACATATTTGACCTTCCAATTCCAAAAATAGTGCCAGTTCCCACATCAGCTCTAGTTTTTGAGATACAGAACATATACCATAAACCAGTTACCACCTGCTCGCCTTAGCATGCAATGCGAGTAGGTAAATAGATACCGCCTCCGGCGGAATGTTACATGAGTGCCCAATGCAGACATGCCGGCAAAAGATCAGAGAAGGCTATGGCCAGCAGGCTCCTTTGGCATAGAAAAATTGAACAAAAGCACCTCCACATGGCTGGAAGTTGAGCTTAACCTCCAGACACTGGAAATGGATAAAAGGAGATCTCCTGGAAGATAAAGCAGAATATTAAAAAAATTAAAGTGTATTATAGAAAATCATAATCACCATACCTAAGAAAGTAGAGCCAATGCTGTCTACCTAACGTCATTTTCTTAATGCCCCAAATAACTTCAGGAATAGGACCAAAACATCAAGATTTGTTTGTTGTTGTGCATGCAGAAGTCCCACTATACTGCAGTGCAGTGTTTTGTAGCTGTCCATTGTTCATTGTGGTTGTGAATTATACATTGTGCTTTGCATACTGGCACCCACTTGTTGAGATGTGTTGTGCAACACTGACCTATCATATGTCTATATGTGGATTCTTTCACGATGCTGAGGGAATGTTGGATTGCAGATGCTTAGTAATATGTATAGATTTATACCACACTCACACAGTTACATATATCAATCAACCAATCACTCAATCAATCAATCAATCTATCTATCAATCAATCAATCAATTTATTCCTTGCTTAGATACCCTCCGCCAACGGTGCTCTGGGCAACTTACAGAATAAATCAATAAAATACTTAAATTATCATTAAACCCACTAATCAAACACTCTGCCAAAGAGCCAAGTCTTCAATGCGACAGTAAAACAACTCAATTCGTGTATGGCTCGGATATCGGGTGGAAGAGAGTTCAACAGTTTTGGGGTGGTGGCTGAGAAAGCTTTCTGCCTAGTGACCTCCAGGCGAATTTCTCTAGGGCCTGGTACAGTATATATAGGAGATTCTCTTGAGAAGATCGGGGTGACCAGTGGGGTTGATAGGGGGAGAGATGGTCCCTAAGGTATGTCGGCCCCTGGTTGTACAAGGCCTTAAAGGTTAGAACCAATACCTTGTAGGATCATACACACACACACACACACACACACACACACACACAAATAGCATATATTATACAGTACATATTGATATATAGTATGGTGTTGGGTCAGGTTTGCTATATTTGCTAGTACAGTTCAAGTTGAGATGGGGAAGAAACTTACAATAAGCTTCTTCATGTACAGTTTTTAGACCAAGAATAATAAAGTTTTATAATCCAACATTCTTCAGATAAACCTCTGCCCTTGAACATTAGTCCTATAGTGGTTTATTCTGCTAAAACATGGGACCTGACTGATAGTGTTTAAGTCAACAGTCTTTGTTTACAGAACTTGTCCCATATGCCTTTGCCTTCCCTAATAGTATCTCTCTAATTATCTATTTGTTTCTCAGGATCCCCTCCTATTTTCTATGCAACATTTCTAATTGTGTACACATTGCTGTATTCAGATAAGGCAATTTTTGTTTCTATGTGAACAGACAGTTATATTTTTTCCAGTTGTCATTTTCTTAGGATATTGACCTAAACCCAGCATGACGGTACTGGTAGCACCAGCATTTTCATTCCTTAAGGCTCAACAAGAAAAGTATGCTGATGTTTAATAATTGCTATATCAACCTCTTATGCCATGTCCCTTTATGAGATACCATCTCCTAGGCTCCGAAGTGATTTCCCTAAGCAAACACAGTCTTAAAATATCCACCTTTAAACGCCAGAAGACCATTATCAGCATTTGGCTATTCACCATATTTGATTCCTAGCCACTCATCTGTTAAGTAGAGAGATACACACACAAAAATGCTTAAAACCACCCCAAATGCTCCGCAGTCAAATATAGAGAGGATTTGGGAAACTATAATGGTCATGCTGGCTGGAGAATTCTGAGAGTCTCATTGCAAAAAGCAATCTTCCCAGTTTGTAACAGAAACAGAATGTACTAGTATTTATGCATAATATCCATAGGTATAATTCATTATTTTCTGAATTTCCCCATATGTTTTCATATTTGACTTTTGAAAATGATTTCTTAGTATCGTTTAGAGACCTTCGCTGAATCAAGGTTTGCATCATGGAAATCAGAACCATACTGGGGTAAGTATTGTTACATGTTTTACTTGTAGCATGGCATAATTGAGGTAGTTAGAAAGTAGCCCAACTTTCCTTTCCTCTTCCTTAGGTGAAGAAGTAGATTCTCCTCAAAGTGGTGCAGCTCCTTTGCCTTGGGATCTAAGAGCAGATGTTCCTGACGTGTTTAAAGACAAGATTATGACGATCAAAGTACCTCACACGTCTTCTGTAACGGTACATAGTGAATGCAAATGTATGGCTAGATATGATTGAAAGAGCAAAGCCATTCTTGACTGACCTTGGAAGCCAAAGCAACTTTCAAGTTGATTTCTGTGTCACTTTGGTTTTCTTATGCCACTTTTTGATTTTTAATCTCAAGTTTTCAGAAATCTCAAACACTTTCTTTCCTTCATCTAAAGAAATTCTTTAAAGACAAAGTCCTCCTTCACATCTATGACAGCAGAATTGGTGTCATATACTTTTTCAACACAAAGAGGATATTTGACCTGTTTTGACCTATAAAACATGGGTCAATGTTATTTGAAGGACTGTTTCTCAGTGTGAATCCACTAGAGCTTGGAGAGGCCCTTCTCTTTAGGAGGCTGATGAAGACCTGGATGTGGAACCAAGCCTTCCCAGAATAGGCTGAGATTGGCTATTGTCTGAATGTATGACCACGTTTACAGATTGAGTGGAATTGTTTTAATGGCGATGTGGTTTTATGCTGGGTTTTAATATTTAATATTTTAATATATTTAATATTTTAATATGTTGTTGTAGTTGTTTTTAAATTGTATAGCATTGAATTTTTGCTGTTATGCCGGTCTGAGTCCCTCGATAGAGGTGAGAAGGTCGGGGTACAAAAGTTTTAAATAAATAAATAAATACATTCTCCTTTCCACCAGATTTTCCAGATATGTTTGTTTGGGAACAAATTGACAGGAAAGTCTCAGTGGCTACTCAGAATTGGAACTCCCTCCCCAGCCTAACCAGGATGGCCCTGTTGTTGCTTTCTTTTGAAACTAAAGCCCATAGCCTAGTGGTCATGATGCCATCTCTTGCAGTGTAATCCTGTGTCTTTGTAATTTGAAAAATTCCCATTAAAGTCAGTGATGCTATCAAAGAAGTGTTATCATTAAATTTTAGTCATCTTCCTGACCTCATGCTGTATCTAGGTATGTTGGAGAAGGGTCTATATCCTGCTCAACTATTTAGGATTCTGCCTAAAATGCATAAAGATGTCAGCCTTCTAGGACGGGGAATTATGCTCCAGTTTTCTATAAAGTAGAGTTATGTCTTCTTAAATCTAGAACCAAGTTATCTGAAAAATAGACAGACAGAATAAAGCTATAGCACATGAAATGGAAGATCTGTATACTTAATGCCAATTGTCTGCTCTGATACTGAGCTCTTTATTTTGTATTTATTTATTTCAAACATTTGTATCCTGCCCTTCTCACCCCCGGGATACAGGGACAGGATGGGAGACTCAAGATGGCCTCACAATCAGCACCATTAGATGCCCAAACAAGACAATTATAATAACAATTTATAACTTTGTTGTTTCTTGTCAAATAAAACCTCTATCAAAGAAGGTAGCACAATTTTCATGCTTTTATTTCTTTGATTCAAAGGGATGCCCAGTGTGTGAGTGTTCAGGTAGAAAAACATGCACCTTGTGCTGGGGCCACAAAACCGTAAGTCGTGCTTACACAAAGCTATGAAGCATTTGATATGAGATTTCAGCCTGTGATTACTTCTGGCTCTTGAATTTTAAATTGAATACCAACAGGTGCCCTGCCTCGTGTGTACTGGAAGAGGATATCCTCTTTTTAATAATCGATCATGTACCCTCTGTGCTGGACGTCGAATTGTCAAGTAAGTGAGTCAAAATATAAAGAGATGTGAGACATGTGTGATTGATGTGTGCCATGAATTCGAATGTTAAACAATATGAAAACTACCATTATTAAAAATTGTGCAACATATAAAATCATGCAAATTTAAAGTTGTACCATAATTAAAGTTTTGCAACCTTAAAGTGGGGAAAGATTAAAAGCTGTAAAACACTGTTTTGTGACATCCCCCACAACTCACTGTTTTGCGGATTCCAGCTTTTGTTGCTATGCACTACTCTGTTTTCTAAAACATATCAACATTTAAACTTGTACTACATTTAATTATGTGCAAATTTCCAGTTTTTACTTTTTATACTTTTTTCTCCATCTTTTGGGAAAACTCCACAACTTGCTAGAAAATTATGCATTTGGGAAGGTCAGAAGGTGGAAGGTTTGTAGCTTTCTTATGACAGTTGCATAGTTTTCCATCATTGTTTGAGGGAAAGAATCCCCAGTGGTATCTGGGGGGGGGGGGGAGCTAGAATTAACACTGTCTTTTCAAAATCAGGCCACATATGGACTTGGTTTCTTTAAACCTGAAGTATTCTTTAGCTAATTTAAGTAATGGCTACTCCTGAATTTTCTCTACATTCTAAAATTATAAACAAGTCACAAAAACTTTTCCAATGAGCCAATCTTCTGTATCTCTTGCTGTAAAATGGAATGCCTTAATTTCTGAAAGAACTGGGATACAATAGAGGACGAGAAAGTACAATATTGATTGAAAACACTTTATTAGTACCAAATAGAACAGGCATATTGCATCCTTTGTTGCATGGTGATTCTACATCAGGGGTGCTCAGTAGGTAGATCGCGATCTACTGGTAGATCACATAGGGCGTACTGGTAGATCTCAGGCAGGGCGGGAGGAAGGCTCAGTCCCGCCCTGCAGTTTCCCGCTGCCCCCCAAGTGGGTTATCTGAGGTCCTTTCCACACAGTTGAATAAAATCCCATGTTATCTGCTTTGAATCAGATTATATGGCAGTGTGGACTCAGAAAACCCAGTTCAAAGCAGATATTGTGTTATATGTTTCACATTTTTGTAGTGGGTAGGTAGATCATTTTGACTTGGTTGTTTTATAAGTAGCTCACATACTGAAAAAGTTTGAGCACCCCTGTTCTACATAGTTACACATGTAAACAATTAAGATGAATGACTACCATTGGAAGCTGCCATAACATACTGAAGGAGCTAGAAAAATCCTAGAAGTGTATCCTGGAGGAAATTGCTATTCCCTCCAGGGTGACTGTATGGTATTCATAGAATCATATCATAGAATCACCTGGAGGGTATTAAAATGCTTAGTGAATTTTACCTATTGTTGGATGTGAGTAGGGGAATCCTGGGTACCAGTGCCAAGGGAACTGGAGTAGTCCTGTATAGCATTAAACAAATCACAATAAAACTAAACAAAATGATTTAGCTAATTTTTTTTCATAGTCTATGGAGTATTATGTCACATTATAACTGTGTTGGAGACATAGGGGCAATGTAGCAACAATTCCATCTGTCTTGATTTTACCATACTAGAAAAAAGTTAACCATGCAAAAAAACAAAACAAAAACGAATGTGCAGAGAATGATGCATCAGAATGCCTAGTGTCTAGGTTTAGTTTTCTTGTGCATTCTGCAACCACAAAATAAATTAAAACATCTCACTCTGGAGTATATGAAATTTTATTAAAAACAAATAAAACTTACCTTGTTATGTATCTTCAGGACCAGCAGATGATGCTGTTGTGCAGCAGAAAATATAAATATCTTAAGATAAGAATCCTACTTTCTACTGAATGCCAAATTCACAAGTAGTAGCATTTTTAAAAATGCAACTCCTTAGCTCTGAAAAATTTGCAAATGACTTTTGTGATTTGAATTTGGTCATATAATTTAGTTTAAAACAGATAATCTCGGATCAGGTCCTGGGATATAGGGCAGTGTGGAATGGGTCTTAAAGAAACCAGTGTAGTGGCTCCAGTATTGGAGTGCAACACTGGAGTCCTGGATTTGGATAAGTCACACTTTCTCAGCCTCAGTGGAAGGCAATGGCAAACATCTTCTGAACAAGTCTTATCCGGAAAATCCTGAGACCTCAGGTTCATCATAGGAAATTTGAAGGAACACAACAAGAATAGATAAAACTTCCCAAAGTGAAAGACATCAGAAAGCTTTTAAAGAAAAAATGTGCTAAATATCTTGAAAGCAGAGAGAAGATTTCATAAGGAAGACAGTGGAAGTCTGGAGCAGTTCATAAACTGTTATCTAATTATCAGCTTTCACTATAGGGTTACGAGAAGGACAAGACTCCTGTCCCTTTAATGGTTGTGTATAAGAAGGGATTTCAGCAGGTATTGCTTTTTACTTAGGTGAATGACAAACAACACTTGCTGACATACCCTCTTCTGTACATTTTATTTATTTATTTATTATTCAAATTTGCTAAACCGCCCCTCCCCAAGGCTCGGGGCAGTTTGCAACATAGTAAAATTACAAGAACAGCCTAAAAACATCATTAAAACATTCCTAAAAGCAGTCAAATATATCATAAAACATCACAATAGATTGGTTAAGACCAATCTTTGGCATAATGTTGAAGCTAAATCACACAATTATCTGAATGGAAATTTTAAATTACTTTTCAGAACTGAGGCTAAAATTGTTTGTTCAGCTTTAAGACTGCAGACCCTATGAAGGACCATGACTGAGACACCCCTCCCCCAAATCTGGGCTGTTAGTAACATATGAACAGCTTTAATTGCATAGAGCCTGAGGTATTCATCAAAGTTGGTGTGCAAATCCATTGTCTGAGTCATGAAATATATATTTTATAGAGAAATTATCTTTGAGATTTCAGGCACTCTTAGAACAAATTCAGGGATATTTAAATGCAGAACAATTGATATGTTCCTTGTAGAATTAAGCTCAAACCAGTCTTGAGTGCCAAGCTTAAAAATGTTGCCAAGAAGCAGCTGCTGGTACCTGATGCACTCTTAGCAAATATTGTCATGGTCATGCTTGTAGTCTGAATAATTGTATAATTTGCAAGCTTCTTGAAGTGAAGCAATGCCATCTGAGACCTGCATTAATAACTGAATGATTTCTTTTCTTAGAGGTGAGAAACCCAAAATTTCCAGTTGGGCAGAAATATTATTTAGGAAGATCCCAAAGCCCACAAACTGTGTGCATGTTTTAGGACTTCCTGCTCTTCATCAGGCTAGAGCAAAGATGTCCAAATATTAGGCAATGCTTGAAGAAACTCTAAAATTTAGGCCAGAGGCTTTGGCCATGAAATCTATTCATGTCAGACACAAGTTGTGGCTTACATGTTAGCCCGAGGGCAGTCTTATAGGCACTGGATAACAGCTAATATTATGGGAAAAGAAGGTAGTCCCTATTTCTGAAAAAATAAAATCTTGTAACATCAGGTGAAACACAGGTTCCTGAATAAACAGAGAAGAAGAAGAAAGTAAAAAATGCCAGTCTTTATACTAGAGTGAGTTGTGTCTTGTCTAGACCTGAGATATATTTTAGGAGGTAAATTCAAATTTTAAAAATCACTTGAAGCCAGTTTGTAATTTAAAAAAAGTTTTATTTCCCATTGCTCAATCAGCATTTGTGCGTGGAATTTGCAATATAAGAAGTTCATCTTTCAAGTAGTAGATTTTGTGTTGCGTGGCTAAATAAAGTCTTCCAAGATGTGTAAAATTAAAGATATAGTGACCCTCATAGGGGAAAAATCCATAACTTGTAGATTTGTAGTACCTAGAAATATGAACACCATAAAACTTTACTGTAAAAAAAGAAATTGATTATTTTAATGTTTGGCATGGAGCAAATAAATAATGACAGGAGAGGAAGTATAAATAAAGATAGGTATAGTGGTGCATGAAGGGGGGGAAATCTAGAACTTAAAGATAGTTAATATCTACAAATATGAATGCCATAATACTTTGTGAGGAAAAAGGATAAAAGATTTGTTTATATGTTCGGCATGTAGCAAATAAACAATAAAAGAAGTGGAAGCATATGGCAAACATGAGTCGCCGTGGGAGGCAAGGCTGCTTCATTGCCATCACCTCCCTTGATATCTTGGAGTGCTGCATCTTCCTGCAAAACAAAAACAAAGCAAAGTGAAATCCTAAAATGCCTACAAATGCCATTGCCATGATTTTGGATTCATCCAGTCATTTTAAGCCCAGGAGAGTCTTTACTCAACAATACGAATTAACCTCTGTCCTCTGTCCACTCCATATTTAAAAGGTCCAGATGGTCCAAAAATGTGATAATTCTCCCAATTCAGCCTGTTGTTTGAGGATGAAACAGTCTGAATTACATTGGATGACTCAGGATAGTAGGCTTTATGAGTAGAGGGTAGTATTTTGTAAATTTGTGTTTGTTAAGTAGCCATGTCTTGCTAGATGTTGATGATAATGTTAATATTTCTATTTCATAAAGAATGGTCTTGTTTTCTTCACAGATGTGAGATTTGCCATGGCCAGGGAACAACAGCGTGCCGTGATTGTGGAGGAAAAAAACAGCTGCTGTCATATATCGAAGTGCAAATTGAATGGCAAGTCTTGTCAAACTACAATGCAGTAGAGAGATATAATGTACCATGTCCAAAAGATGTTTTATTATTTATTTATTTCATTTGTATACCACTTTTCTCACCCCAAGGGGGGAGGGACTCAACGCGGTTTCCAACATATATACAGCAAAATTCAATGCCTGTTGCACCCTAGACCTGAAGGATCCCTCAGTAAACCACTTTAGACCAGTCGTGATTAAATGCTTTATTTAGAATAAGTGAAAAGAAGTAAAGAGATAAAAATATAGTCCCTAGATGCTCCCAGCATCCAGTATTGCAATGCAATAGTCCAAAGAGTAAAAAAGGCTCAATGAAGAAATAGTCCTGATGCCGCAATGGGCTAAATCCTGAATAAGTCTCAGGCAGCAGAGGCTTGGCATATACTTGAGTACGAGGACTTGAAGGCCCGACGGCCCAGGCTGGAACTAGAGTACGTGGAACTTGACGAGGAAAGCTGAACGTTGGCGAGAGATCCCGAGAGCCAACGGAAAGCAGCTTAAATAGGTTTCCTTGGTTTCTCTCTTGAAGACGCACACTGCGTCATAACTCTTTCCCATGGATAGTCTGTGGGCCTGGCCCTCCCTTGCCCTCTGAGGAGGGAAGGAATGTCCGCTCATTAGTAGCTGCACCTGGAAGCCGGGGAGGCAACAAGGCTTTGCCGTACCAGCTCTTCTTATCAACCTGGGAAGAGGAAAGGCTGCGCTTGCCCTTGACCACTGGTTGACACAGAGGTTCATACAGAGGTTTGCTCTTGGGCCTAGCTGATGTTCTGGAATTAACATGGCTTTGGTCTGGCTTGACTATGGGATCAGGCTGGGGTCTGACAATGCCTCACATACAGTACATAAAACCCTAACATAAAACAATAATAACACACAGTTATCAATTAAATCATAAAAACGCAATGACATTTAAACATTAAACCGTGGAGTTAAAAACATATTAATATAAACATTAAAATCACACAATCCAACAATCCTAGTCCAGGACCATTCCAAATATCAATATCTATTGCTTTCACAATGAAAAAGTGTGGGGGGGGGGTTTTTTTGCCTCCTGACTTTGCATATATAACTGTCTGGGTTTGATGGATAGTACCAGAAGACAAATGATTTCAAGACCTGAGAAAGATATAATATTTAGAACACCCACATACTCAATATTTAGAGAAAGCTAAATTGCATATGGAACCCTCTAATAAAACAAATACATTGCAGAAACCAAGAGTCAGAAGGGGTCCCATGGGCCATTGAGTCTAACCCGCTATGCAATTTACCCTCCTGTAACTTCATTGGCCACATAATGAGAAGACATGAAAGCTTAGGGAAGACAATGATGCTGGGGAAATGGAAGGAAAAAGGAACAGAGGCTGACCAAGGGCAAGATGGATGGATGGTATCCTTGAAGTGACTGGCCTGATTCTTGTCAACAATTGTCCAGAAAATGAAATATATATACCATTTCTCAACAACTCTGAAGGAGCTGGGGGTGGTGACGGCTGACAGGGAGCTCTGGCGTGGGCTGGTTCATGAGGTCACAAAGAGTCAGAAGCGACTGAATGAATGAACAACAACTTCATTAGACCTAACCCTACCTTCTGGGAAACACAGAATAGGCCTGTTCCTTTTTCGTCACCAAATAATGGTGTCATATTACCTGGAGAGGGTTTTCTTTAAGAAAGGAACCCGTAAAACAGCCTGTACAGTATGGCCGAATTATTCGGCCTAGAGGCTCCATTGCTAACATTGGCTGCTGCATTATATTTGAATGGCACCAGGTTGAGGGAGGCCATATAGAAATAAAACAGGAATCCCATTCAGATATTTGATGTAAGGGAACGAATTAACCTTGGCCTTGTCCAATGTTGCTTTTCTTATGTGAAATCCAATTAACCTGAAGGCTCTCCATAGGGTTTGGCCCCCTGGTTTTCCAGCGCTATTGGACTGGAAGCAATAAAGTTTGAAAGACATCTTAATTCACTGTATTTTAAATGGCAGCATAAAGATCTCTACATCTTGGATATAAAGATACAAAGGCTGCTTGAATTTTTTACCTTTGAAAATAAGAATGTCAGAATTAGACATATGACAGGGGGAAAAAATGTCCCGCCAAAGGTGGTTTGACAGAATCACAGGTGCTGTTCATATTTTATGCATCAAGAGTATAAACATAAACTGCAGCACCTGACTGCAGCTATTATGGATTTTAAACTATCAGAAGTATATATTAATATTTTAGAAATGTAATGGTTTTGATAAAAACTTATTTTACTTCTCTAAACATCAAACAATGCAACAAATTACATGAAAATATATAACAGGCTGAAATGAAATGTTTGTAGAGACAGTGGGGTATGGTGGTTTCAGTGGGCTCTTGACAATAAAAATGCAAGTTCCCTACTTATCCATGGAAATTCACTGGTCAAATTATACTTTCTTTGGAGGAAGTCAATGACAACCGTCCTCTGAATAAACCAAAAAAATTCCTATGAGAATTGATTTGAATGTACAGAACAGCAGCAAAAACAATTAAAACAATTTGCTAACAAGCTAAATCACATCTATAAATGTTGTTCTTCTAACTTGTCCATTGTGAGAAAGTGGGAGAACATTCAAATAGGCTTCCTTTCCAAGTAAATTCAGCAACTTATTTTAGTAGGTTTAACTTCCACCCTCTCAATCTTTGTCAAAGGCTTACCCTTCTTAACAGATAAGGCAGAATCTGGTTGCACTTCTAAAAGCCTTGTATTCTTCTGTACTGAGAAACAGGTACTAAAATAAAAACACCTTTAATGTGACCTTACCAAGGTACTACATTAAGTTAGATTAAAGTGAAGGAAACATATACCTATAAACGTTAGCATACATTCTTGAAGTGAGGTGGTAAATTGTGTTATCAGAGGAACACCTCTTCCTGAGCAATGATAGTAGGTAAACACAATTTCCAGTATCCTGTCAGATCAGTTACAATCAGAATCAAGCCAATAAACAAGATCCTACTTCATCTTGGTTTCCCTTTCTTCAGAGCTTGACAAATAACGTATTCTTTGTCTTTCCTCTTTATGAAAAAAGCAACTAACCTTTATCATGCTCTCTGGTCAGACTTCCCACCAAACTTTGACTGGCTCACTCCCTTTGGACAGTGCCTTTCAGTTTTCCGGCATTTATCAAATTTGCAAATTTTCTCATAGTGTGATTTGTAAGAGAATAACATAATATCAAATAAATGATAAGGTTGGTCTACAAGATTCTTGCCAGGCACTGAATTGTCAACCTCACATTATACACACATCTTGGAAACTTCCTAAACTTTTTGTTAAAAAAGATACTGCATTCATTTTAAAAAAACCCAAAAAACTTAAGCTGTGGAGTTTTTCCCTTGATGAGTAGACAGATGAATTAGGCTAGATCCAGGGTGATCAAGTGTCCACAAGTAAAAAACCCCACCAGTGGGTCACTGGCAAGAAGTAACTCACTGGCAGAGCCTTAGTGTGGCAACATTTCTTCTGGGATCCCTTGTCTGGGCACCCTATGATAATATCACCAGAAGTGACGTACATAGCAAAGCTCTGATGAGGAGTTCCTTTCGCCAGCAAAAGATCAATGATAGCTCACTATATGGTTGACCATCTGGGCTGCAAAATGGCTTTGAGGCACTTCGGTGATGAATCCAGCACAGCTCTGGAGAAATTATTTCTCTTTGTGTAGATGCAGCCTAGAATGGGAAAGTGGGATAGAAATAAATGGGCACCAGCCTCCTATTTATGCCCTGAAAGTTCATAAGCTTGCAATATCAAAATCATTTTCAAATTGAATTTGAACATTAACATTTCTCCTGATTACCACAAACAGGGAAGAGAGGCCATACTTGAATTGCCTTTGTTTGGTCTCTAGTTTCTGTTTCATTCAACTTATTATTTCATTGTTAACTGCTGTCCAGTCAACCTCTGCTCTGACTCCTGCTTCCCAAACCCCTTTCATTGCTTATTTCCATTTTAAAAGCAGCATAACTAATAATATAGCCATCCATCTCTGCATCCTTTCTTGCACTAACGTTTACTTTGCTTTTCTCTTTCTGAATGATTGGGAGATGTTACAAGGGCGGTCTTACTATGCTGAAAAATGAGCGAACAAAAATATCTCCAATTAAACAAGAAAGGATGAGGAATGTAAAGATGAAAGGCCATAACACTGAATAAAGCTCAAAATAAAGGTCTAGGCATATTTTTCTACAAGCAATAGGTAACAATCAACTGAAGTCATACAAGATAAACATTATTAAGCAAGACAATTAAACAGTGAGATTATAATAGGTGGCAATAATGCAGTGGCTTTTGGGAAAAACACATTTTCTCCCTAATTCTCATGCTGCTCTTTCAGACAAGTTGAGTGTATTAACCAAAATTTGAGATTTCTGTAAATGATAAGATCACCACTGATGGTCATCTTCAGACATTATGCCAATAGCCTCATCGATTATCAGCCTCTCTGATACGGTACGCTCTTCAGCGGTGTGTGGTTGCTTCCATGTCAGCAGAGTGGTGAATTGACTTCACGCTTCAGCCTCAACTTTAAAGGAGTTGTCCTAGGGGCTGGACCCTATCCCCCAAGTTGTAGGGATTAACTGATTTAGCATCTTGGACATCAACTATAAAGTTCAAGAGTAGATTCACTACCCCACTTACATGTAAGCAGTCCATGAGTCATTGGCAGTCCTCCCATGTGACAAATAGTTTAGGTATGTAGTGGGGGCTGTTTGACCCCCATATGCAGCTAACAGAGTTTTCTGAAAAAGATGGGTTTGAAAAAAGGTGGGTAGTTGACTTGCTATGAAAATGAGACCGGCAGGAAATTACTATTTCAATGCGCATCTTTTACAGGAAGAATCATGCTTTTGAATATGCAGTAAATCAACGATCTGGATTTCCTATTGAACTCTTTCAAGGAATTAACGGAAAGCCATTGTTTGTGGATGAGCAAAATATGGTAAGGAAACCTTTCCAACAAAAGCAAATGACTCAGAGGGGCTGGACTGAAAAGGAATCCACCTCAGTCTTTGACAATATGGTGTTTCCTTCCTCCTTCAGATTATCAGTGTATTCAGACCTCAGCATAATTCTGTAGCAATTTAATTAATCCTGTTATTTCTTTACCTCTATTTATCAATCCTCTCCATTGGTACCCCCTTGTCGCAGGGGAGAGACTTGACACCCCCTTGTTGCAGGAGAGAGTTTATTTTGGATACTTTCATGTCAGGCATGTAGCCAGGGGGGGGGGCTAAGGGGGCTTCAGCCCCCCCCCCCCGAAATTCTCAGGGTGGTCTGCGAAAAGGCCTTACTGGTACATTATTTAAACTGTTATGTTTATTCATATCATGATCTGATCACCATGCTCATTATATCCCACATTAATGGGGTTATTGGGATAACAATACAAAAGGTTTGCTAGGGTAGACCCTCTTTCACCCAGTCTCAGCCCCCCCCCGAACCAAACTCAGCCCCCCCCTCCCCCGAATCAAAATCCTGGCTACGGCCCTGTTTCATGTAATATAGAAATCATTTCCTTTTAGGAAATAATGATTCCACTACATAATATTCCTTTTAATACAATGCACTGACATTGTCATGACTCCATACTAGAGAATCCTATGATTTATGGTGAGATATTTAGAATTCTCTGCTGTACAGTAAGATGTCTATATCCATGGAGGATATGTGGATACCTGAAACTGGGGATAATAGTGAACTGTACTATAGATTATACTTGGATTGGAAGCATACATAGAATCATACAATCATAGAGTTGGAAGAGACCACATGGGTCATCTACTCTAACCCCCTGTCATGCAGGAAAAGCACAAAGTATCCCTGGCAGATGGCCATTCAGCCTCTTTTTAAAAGCATCCAAAGAAAAAGTCTCCAAGGCAGAGAGTTCTGCTGTTGAACAGCTCTTACAGTCAGGAAATTCTTCCTAATGTTCAGGCGGAATATCCTTTCCTGCAATTTGTACCCATGGCTCATGAGTCATAGTTTCCAAGGCAGCAGAAAAGAAGCCTGCTTCCTCTTCCTTATGGCATCTTTTCACATATTTATACATGCTATCATGTCTCCTCTCAACCTTCTCTTCTAAACATACACAGTTCTTTAAGATGCTCCTCATAGGGATTCATGGTCTCCAGACCTTTGATCATTTTAGTCACCCTCCTCTGGACACCTTCCAGCTTGTCTCTTCTAAATTGTGGTGCCCAGAATTGGACACAGTATTCCGGATGAAGTTTGACCAAGCTGCATTTATTCCTTGATCTAGACACTATACTTCTTTTGTTGCAGTGCAAAATCACATTGGCTTTTTAAGCTGCTGCATCAGACTGTTGGCTCATGTTCGACTTGTTGTCCATGAAGACTCCAAGATCTTTTTCACATGGACTGTTGTGGAGCCAGGCATCACCCATTCTGTATCCTTGCATTTCATTTTTTTCTGCCTAAGTGTAGTATCTCACACATGTTCTTGTTGAAATTCAGTTTGTTAGTTTTGGCCCCACTCTCTAAACTGTTAAGGTCGTTTTGAATTCTTATCCTGTTCTCTGGAGTGTAAGATATCCCTCCCAATTTGGTGTCATCTGCAAACTCGATAGGCATGTGCTCTAAACCTTCATCCAAATCATTAAGAAAGATGTTGACCAGTACTGGCCCCAAGCCCTGTGGCACTCCATTAATCACTTTTTTCCAGGATGAAGTGGAACCATTGGTAAGCACCCCTTGGGTTTGGTCACTTAACCATACAGATTGACCTAACGGTAGTATTGTCTTGGCCACATTTTACCAGTTTGTTTGAAAGAAGATCATTGGAGACATTGTCAAAGGCCTTACTGAAGTACCACATCCACAGCATTCTCTGTATCTACTAAGCTTGTATGCTACCAAAAAAAGAGATAAGATTAGTCTGGCATCTTTTGTTAAGGAATAAAATGGCATTGAGAGCTACAGAAGCCCACAAACACTTCTGGAGGGAATACTCTTTGAGTCTGGGTAAATGAAACCATGGATATCCAATCTGTAGATAACAGGGTCATACTGACTGTAAGAGCTGTTTGACAATTAATTTTTCTGCATTGGCATGTGGTGGAGTCTTCTTCACTGGAGGATTTGAAAGAGAGGTTGAATGGCCATCTGTCAGGAGTGTCTTGATTATACATTTCTGCATGACAGGGAATGGATGGCTTTTGTGGTCTCTTCCATCTATAATTCCATGAAGAATTTAAGATATGCAGACAAAAACATATTACTAACAGAAAATAGTAGAAACTAGAAATAGAGATTACAGTAAAAAAATGAGACAAAAAGTAAGACTTATATCAGCAGATATGAAAGAATGCCAAGATCCTGAATAATGAGATTGTCAGTGTCACTAGCTTTCCAGTTTCTGCATATGATCGTGATGTGGGGACATGAGAGAAGCCTCCCACAAGGATGGTAAAACATCAAAATATCCGGATGTCTCCTGGGCAACATCCTTGCAGACAGCCAATTCTCTCACATCAGAAGCGACTTGTATTTTCTCAAGTCACTCCTGACAGGGAAAAAATTGTGAAAGCTGGACAATTAAAAAGATTGATTGGAAGAAAATCCACTTACTTGAGATGTGATGCTGGAAAATAGATCTGCTGATACTGTGGACCAACCATTTGCCCCTAGAGCAAATCAAGCCTCAACTCTTGCTAGGAGCTGAGATGACAAAATTGAGACTGTCATATTTTAATGCTACCACGAGAAGACATAGCTCACCAGAAAACACAGTAATGCTTGACAAAGTAGAGGATAGTGAAAAAAAGAGAAATATTACATTCCAGATGAATAGAGTCAATGGGTTTACAAGACTTGAGCAACCTGTTGTGGATAGAGTTAAAGCAGTTCCTTGTTCAAAAAGTTGCCATGGGCCAAAGTCTACTTGATGGCAGTTAAACCCTGCCCTCCCATAACATGATTCCCTAAAGCAGTGATTAGGCAGGGATTGTAAATACAAACCTATCAAGACTTCTAGCAGAGAATTTTAAAATGCATCACTACCAAATACCAGGATTGGTGGGTATCCTAGGTTTTTGTGTCCTAAGAATATGTGTGCTCATAACTGCAGGTCTATCCAGTGATGAGTTTTCCAGAGAGTGCCATCAATCAAGTCTCCCGTACTGCTATTGAACTACATCAAAAACAATTTGCACCCACAACTCAAATACTGAGACAGGTGAGTGCATTTGTAGGAAATTAAAACAGATACTTTTCAACCAGCTGGAAGAAGAACAACTTATCATACATCTATATACATTTAGTCTGGATAATATATTTATCCTGAGAGTTAACAGCCAAGCTACATCAATACTAATAGCATTTGTAAAGTTTATTAAAATTATTGAGGCAGAAAAGGGAAACAGGCTTACCATGGCGATGAGACTTAAAAGTTTCGCAAATAATTGAAAATGGCCATGGCTCCAAGGTTATAATGGTTTAGTAGCAGTGGGAGTTGCATACTCACAGCAACACCAGAGGTATTCCAAGTGGCCAGCTTCTGTCAAAGGACATTTAGCACAATGCCTAGTTTTTAACTTTGTTTGTGTTTTTAAATACATTATAACTGTATCCTCAATTCACTTCTGACACGATAAATAAATAAAGCTGTGAGAGTTCACTTCCTCCATTCACCAGGGGCAATCCTGATTAATCCTATACTAGCTGACATTTTCAATAGTTTCTAAAATATCCTAGTTTTTCTGTTCTCCTCCTCTCCCCTCTCCCTTCATCTTCAGCTTACTTCACTTGCTGCAAATTGAGTCGAAGTACAAAAGTAGCACTCAATTAATTCATCATTAGGAAGAAGACTCTAAATGTGTGGAATATATTTTTTACAAGTGAAATCAGGCAGAACCAAACTGTTGCACCCTCTCTGAACTTGTTCGTTTTTCCTCATTAATCATTTTGATCTTGCTTGTCCTTGTTTTCAACTGTGAAATGTTGGAGGATATGCAAGTCATCTGGTCATACAGATATTTTTGTACTGTGAGACCCAACAGCCATAGCCAGTTCAGCCAATGATGATGAATACTGGAAATTACAGTACAATAACCTCTGGAGGCTGACATGATTTTCCACTGCTGGTTTAGAATAAGCAAAATTTACTTTAGAACACATATTTGGGAGGGATCTTTAGAGAAAGCAGAAATCTACTTAAAATGAGTAACATCCTTATATAATAATAAATAAATAATAAACTTTATTTATACCCCGCCACCATCTTCCCAGTGGGGACTCGGGGCGGCTTACATGAGGCCAGGCCGAAACAACAAATTACAATAAAATCAAAATAAAAACATCAACAATATCACAGTAAAAATATACAAACATATAAATAAGAGAACAATCAGCAAATACAATATCTAAAATCACAAATGACAAAGCGGGCCCAAGATCTCCTTTGTGCACCACCCCCAACTATTTTGTAGCCCTTAATTTCTCCCACCTTTTAGCCCCTTTCTTGACAAATATGATGTACACATAGGTTTTTCTTATGCCTGCATATGTCCTTGGTTCAGTTCTGTAGAGGTTGATAATCTCTTTCTACCTTTGCAGCATCCAGTGGCCCCCAGATTTAACATAGCCAGACCATTCTCTGATTCTGTCAACTTTCCATGATGAAGGAATGGCTGTGTATCAACGGTTGGGAGATGAATTAGATGATGGATAGATTAAATGAACAAGGGAGGGAGAGAAAACCAACAAGCAAGAAAACTATTTGGGTTAGGTAGACGGAAGAGAAGGCATTCTGCGAGTATAAACAATTTACGTTTCAATGTTTTTGAAATCATTGGTTATTTAGACTTAAATATCTTCTTTTTATTTTTTACAGAGGCAAACAATTGAGCTGGTATTTCTTTCCAGAGTTGAATATGAGTGGAATGGGAAATCCTACTCCTATTATGTTTATGGAAATGAACACAAAGTCTATGCTGATGATTATCCTAGAAAATGTTGCTGCTTTATCATATAATTTATATATCACTTCACTTATATATCAGAGAAGAGGCCATGCATATTAGAGCTCTCCAAATTCCATGTCATCCAGATTGCCAGATATCAAGGCTTGGCTCTGATTCTTTTCCCTTCATTATCAATAAGTGTCAGATGAAGTTGCAAATTCTCTAGCTTTGATGGGTTCAGCTCTGGGCAAGAAGAAAGGACACTGTGCAGATCCCCAGCTCAGTTGGTAGGGCACCATCTAGCTACAGTTTGAAAGTTTATTTGTTGCAGCAATGTGTACAGGCTTTCCAGGAGAAGGGAGGGAGTGTCTCTGTATTTATTTAGCTGGTTACTTCCCTCACAATTGTTACAGTGCCAAGGCTCACCTGTTCTGCTCTGCTTCCAAGTTCTATCTAGAAACAAATAGGCTGGATTAAATATTCCTTACCCTGGGGTGTATGGCCATGTTCTGGCAGCATTTCTTCTTGATCTTTCACCTGCATCTGTGGCTGGCATCTTCCATACTGATCCTCTGAAGATGGCAGCTACAGGTGGAGGCAAAATATCAGGAGAAAATGCTGCTAGAACATGGCCATGCAGCCCAGAAACCACACAACACCTCAGTAATTCCGGCCATGAAAGGCTTTTACAATACATTATTCTTTTTTCTGTTTCCCTAAGTAAGTGAAAAGGGCTTATCCACTCATTTCATCTAGATTGGGAAGAGGCCTTTTAGTGAAGATTTCTTTCTCAAACACTAAACAGGAAAATATGTTCTCTGTGTATGTGTGTGTACATGTATTTACATGACAAGCTGTGAACAATTGTATTTGATTCTAAATGTGTAATGTTTAAATGGCATTTCCAAGGAATGTCCCTAGGATTTGGCTATGGACCATTTTTCTCATTGAAAAAGATCTCAGGATTGATGTTGTCATGTTGCCTCCAAGAAGGAAGGAAACCAGATGGAGTATTGTAATGCTCTAGAGATGTGCTGTTCAAAGTGGTGGTCTGTGGACTGGTAGCAGTCCCGGAGCCATCTGCAGCTGTCTGCTGGCAAGGTTCTAGGGAATTATGCAGACGTAATAGTCATATGGCACACACATGGCACTGATCCCTGTCACAATGGGAAAAGAATCAGATCACTATATCAGGTTGTTTGAGAAGCACTATTCTAGACTGCTATTTGACACTGGGATACTGCATGTTCTTCCTGATAAATCAAATGATAAATTCCTTGTCCTGAATGGCTCCATCGCATTTTCCAACATTAGTGGAATGGAAGTTTTTCATTCCATGACAGTTTAAAATAAAATTACTTGTGGTGATACAAGTTTCTGTGTGTTTTCTCCACTTCTTCAACTACTTTCAAATGTTCCAGTTTCTTTCTCTTCCTCTCATTTTTCCTCCTTTCGTCTTCAGGTTACTTAATGCAAAACTGAGTTCAAAGTGCAAAAGTACTCTATATACTCGAGTATAAGCCAACCTGAATATAACGGAGGCACCTAATTTTACCCCCCAAAAATGGGAAAACGTATTGCCTCAAGTATAGCCAAGGGTGGGAAATGCAGCAGCTACTGGTAAATTTCAAAATAAAAATAGATAGAAATAAAATTATATTAATTGAGGTATCAATAGGTTATTATAGGTTGTTGTAAGTTTTTCAGGCTGTATGGCCATGTTGCAGAAGCATTCTCTCCTGACGTTTTCCCTGCATGTATGGCAGGCATCCTCAGAGGTTATGAGGTCTCGGTAGGATAAATGTTTCTGAATATTTACATAAAACTGTAATTTAAGATAAGACTGTCCAACCCTGATTAAACCATTATTATCACCTTCTTCAATGTAAATGTGGTTATGTATGCATCCAAGAATAATAGAGTAAAATAATAAATGTAATAATAACAGAATAAAATAATAAATGTAATAATAATTAATAGAGTAAAATAATAAATTTAATAATAATAATAGAGTAAAATAATAAATGTAATTAACGACAACAGAGTAAAAAAATAAATAACCTTGAATTGAGTATAATCCAGAGGGTGCTTTTTTAGCCTTAAAAAGGGCTGAAAAACTTGGCTCATATTTGAGTATATATGGGAGTTTATACTCCATTGATTCATTGGGAGAAGAGCACGGAGAGGAGTGTGAAGAATTTTGGCCTTCCTGGTAGGCTTGGATATAAGTAAATTTCTGTGTGCTCCTCTTCATATGCAGCTTTTGTCATCTTCACAATACTTCAATGTTATGTGACCACACATATCCTGGATTTCATCTGTGAGGTGTCAAAAGGCATGCTATTTTTATTGAAAAATGAATTGTGTGTTTCTAGAATCTTATAAACTATCAGTTCATAGCTAAAGGTGGACTAGAAATATTTTAAGTTGGGGGTCACCTGGGGTTTTGAAATAAGACATTTACTGATTTTCTGGTAAAGTTTATTGCTTTTTGCCACTTAACAACAAGGAAACAGCTTGTGTTTTTGTGGTGTTTTATATTCTGTTTTTAACTCTGAATTCATGCTGTAAGTTGCCCCGAGCCACCCGGGAGTGGCGACTCATAAATTTGAATAATAAATAAATGCTGATGAAAAAGAATGTGAGTGGACAAGAGTATAGATTTTCCCTGGTGGCCAAATGTTTTACAGACACAATTCAAGGTGTCAGCTCAAAATGGCTTGATATTAAATATATAAGGGTTTGCATATCTCTTTCTGAACCTGTCTAGATATTCCAATCTTCAAGAGAAACCTTTCTGAGAATTAAGCACCAGCAGTGACTAACTTTAAAGGCATGAGAAAGGAAAGACTTACGTGTATAGTCCCTGAATGGTGCAAGGCACTTTTCTCGGGGTTGCAATAAATTCCCATTTTTGATGTTTTATAAAAAAGAATCCTAGATTATCTTAAATTGCTATTAAAACAGATCCTGAAATTCATTATCACAGTCATGGCTGCATAACCTGCTTTACAGGGCAGCATCCAATGTGTGAGTCACAAGGGTCTGTTTTTCCATTGTGATGCAATGCACTAACATTTTCACCTGCTTCCTGTCATCTCTGATGCAAAATGGAAATTGCATTAGAGATCCTGCTTTTGATTGTTGCACTAGAGATTGTTGAATGGAGAGGATTGAAAACATTGTACTCTAATTCAGTGTTTTTTGAGCCACGGCACATTTTTTACATTTACAAAATCCTGGGGCACACCACCAACCAAAATGACACAAAATAACACTCTAACACAGTAATACATATAGTTAAGGTTTTAAAATGTATTTATACACTCAGTGTGAATCCTGGGCCTGTTTCGATGAACACAACATAGATATCCTGGCAGGAATGGCAGAAAGACACACACGAAGGTCTTGCTCAACAGCTGTCAGTCTCTCTCTGTGTTTAGTTTTTATTGCAGTCAAGCTAGAGAAGCTCATCTCACACGAATATGTGGTTGAAAATGGGAGCAATGTCAAAATAGGCCAACAGAAAATACTGGAAGGGTTTGGTGGGCATTAACCTTGACTTTTGGAGTTGTAGTTCACCGACATCCAGAGAGCACTATGGACTCAAACAATGTTGGATCAGGACCAAACTTGGCATGAATACTCAATATGCCCAAATGTGAACACAGCTGGAGTTTGGGGAAAATAGACCTTGACATTTGGGAGTTACAGTTTCTGGGATTTATAGTTAACACACAATCAAAGAGCATCCTGAACTCTTGCAACAATGGAATTGAACCAAACTTGGCATATTGAATTCTCATTACCAACAGAAAGTAATGAAAGAGTTTGCTTGGGAAATTGACCTTGAGTTTGGAAGTTGTAGTTCACCTACACCCAGAGAGCACTGTGGACTCAAACAATGTTATGTTATGTTGTTGTTTGTTTTCTATCCAGAATCACAATGTTGGAAGGAGGCTCACCACTTTAAGGTCCCTAAAACAGTCATGGGAAAACTTCGGCCCTCTGGGTGCTTTGGACTTCAACTCCCACCATTCCTAACAGTCTGAGGCCCTTTCCTGCTTGAGTGGCTGAGGGGGGAAAAGAAAATGGGCCTGAGGCTGCTAGGAATGGTGGGAGTTGGAGTCCAAAACGCCTGGAAGGTCCAAGTTTGCCCATGCCAGCTTTTGACAGAAACCTCTTTCTCCCCCTTCCCCTTTGCGCCTTTTCTTCCCCCTCCTGCCGAACACTTACTTTTTCTTCTCCACTTGGGCTCCCTTTTTCAGGAGGGGAGGGGGGAGGGAGGAAGACGTGACCCGTGTGGACGTTACTGCGCAGACTCACCCCACGTCTTGCTCCCTCCCCTCCTGAACACGCTCACACTGCCCCCTTGGATCAAAGTGGCGTGAGCAAAGCGAGGCAAAGCGAGCAGAGCGAGGCTAGGAGGAAGGGAGCCCGAGTGGAGAAGAAAAAGTGTTCAGCGGGGGAAGGGGGGTATTGGAGATTCCAATTTCCCACGGCACACCTGATGATCGCTCATGGCACACTAGTGTGCCATGGCACACTGGTTGGGAAACACTGCTCTAATTGATAGGATAATAGTTCCTTGCAGTAGTTGCTGTCTAGAAAAACAAGATTGAGCTGACAGGGGGCTTCTCTATCCACGGATTTAACCATCTAAAATTTGAAAATATTTTTTAAAATACAAAAGATAAACCATGATTTTGATATTTTAAACTATGCTAATTAGGCATGAGAAAAAAGTTATGAAAACTAAAAGAAATCGTAAGTGATTCGTATGTAATGGGACTTTCAAGTTTTTACGGATCGCAAGGCCAATCCCGGAAGTGGACTTTCTTTTTCGCACCCCCTGGGCCCAAAATTTCATTAGAATTCTAAATATTTCGGAAGGCTCCCTATTATCCCCTCCAAAATCCAAAATCCCAGACATTACTCACAGTCAGATGGGGCCTTTCCATGCTCGAGGCCTACTTTAACTGAAAGGCCTTGCCTCCAGGAAGAGAAAAACCAGCCAGAACCATAGAGAGATCCAGACCGGAAGTCCTAGAGCAGCTGGAGGACTCAGGAAAAAAGCGCTTTAAACTGCAGGGAAAGGAGCCTAGATAGGAGGGCAGGCGAGAAGGACATGAGGAAGGCTGAAACAATGGCAGAAGGGGTTGAAAACAGCCCGGAGAGGAGCAGGAAAAGTGCAGAATCAAGGAAAAGTGCAGAATCAAGGAACTCTATAGAGTTCAAACCTCCTAGAGAGCTATGGGAAAATGAATGGGGAGAAAGCTGCAGTGAAAAGAGCTCTGGAGAAGGTAGGCAACTATTTTATAATTAATAATAATAAATATATTAATAATATTTACCCCTTCTAATTTCCTGGAAGAAGGGCCCTGGGCATTATTTAAATCTAATAATAATAATAAATATATTAATAATAAATTTCTGGAAGAAGGGCCCTATTATTTAAATAATAAAATAATAAATATATTAATAATATTTACCCCTTCTAATTTCCTGGAAGAAGGGCCCTGAGCATTATTTAATTCTAATAATAATAATAAATATATTAATAATATTTCTTCTAATTTCCTGGAAGGGCCCTGGGCATTATTTAATTCTAATAATAATAATAAATATATTAATAATATTTACCCCTTCTAATTTCCTGGAAGAAGGGCCCTACTTGTTATTGATGGCACTGGGATCAATGTAAATGTGAGTAGATCAATAGGTACTGCTCTGGTGGGAAATAACAGCAATCCATGCAGTCATGCCAAGCCATATGACTTTAAGGTGTCTAAGAGCAACAACAGCTCTCAAAATCAATGGAAGACGCACAGCGAAGTAATAATAATACTAAAATAATTATAGAAACAACTTGGGCCTGACATAATTATAATAATATGTTTGCTTGTTCTTGAAGGCACTAGAGTGCTTGTGGCCTTACATAATTGATAACAGACATGGATTGAAATACTGTAAAATTGACAGGGCTCTAACTACAAACCTAAGAGCATGTTCTAGTTTACCAAGAGCACGTTCCTGATACCCTCCAGGTCACTATCACCCTTACTACATTCTTACTATTAGAATTTATTATTTAATTCTAATAAATGCTCTGGAGAAGCAAGCCTTGACTATTTTATTTAATAATAATAATAATAATAATATATTAATGCATTATATCTCCCTGCAAGGAAACCAAGGAAATGTTGCCCTTGATTTGCCTGTGCTTAAAACAGTGTCAGTCCTGTTTCCCTGCTTTTCAGACTTTAGAACCAATTTAGAATTTCGTTAGTAATTACGTTACATTTTAAAACTTTTGGAAATTTTTTTGTAAGTCTTTCTATTACTAATCAACCCCCCATTTGATTTTCGAATCGCGATTTTTGGGTTCTAATCCATGTCTAAAGCTAATGTATACAACAGGACCTGAGCATCTATGGATTTTGAGATACACAGGGGATCCTGGAACTAAACTCCAGGAAATACCAGGGTCTCACTGTATAACTATAATTAATGGTATGCTAAATATACCTAAATCTCAGCCAGAAATCTTAGTGTTTTCTTGCTTAAATTGTTTCTAGTTGTCTTTTAGTGGCCTTGAACATTACCTTTTAATGGAAAGACAGGAGAAATATGTCAAAATAAATAAGCATTAGGAAACAGAGCAATAGGAAACAGATAGCTTTGGGGCTATCTAAAGACTTACATCTATAGCATTACACACATGGCTACCAATGGCCATTTATTGGAATGCTAAGATGACACCTATGCAGTGGAACCTGAACTTAACAGTGTTTTGAGTTAAGAGCTGTAACTCGGTTTTGCTTTGACAAGCAGCATTTTGAGTTAGCAGATAGTGCCTGAGGGACCACTAGTGCAAGAATAGTGTTTCTCAACCTGGGAGTCGAGACCCCTAGGGGGGAGTTGCGAGGAGGTTTCATAGAAGTTGCCAAGGACCATCAGAAAACACATATTTCTGATGGTCTTAGGAACCCCTTTGGCAGAGAAGGCTGAGTATCTCTCCACCTTCTCTTCCTTTTTGGAAACAGACGGTGAACCCTTTCACCAAAAGTCCTCATCCGTTGTGATTGGCCGGCCTTTCAGCTGGCCTCTCAGCCAAGAAGTGGGTTGTTTCTGAGATTCCAAGTGGGGAGGGGAGAACAGGTGTGATTGGCACATGGCAGCATGGTACGCATATGTGGGCAGGGGATAGCATGTGAGGTTGGAGGGAGGCTCACGCCAGTGAGTCCCTTCAAGGCATGGTGGTTCTGTGAGGGAAGTTTGGCCCAATTCTATCTTTGGTGGGGTTCAGAATGCTCTTTGATTGTAGGTGAACTATAAATGGCAGCAACTACAAATCCCAAATGTCAAGGTCTATTTTCCCCAAACTCCAGCAGTGTTCACATTTAGGTATATTGAGTATTTGTGTCAAGTTTGGTCCAGATCTATCGTTGTTTGAGCCCACAGTGCTCTCTGCATGTAGTTGAACTACAAGTCCAAAATTCAAGGTCAGTATCCACCAAACCCTTCCGGCATTTTCTGTTGGTCATGGGAGTTCTTTGTGCCAAGTTTGGTTCAATTTCATTGTTGGTGGAGTTCAGAATGCTCTTTGATTGTAGGTTAACTATAAATAGCAGCAATTACAACTCCCAAATGACAAAATCAACTCTTAACTCAAGATATCACTGTATAAGAATAAACATGGTGTAGTGGCTTGAGCATTGGACTACAACTTTGGAAGCCAGGGTTTAAATCTTGTCTCAACCATGGAAACCTACCAGAGTTCATTGTAATACTTTCCTATCCATGCATAGGATGAGGTCCTATGCCAAGAATGCTCTTGTATTCACATTCTGGAGATCTTGCATTGCACTTTCACTTGACTTGCTCCTGACAATGGACAGTCAATTACATGGATTAAATTACTAGCATTACCTGTCCAGTCAGGACAGCTGAACAGTAGGTTTGCATGTTGTGGCTTGCAGGCCAGCCTCTTTCATGAAGGCTCAACAATTGCAAGATACAACACCTCCAAACTATATATTGACCACTCAACCTGGTCTGGTGGACTTCTACCAGCTTGTTCAGAACTTGGCAGTGACATTTATATCCATTGCTCCCTTACCTCTTCTTACACTGCTTCAGAAAGCTGCTTCTGATGGGAACATCGGGATTAGAAGCTCCAACAGCCAGTTGTAACTCATGTGGGGTCCCACAAGGTTCTATTTTATCCTCCATGCTATTCAACATCTACATGAAACCGCTGGGTGAGGTCATCCGGAGGTTTGGAGTACAGTGCCATCTCTACACAGATGACACCCAACTCCACTACTCTTTTCCATCAGATTCCAAGGAAGCCCCTCAGATATTGGACCAGTGCCTGGCCGCTGTGATGGTTTGGGTGAGGAGGAACAGGCTGAGGATCAATCCTGATAAGACAGAGGTCTCCCAGGTCAGTCGCTCATCTGATCAGGGTATTGGGTGGCAACCTGTGCTGGACGGGGTTACACTCCCCCTGAAGTCACAGGTCTGCAGTTTGGGGGTTCTCTTGGATTCAGTGCTGACCCTTGATGCTCAGGTGTCGGCGGTGGCTGGTAGAGCCTTTGCACAGTTAAAACCCATGCGCCAACTGCGACCATACCTCGTGAAGTCTGACTTGACCATGGTGGTCCATGCCTTGGTTACCTCTAGATTGGATTACTGCAATGCGCTCTACGTGGGGCTTCCCTTGAAGACGGCCCAGAAACTCCAACTTGTCCAACGCTCGGCTGCCAGATTAATAACTGGGGCAGGTTACAGGGAGCGGTCGACCCCCCTGTTCAAAGAGCTCCACTGGCTGCCGTTTACTTTCCGGCCCAATTCAAGGTGCAGGTGATTACCTACAAAGCCCTAAACGGCTTGGAACCCACCTACCTTTGTGACCAGCTCTCCTCCCATGAACCAGCCCGATCCCTTCGCTCCTCAGGGGAGGCCCTCCATTCACCCCTGCCAGTTTCACAAACTTGGCTTGTGAGCACTAAGGAAAAAGCCTTCTCCTCTGTGGCCCGCCGCCTTTGGAATTCCCTCCCGGGAGAGATTAGGAATGCCCTCTCACTGGAATCCTTCAGGAAACAATTGAAAACCTGGTTCTTCCACCTGGCCTTCGGAGATTAAGTTCCCAAATGTGAAACCTTTTCCCCTATGTGACCCATTGTCTTCGACACTACTCCTGTTATCTCCCCCGAGTTTTTTAACATCCTATATGTTCATGTGGCCTGCCCTGTCAGTTCTGTTCTTAGACTCACCTGTACTGTTGTGCTTTCACCAATGTATTTTATTGTGTTTATTGCTTTTATTATGTTTATTGGGTGTTTTTTTGATGTTGTTGATATTTTGTGATGTGTTGTTCGGGCACGGCCCCATGTAAGCCGCTCTGAGTACCTTTCGGGGAGATGGATGCAGGTTAGAAATAAGGTATTCTTATTCTTCTTATTATTATTATGTATATCACCTAGAAAAAATGCTATTTCCAGAACCATTCTTTTTCCAGCTTAATCAAGCAGGAGCCGAGATCTTGAGTTGCCACACTTCACCATTTTCAGGTGATGGAATAAAAGTGGAATACTTCCCCATTACTCTTATGTACGTGACAAAACCCATGAATAATGACATTATCCACAATATTCCCTTACCTCTATAAAAGGAAATAAAAAGTGAGTCATACCTCCGGTGTTGGTAAAATCATATACAGTAAAAAAACCCAAAAAACCACCTGTTGTTTCAATGCATTATAGGCTTTTATTAAAGGTTTGTCTAGTGTTTTAAGGTTGAGGAAGAGCTACGTGAGGCAGCTATAAAGGGAGTGGCTTTATAGCAGAAGATTTTTTCATTTAGTGTATACTTTGTTCACTCTATTCCCTTGCCTCTATAAAAGGACATAAAAATGTGCCATAAATCCAGTGTCTGTAAAGTCACATATAGTTAAAAGAGATTGTGTTATTTTAATACATTTTCTCCTTTCATTTAAAGTTTGCTAAGTGTCCTAACATTGGGGAAGAGCTACCTGCAGCAGCTATAACAGAAGTGGATAATTCAGTAGTAGGGGTGTGCAGAGCTTTGGAGCTGCATTTCTTAATTCATAGATTGGTATTACGTATTTGTAAATATGAATCTTCAAATTTTTTTGTTGTGTCAAGAGCGACTTAAGAAACTGCAAGTCATTTCTGGTGTGAGAGAATTCGCCGTCTGCAAGGACGTTGCCCAGGGGATACCCGGATGTGTTTGATGTTTTATCATCCTTGTGGGAGGCTTCTCTCATATCCCTGCATGAGGAGCTGGAGCTGATAAAGGGAGCTCATCCGTGCTCTCCCCAGATACGAACCTGTGACCTGTTGGTCTTCAGTCCTGCCAGCACAGGGGTTTAACCCACTGCGCCACCGGGGCCTCCTAATCTTCAAATTACTAATTGGAAAGGACCCATCCAAAACATTTATGAATCAAAATGCAAGCTTCTGAAATTTTCAGAGAAATCTGTATCTGTATACCTTTATAAAACGGAATGTTTGTGTGTGTATGTGTGTGTGTGTATGTGTGTATGCGGGGGGCGGAGGGGCGGATATGTGGCAGCTATTTGCATAAAGTCCTTTGATTGGACAGCCTCGCCACTCCAAAATTCTAAGGCACCAGACAGAGGGCATTGATAGCCACTGATTAGCCAGCAACCCAGAATCAGGCCTCTACATTCAAACAACAGGATTTCTTCCCACTGAGGGAAAAAGCCAGCATCCCAGAATCAGGCCTCTACATTCAAACAACAGGATTTCTTCCCACTGAGGGAAAAAGCCAGCATCCCAGAATCCAGGCCTCTACATTCAAACAACAGGATTTCTTCCACTGAGGGAAAAAAGCCAGCATCCCAGAAACCAGGCCTCTACATTCAAACAACAGGATTTCTTCCCACTGAGGGGAAAAAAGCCAGCATCCCAGAATCCAGGCCTCTACATTCAAACAACAGGATTTCTTCCCACTGAGCGGGAAAAAGCCAGCATCCCAGAATCCAGGCCTCTACATTCAAACAACAGGATTTCTTCCCACTGAGGGGAAAAAAGCCAGCAACCCAGAAACCAGGCCTCTACATTCAAACAACAGGATTTCTTCCCACTGAGGGGAAAAAAGCCAGCATCCCAGAAACCAGGCCTCTACATTCAAACAACAGGATTTCTTCCCACTGAGGGAAAAAAGCCAGCAACCCAGAATCCAGGCCTCTACATTCAAACAACAGGATTTCTTCCCACTGAGGGAAAAAGCCAGCATCCCAGAAACCAGGCCTCTACATTCAAACAACAGGATTTCTTCCCACTGAGGGAAAAAGCCAGCATCCCAGAATCCAGGCCTCTACATTCAAACAACAGGATTTCTTCCCACTGAGGGAAAAAGCCAGCAACCCAGAATCCAGGCCTCTACATTCAAACAACAGGATTTCTTCCCACTGAGGGGAAAAAAACCAGCATCCCAGAATCCAGGCCTCTACATTCAAACAACAGGACTTCTTCCCACTGAGGGGAAAAAAGCCAGCAACCCAGAACCCAGGCCTCTACATTCAAACAACAGGATTTCTTCCCACTGAGGGGAAAAAAGCCAGCATCACAGAATCCAGGCCTCTACATTCAAACAACAGGATTTCTTCCCACTGAGGGAAAAAAGCCAGCAACCCAGAATCCAGGCCTCTACATTCAAACAACAGGATTTCTTCCCACTGAGGGAAAAAAGCCAGCATCCCAGAAACCAGGCCTCTGCATTCAAACAACAGGATTTCTTCCCACTGAGGGAAAAAACCAGCATCCCAGAATCCAGGCCTCTACATTCAAACAACAGGATTTCTTCCCACTGAGGGGGAAAAAGCCAGCAAGCCAGAATCCAGGCCTCTACATTCAAACAACAGGATTTCTTCCCACTGAGGGGAAAAAAGCCAGCATCCCAGAATCCAGGCCTCTACATTCAAACAACAGGATTTCTTCCCACTGAGGGGAAAAATGCCAGCAACCCAGAATCCAGGCCTCTACATTCAAACAACAGGATTTCTTCCCACTGAGGGGAAAAAAGCCAGCAACCCAGAATCCAGGCCTCTACATTCAAACAACAGGATTTCTTCCCACTGAGGGGAAAAAAAGCCAGCATCCCAGAATCCAGGCCTCTACATTCAAACAACAGGATTTCTTCCCACTGAGGGGGAAAAAGCCAGCAACCCAGAATCCAGGCCTCTACATTCAAACAACAGGATTTCTTCCACAGGCCTCTACATTCAAACAACAGGATTTCTTCCCACTGAGGGGAAAAAAGCCAGCATCCCAGAATCCAGGCCTCTACATTCAAACAACAGGATTTCTTCCCAGTGAGGGGAAAAAAAGCCACCATCCCAAAATCCAGGCCTCTACATTCAAACAACAGGATTTCTTCCCACTGAGGGGAAAAAAGCCAGCATCCCAGAATCCAGGCCTCTACATTCAAACAACAGGATTTCTTCCCACTGAGGGGAAAAAAGCCAGCAACCCACAATCCAGGCCTCTACATTCAAACAACAGGATTTCTTCCCACTGAGGGGAAAAATGCACCATCAACATTCCCTCCCCACTTGGCTCTGTGAAAACAAAATGGATTCCTGTATTCTCCTCCCCCTCAGCTTTTAGAAAACGGCTGCCTGCCATGCACCCTTTTAAAGTTACCAATAGCAGGCCATAACATTACAGGCCCCAAAATAGAGTTTAGGGCAGGATGGCCGACGAATGATGGGATTTGCATCCCAATTCACTTCCCAGAAAACATTGTAGCCCCTACAAATCCCCTTCTCCCAGATAGGCCCAAAAGAGGCATCCATCTTCCCTCTTCAACACAGTGTCAGAGAAAGGCAGCTTCTGACAGGATCTTTAGAACAGGCACTGTCACTCTACAAGGTAAGGCCCTACTTCACTCAAAAGACACAAGAGAAAACAATAAATACCTTTCTCTAATGCCTTTTAATGCTTATATAAATAATTCTGTCCCAAAGCCCCCTCACCCAGTCTCATTGGACCTTACTGCTAATTCCATGCAGGCCTTTTCCATTTTTTTACTCCTTTCTGTTTTACACCGGTATACTTTCACAGGCCAGGGCGGATATGTGGCAGCCACTTGCACAGGCCACAGCGACCAGCGCGGGTGATGGACCTGCACCAAACTTGGTACACATAACCCCTATGACATGACCCACGTATTATGGGATTTGTAGTACTTTCCAAGACTTTGGTTCCCACAGACCACTGAGGCCACCAAAAGGACCAATACAGACCACACTCAGCACACACAGCCCCATGACCCACTCTACGTCCTGGTGCAGTTCGGAGGAGGGTGGGCCATGGATGATGGGACTTGAAGTGCCTCTACTCACTTCCCAAGTCCGCTGCAACCCTCATCCAATCACTGATCGAGACCAAACTTGCCATACATAACCCCCATGACTGCCTTCATGTCCTGGTGAGGTTTGGGGGAGGACTGACAATGGATTATGGGATTTGTAGTACTTTTACACCCCTCTGTTCCCACAGACCACTGTGGCCCCCAACAAACACCAAGGAAGTCCACACTTGGCACACACAGCCCCAGTGACCCACTCTACATCCTACTGAAGTTTGGAGGGGGACAGAACATGGATGATGGGATTTGCAGTACCTTACTTCATTTCCCAATCCTGCTACAAACCTAATCCAATGACTGATCAACACCAAATCTGGCACACAGAGCCCTCATGACCCACTCTACAGCCTGGTGCAGTTTACTGTGAGACGGACCACGGATGATGGGACTTGAAGTACTGTCACTCACTTCCGAAAAACAATGCATCCCTCCTCCATTCACCAATACAGACCAAACTTAGCACACAGAGCCCCCATGACCCAATCTACATCCTACTACACTTTGGGGGACGGGGACAGAGATGATGGGACTTGCACTACCATCAGTAATTTCATGATACCACTGCAATTCCCAATAATGATGGATCAAGACTAAACTTGGCACACAGAGTCCCCATGACCCACTCTACATCCTGCTGCGCTTCTCAAATAACCCGGGCAGGGCCGGGTCCCCAAGCTAGTTCATAAAATATTTGTTAGTCCGCAGCTTTTTTCCCAATGTAATATACCCTGTGACCTGTAATTTTCTGAGGGGGGTAGGGGAGGGGCTGGCATGACTGACAAACATAGCTGCAGGCTATTTTTTCCCTTGTCAGTCGATCAGAAGAAGATCATGTGGTTTTCTGCAAAGCTAGTCTTATGTATACTACCCTCAGCATCCCCTCTGTGTCTTTTGTGGCATAGCATTTGTAGGACAGAGATAAAGAGGGTTTTTTGAAGAGCTCCATTTTGTTTCTGTGTGTTTCTTAAAATGTAAACTTATCGTAGCTTTCTGAGAATTCTGTTTTCTTTTCCTGTCCCTTCATCCAGTCTGTACCTTCCTCTGTTGAAATTATCCAACCCCAAACTTATATTATTCAAATTCCCTAGTATACCTAGTAGTTATACTCTTGCCCTAAACTGCATTTCCCAGAATTCTGATCACACTAGAACAGGGCTGTCCAACAGGTGGCCCGTGGGCCATACACGGCCCCCCAGCCTGTTGGACACGGACCCCGCTACCCCCCCCCCGGGCCGCCTTTTTAAAAAAAAATTTTTTAAAAAAATTTTTTTTTATTTTTAATAAAAATTTTTTTTTTAAAAAGGTGGCGGGGGCGGGGCAGGGAGAAGGAAGGGAGCAAGCTCCTCCTCCCTGCACCACCCCCTCCGTCCCTTTCTCTGTGCCGCCTTTCCTAGGGAGGGGTAACCGCCGAAAAGGAGCAGTAGGCGGCGCCAAGGGCGGCGCATCAGAGGCCTGGGGTGACGCGCTGCCCTTGGCGCCGCCTACTGCTAGGAAGGGCGGGGGAGCCGGCTGCCTTCTTCCTCCGTAGCCCCTCCTCCTTCTCCCCACTCACGCGCCGCCGCTCGGGGAAAAGAGGAGAGGCTTCGAGAGAAAGGAGGCAGCTGGCTTCCTTCTCCTTCCAAAGCCCCTCCTCCTTCACCCAGGATCCGAGCAATGCCGCGGCCCGGGTGAAGGTGGGGCTATGGAGGAGGGAAGGTAGCCGCCTTCCTTCTCCCTCCAAAGCCCCTCCTCCTTCACCCGGGATCCGGGCAATGCCGCGGCCCGGTGGAGGAGAGGGGCTATGGGAGGGAGAAGGTAGCCGGCTAACTTCTTCCTCCGAAGCCCCTCCTCCTTCACCCGGGATCCGGGCAATGCTGCGGCCCGGGTGAAGCCGGAGGGGCTATGGAGGGAGAAGGTAGCCGGCTTCCTTCTCCCTCCAAAGCCCCTCCTCCTTCACCCGGGATCCGGGCAATGCCGCGGCCCGGGTGGAGGAGGGGCTATGGAGGGAGAAGGTAGCTGGCTTCCTTCTCCCTCCAAAGCCCCTCCTCCTTCACCCGGGATCCGGGCAATGCCGCGGCCCGGGTGAAGGAGGAGGGGCTATGGAGGGAGAAGGTAGCCGGCTAACTTCTCCCTCCAAAGCCCCTCCTCCCACCCGGGATCCGGACAATGCCGCGGCCCGGGTGAAGGAGGAGGGGCTACGCAAGCAACCCCCCCCCCCCCCGCCCCTGCTCACTGATCACCTACGCCCCCCCAGGTGATCAGTGACACCATTCTTCCGGCCCTTGGGTCGGAAGAAGTTGGACAGCCCTGCACTAGAAGAATGGGGCTGCCCACTTTTAAGCCTTAGTCTCATTGATATGAAAGTGATTTTAGTTAATCACATGTGCTTAAACTAAAAAAATATTTAAAATCAGTGGATGACCAAAATATTCTGAAACTTGGCAGGATTGATGCCCTGCTTGTTTTTGTCTCATCCTGCAGAAATTCACAAGGATACCTTATCATTTTTATTTTAAAAAATCATGTTTGTAAAATATTTAAGAAATTCCTGAAACTCAGTGGATGAGTGAAATGTTCTGAAACTTGGCAGACTTAAAGTCATCAATGTTGCCTACAAGCGTGCTGAGCTTTGTCCTGACAGCCATAAAAATGATGGAGAAATGAGTTTCACAATTTTCCCCAATTGCCGCTAATGGAACCAATCTTAACGAAGCAATTATGAAGCTTTGGAAATTCAGATTACAAATCAGAGCGGGACTCCTCTGAATCTTTATGAATCAATGCATAAAGAGGAGGCAAGTTTAGAAGTACTGAAAGGCTTAGGTTGGTTGAGTGAAAGGACATCTGGGGGTTCATAGGTGTGAATGGCAATGTGGCATTGCTTGTCCATCCAAGCCGTCTTTGAAATATGTGGTTTTTCTCCCTACCCTCCAAGAATTCTGTGGAAAAACTTGAATATTACACTGCTTTCAATTTTAAGACAAAAGCAGTAATGGACCCCGGACCCCTGCAGAACAGATTGGAGAGACGTTTTTGTCCATGCATCTGTTTTTCTGAGTTGGACAAGAGCAGTATGTGCCTACTTTTGGAGTGAAGGCTACAACACTTACAAGGAGATTTGTAACCTAGTTGGAATCTCCTATCAGTAACTTGAAGATCTGTAATTTCAATGTCTGGAATTTTGGGATTCCTACAGTACTACTGCTAATCAATTGTGGAGAACCTTGTAGCTGTCTTCCAGCTTCCAATACTTTTATTGGCCATGGCCACCCCCTCTAGAAATCATTTGAAAGCTTCTTCCAAGAATGTCTGCAGGGATGACGCTTCCACTTTCTTATACTTCCATTTTGGTGGCCAAGCCAATCTATGCTTTTTTTATCATGGGCAGAGCTGGTAAGTGTGGTATCACAGTTTGAGTGTAGAACTAGGGCACTTAGAGGCCAAGTTTCAAATCCCCATTGGGCTATGCAAAACCCACTGGATGATCTCAGGCAAATCACATGTACAGGAAGGCAAGGGCAATGTAAACATGTATGGACAAATTCTGCTCCTCCACCCCACCTAAAACCCTGCCCAAGTTTGCTTTAGGGTTGCCATAGATCAAATATGACTTGTAAGCACACAATAGTAACAAGAGCAACTTTCTTTGTCACATGAAAAAAATCATATGAATTGTGAAAGGTTTTCATGGCTGGAATCACTGGGTTGTTGTAAGTTTTTTGGGCTGTATAGTCATGTTCCACAAACATTCTCTCCTGACGTTTCACCTGTATCTATGGACAGCATCCTCATACCTCACAACCTCTGAGGATACCTACCATAGATGCAGGAGAAACATCAAGAGAGAATGCTTTTGGAACATAGCCATACAGCTTGAAAAACTTACAACAACCCAAAATCACATGAATTTTCTACCTTCTGTGCCTTTGGTTCTCATATTGTGTTTCTCCAGATGCTTGGGACTTCTGTTTAAAACCAATTAAGTTATGAAGGAAACAAAAATATTCCAAAGAAAGGACAAGTTGAGGTGCATATACATTATAGAATTAATGAAGTTTGACACGGCTTTAACTGCCATGGTTTAATACTGTAGACCAGTGCTTCCCAAACTTTTTTGGCCTACTGCCCCCATTCCAGAAAAAAATTTACTCACCGCCTCCCTAGAAATTAATTTTTAAAAAATTTAAATAGCAATTAAACAGAAAGATATATGTATTAATATTTCTACCTTTTTCGTAAAATATAATAAAGAAAGTTGTAAATTAGAAACATTAAAGTTTGAAATTATGAAACTGTTTATTGAACTTAGAATAGAAAGGTAATACAAAAAAGTTAAAACATTCAAAATCATCTTAATGAGAAGGATGAACCTGGTATGCTGCTACCAATCTAGTAATCCTCGGCTCTATTTTCATCAGCAGTAATCTCAAATCACCGCGATTGACTATTTTGCAATCGGTTTCTTTTTTTGTTAATAAATTGGTTACCGCACTGAATCCATGTTCCACTAAATATGTTGAAGGGAATTATTATTATTGTTATAAGACTCAACCAGTTGGAAGGCAACCCCAAATGTATTATTATTATTATCCCTTGCTTGGCGAGAGGTGGAGGAGGGAGCAGGAGGAGGGAAGAATAGAGACATACAGAGAGATGGATGGTAGCCTGTCACCTGGCTCACCCACCGCCCCCACCACCCCCTTACAGGGGTTCAGTGCCCCCCAAATTCTCCTGAGCCTTCCAGCGCCCCCCTAGATCGCCCCACCGCCCACCAGGGGGTGGTACCACCCACTTTGGGAACCACTGCTGTAGACTCTTAGGAGTTGTAGTTTGGTGAGGTATCAGCACTTGCTGGCAGAGAAGGCTATAGACCTTATCTAAAACTTCCATGATTCCATGGCATTAAAACATGGCAGTTAAAAGTGGAGACACAATGGATTCATTTTAAGTGTGGATGTTCCCCTGATTAGTTTAAAATAGAATTTCAACATTAACTTAACTTCAGTATTATTCAGTCATTAATTAGATAAATGGGAGAATATGCTAACGAGCCAATAAATATCACACTATCTTGCTAATTCTATTCCCTTGTAATCATTTTTATTTGGTTTTTATGGGTCACTTTGAGTTCCTCATTTGGGAAAATGGTTGATGATGGCAAGAATGCTGCAAACAAAACTGCATAGTATTACTTCAATACGGAATGACAGCAATTCAAAATAACACGACTACAAGTGTAAATAAAAGAGCATGTTTTTTCAATTCACACAAACATACATTTGTTTTTTTCTAAACAAGTACTATATTGTAGGTGTGAAAGGGCCATTTATACTTGAGTATAAAGCAAGAAGGAAGAAAAGTTCAGTGTTTCTTACAGGGTGAACGTACAGTGTAAAACAGTGGTTCTCAACCTGGGGTCCAAGAAGCCTTGGGGGTCCATTATGTTGTCACATGGGGTCTGAAAAAGATTGAAGAGCTGTTAATATTGCCTGCAATTAAATATGAATGAATAACCTCTAAAATGGGCAAATTGAGAGAAAAGTAATTGTTAACAGTGAACAATAAAAAAATTAAAACTATGTCGTCATGTTCAGTCCTCATTCGTTCCGTCATCTTAGTCGTTCCTAGGTCATTTTCCAATTCAAGTTTATCTGATTAAGCCGAGGCTTCAAAAGCTTGCTCGAAGACTCTGAGACTCCAAGCGGGGGAGGAGGGAGCAGGTGTGCTTGGCGCATGGCTGCATGGTGTGCATGTGTGGGGCAAGGGATAGTGCGTGAGACTGGAGGGAAGCTCATGCCAGCAAGTCCCTTCAAGGCATGTGGGAAGTGTGGCCCAATTCTATAATTGGTGGGGTTCAGTATGCTCTTTGATTGTAGGTGAACTATAAATCTCAGCAACTACAATTCCCAAATGCCAAGGTCTATTTCCCCTAAACTCCACCAGTGTTCACATTTGGGCATGTTGCGTATTCGTGCCAAGTTTGGTCCAGATACATCATTGTTTTAGTCCACAGTATTCTCTGGATGTAGGTGAACTACAACTTCAAAACTCAAGGTCAATGCCCACCAAACCCTTCCAGTATTTTCTGTTGGTCATGGGAGTTCTATGTGCCAAGTTTGGTTCAATTCCATCATTGATAGAGTTCAGAATGCTCTTTGATTGGAGGTGAACTATAAATCCCAGCAACTATAACTCTCAAATGACAATATCAATCCCCCACCCCACCAGTATTCAAATTTGGGCTTTTCAGTATTTGTGCCAAATTTGCTCCAGTGAATGAAAATACATCGGCATATCAGATATTTACATTACAATTCCCAACACTAGCAAAATTACAGTTATGAAGATCAAGGAAAATAATTTTATGGTTGGGGGTCACCACAACATGAGGAACTGTATTAAGGGGACACAGCATTAGGAAGGTTTAGAAATACTTACGGGGCATTTACACGGCCGATGTAATGCAGTTTGACTCTACTTTAATTGCTATGAATCCTATGGCATCATGGAAGCCGTAGTTTCACGAGGCATTTCACCATCTCTGGTAGTGAAAGCTAGAGGACAAACTACAATTCCTAGGACACCTGTTGTTTATCCTCAGTGCGACTGTCACCTGCTATGCAGACATCAATAATTGAAACTTTTTTCTTTTCCACAATCGAGATGTCTCGTGTATTGTGTTCCAAAACTTTGTCAGTCTGGATTCGAAAGTCCCACAGTATTTTTGCAAGTTCATTTTCCACTACCTTTGCAGGTTTATGATCCCACCAGTTCTTTACTACAGACAGGTGGTACTTGTGATATAAGTTCCAATGAATCATTTGGGCCATAGATTTGTGCCTCTGTTTGTAGTCCGAATGTTTGATTTTCTTGCAGCAGCTGAGGATATGGTCCATGGTTTCATCATCTTCCTTTCACAGTCTGCATTTAGGGTCATCAGCTGATTTTTCAATCCTAGCCTTAATGGCATTTGTCCTGATGGCTTGAATTAGGCCTTCTGTCTCCTTCAGTGTTCCATTTGTGAGCCATAACCAGGACTTCTCCTTGTCAACTTTTCTTTCAATAATAATAACAATAATAATAATTTATAATTATATTTATGCAATCCCAGCTGACAGCAGGATCAAAGAGAAACAACTGGAAAAGCTGGCACGATATGAGGATTAAAAGATCGAACTGCAAAGACTCTGGCACAAGCCAGTCAAGGTGGTCCCAGTGGTGATCGGCACACAAGGTGCAGTGCCTAAAGACCTTGGCCTGCACTTAAACACAATTGGCGCTGACAAAATTACCACCTGCCAGCAGCATAAGGCCACCTTACTGGGATCTGCACGCATTATTCGCCAATACATCACACAGTCCTAGACACTTGGGAAGTGTCCAATGTGTGATCCAATACAACAGCCAGCAGAGTGTCTGCTGTGGACTCATCTTGTTGTGTTTCAAATAATTTTATTTATTTATTTATTTACAGTATTTATATTCCGCCCTTCTCACCTCACAGGGGACTCAGGGTGAATTACAATGTATACATACATGACAAACATTAAATGCCATAGACATGTAACTCATATAGACAGACAATCAGAAGCTATTTAACTTTTTCTGGCCACCAGGGGAGTTGTCGCTTCACTGTCCATCTGCGACACTGATGAAGTACTATCCGCATTCCCCCTGCTTGCCTTTTGCTGGAGACTTTTTTTTATGGCCTTGTAAATTTATTAAGTTAGCCACCCCACACATAGGTGGTACCTAAATTTCCTACTTGACAGATGCTACTGTCTTTCGGGTTGCAAAGGTCGATAACAAGCTACACAAAATTGGCCGGAAGCTCACTCTGACCTGGGTTGGCTTTGAACTCATGACCTTTCGGTCTGTAGTGATCTTAATGCAGCTGAAACCCAGCCAGCTGTGCCACAGTCCCGGTGTATAATAATAATAATAATAATAATAATAATAATAATAATTCTACACTGCCATATAAAATCTGGATTATCATTTTGCATATGAGTGTAGACTCATATAATCCAGTTCAAAGCAGATAATGTGGATTATCTGCCTTGATAATCTGGATTATATGGCAGTGTAGAAGGAGCCCTAGGTCTCCCTCTCCATGGTCTTTTGGGAGAGGTGAGAGCCTGCAACCTCCTCTACTCTCCCCGAATGAGCGGATGGAGTGTACAAACTACTTTTGGACTGGGTGTAAGCAGGAAGGAAAGTAGCTGTGATCTCTGAGAAGCAGCTGAGGAAGTGTCCCCCCCTACTTTCGTTTCCCTCCCTTCCAGGAAGAAGCTGCAACCAGGACCAGTGCTTCTAGAAGAGCAGATCCCAGGTTGACCCCTTGCCTTTTCTCCGGCCCTCCTTGGCTTCAAGGCAGGAAAGGATCCTCTGTGCCCAGGCGAGGGAGGATTGACATAATAGAAAAGCTTCGCGGAAGGTCGGGCTTCTCCCCTGCCAGGATTTGGAAGGAGTGGCTCCAAGGGGGATTTCCCAAGACCGGAAACCCTTGGGGAGCCCAGCCGGAGATGGAAGGCAATCAAATCAAGAGTGCCTTCCAGGAGATCGGAGGATAGTGAGCGCTGTTCCGGCTTGGTCTCGTTTTTGTCCCCAAGTAGCACTCAGGAACGGGTAAGAAAACTTTCCCATCTTCTGCCTCTTTCTCTTGGCGCAGGCTGGTTTGTTTCTAGCTCTGTCCCATCTGCTAAGTGTTTCTCAATCTGGGGGTCGGGACCCCGGGGAGGGGTCGCGAGGAGGTGTCAGAGGGGTCGCCAAAAACCATCAGAAAACACAGTATTTTCTGTTGGTCCATGAGGGTTTTGTGTGGGAAGTTTGGCCCAACTGGTGGGGTTCAGAATGCTCTTTGATTTTAAGTGAACTATAAATCCCAGCAACTACAACTCCTAAGTGTTAATGTCTATTTTCCCCAAACTCCACCAGTCTTCACATTGGGGATATTGAGTATTCGTGCCAAGTTTGGTCCAGATCTATCATTGTTTGAGTCCACAGTGCTCTCTGGAAGTAGGAGAATTACAACTCCCAAACTCAAGGACGTTGCCCACCAGACCTAGTATTTTCTGATGGTCATGGGAGTTCTGTGTGCCAAGTTTGGTTCAATTCCATCGTTAGTAGAGTTCAGAATGCTCTTTGATTGTAGGGGAACTATAAATCCCAGCAACTACAACTCCTAAGTGTCAATGTCTATTTTCCCCCAAACTCCACCAGTCTTCACATTTGGGGATATTGAGTATTCCTGCCAAGTTTGGTCCAGATCTATCATTGTTTGAGTCCACAGTGCTTTCTGGATGTAGGTGAAGTACAACTCCCAAACTCAAGGTCGATGCCCACCAGACCCAATATTTTCTGATGGCCATGGGAGTTCTGTGTGCCAAATTTGGTCCAATTCCATCGTTGGTAGAATTCAGAGTGCTCTTTGATTGTAGGGGAACTATAAATCCCAGCAACTACAACTCCCAAATGACAAAATCAATGCTGTGACAATATACAATTAAAATATTTAAAACACATTTATAAAATCCATACAATACATCATTAAAACAGTGTAGAAGAGGCCTGAGTTACAAAGTCTTAACGCTTTTGACAGTGCAGGGGAAATACAATCTCCTGACAAGTAGTTGTCAGTTTCTCCTGTAAGTTTCCTCCACAACTTGCATGATCCCATTTGCATACTCTGTTCAGAAAGAAGTAGCAGTTTGTCACCTTTGATTGTACAGTGATCAGGCATGTAGCTGGGGGGGAGGGGCTTGGGGGGCTTCAGCCCCCCCCGAAAGTCTTCGAATGGTCCGCAAAAAGGCCTTACTGATACATTATTTAAACTGTTATATGTATTCATATCATGATCTGATCACCATGATCAATATATACCATATGTACGCGGGTATTGGGATAAGGATACAAAAGATTTGCTAGGGTAGACCCTCTCTCACTCAGACTCAGCCCCCACCCCAAAATCAAATTCAGCCCCTCCCGAATCAAAATCCTGGCTACGGCCCTGACAGTGATGCTAACTTTTACTCATCATCCCAGATGTCTGAGTGACGGGCTGCTTTTCTTCATATTGTAGGTTTTGTCCCTACTGCAAATATGACTCAAACACCAGGATCTTTTGCGCCTCCTCTCTATGAAGATATAATCAGTGGCAAGTATATTTCTAAAGCTATCCTTCTTCCATTCTACAATAAATGGGACACATCCAAATAACCAGAGGAGGCCATTACATAAACAAAAGAAATATGTACCAACAATCTAGCAATATATTTATAGCAGATATGAAACTAAAGAAAAGAACAATCAATATGGCATTTATAAGAAACTAGCTTGGGGACCCGGTGGTGCCCGGGGCATTTGGGAAGTGCAGCAGGATGTAGAGTGGGTCATGGGGGCTCTGTGTGCCAAGTTTGGTCTTGATCCATCATTATAAGGGAGTTGCAGTGGTATCATGAAATTACTGAAGGTAGTGGAAGTCCCATCATCTCTGGTCCACCCTCCCCCAAAGTGTAGTAGGATGTAGATTGGGCCATGGGGGCTCTGTGTGCTAAGTTTGGTCTGTATTGGTGAATGGATGAGGGTTGCATTGTTTTTAGGAAGTCAGTGAAGGTACTTCAAGTCCCATCATCTGTGGTCCGTCTCACACAAAACAGCACCAGGATGTAGAGTGGGTCATGAGGGCTCTATGTGCCAGGTTTGGTGTTGATCAGTCATTGGATTAGGTTTGTAGCAGGCTTGGAAAGTGAGGGAAGGTACTGCAAGTCCCATCATCCATGTTCTGCCCCCCTCCAAAGTTCAGTAGGATGTGGACTGGGTCACTGGGGCTCTGTGTGCCAAGTGTGGTCTTTCTCGGTGTTTGTTGAGGGCCGCAGTTGTCTGTGGGAACAGAGGGGTGTGAAAGTACTACAAATCCCATCATCCATTGTCAGTCCTCCCCCGAACCTCACCAGGACGTGAAGGCAGTCATGGGGGTTATGTGTGCCAAGTGTGGTCTCAATCAGTAATTGGATGAGGGTTGCAGCGGACTTGGAAAGTGAGTAGAGGTACTTCAAGTCCCATCATCCATGGTCCACCCTCCTCCAATCTGCACCAGGATGTAGAGTGGGTCATGAGGGCTCTGTGTGGCAGGTTTCGTGTTGATGAGTCATAGGATTAGGTTTGTAGCAGTCTTGGCAAGTGAGGAAAGGTACTGCAAGTCCCATTATCCATGTTCTGGCCCCCTCCAAACTTCAGTAGTATGTAGAGTGGGTCACTGGGGCTCTGTGTGCCAAGTGTGGTCTTTATCAGTGTTTGTTGGGGGCCACAGTGGTCTGTGCGAACAGAGGGGTGTGAAAGTACTACAAATCCCATCATCCATTGTCAGTCCTCCCCCAAACCTCACCAGGATGTGAAGGCAGTCATAGGGGTTACGTATGCCAAGTTTGGTCTCGATCAGTGATTGGATGAGGGTTGCAGCGGACTTGGGAAGTGAGTAGAGGTACCTCAAGTCCCATTATCCTCCAAACTGCACCAGGACGTAGAGTGGGTCATGGGGGCTGTGTGTGCTAAGTGTGGTCTGTATTGGTCCTTTGTGGTGGCCTCAGTGGTCTGTGGGAGCCAAAGTGTTTGAAAGTACTACAAATCCCATAATCCGTGGGTCATGTCACCCGGACGTAAAGAGGGTTAGGGGGGTTATGTGTACCAAGTTTGGTGCAGATCCATCACCCGCGCTGGTCGCTGTGGCTTGTGAAAGTGGCTGCCACATATCCGCCCTCCCGCCCTTCCGCCCTCCGCACACATACATACAAACATTCCGCTTTATAAAGGTATACAGAATACAGATATCAGCTCAGGTGTTGCTGCATTTCTTGGTATCAGCATCGTATACAATATTTTTCATATAGGGTTTTATAGGTTAAGACCAGCACTTTGAATTGCGCTTGGAAGCTAATTGGCAGCCAGTGGAGCTGGCGCAACAAGGGAGTTGTACGCTCCCTGTACCCCGCTCCCGTTAGTAGCCTGGCTGCCGAGCGTTGGACTAATTGCAGGTTCTTGGCAGTCTTCAGAGGCAACCCCACATAGAGAGCATTGCAGTAGTCTATATGGGATGTAACCAGAGCGTGTACCACAGTGGCCAAGTCAGACTTCCCAAGGTACAGGCGCAGCTGTCGCACAAGCTTTAACTGTGCAAAAGCTCCCCTGGCTACCTCCGACACCTGGGGTCCCAGGCTCAGCGATGAGTACAGGATCACTCCCAAGCTGTGAACCTGCGCCTTCAGGGGGAGTGTAACCCCGTCAAGCACAGGTTGTAACCCTATGCCCTGTTCGGCCTTACGACTGACCAGGAGTACCTCTGTCTTGTCTGGATTTAGTTTCAATCTGTTCACCCTCATCCAGTCCGTTACAGCGGCCAAGCACCGGTTCAGGACTTGAACAGCCTCCTTAGTAGTAGGTGGGAAGGAGTGACAGAGTTTTATATCTTGTTTTATATTATTTAATAAAATGAATAATCTGCGTTGATTGCATTGTGCACTTTCCCAGCTATTCTCAGAAACACAAGAAAAACAGAAGATGTATTTTGCACATTGCTCCTCACAATATAGAGTAAATTAACTACTGCTTTTCTCAGAATATCTTCCTTTTTTATAGATGGAAACCAATTCCGTTCTCATGAAGGTGAACAACCCACAAGCCAAAGCAACTGGAAGTAAGACGGATACGGTTCCTTCAGAATTTGTTCTTGTTTCATGGTTGTCCAGGATTGATTTGATAAGGAAAACATAGGTCTTCATAACTTTTAATCGGTACTGCTTTAGATATGCTGTTAGCCACCTTGAGCTGGGGTATAAATGAACAGAATAATAATAATTTATCTTAATTGCCCAGGATTTGCTGCCTTTGTTTAAATCAGAGCAATGCCATCTTCCTTTACTCTACAACTAAGGCTGTTTTTTTTAAAACTTTATATATATTCTTTATCTTTCTAGAAATAGATTTTTACTCTTTTCTGCAATGATGAAATCTCATCCTTCCTGTACACTAGTTATAAGTGAGGGAAATTTGGGTTTCACCAGAAGTGCTTCTGTGTGTGGATGAGTGTTTCTCCCAGGGCTCTTTCACACAGCCCTATATCCCAGAATATCAAGGCAGGACATCCCACATTATCTGAGTGTGGACTCAGATAACCCAGGGCCCTTCCACACAGCCCTATATCCTATATCAAGGCAGAAAATCCCACGTTATTTGCTTTGAACTGGGGGCCCTTCCACACCGCCCTATATCCTAGAATATCAAGGCAAAAATTCCCACATTACCTGTGTGTGAACTCAAATAACCCAGTTCAAAGCAGATCTTGTGGGATTTTCTCCCTTGATATTCTGTGATATAGAGCTGTGTGGAAAGGCCCCCTGGATGTATATGGAGAAGAGGGAACGGCTGCCAATATTACTTTTCTCCCACAACTTTCTGTCACTGCATTGCTTACCATTGCCTGCTGTGCAGTGTGTGCTTGCTGCTGTTGGCCTTTCCAACTTTACTGGATTGCATCTTCTAGTATCTCTGCCCAACAGAACTAACAATGAAGTATTGCATGACTTGAAGGACCCTTCTGCACTGCCAAATAATCCAGAATATCAAAGCAGATAATCCACATTATATGTTTTGAACTGGATTATATGAATCTACACTGCCATATAATCCGGTTCAAAGCAGATAATCTTGATTTTGAAATGGTGGTGTAGATGAGGCCGAAGTGTTTGGGAGGCCACATGTTTACAATCCCTGGTCAGATATATATGAAGAGGATGAGACATTTACCCCATTGATATTGCCTTATAACATCCAGATTATCTGATAGAAGGTGCCTAGGACATTTATGGAGGCAGAAAACTGGGTCAGGAGCTCTGTTTTTGGATGCTGGTTCTTTCTCCCCCTACTTTTAGCCTGATGTGGGAGCTATGAACATTGGCTGACTCTTTCTTGGATCTTGTCGATTATCTCATTGTCACTGGGGTATGAACCCACTCTGAGGGCCTTTCTACTCTGCCATAAAATCCTAACAAAGCGATAAATACAACTACATTAGCACCATACACATTCACTCTGGATTAAAACAATGTTCAGTCCATAAAAACATTGGCCATAATCACCCACTTTCATTAAAACCAATCTAAAATGCTGCCTTGTGCTGGTGTACGAATGCCTGGTCCCACAGCCAGGATTTTACTTTTTCCTGAAGGCCAGGAGGGATGTGGTGGATCGTACATCAATAGGAAGCGCATTCCACAGGCGGGGAGCCACCACCGAGAAGGCCCTATCCCTCGTCCCCACCAGCCTCATCTGAGATGTAGGCGGGAGCGAGAGCAGGGCCTCATTATCCACATTATCTGCTTTGAACTAGCCTATCTGAGTCTACACTGCCATATAATCCAGTTCAAAGCAGATAATCTGGATTTTATTTGGAAGTGTAGAAGGAGCCTGGGTTTTAGTCTGATCCTTGAAGGACCCATCCAAAAGAAGCCAATCCCTCCCAAATACCATCTTGAATAGTTTCTTTAAAGTTTGAACAAAAAGGCATCACAGATCTGGCACTTTCCTAATATGAAAGTCACCACCTGCCATTGGAGCATATCTATATAAACCTTGTCTGATCTGTTGATTGTAATTTCATTCATCTTTATAAATCCAAATACTACAGAACACCTTAAGGCTTCAGTAACCTCATTCCAAAGGAAACGTCTCAGGTTGATTGCTGTAATATATTATTTTTAAAGCATAGCCCTTTAAAGCAGAGGACCAAAATTTGTGGAAGCTGTGCTTTGAAAGACATTTCAACAAAAATAATTCTATTGCCAACTCTCAGAGACCTAAAATTATGTTTTTGAAATGTGTACAAGCAGTACAGTGAATCTGAGTTGCCATGAATGTGCAGATTACTTTATCCAACCCCTATGCTGATGTGGATTTGGAAAATATTTCCCTCAGAGCTCTCATGGCACCATAGATATGCTCTTTCTATGGTTTCGTATCAAGGAACCTACTGGATAAAATACTCTTCATTTCATCTGTAGAACTATAACAGATGGCCAAGGCTTGAGAAGGTCTTTGAGCCCAGGTGCTCAATTCAGCTTTAGTGATGTTCCCTTCGTAGTTAGGGCTGAAGCTAGAAGGTTAAATCCAAAAATAACAGCATAATATATTTTAAATCCCCTGCTACTAATGTGAGATACAACTAATAAGAGTCATTTCCTGCAAAAGAGTCCAACACTTGATAAACTACAAGGTGGTGATGTCATGGAGAAGGGGATGTGTGTGTACCCATTACAGAAGGTCTGAGTGGAATCCCAATAGATTGGTTTCAACCCCCATATTAAAGAAACCCTTATGTTAAGGTCATCTTAGGACCACCATATGTCAGAAATGAATTGAAGGAACGCAATACAGGAATGGGAAGTCCGACGCTCTGGCATAACATAAGAGTTTCTTGCATATGTTCGCAGGGGCAGTTACAATTGCCTCTCTTTCACACTGACATTGTGTGACTTGCCCAAAATCACCCAGTAGGTTTCCAAAGCTAAGCAAGGATTTGAAGCCTGATTCCAAGCCTTGGTCTAACACCCAAACCACTGTATCATACTGTCTTTCTTCTCCTGATTTGTATTATTTCAGCCCAGAGGCAATAAAGATCCTCATGCCATAGAGCAATTCATCAACATGAACAAGATTTATTACATCAGTGATGCGGGCAAACAAATGATGTTTTATTTTACAAAGGCTGTCAGAACATTTTCTGCTCTTGCAACATGAAGAAAATTGCCCTTCCCTGTCCATGCTGTTAATAGACATTACAACAAAGGCCCGAAGGCTTCATTACACAGTTTTCCTCTCAATCTCTGGGGGTTCCTTTAATGGTGTTTGTCACGTTTGGAGAGACTATAATGATTTGCTGTTGTTGGCTGTTTGGAATGCTTTAGCTTTATATCAATGGACTAGGAAACTTCATATAAATAAGTACAGACTGTCCCCATATTATGAACAAGATAGGTTCTGTAGGTTGTTCTTAAGTTGAGTTTGCAAGTAAACTGGAACAGGTGGAGCCATGTGTGGCACAGCGGATTAAATCACTGAGCTGCTGAACTTGCTGACCAAAAGGTCAGTGGTTCGAATCTGGGGAGCGGGGTGAGCTTCTGCTGTTAGTCCCAGCTTCTATCAACTTAGCATTTTAAAAACATGTAAATGTGAGTAGATCAATAGGTACTGCTTTGGCGGGAAGGTAATGGCACTCCATGCAGTCATGCCAGCCACACAACCTTGGAGGCATCTACAGACAACGCTGGCTCCTTGGCTTAGAAATTGAGATGAACACCACCCCCCAGAGTCGAACATGACTAGACTTAATGCCAAGGGGAAACCTTTACTAGGAACAGGTACATTTTTAAGCATAACTCCAGCCAAATATATAGCTTTGTATAGCATAGGGAAGGGTTAACATCCCTGTGGAATTTGTTTTGTTGTCTGTGCCCCTATTCAAAAGATTTCACCTTCCTTTCTGTCCCTGCAATAATTGGGTTTTTAAAATGGCTTTTGTGGAAACAAAGATGATTGATAAAGCTCTAGTGGAGACATCTTTCCCCCATGATAACTTTTCCAGAAGTGCATTTCCCTTACTCCTTCTCTCATCCCTGTGATTACAATAAATAGTATTTACGAAAAGGCTACTGTCTTCAGAGCAGTTCCCGAGTTGCAAACATCTGCCTTTTCGTAAATACTATTTATTGTAATCATGCAGACAGTATTGGCTCTAGATGTATTCGATATATTTCCTGAAACTGGTATCAGAAGGGTGACAGCATTGCTGTAAGAATTACCTGTATTAATTTTTTCCCATACCTGTTATATTTAATAGTGTATGGTTTTAAACAGGGGTTTGCCCTTTCATTCCCACTTATTTTCCTCCTCTCTTTTCTGCAGTGCTACTGCCATTTCGGAAGATGTTGCTAAAGAAGTGTTTGGTGAATATGCAGCAAATCACTGCTGCTATAGCAAAGATCCAGCCAAAGAGATGGTGATTTCTGATTCAAAGTCATTCAATACCTACAGAGTAAGTAAAATCACCTGAACTCCAGAATATGATCATATCATAGTATGCTTGTATTTTAAAAAATAAACCCCCCAATACAAATGCTTCTCATGTGACATTATTTTTTTAAAAAATGGATACAATTTATACCATATTGGCTTTTAGTGCTTAATTTTTAACATCTTGAAGTAGCTTAACCCGATTCTGGAGTTTGGTGAGGAAGAGGTCATTGAATCCTGCCTTCTCCTCAAATGCAGAATCTCCTGCAAAAGTATCCCAAGAGGTAGCTGTCCAGTCACATTTTGAACACATTCATAGGAAATTCTCTCCTTTTTACGGCTTCAGGAGACTTCCTTTTCAGTCGGATGAATGAACTAAGGACTTTTCTCACGGAGATTGGGAACATGTATTTTTTGAACTACGTCTCCCTGGATTGACTGAGGGGTTCTCAAAGTTGTAGTTTGGGGGGGGGGGATCAGTTTGATTTCTAATGTCATGTCAACTGCTCCCTGACGCTTTCCGCTTGGTCTTTTAAAACCAGACTTGAAATCCTATATTGAGGAGATGGAGCATGCATTTATGCCCATAAAGCAGAAATTGCACAACACTACTGTGTGAATGAATTGTAACATTGGGCAACTGAGGCTAAATGCCTATTGGTTGCCTGGACCAGGATGGCTACAATGAATCAATTGTATTTACATAGGTGTTGATTCACAATGGAAGTATTGGTTCAATGGTTGAACTCTAGTTGAGGCTATCCATCAGCTGCTGGACATAGGCAAGGTGGAGATATGCCTGTATGTTCTTATGTTTCTCTCAGAGATATGGCAGTAGTAGCAGGTAGTGGAAATACTTATCTTCACCTGCTGACCTAGGCACGATGGCAGTTCTATTGTGAATTATAATCCCCAACCCCCCAGTTATTTATAATATTAATAATGGCCTAGTTTTAGAGCAATTTTTGCCCCAAAGCTATGCAAAAGCCCCCCCCCCCAAGCCAATTACTGAAATCAGCTCTATCTATATCATGATAGTGGTAGGAAGTAATAATACATTACTATTTTGCAATTTTGAGAACAGCTCTGAAGAAAACTGAGATGTGTGGGCATATATATATATATATATATATATATATACTAGGCATGAGAAAAAAGTTATGAAAATTAAAAGAAATCGGAAGGGATTCGTATGTATGGGACTTTCAAGTTTATATGCATCGCAGGGCCAATCCCGGAAGTGGACTTTCTTTTCCGCACTCTCTGGGCCCAAATTTCCGTTAGATTAGTAAATATTTCGGATGCCCACCCAACAGGAAAATTTCCCCCTCCAAAATAGCTTTGCAGACATAACTCACAGTCAAATCAGGGCCTTTCCATGCTTGGAGCCTAATTAGAGTGAAAGGCCTCCTCCAGGAAGTGAAAAAGGAGCTGGAAACGATAGAGAGATCCAGATCGGGACTCCTAGAGGGGCTGGAGGACTGACGAAAAAAGCGATTTAAACACCCAGGAAGGGGGTTTAGATAGAAGGACAGAGCAGAAGTACATAAGAACTGCTGAGAGAAGGGCAGCAGGAGTGAAAAGAGCACGGAGAGGAGAAGGAAGAGTTCAGAATCAAGAAAAGCCATAGAGTTCAAACGGAGATCCTAGAGTGCTATGGTAAAACTGAATGGGGAAAAGCTGGAGTGAGGAGAACTCTACAGATTAGCAAGGCCTGCACCAGAGGTGGGCAACTATTTTATTTAATAATACTATTAATAATATATTAATGCATTATATGTCCCTGCAAAGAAACCCTGTCCTTTTATAATATTAATAATAATAATAATATATTAATGCATTATATGTCCCTGCAAAGAAACCCTGTCCTTTAATAATATTAATAATAATATTAATAACAATATATTAATGCATTATATCTCCCTGCAAGGAATCCAAGGGAAATGTTGCCCCTTGATTTGCCTGTGCTTAAAACAGTGTCAGTCCTGTTTCCCTGCTTTGCCTACTTTAGAACTACTAACAAATTTCGTTAGTAATTACATTACATTTTAGAAATTTTTGGAATTTTTTTGGTAAGTCTTTCTATTACTAATCAAAAAAAATCCCCCCCCATTAGATTTTCGATTCTCTATTTTTGGGTTCTAAACCATCCCTAATATATACATACAGTATATATGTTTTGGTTATGGATCAGTTGGGGAGCAATTGTGGAGTCCCCCCCCCCCAAAGTACCAAATTCATCTGAATGAATTTTACAGAAAAAAAAGCATGTTGAGGATATGCATTTTTTTTGCTTTAAAATGCAATGTTCCAAAACCTGTACCAAGGTGATTTGATACATTTTGATAATTTTTATCTGTACATAGAATTCTTATCCTTAGTCAACAATGTGCTATCACTTATAACTCAGTTTTCATTAATTTATTCATTTGCATTTAATACTTTTTGGAAACTCCACAATTAGCCCTTTAGCTTTCTGTAGTTTCTTACCAGATTCGGAAAACATACATTTGTTATTGTGTAGGCTTCCAATTGATTCTGAGTGATGGTGATCATTAGATTTCATGTCAGCTGGGGCAGTAGAGGTTTCCAAACTATGGTATTTGTGAAGCACAGAAGAACAGGAACAACCATTTGACTCCACCTAATCACTTTCCCATCATCAACCACTTACTTTAAATAATAATAATAAATATAACTTAGTCTTATGGATCTAAGACTCTTTGCCATTTATTTTCAGTCATCTACTGTATATATTTCATATTTACATTATAGCACATAATGTTTCCCCTTTCATGCTTTTATGACCTTATCCTTCAGAAATATTGAAAGATGACAGTTAATCTCATAATAAATTATTGTTATCTAGATTTCATTTCCTTATAAACAGCTTGAGAAATAACTAGCCTCTTTTTCTGTATTGTTCTATGTTCTAAAGTTTCAAAATATTTTCTAGTATCATTTGGAGACTTTCAGTGAATTAAGGACTTGTAAATGGAAGACGGTACCTTATCGGGGTAAGTGTTATTATACTACTTAAGAATGTGTGTCCTTCTAGTAATTTGAACATAGTCTATATATATAAATTTGTAAAGTCCGTTTAATGTCGTATATAGACAAAGAAACTATGGCTCGCAGAAACACCAAACTTTACAACCGACTGGACCATTACACTGGCTACAGACAACGCCAAAAAAAACCGACCCTACGTACCTCGCAACATCCCCAAAACGAGCCCCCAAAAACTGACCACCAAAGTCCCACCCCCGCCTCTCCGCTGCCAGCACTAACGTTTGGAACGTTCACACATCGGAGACAAAGTGCGGCGGCCCGATTCCACAGACTTCAACACAGAACCACAGACCGCAATTAAAGCCTGCGGGCAGCACACCTCCCTACCCACAATCACTACACAACACAAACACACACACGGGCCCACCAAATAAACAACATACTCTACCCCCCTTCCCACGCACATGGCCGCCAAAACGCGACGACCCCATCCCACAAACGCCCACGCCGCAATACAAAACTGTCCGCAACACAAGTGAGCTCCCTTCCCACCATCCCTTACCAAGACAAACAGAACACACCCTCACCCCTTTCAAACACCCCATAACAACAAGAAAAATCCACAAACTTTCCTTACCTTTTACATATAAAATCCCTCACTCGCTGAACCAACGCCATCTTCTCTCCACCCATTCAAAACTACAACTCCCAACACCCCTTCCGCCCAAATACAGCTACACGCATGCGCACTACCAATTCTTTTACAAAACCCGAATCAGCCAAACCCCTCCACACGACTCCAAAACAACACTAAACCAAAATAACATAACCCCCTCCACGTACCTTACATCCACACCGCATCATCCGGATCCCACGTACTTCTACTACCGCACGCCGCAAGAAAAGCCTACCCGCAACACAAACTCGCTCCCTTCCCACCATCTCTAAACAAAACAAACAGAACACACCCTCACTCCTTTCCATGGCCGCAAACCAACACATTACCGATATACCCTGCCCCCCTTCCCCCGCACATGGCTGCCAAAGCGCCCTGCCCCAACCCACAAACTTCCCTGCCCGCTACACAACATTGCTTCCTTCCGACCATCCCTTACCAAAACAAACAGCAAACCCCTTTCCACCACCCCAAAACAACAACAAAAAACCATAAACTTTCTTTACCTTTAACAGGTAACATCCTCACTCGCTGAACAAACGCCATCTTCTCTCCACCCATTCAAAACTACAACTCCCAACACCCTTTGCGGCCAAGCACAGCAACACGCATGCGCACTAGCAAAAATTTTAAAAAAAACCCCGCGAATCAGGCTAACCCCTCCCCACGACCTCAAAACAACACAATACACACTACCGCATGCCACAATGAAAGCCTACCCGCAACACAACCTCGATCCCTTCCCACCATCCCTAAGCAAAACAAACAAAACACATCTTCAACCCTTCCCTGCACCCCACAACAACAAAAAACCACAAACTTTCCTTGACTTTGACAGCAAAGCGCAGGAGAGAGGGAGAACCATCGCGCAGGCGCACAGCGAACCCCCCCAAAACCCACCAACCCATCCCGTCACCCTCTCTCCCCACTCACCGCCACCTTCGCAGCCACAACAGCGACCCAATCACCACCTCCTCGCCATCGACCACATGTCCCCGGTCCCAGAGCAGCTCTCGGCCGACAAAATACACTTCCCAGAAACCTCCGCAATAACCGGAAGTGGCCATGCCGGGGTTTCTGGGAAGTGTAGTCCAAAACGCCACAATTCACCCAGCACACACAAAAAGGGGCGGGCCGCGTACGACGCTGCCCATGCGCGCCAGGCCCGGAGATCGGCGCTCCGCCCTCCGCCGTGTCCCCCGCGGTTCCAGCGGCCACACCTGAAAGAAGGTAAGCTCCCGGGCTTACCTTGCTTCAGACGCGCCCGCCGCAACCGCGGGGAACACGGCGGGAGGTAATGAGGGAGACAGAGGGGAGGCCTGAGAGAGGGGGGGGAGAGACAGAGGTGGGGAGTGACACAGAGAGAGACGGGGAGGGAGAGAGAGAGGGGGAGTGACACAGACAGAAAGAGGGGGAAGAGAAGGGGGCATCAGGCCGCGAGAGAGAGGCGGGGGGGGGAGAGAGAGGTGGAAAAGTGAAACAGAGAGAGAGGGGAGGGACAGAGACAAAGGGGGGAAACAGACAGAGGGGGGGGAAGTGCACATACACACATACAGAAACACACACATACATACAAACACACACACACATACACACACACATACACATACAGAAACACACATCCATACACATACACACACAACTACATCCACACACATCCACATACATACACAAACACCTATATACACACATCCACACACACACCCACAAAAACACACAAACACACACACAAACAAACACATACATACACACACACATACAAACACACATACATATATATACACACACACAACACATTGACAAATCATTTCCAACCCTTACATACCCACACTTCCACACATCTCCTAAATAGGGCACAAATACATGCACACACATACCAAAACACAAACACACATACCCCCAAATATCAACACACACATACACACATACAACTATAAACACACATACACACACATATATATACACACAACACACATGCTCACATCACTTCCACAACTTACATACCCAGACTTTCTCGCATCACCTACATAGGGCACAGCAACGCGTGCCGGGTTCAGCTAGTATCCAATAATTGTATCCAATAATTGTTTCTCTACCAGACTGTCATAACAATAGGAACAGCACTGGTGTTTTTTTTGTTCAATAATTTTATTAAGGTTTTCAAATACAGCAAAACTGGGAAAGGATGCGGGGGTGGTGGAGGGGAGTTCCAGGAACTGTGGTACGGAGGGGTGGGGGTGAGGATGGGTGTAGGTATCTGGGAGGGGAAGAAAGGGAAAGTGGGTGTTGGGGGGGGGGGGTAGAGGGGGAGGGGGTTATACGCTTCCGTCTTCTTTTCTCATAGTCTTATGTTGTTGAAGAGACCATTCTGCCCGTCAGGCGACCTCTTGCAGGATAATCACTCTATTGTCATTTTCTCTTAATTCTTAAAACCCTTCAATTCTTTGATAAGAGTGTCCATGTCCCTTGTCCGGTCCTTGTCTTTTAATATAGTTGTGTCTGTTTCTTTTACTTTCATTGGTCTCCTTCCTAACCGTTCTCTTTAGGAGATTCTAGACCTCCTTCATCCACCTCTCGGGCTACACGCTTCAGAGGCGTGTAGTTTGTGCACATCTCTGGAGAGTAGGGATGTCTTTTCTTTAGGATTTTCTTTTTTCCTTGTTGAGTCGTTCTCATCCGACTTCTCTTTCTATTGAGCTGCAACCCCCTTCCCTTGTCTTCCTTCTTATTTGCCCTCAGAGTGAGGCTTTTAAATGGAGTATTGGCCTCCTGGTTCTTTTCCTCTTCTTCTTTTCGGGGAATAGGAGCCCTGGAATTCTTATTAATCATTCGAATAACTCCCAGTGTAGCTTCCACACTTTTTTTTTAAAAAAAGATCTTTTCCTCCTGGTGTCTCTTGTGACCATGTATTCTCCTCCACTCTCTTCTTCAGACCCTCATGCATTGCTGCGCTTATTCCCTTGGCTTGCGGAGCTTCTTTCCCATTTTCGAAAATGGTTGTTAGCTCTAGCCTTGTAGGACTCATTTCCCTGGTTGATTCTAACCATGCATACTGCGCTTGTTCCTGGATCATTTTGATTTGCTCATCTTGTCGGTTCATCATTATTTCGATCTTCTGTAGACACCCATCTTGTGCTTTTCCCAATCTTCGTAGTTCTTTAATGATGTCCTCCAAAGTCACCTCTTCCTCCTCTGGTCTCCCTCCTTGCATTCTTTCCTGTTCTTTTGCTTCTATGTTTAATCCGTTCAGTGCTGGCATGTTTTATTGCCTTGTCACTCACTTTTTCTCTTTGCAAGGAGAGGTGTTAATCCACTTCCGGTCTCCCTCTCTGTCCTCCTGATGTCTCCGACTCCCTTCCTGGGCTTGGGGTTCCCTCCCCTCACGTGTAATCCGCGGCCGTAAAAGCCTCGGGTGGAGGGATGACTTCACTTCCGCCTGTGTTTCGCGCCCTTTCCCAGCGGCTGCGAGGTCTCTCCTTCAGGTTGGAGGCTGCCTTGTTGTTTTTGGTCTTTTTACCCCGCCATCTTGGCTCCCACTAATGCCTATGGGGTCTCTTAATTGTCACCTGGGGGGGGAGGTTTGGGAGCGCCGTGGCGCCCGCAATGTTCCCCTTGCTCTGGCTTGCGGCTTGTTCTGTCCTCTGGCGGTGGCTTCCCCCTGTATCTGGGGGTTGCCTTGTTTCTGGGGGGGGGGTCTCCTCCTTTTCTTTTCTTTTTTCTTTTCCCTCCTGAAAGGGGCTCCTTATGTGACTCACTGTTGCTTGGATGGTCTTCCGTTCTCCCTTCTTTGTTCCCTCTTACAGTCACGAAGTGGGCTGGGCTGGCAGTAATTACAGGCTGGTGCCTGCTTCCCGCGCCCCGGTCCGCTCGCCGAATCAGCTTGTCACCGGGCCCTCTCAGTCTCCCTCTCTTGATGAGGGGGCGACTTTTGGGGCCAGCGGTGTAAACCCTCGGCTTCGCGTCGCCTCGACGAGTAGATCTTGCTTGGGGAGGGGGCGCAAATCGCCCACCGACCAGGGCGGCGGTTGGTGTTTTGAGGAACTTCAAAACACCCGACCTGCCGCCATCTTTGCCCGCCTGGAGTCCCCGGAACAGCACTGGTGTTTGATAGGACATATACTATATCATTTCACTACTTAAGTAGAGGGACCGGAGGTTTATAAGATCTATCAACTGAAAGGTTGCAAGTTTGAAGCTCCAGGTTGGCATGAGCGGCCGTCTGTCAGCCCTGCTCACTGTTTACCTAAGCAGTTCGAAAACAGTTGTAGCTGTAATTAGAGAAATTACATACCGCTAAAAAAGTGGGGAAAGTGTTTTATGAGGCCATAAGAAAGAAGATCAGAAAATGCTGGGAAAGGAAGGAGGAAGTCCTGACAGCTCTTTGTCATAGAGGATGAAACAGTAGAAACAACATACCTCCTTCTGTTCTGTCTGTCTGTGTATTGTCTATACAAATGCGGCATGGAATGTTTACCATGTATGTGCATTGTGATCTTCCCTGAGTCCCCTTATTATTATGTACCCATTCCTCAAGATCATCTGTAGAGGCCGGGTCTATGGCCTTCGTATTCTCAATCCTTGTCCTCCACTCCCAATTTAGCATTCATATTATTGTTTACTTAGCATTGTATATTTGAATGTGGTCCTTGCCATGTGTCTGACAGTGTGAGATATCAGAAAACCCAAAGCAGTTGTCCTCTTTCTCAGATGAACCTGTCGATCCCAATCTGCGGGCCTATGCTCCTTACCCATGGGATGTCCAAGTGGAAGTTTCTCCTATGTTTAAAGACCAGAAAAAGAAAGTCATGGTGCCCCGTACATCATCAGTAAAGGTAATGAAGAAACATAAGGGGAAATTGTGGTGATGTCTGCAGGTGAGATGTATTAGTGTCTGTAATAAACAAATTGGGATTAACTTTGAGACGATGTTAGTGGCACAATAGGGCCAGTATTTTCATAGTTTAGAACAAATGTTCCCATATGGTTGTCCTCCAGATGTTTTAGACTTCAGCTCTCAGAATTCCTGATGGCTGACCAAGTCAACTAGACCTTCTGGGAGTTGAAGTCTAAAACACCTGGAGGACCAAAGTTTGGGAATCACTGAATTAGAAGATGAATTTTTCCTCTTTCTTTCTTAATATCATATACAAAATAACAGCAAAACAGATTGTAGTAGTAGCATTACAGAGCTCTTGGAAATTAGAATGGATGAAAGAGAGAGGAACAGTGAGAGTTAATGGCTTTAACCATTTACCTTTAATAGTTTTGATGTTTAATCTTATTTTAGTGTTTGTATATATTTTTAATTTAAATTTTTATATTGTATTGTTTTTAGTGTTAGCTGCTTTTGGTCTCTTTTTAGAAAGATGAAGCAGGATATAAATAAAACAATAGTAATAGTAATAGTAGTAGAAATATACAGGTGCAGTGGTGGGAAATAATTTAGAAGACAATAAGCTTCAAATAAATTAGAAGGAAAATCTATACTGAAAGATATCAAGTACTGTATATATGCATGTGTATAAATTGACCTCATGTACCTCAAGGGTTTGGTTTGGGAGCCAACATTATGGCTTTTGATATGCCTTTTGGATGAGAGGAGAAAGTGAAAGTGCTTGCTGCCACCACTTTTCCACCAGACATTCAAACAATCAGAACTGGCCCTGTGGTGGGGAGAATTGAGGGTGTTGCTGCTTCTTTTAAGTTCCCTCCTTTCACCACTCTCTAAAATAAGAATTAAGGTACCTCATTAACCAATGCGGAACAAAGGAGATTCCATTTGAACATTAGGAAGAACTTCCTGACTGTGAGAGCTGTTCAGCAGTGGAACTCTCTGCCCCAGAGTGTGGTGGAGGCTCCTTCTTTGGAAGTGTTTAAACAGAGGCTGGATGGCCATCTATCAGGGGTGCTTTGAATGCAATGTTTTGCTTCTGGGCAGGGGGGTTGGACTGGATGGCCAATGAGGTCTCTTCCAACTCTATAATTCTATGATAAGACAACACAGGATTTTGTGGTTGATTTCTGGACTAAAATTTCTAGACTTATACATGTGTAGTAGTAATGATTGCTAATCACAGCTAGGCTAACAGGTTGAATCAATGAGAATTTGCTAAACCAGCATTAGGTATGTTGTATTGATCCAAGAATAATAATAGCCATTCACTTTTAAAGGAATCATATTGTAACTGTTACCTTATATATCAGTCATAGGAGGAGTGATGTTATTATTAGGTACCGTGAGGAGATATGCACCTAGTCTTTTAAATCAATCTAAAAAGGTGAATCTCTTTTAATGTACTACTTCCTTTTATCAAAGGTTTGTGGAAGATGCAGTGGTCGGGGTAGAGTTACCTGTGGCAGATGTCATGGAAGCGGACGGGTAAGTAGTGGTACGTCAAGTAGGGATGTATTATTAATTAATTTATTCCTTGAAGGAAGGAACAAGTAATTTCAGCCATTTTCCTATCTCTGTGGAAAAGACCTTGATTGGTTTCTGCATAATTTTCAAAGACTGTTTGCGATTCAGATTTATTCTACACCAGGGCTGTCCAACTGGTGGCCCGCGGGCCGTATACAGCCCCCCAGCCCCTTCCCTATGGCCCCCTACTCTTTTAGAAAAGAAATGGGCTGTTAAAAAAACATTATTTATTTTATTATTTTATTATTTTTTAATATTTTTTCGCAGCGGGGAGGGGCGGGGTGGGGCAGGGAGGAGGAGCAGGCTCCCTCCTCCTCCCTCCCTCCCCCCGCCAATCGGCGCGCTCCGTCTTTGTGAGGCGGAGATGGCGCAGCCGCGGCGGAGATGGGCAGGGAGAGAGACGCCGATCCCCGGGCTCTGCGCCTCTCTTCTTGCTTCTCTCCGTGATCACGGAGAAAAGCAGGAAGAGAGGCACCCAGCCCCAGGCTCTGCGCCTCTCTTCTTGCTTCTCTCCGTGATCAGGGAGAAAAGCAGGAAGAGAGGTGCCCAGCCCCGGGCTCTGCGCCTCTCTTCTTGCTTCTCTCCGTGATCACGGAGAAAAGCAGGAAGAGAAGCACCCAGCCCCAGGCTCGGCGCCTCTCTTCTTGCTTCTCTCCGTGATTTGGAAATAAGGGGAAGAGGGGGGTGGGAATATATGGGACAGAAATATAATAATAATAATAAATGTATTTAATTTGGAAATAAGGGGAAGAGGGGGTGGGAATCTATGGGGCAGAAATATAATAATAAATGTATTTAATTTGGAAATAAGGGGAAGAGGGGGGTGGGAATATATGGGGCAGAAATATAATAATAATAATAATAATAATAAATGTATTTAATTTGGAAATAAGGGGAAGAGGGGGGGTGGGAATATATGGGGCAGAAATATAATAATATAATAATAAATGTATGTAATTTGGAAATAAGGGGAAGAGGGGGGTGGGAATATATGGGGCAGAAATATAATAATAATAATAAATGTATTTAATTTGGAAATAAGGGGAAGAGGGGGGTGGGAATATATGGGGCAGTAATATAATATAATAATAAATGTATGTAATTTGGAAATAAGGGGAAGAGGGGGTGGGAATATATGGGGCAGAAATATAATATAATAATTGTTTAATTATGCCCCCCATGTGTTGCATTCTCTCCCTCCCCCCTTATGTTAATATTAAATATATGGAATTGTTTAATTATGCCCCCCATGTGTGGCATTCCCTCTTTCCCCCCTTATGTTAATATTAAATATATGGAATTGTTTAATTATGCCCCCCCGTGTGTTGCATTCTCTCCCTCCCCCTTATGTTAATATTAAATATATGGAATTGTTTAATTATGCCCCCATCTGTGGCATTCCCTCCTTCCCCCCTTATGTTAATATTAAATATATGGAATTGTTTAATTATGCCCCCCATGTGTGGCATTCCCTCCCTCCCCCTTATGTTAATATTAAATATATGGAATTGTTTAATTATGCCCCCCATGTGTTGCATTCTCTCCCTCCCCCTTATGTTAATATTAAATATATGGAATTGTTTAATTATGCCCCCCATGTGTTGCATTCTCTCCCTCCCCCCTTATGTTAATATTAAATATATGGAATTGTTTAATTATGCCCCCCATGTGTGCCATTCCCTCCCTCTCCCCTTATGTTAATATTAAATATATGGAATTGGAGCCCGGGGAGGGGGCAGAGCTGGGGGAGGGGGCAGGGCTGGAGCCGGGGAGGGGGCGGGGTGGGGCCAGGAGAAGGGGCGGGGCCAGGGGCGGAGGCAGACCCTTAGGCCCCCCCAGGTGATCACTGACCAGAACTCAGGCCCCCGATCCGGTTGAAGTTGGACAGCCCTGTTCTACACATCTATAGATATAATAAAAGTCAGTGTTTGCAAAGGAATATGTGCAAGTGTTTCGATTGGCTCCCAATGCATGATCATTTGCATAATGGTCTGATTGGCCAGCCACCCAACATTCCGAAGCTCTAAACTGCCAGGGGGGGTGGTCTCCCAGCCTCTACATTCTAAAAACATGATTGGTTGCCACTGGGGGACATTGCCACTGACAGACAATTTGCATAAATGTCTGTGATAGGCCAGCAAAACAGAATGCAACTGAATGCTTGTGAGCAGTGCATATAGCCACTGATTGGCGACAGTTGACAGTTTTTTTCAGTGGGCAATGGAATGTTCATTTTCTGAGAGGATTTCACTACAGGCACTACTAGCATTACAAGCTAACCCGAAAAATAGAAAAACATCCTTCCAGCCAAAGGTGAAAACACCACTTTTCCCAACAGGCCTCAGCCTGCATTGACAGTAAGGCTTTCTAGGCCTCCGCCTTCATTGACAGTAAGGCTTCCTAGGCCTCAGCCTAAATTGACAGTAAGGCTTCCTAGGCCTCAGCCTAAATTGACAGTAAGGCTTCCTAGGCCTCCGCCTAAATTGACAGTACGACTTCCTAGGCCTCCGCCTAAATTGACAGTAAGGCTTCCTAGGCCTCAGCCTAAATTGACAGTACGACTTCCTAGGCCTCAGCCTCAACTGACAGTAAGGCCTCCTAGGCCTCAGCCTCAACTGACAGTAAGGCTTCCTAGGCCTCAGCCTGCATTGACAGTAAGGGTTCCTAGGCCTCAGCCCATTTCAAATAACCCGGGCACCGCCGGGTCCCAAAGCTACTAATTAATATATGCATCGAATGCGATTTTCCTGCTTCTTGGCAGGGGGTTGGACTGGCTGACCCACGAGGTCTCTTCCAATTCTATGATTCTGTATGGTTTATTTTGCACAGGAAGCATTCTGCACATAAATAGGTTTCAAAAACAATAAAAGCTATTTTTTTGTGCAGACTAAGTCATAAAATGGAGATTATTATTCATCAAGTATGCTTCCTTTCAGGCTTTATTTACACTTGGAAAACTTATCTTTGACCATTTTTCAAATACATTTGAATATCGTTTTAATGTCTACTATTATGACCTCCATAACCAGATGTTAATAGACATGAGAGTATTCTTTGAGCTGTTTTCATTCTAACGACTAATAAAAACAATGTCTTTATATGAGACAGCCTGGTAAAGATATTTAAAATTTCCTAACTAAACTATATTTCATTAACTAATTTGTATCCCATCTATCCTTTTCCCTAGGTACATTGCACTACTGGAGATCAACACACAACCAGGTATGTACACCTTTCACCACAACAGATGTTTTTGTGTGCCAAATTGTTTTATAATACAAGCTAAATTTGTAGCAATTTTTGTCATGTGCCTTCAAATTGAATACAGCTTATGGTGACTTTTTCATTGAGTTTTATTGGCAAAATTCATTTGGAGGTGATCTTCCTTTAAGACTGAGATTTCCATGGCTGAGTGAAGATTTGGACCCTGGTATTCGGAGTTTTAGTCCACTATTCAAACTACCACACCATGTTGGCTCTTTGCAGGAGTTAGATACTACCTACATATAAATTGGATTGCATTTTACTTCACAGCCACCTGGACAGATACTGATGACGGCCTTTTTCACACCATTATGTTTTAGTCCCATCTCTAAAATACTTTTGTCAATAACTTTTCTCTAAAACCTACAAATGAAGCAGCCAAATCAAGGAGTTATGGAACTCCGAGTACCAAGTTAACTTTACCAAGCTACCTGAACGTGCGGGTACAAGGATGAGGAAGAACACACGGCAACTGTGAAATAGGTGAAAATCAAAAAGATTTATTTCTGGCACCAGCTGGTGGGCTCTTGCCAGCAGAACACGCTGCAATCAGGGGCAAAAGACCCCGTCACTTTCAATACAAAGACATTTATACCCCAATGGAGTCATTTCAGTTAAGCCCACCCCTTCTTCATGGATAAAAACAATCATAATTGGCTGGTGATTACTGTTGCTTACATGACATTTCATTAATCCAATAAACATTGCATTTTCATTAGCATCACATCTTTAAGTCACACCTATGAATGAGAACAATAGTCATTTCTGTTAGTTCTTTCTCACAGTACAGCTATCAATCCTGAGTCTCTGATGTTCCCTAATTTGAAACATTGACTTCCAGGCTCCGTGCCAGCAACGGAGGGGTCAGACTCTCTGTCATGCGCAGTGCTTTCTTATTCGCATTACGTTCTCCCATAGCACAATCTGTACTGTTTCACCCATCTAGCCTATGTTATCTCAAGTCAGGCACAGGGTGTATTAAAGCATCAATCACAGTGTTATTTTCACATTGCAAGTGCCTGTCTGATTCTTGGCACAGGAACCCGCATCTCAAAGCTAAACACGCATGTAGCATCACTCTCTGACTGTACTTTTTGCACGGAAAAGTACCAAACCCGCTTTATTCCAGAATTTCTTTTCTTGTAGGAAACTCATCACATGGAGTTTTCCTACACACATGTCTGGAACACCTTAAGAGGACCAATTCACTCTCCAGTCCCGTGGGACCACAGTTCCTCCAGTTCGGACAGCATGCACACCTTTTACTGTATCTATGGAACTCTGCACTGCCCTAGCACAACATTTGAGCAAAATGGGCAGACAGCACATTATGATTAGCACAGAGCATATCACCACTATGATTATCATCACAAGTGACCGCAGCCAATGCAAATTCGGTAGCCAGTTTAGCAAAGTACTCCAAAAATCACTTGGAGCCGAGTAAGTCTTCTGTATTTCTCTAGCAACACTCTGAATCTTGTTCAGATCCAGCTCAATGTCTCCACTCTTGTTTATGAAATGACAGCATGACACGTTCAGCCACGCACAAAGACCCCCCTCTTTTGACAGAAGGTAATCTAGTGCCAACTTCTGCTGCATGGCCATTCTTGCCAAAGAATTCACCTCTACCTGCATTGATGTCATTCCTTCATACGTGTCATTGGCTAAAGATTCCAAGTCATATGATAACACACGCAACTGCTTTATGTTCCAGGCCACACCCAACCTTGGCTCTGCAATTGCTATAAACCTCTGGGCTTCATTTAGATAAGTTTTGTCAGGATCATACCCATAACGTTGCACATCAGCAAATGAGCGCTTATGGATATGTAAGTACAAATTAGTCACATGAGTCTCCTTGGGGAGCACTCTCAAACCCCCAGGCTGTAGGGTGCCTAGGGTGCATACTCCAGACCAAACTACAGGAAGCACGGGCATCGCCACCTTTCCACAAATCCAAACAATTCCCTCAGGAAGCCCGTGGCACGATACCCTAAACGTCTAGCTGGCAAATTCTGAACCAGGTTCACTATAGCATCCTCATGATGATTTCTGAACAATATGTGAGTGCAGTTTGAGCTCTCCCAACTCCAAGTCCAAACGCCTGTTGTTCTCAGACCACAGCGTCCTCTGTACCTGCTATGCACTGTAATCATGTGATCACAAGCAGGATAGGCACCTAGCTCAACCTGATTAAAAAACTCATACATGCCAAGCCTCTGGCTTCCTGCATAGTAAGGCCTCCCTTCCTTCTCCCATTTAAAACACAGCGCAGCTCTCAACACAGGAGAACCGTGAGTTACCATGAACCAAGCCCTTTCTGCTTCCCCTCCCATCAGTTCCTGCTTTCCTTTGGTGCTATTCCACCCTTCAATGTTAACACCCCGCTAGGAACTATCGGCCATCCTGACTTATGGCTAGAAGGGCCTTGACTGCAAATCCAGCATGAATTTAAACTCAGTTCATGTGACATGTTAGTTATCAGTCTATGAAACATATTTTGCTCCCACCCCCCGTGTGTCCCAGTAATGTACAATGTCAATATCAGAGCCACGAATCCAAACACTGTTCTTACTCTCCCTGGGCGCTTACTCCTGTAACGCTGTCCCATTAGGATGTTAAGCCACCATTGCAGTGAGAGTGCCTTTGGCTCTGTCCATCTTTCTTGCGTTGGACCACCATTACCCGGATTGGGAGCGATGGTATCAGACGACTCTTCTGTGGCCTTCTTCTTCTGTGTGCCCCTTAAATAGGGCGTCGCAAAGTATTTGTAATCCTCAGGCGTAGGGGGTTGCTTGGATCCACGGAAGACTCCAAAGCAACCGGCGCCCTCTTCACCCGCGTATAATGTACCCATGGACGAATGCCTTCCACCTTTATCGCTGTTGGTGTGCTCAGCAGCACGGTGAAGGGACCTCTCCATCTGGGCAGCAAAGGGCGTATCTGCCACTCCTTGACCAGGACGGATTCGCCAACTGAAAAAGAGTGAAGAGAAGTAGACGGGAGAGGAGGTCGCAAATCTGCAGTATATTGACTAAGTTTTTCTAGCTGTTTCCCTAACATCTGGACATCTTGCAGGGTTTGCTGGTGTCCTAACACATGACTATCAGAAGTCAGTCCACACATAGGTTTTAAGTTCAATGGAGGCCTGCCATACAAACGCTCAAAAGGTGACAAGCCTGTCTTCTTGTGAGGGGTACATCTGACCCTCAGGAGGGCTAGAGGTAACGCCATCCTCCAGTTCAACTTAGTCTCTTGGCAGATCTTTGCTAAACAGTTTTTCAAAGTCCGATTGGCTCTTTCTGCCCTGGCAGAAGACTGCGGGTGGTACGCACAATGAAGACGCCACGTGATCCCTAACAATTTGCACAGTCCCTGGACCACGTGGTGCACGTACGCTGGCCCGTTATCTGAGCCTATCTGCAAAGGCATGCCGAATCTAGGAATAATGTCTTTCATGAGGCCTTTCACTACCTCAGCTGACTTCTCTGTGCGTGTAGGAAAAGCTTCAATCCAACCCGTGTAAGAATCCACAAAAAGCAACAAATAGCGAAAGCCTCCACTCATTGGCATTTCTGTAAAGTCTGTCACTAACACTTCAAAGGGCCAATTCCCTTGATACTGTATCCCAGGCGCTTTCAAAGGCCCCTCTCTTGGGTTGTTCTTTGCACATGTCCAGCATCTCTGTGCAGCCAAGGACGTCAGGCTGTGCAATCCGTTGATGAACATCTGTCTTTCTAGGAGCGCTGCCAGGGCGCTTTTCCCCCTAGGGTGTGTATTCTCATGGTAAAACTGTACTATGTGCCACGCTTTTGTCTTAGGAACAAATACGCGGTTGTCTGGCATCTTTATGAAACTGTCTTCCCATTCTCCACCCTCACTCAAAGCCCACTCTTCCTCCTCTCTAGTGTAGTTGCATTTCTCCACTTTGGGCTCTGAGTCAGTGAGATTTAACATTACAGGTGTGTACTTCTGAGTAGCTACTTCTTTGGCAGTCAGATCCGCTAGCCTATTTCCCTGAACCACCGGGTCATTACCTTTTTGATGTGATTTACAGTGCATCAAAGCCACTTTACTAGGGAGCCAAACAGCGTCCAACAAATCCAACATAGCATCTGCATATTTGACCGCCTTTCCAGCAGAAGTCAAAAAGCCTCTTTCCCTCCACAATGCCCCATGGCAATGAAGCGTTAAAAACGCAAAACGAGAATCAGTATAAATATTAACCCTTTGCCCTTCGGCCAGTTTCAAAGCACGAGTCAGCGCAATCAGCTCAGCCAGTTGGGCCGAAGACCCAGGAGGCAAAGGTTCCGCTTCAAGAACCCCATCCTCCCAGGTGACAACAGCATAGCCGGCATAACGCACTCCCTCTCTTATGAAACTGGATCCATCCGTGTATAGGGTTAAATCTACCTGTTCCCAAGGGAAATCACGCAGATCGGGCCTACTGGAATAAACCAAGTCCATTGTCTCAATGCAGTCATGTTCTGAGGGATCTGAAGGGCTGGGCAAAAGTGTTGCAGGATTTAACATGGGACACATCTCCAAGGTAACGAGGGGGTTATTACACAAAACACCCTCATACTTAGTCAGTCGTTCATTTGTCAGCCAACGCGGACCCTTTGAATCTAGCAGTGCTTTTACATGATGATGGGGACCCTCACTGTGAGTGCTTTCCCTAGGGTGAGCTTGGTGGCTTCTCTGATTAAATCCACCGCAGCTGCAACAGCCCTCAAACAAGGGGGAGCCCCCTGGCTACTGTGTCTAACTGCATGGACAAATAGGCTACAGGGCGTTGCCATGTACCTAAATACTGTGTCAAAACCCCTATTGCAGTCCCATCTCTTTCTGCAGCAAAGAGATAGAATGGCTTGTCTAAATCTGGCAGGCCCAGCGCAGGTGGTGAGATTACAGCTTCCTTCAGCATCTGGAAAGCCTGGTCACAATCTTCTGTCCACTCAAAAGGATCTTTATTACTCCCTCTGGTGGCCTGATACAATGGCTTTGCAATGACAGCATAATTAGGAATCCAATGTCTTACATAAGAAGTGGTTCCTAGAAACTCTCTTGTCTGTCTTCTGTCTTTGGGGGTTGGAATAGCACAAATGACTTCCTTCCTCTCAACTTCCAACACTTTACTCCCCTGGGTCAGGCCAAAGCCTAAGTATTTAACTTTCTTTTGACACAACTGTGCTTTCTTCTTGGACACTTTGTACCCTTTCTTCTCCAACACTTTCAACAGTTCTAGAGTGTAATGCTCACACCCTTCTTTAGTCTTTGTACTGACCAACAGGTCATCTACATATTGAAGCCAAACACCTTCAGTCTCTGGAATTTCAAAATCTGACAAGTCCTGAGCTAAGGCCTGACCAAAAATGGTAGGGGAATTTTTATAACCTTGCGGAAGTCTACACCACGTTGTTTGACGTTTTCGCCCTCCCTTTGGGGTCTCCCATTGGAAGGCAAAGATAGGTTGTGAGATAGGAGCTAGCCTAATGCAGAAGAATGCATCACGTAAGTCTAATACAGAGAACCAAGCAGCTGTGCTTGGTATTAGACTCATCATTATATATGGATTTTGGACAACAGGGGTTAATGTCACTGTAGCTTGATTGACAGCCCTAAGGTCTTGCACTATGCGATACTTTCCATCTGATTTTCGAACAGGGAGGAGGGCTGAATTCCAAGCTGACTCACAATGGACAATAATCCCATGATGTAACAATCTTTGTAACTCTTCTTGGATCCCTTCCACAGCATCTCTACTTATCGGGTATTGGGCCTTTCTCACGGGAAGCTGACCAGTTCTTATCTCTACCACCACAGGGGCAACATTTATCGCCATTCCTGGTTCATTATCTTCCGCCCAAACCCTGGGAGTTTGGTCCCAGCACCAAACTGTATCTTTCTTTCTAACTTGTTGCAATCTAAACAATCTGTATTCTTCTTGCTGTGGGACTGTAAGTTCCAACTGGCCTGTTCCAAAAATTCCAACCTTGCCCTTATCTTCGCCAGAATGTCTCTCCCAAGTAGAGGGATTGGACAATCTGGGACATACAGTAACTTATGTATCACCTCTCTTCCAGCAATGTTGCACTTTCTTTGCTGTAACAAAGGACATTTCTGTGGCTTTCCTGTCACTCCAACAACCTTGATGTGCTGACCACTAGGGGGTGCTAATTTCTTGTTCACTACAGATTTGTCCGCGCCGGTGTCTACTAGGAACTTTATACGTTGACCTTCCACATCTACGGCAATCAACGGCTCCTCTGGGTCAAGTAACAGAAAAGCCCTGCCAATCTTTCAACATTCATCTTCCCACTCAACTTCCTCTTCCTCTTCTTCTTCTTGCATGGCAGCAGCCACTACAGCCTTCTGATAGGGCCTATAACTTCCTCTGCCTCTTCCCCTAGGCTTTCCTGATCCTCTGGCTGGAATTTTGACTCTTTTTGCACTAGCATCACTTTCCTCTGACATTTCCTCCACACAGTCTTTTTTGCCAGTGGCCCTCTTTCTTACAACGAGCGCACTGATTTCGACCCAACTTAAACTGTCCTCCACTGTTTCCTCTTCCTGACCCTCTGCCACGACCATTTCCTCTTCCTCTGGCTGATCTTTCTTCAAACATGCTCACCAAAACTCTATATCCCTCTCTCTTCTTCCTATCCTTCTTCTCTTCTTCTACCTGCTCCCTGGCCATAAACACTTGATCCGCAATTGCCAACAGTTCAGTTAAGTTCTTGCCCAAAAACCCTGGCTGTTTCTGTATTTTCTTTCTGATGTCTGGGGATGACTGAGAGATGAAGGATTGTGTGAGAGCAACCCTCCCATCATTCTGTTCTAGGTTGTAAGGGCTATATTTTCTGTAAGCTTCCTCCAAACGCTCGAGAAAAGCAGCAGGCGTCTCAACTTTATCCTGTTGCACTCCTTGTATCTTTTGGATACTAGAAGGCCGGGGTGGACCCTGTCTGATGGCCTTTAAGAGAATTTGCTGATAGTCTTTAATTCTGTCTCTCTGATCCACATGATTCGGATCCCATCCTGGATCCTGTTCCACTGGGAACCTAGCACTCCCAAATGCAACAGCTTCTATCTGCCCATGTCCCTCTTGAGCTATCAATCTGGCCTGATTGATGATGCACCTTCTCTCTGCCGCAGTGAACAGGGCATTTAACAGCTGTTTACAATCCCACCACGTGGGATCATGGGTAGCCATAATTCCTTCAAGGAGATCCCCCATAGCACGAGGTTGCTCAGAATATGGGGGGAGTATGTTTCGCATTTAAAATGTCCGAAGAAGAAAACGGAACTATTTGATAAGCTTGTTGAACCCTGTTATGCACGTCCAGTAGTGGGACCTGCCTTATAGGACACTCTAATGCCCCTCTCTCCACCTCTTCTTCTTCCCTTGCTTCCTGCCCCCTGGTTTTACTTCTGGTTCTCATTGGGGAAGCGACTCGTCTTACACTGTGCCTTCTGTGTAAATCCGGCGAGCGCTCTATCGCTCTTATGGATTCAAAGGAGCTGCTCCGTTGCACTTTGGGGGTCTGCTGCAATCAACCTCCCTGCTGCTTCGGGGCACTAGGGGTTGGCCATCTTCACCCTCTCTGCTTTGGGGACGCACTATCATCCTGCCAGCGCCAGGGGTTGGACATCTCGCTTCTCTCTCTACCTCTCTTGCTTCTTCCAGGGGGTAATTAATCTTCATGGAGAGAGGGGCCTGATAGGCAGGCGGCTCTTCACAAAACAGGTCCCTTTCTGAAGGGGAAACAGGGAATGTCACTATTGCTGGTGTCTGAAACGGGGGGGGGCGGCGCGGGCTGGGACGCTGCTCTGGCAGACGGAAACGTCCCGCTTGAACCCGCATTTGCCTGGCTCCCTAATTCGAATTGGAAAGTCATTGAGGAATTTACTGGAGTTGAAATTGGCGCGACGGGAACAGGAAGAAACTCTGGGCTTGCGGGGGCGGCGGCGGGGGGACAGACGGGATTGGCGCAGTGGGAACAGCCGGGACCGCCTCAGATTGCGTCACGGCCGTTGACGTCATCTGGACGGCCGAGCCAGTCCCAAGGGTGGGGGACATGGCTGGAGCTTGAACAGGGGCACTCAAACTGGCGTAGAGCGGAGGCGCAGTGGCGGCTCCCCACGCTCCGGTTGGGGCAATGTGTCTCTCTCTCTGTCTTCTCCTTAAGGGGGGGGAAGATCTTCTTGCTCTGCCGGCAACACCGGAGGCTTTCTTTCTACCTTTCTGTTTACAAAGCACCCTTTCTTTTCACGGATCTTTGGGCCAGCCCACCAAACCCCTTGAGCGACCATGCGTTCCACGTTGCAGAATAAATCCACTGGTCATTTGGATGGACTGCAAAACAATAATCCTCAAGTTGCTGACACTTATCCCAATCCCAGGTCCCTGTGCTTGGCCATCCGATCTCACGGACGGAAGGCCAAACTTCTGTGCACAGATTACTAAGTTCAAAAGATTTCATCTCTTGGGGGTTTCCTTCTACTGCCAACAGGCAAAACCTGTCCCAGTTATCTAACACACATTGCAAAGGGGTCTCTTTCTTCTGCTTTGATCCTGCACTCCCCATTTCTCTTGCCTAAGATCAAACCCCACTTCAGTGCTCTCCCCAACCCCAATGTGTGTTCCCTCAGTGTTAAGTGCTTGAAAGAAACTAATACTTGCCGGCTCCTGAAGACCCCGGGACTCGCGTCTCGCCTCCCGCGTCACCACTCGATTTGCGTCGGCTCTTGGCGAACGGACCTGACGTCGCCTCCGACTCTCTGCGCGCTTGTGCCGGTTTGCTAGCCCACAACGGCTGGGCACCTAGTTACTGTGTCCCCGGACTTTTTTACACTTGCCGGCTCTCAAGGGGCTGCTTCCCAGCTGCCCCTTCCTTAGGCTTTGAGTTCACCTACAACTTTAGTTGCAGTCTCTCCCGTGTCCACAGGCGTTCGTGTGGGGCGAATCAGGCAGCCGGTCAATGAAAAAATCTGGAAAAAGGTGGGGCCCCAGCTCAGCCTTCCTGATGCGTCTCACCTTACTTGCCTAGGAGCGGGCGCTGTCCTCGATGGGGACCGTGCTTGTTTTTCCTCACCACAGACCCGTCTAAATACCTTTTTAGATCACGTCGGGGTCACCAAATGAAGCAGCCAAATCAAGGAGTTATGGAACTCCAAGTACCAAGTTAACTTTACCAAGCTACCTGAACGTGCGGGTACAAGGATGAGGAAGAACACACGGCAACTGTGAAATAGGTGAAAATCAAACGGATTTATTTCTGGCACCAGCTGGTGGGCTCTTGCCAGCAGAACACGCTGCAATCAGGGGCAAAAGACCCCGTCACTTTCAATACAAAGACATTTATACCCCAATGGAGTCATTTCAGTTAAGCCCACCCCTTCTTCATGGATAAAAACAATCATAATTGGCTGGTGATTACTGTTGCTTACATGACATTTCATTAATCCAATAAACATTGCATTTTCATTAGCATCACATCTTTAAGTCACACCTATGAATGAGAACAATAGTCATTTCTGTTAGTTCTTTCTCACAGTACAGCTATCAATCCTGAGTCTCTGATGTTCCCTAATTTGAAACATTGACTTCCAGGCTCCGTGCCAGCAACGGAGGGGGTCAGACTCTCTGCCATGCGCAGTGCTTTCATTATTCGCATTAAGTTCTCCCATAGCTCAAACTGTACTGTTTCACCCATCTAGCCTATGTTATCTCAAGTCAGGCACAGGGTGTATTAAAGCATCAATCACAGTGTTATTTTCACATTGCAAGTGCCTGTCTGATTCTTGGCACAGGAACCCGCATCTCAAAGCTAAACACGCATGTAGCATCACTCTCTGACTGTACTTTTTGCACGGAAAAGTACCAAACCCGCTTTAAGGAGCTTCCACAGGAAGTTCCCTTATGTTGTGTGATGGGCAGTGGGCCCATCCATCCTCCATCTGGAGTGGAAGCGTAGTAGGATACTTTCTAAGGGAAAAGTGATGCGGTCACAAGTGGAAACAAAAGGTCTCCTTTGGAAGTTTGGGGGGAAATAGTGCTAGTTTTGTTGCCAGTATAGTTGCTTGGATTTTATAGTCAGCATCACTTCTTTTATTAGTGGTAGAATGGGGGCTCAACTTGAAGAAGTATGATTAAGACATTCTGGCACTGAGATTATATATTTGTGTGCCTGATAGTATCACCATTGGTTACTCTAGGAATGTGTTTGATGCAGGAAATAATATAATTCTACAGACACTGCTGATTTGGGGAGACTGTATGGGAGATAGCAGTAAATCCTGTCAGATTTTGGAAGCAAAACAGGATCCTGGTTAGTATTTTGATAGAAGACTGCGAATGAACACAAGGTGCCATAGGTTGTATTTCAGAGGAAAGAAATGGCAACCCAAATCTGAGTATTTTTTGCCAAAGGTGACAGATGACCTGAAGCACACACATACATACACAAATATCTCAAGTGCTGCAGCATATTTGTGATCATACTGATCATATTGAAGGCTGGGAATATGACTAAGGAAAAGGCAACCAAACAACCTTTGATAGAAATGGAGGAATTTGAATAAGCCTGCCTGTTTTGAGACAGTTTTGTTGGTTTGTGGTGAAAATAAACTATTTGTCAGTAGAATATCTGTTTTTTGTCTTCATAGGAAGAATCACATTTTTCAATATGTGATGGATCATGGCAGTGGGTTTCCAATAAAGCGTTTCGACAAAGTTCATGGACAAGAAATGTTATTTGATGAGCAACGCATGGTAATGGAATATTCTAATAAAAATGAAAGGTGATGAGGTCTGTGAATTAAATTAAACTGATAAGATACATGTTTTTTCTTAGGTCAGAAATGTACTTCTTGATGTAGCCCCAGAACAATATAGTAGTCTCCATCCTTTTGCTGTTTGGCAGTGGGTGGCACTTTCAAAAGTACAGTAAAATTTCTTCACTTTAAATTGAGGAAATCCTATATATATATAATCTCCCGAGTGTTTACAAGATTGTGGAGAGCCAGTGATGATGACTATAAAAAACGATGTTACCATTAATCATAATAAGACAGTGTGGATAGCAGTGTTTACCAAAAGCAGTTGACACTTTCATCAGCCATGTTCAATGGTTTGCACATCTTCACGGCAAACGAATCTCTGGGTGAGAGAAATATCTTGAAAAGTGTGTACACAGAGATATGTACATATGAAGAAATGCACTTCTACCTTTGTTATTGACTACTTTGGAATGGCTGCTGTAGACTCTCTAAAAGGCACAGTTCAATTTTGTATTTATATCTCCTGATGCTGATGTTTACATAGGTTTCTCCAGTGATGAATTTCTCAGAAAATACCATAAATGAAGTCTCTCAGAGTGCTGTTGAACAACACCGAGCTCAGTTCATAACACCAGGACAAGTGAGTACAGCAAAGACTATCTCTACATTGCATGAATACCAATGAAGTTCAAAAACACAAAGGTGCAAAGAAGTATCAAAATTCAAAGCTTATTATTTAAGCATAATGTACATATATAAGGAAGTGAGGACACAGTATGGAAAGCGCCCAATGTCCTACCGCAAAGTTTCCCAAGTGGGTCGAAGAAAAGTAAGAGTTCTGTAATAATATACAATCCAATGAAAAGGTATTTGTAATCCAAAGGATCCGATGATACTGGTATGGTATAGTTCAACAGTGGATCTCAAAAGGTCACCCCTGCTACTGAGTTTGGGGTTATGCTCATGAACCACCTCAGTTTGAGTCTGGAATGCATTTAAACCAATACGACGCCTTGATAAAACCCACGATGGGTGAAACAGACCCCCTTTTGGCCTGGGATTACTAGCACCAGTTGACCGTCGCCGTTTACCCATGACCAGCATTTTTCGAAGGAGAATACTGCTCTCCTCCGCTGTCACGATGCAGGGTCTCGGCCCGGCCCCTTAATCACACACACAGAGACGGTAATCAGCTAACTATTTATTGAATAATACAAAACAGGTGAAAAGGGTAATTGTCCATAAAAAGTATCAAAGTAGCAATGAAGATAAAGAGTCTTAAGTAAATCCAAAGGCAAAGGCTTGGCAAGGCTCCGCAAAACAAAGCGGATCAAAAACAGACTTGGTCCGTGGCAAGGCAAACGAGGCAAGGTTCATGAAAGTAAACCTAAGAAACTTCTTGGCATGGCACGAGCCTAATCCTGGCTCCGTGGATCTTCGCTCGCTTCACTCCCTTCAGAACAGAAGTGGCCGAGCTACTGAGGATCCTTTCCCACGGATCCTATACTTAATTCCCTAGGCGAGGCCCCCGACGCTCTAGGCTGCGGTGCCAATCTGTGCTACGGGATCTAGCACTTCTCTGGCGCTCTAGGCTGCGGTGCCAATCTCTCCTGCTGGACTCGATGCTCCGTCTCCTATCAAAGCTCTGTCCTTGCCTCCCAGCACCTGGGTCACTATCTTCGTGAGAGCCGAACTCCCTTTCGGCTTCCATGGGCTCATCCTCCACTGTTTCCCTGATCCTTTCCTGCGACCCGAAACCACCTGGTTTCTCATACTGATCTGAGTCAGCACTCTCAGGGTCAGCCTGACTTTCCCAGCTATCATAGCCATCAGGCCATTCATCATCCCAGGCCAAGCTCTCTGTGGGAAAGGAAGGCCCAGCTACCTCGTCATCCCCTTCCTCCATGTTCTCATCAGCTGCAGCTGGCCCTAATGCAAGTGGGACCCCCGGTGCTGCCCCCTGCCCCCCAGGCACGAAAGGGAACTGGGTTGCTACATCCGCTTTCAGTACCTCCGACTGCGAGCGACTCTTGGACATGCCCTCCTGAGATCCACTGCTGAACTATACCATACCAGGATCATCGGATCCTTTGGATTACAAATACCTTCCCTTCACCGTGGAACTATACCAAGCAAGGATCATCGGATCCTTTGGAAGAGAATGTAAGACGGCCCTCTTCAGGCTAGCGTTTGGGTAAATCCAAACTCAATCGGTTCGTCTTGTCTGAGTTAAGGAATCGTAGCCTTGTAACATCTTGGTTATACATTGTGTTTTACTGTTTTTACTGTATGTTTTATTGTATGTTTTATTGCTTGCTGTGTTTGTGATCCGCCCCGAGCCTGCTGGGAGGAGCGGAATATAAAACCGAATAAATAAATAAATAAAATAAATAAAATACCTTTTCATTGGATTGTATATTATTACAGAAGTCTTACTTTTCTTCGACCTACTTGGGAAACTTTGTGGCAGGACATTGGGCGCTTTCCATACTGTGTCCTCACTTCCTTATATATGTACATTATGCTTAAATAATAAGCTTTGAATTTTGATACTTCTTTGCACCTTTGTGTTTTTGCGTATTCAGTATTTAGCCCGGCTAGTGTTTTCTTTTTACCAATGAAGTTCCTCAGAGTTTTTGGAACGGAGTAAACTAAGCAGGCCTGTAGTTAGGGGGAGGGAGTTAAGGGTTCTAACCCCCCCACAAAAAAAAACCTGGTTTACTCAAGAATTTTAACTGGTTAACCAAGTTATGAGTAAACCAGGTTTCTTTTTTAACCTGACACATTTCAGAGCAGGGCTGAACTTTAACCCCCCACCCCCCACCTATGCTCCTGAAACTAAGTACACCTGGCTGTGCTCAGTAGCTTTCATGACTTCACCCAATAGAAGCAAAAGTAACTACATCTTGACTTTCTTTTACTTAGCTAGTAGCTACACTGCACACAAAAGCTCTGGTTAGTCTTTCTGTTTTATGGATTAGCAGTGGTTTGTGTCTACACAATGTAGCCATATTTACCAGCTTGGTCTTATTTATAAGACTCTGTTTCTGCTTCTGTCTTTATTTTGAAAAGTAAGAAATGCAGAATCCTATGGCCACAAAAGCTTCCAGAACCCCATGTAAATCTTCCCACAGTCCACTTGCTGTACTGGATTTCCAGGGGAGAGTGCTGTCATCAGATTCCACTCTTTTCCTGACCCCAGTAGCAGTAGGATCTGAGAAGTAGCAGTCTCAGTGCAGATCAGTGGGAGATGGGCAAAACTTTTGCATCCACCATTCTTCAGAGACCCTTAGAGAGCAGGGAAGCTTATATTCCCCCATCCTGTGGGCCAAGGTATGTAAGAGTGGGGTTGAGGCAAATGTGGTTTTGAGTGAAAAAAAAGAAATGAGCATGAGCAAGCATGCATATGCATACCTCTATAACCAACACTGAATACAAGCCTAAGGGCAGCAAAGGAGGTGAACCCCATCCTAAGCTGTACATCTCCACAGGAGCAGCTTCATGATCATGGAACTGCCACCTGGAATGCAATTGAGCATCCTCAAGCTGAGTTTGAACCCACGATGTGCATTCGGAGGCAGGTGAGTAGCCTGAAGATTGCTGAGACATGTCCCTATACTGGTGATGTAGGTGTCTGTGGAGTTGTAGTCTTTTCTGTATGACACCATTCGTTCTATAGAGAGATGTGGGATAGATGGTTTTCCTTGGGAGAATCATGCCATATTTTTTCCATGAAAATTGTTGCATATGTGTATGTATGTAACTGGTGATGTCAGTCATCTTTCAATGAATCAGATTGTTTGATCAGCTGTAGATATTTCTCAACTTGAAGTTGTTGTTTCTCAACTTGAAGTTGATTTGATATGGAGATGCTTTGATGATGTTTTTAATGCTTTGTATGGTTTTTATATTTTTATATTGCTCTTAGTGTTTTAATAGTATTTTATGATTGTTTTAATTGTTGTAACTGTTTTGGCATCGAATTGTTGCCTATTGTTAATCACACCGAGTCACGGTATACAAATGTATTAAATAAATAAATAAATAAATAAATAAATTGTTGTTATATTTTATATCTTGCTTTTTCTCTACTAATGGAGACTCAAAGCAGCCAACACTAAAACTATTACAATGCATATAAATATTACAATAGATTAAAACATAGAAATATTAAAATACATAGTTAAAAGCAATAAAACCATTAAACAAATCCATTAAATTCCATAAAACACAGCTCTGTCTGCATCAGTTTTAGAAACCTTCTTCTATAAAATCCTACCTGAATAAGAAGGTTTTGGCCTACCACTGTAAGGACAGTAGGGAGGGGGCCATTCTGGCTTCCTGGGCAGGAAGTTCCAGAAAGGGAACTGATAAGTAATTTAAAAAGTATGTTAGTGAATCGGAAGGAAGTCCACAAATTAAAGTTAGACCGTTGATGCTTAAGTGGCTGAAGAAAGTCCAGCAAAATAAAGTTAGACTGTTGATATATAGGAGATGCCTGGTAGTACTCTATTAGACATGTCCTTAAAAATAGCATTATTTTTGTTATATTCATTTTTGGTCTATATAAAGGAAGAATGTACTTTTCTAATTACATTCTAATAAATATCCTGATAAAATAAGACTGCCATACAACACAGTGTCACTGCGGAGGTGGTAGTGAGTCCAGACTGATCAGTGATACTGAACCTGGATAGCCACCCTTGCCAGGACGCAGAAACCAGAACCACCTGTTCTTGTTGCAGTGGCCACCTGGAGCAACATGGGTTGTACTGTTTGCTCATCACCTGGGGTGAAGTCAGATGGGGTGCCACAATGATGGGGAGGGGGACAGTAAGTCCCTTTGGTGTCTATAAATAGCCCCCTCCAGTTTTCACTCTGGTGCCATTTGTTGGAGCAGGGGATAATGTGAGTTGTAATCCTCTGCCTGGTACAAAGAAAGTTGTGCTTGGATGGACTTAGTATGCTCCAGCTGACTTGAAACACGCAGCTGTTTTCCCCCATACAGGCAATGACGTAGGCAAGATAAATAGGCAGTCTTTCTGCCAAAAATGGCAGGAAACTTTATCTTTTATTGTTCAGTTTCTTGTAAAAACTTTAAATAAAAAACATCCAGCAACTTGCTTCAACAAAAACTTGCTTAAACTTCAGCTTCAACAATGGCACCCCCCCCCCAAACAGTAGATAAAGGCGAAACACAAACAAAACTTTGCCCTGCTTCTTCTGCCCAGAAGCTACGTTTTGTCCAAGCAAAACAATGAAGCCTTTTACTCCTACTTCAGACAGAAGCAGGTTTATATAGCCAATAAACTGCTGCTTCTTCCAGCTCTCTCACAAAAGCGTTATAAGCCTCTCTTGCTCCAATTTGAGCACACCACCCAGAAGCATACTCAGCTTCTCTTGCTCTGATATGAGCAGCACACACAATGAACAACATGGGGAGATTATAGCCCCAAGACCCCGCCCACTCAATTAGCCCAGGTAGGCCTGGTAAATTAGCTGTACTCAGGGCTTGCATCTAGCTGTAAAGCTACACAGGCTAGGACTTTCTTACACTTAAGTATACAGCAAAATAAACCCCATTTACTCATGAGTATACCCAAGTAACCAAACACTAATTACTTTTTCTCTACTTTTCTCTACCCTAAGAAGCAGATTGCAGAAAAACATGCAGTGTCTATTTTCAACTATCAATAGATTTATTGGAATTTAAAAAAATTACTACTTTAGAGGTTTGGCAATATGGCTGCCTTTGACTTGGGACAGTAGTAGATTTGGACCCAGACACAGATTGTTTTATAAATAAGATTTTGTAAACAATATTGCTTTAATATTTAGAAGTATAATCATTTTCTTTCTCTCTCTTTCATTACAGAAGCAAATAATTGAGTTGTTATACCTTACCAGAGTGGAATATGAGTGGCACGGGAAACACTATTCTTATTTTGTTTATGGAAATGAACAGAAGGTGTATTCAGAGTATTATCCCAAAAGGGGGTGCTGCTCTGTGATGTGATATATGGACCTTCCAACTAATCTCTCTTGTTCACAAAATTTGTATGATTGTTCTTCCTCCCCAAGTAGTTTATATGAAGGATACTGTTCCTTCTCAAAAGGAATATTTTGCTGAGCAAATAAAGAAAATTATTTTTTGTTTATGTTTATTTATACCCGGCTTTTTCCCTCCACAAAGGAGACTAAAAGCAGAAAACTCTGATTCCGATTAAGGGATATCAATCTGTAATATCCAGTTTGATATAAACAGAAATCCACTTTTGGCTCTAATAGTCAGAAATGGAGCAGATTATATATCCTTTCTCTCGCTCCCTCTCTCTGTATCCCTCCCTTTTGAAATAAGATTACACTTTGAGGAATATCTTAGTAATATTAAGAACTAGAAATCAAATATTTCTTTTAGCACAATTATTCCTTTAAGGATCTGCAAGTCTAGGTACCGGATAAATCTTTTCCCAGAGGACCACCTATTACAATGCTACCTGATCCCTGCCACATGCACAATGGAGAACCTTCTCACAGCGACACCAGAGGCATTCCAAGTGGCCAGCTTCTGGTCAAATGACATTTAGCACAATGCCAAGTTTTTAAATTTTTGTTTGTGTTTTTAAATGAACTGTACCTTCAACCCGTTTCTGACATGATAAATGAATAAATAAATAAATAAAGGAAGGAAGGAAGAAGAAGGCAAATAGAATGCAATCAAATTTTTGGAGCAGGAGTCTCCTGGTCAAAGCTTTAAGGAGAATATCTAATTTTTGTTTCAGACAGCTATGTAGAAGGGGCAAACTGTTGCAAACACCCTGCCTTATAATAACAACAACAATAATCATCATCATTTGTACCTCACCTCCATCTCCCCAAAGGGACTCGGGGCGGCTCACAGAAGCACTCCAAGTGCCATGTACAGCCAATCTTGACCACACACTCTGATGTTGTTTGGCTACACAGTTTCCAATTTTCATGTATGAAATATTGGAGGGTATAGTGAGACTCTAATACTCTAATTTCCTTTTCTAAAAACTTCCAGCTCTAATAAAAGTAACCATTTACCATTCACCAGGACTGTGGCGCAGCTGGCTGGGTGTCAGCTGCATTAAATTTTATTTATTCGAACTTAAAGATCACTTCTGACCGAAAGGTCATGAGTTCGAAGCCAGCCCGGGTTGGAGTGAACTTCCGGCCAATTGTGTAGCTTGTTGTCGACCTTTGCAACCCGAAAGACAGTTGCATCTGTCAAGTAGGGAAATTGGATACTACCTACTGTATGTGTGGGGACACTAACAAAAAATTAGGAGGCCATAAAAAATCTCTAGAAAAAGCATACGGGGAATGCGGAAAGTACTTCATCAGTGTCGCAGATGGACGGTGAAGTGACAGCTCCTCTGGTGGTCAGAAATTAGAATGATAAATAGCCTCTGACTGTCTGTCTATTTGTGTTGTGTGTCTATGGCATCAAATCTTTGCCATGTAGGTGTACATTGTAATCTGCCCCGAGTCCCCTGTGGGATGAGAAGGGCGGAATATAAATACTGTAAATAAATAAATAAATAAAATTGAAAGGACAGTGTTTCCAGATCTCTGCAGGCAGAATTGTTTAGATTATGTATCACTTACAGATTTAATTTTTTGTATAACTTAATACATGTAAATATGAATTTGTGTGTATTTTGTACATATCTAATTTATGACTCCTCTATAACTACTATTTTATGTGTATATTTTGGATTGAACTCTGCTTCTATAAATCCTGAGATGCTTAAGTTAAGTCGAAAGTAAACTTTCTTCTGAATGTGACTGACATTTTGTAATTTTGGGCAAATAATATATGTTTGCCGGCTGTTTGTTTTTTTTATTTTTTCTAGTGATACTACTGTCTCAACAATACTATTAATAAAATTACCAAAAAGGGATTACTGTTATAATTCTTAATAGCACTTTAGCTTACCGAGTACCTTTCACTCTGAAAGAAAAACAGGGCCACGATCAAATAAATCAATGTACTCTATGGCCATGAAACAGTTTAGTTGTGCTATCCAGAGAGAGATTCTTTACGTTGCATTGAAAAGTATTGCATTTGTTAGATCATCTCTCATATTACTTATGCACACACACAATAAGGAAATCGAGACTATTTGTTATTATCCTGTTTTGTGTTGTAATATACACAGAGCCTTATGAAAGCAGAAGCTGATTTGTTTCAAATCAAAGCAAATGTTTACCAAGTTAGACAGGGCTCTCGTAGATTGGCTAGTTTCTATGCATGAAACATAAGACTAAACCTCATACAGCTAAGATAGGATTTACTTTTGTGTAGACATTCATAGGACTGCATTGTAAGGGACTCAACATAAAAAGTTAAGGTAATCTTTAGACACAAAGCTAGTCAGAATGCTAGTTGGAATTTGACCAAACACTATAACATAAAGAGCATGAATGAATGGAGCTTTATTTATAGCCTGCCCTATATCTCCTATGGCAGTGTTTCCCAACCAGTGTGCCGCGGCACACTAGTGTGCCGTGAGCGAACATCAGGTGTGCTGTGGGAAATTGGCACTCTTCCCCCTCCTAGCAGCTCTTTGTGACCTCATGGACCATCTCACGCCAGACCTCCTTGTCGGCCATCACCTCCCCCAGCTCCTTCAGAGTCAAGCTGGTTATTTCCCCAGCATAATTGCCTTCTCTAAGCTTTCCTTTCTTCTCATGATGTGGCCAAAGTACTTCATCTTTGCCTCTAATATCCTTCCCTCCAATGAGCAGTTGGGCTTTATTTCCTGAAGTATGAACTGGTTGGACCTTTTCGCAGTCCAGGGCACTCTCAGAACTTTCCTCCAACACCATAGTTCAAAAGCATCTATCTTCCTTCACTCAGCCTTCCCTATGGTCCAGCTCTCACATCCGTAGGTTACTACAAGGAATACCATTGCTTTGATTATGCATATCTTTGTTGCCAGTGTGATGTCTCCACTCTTCACTGTTTTATTGAAATTGGATATTGCTCTTCTGATTTCCTGGCTATTGTCTGTGTCTGCAGTAATCTGCACCTAGAAATACAAAGTCTGTCACTGCCTCCACGTTTTCTCCCTCTATTTGCCAGTTATCAATCAGTCCGGTTGCCATAATCTTGGTTTTTTTTTTTAAAAAAAAGTTTAACTGCAACCCAGCTTTTGCACTTTCTTCTTTCACCTTGATTAGAAGGCTCCTCAGCTCCTCCTTGCTTTTGGCCATCAAAGTGGTATCATCTGCATATCTAAGGTTGTTAATGTTTCTCGCAGCAATTTTAACCCCAGCCTTGCATTCATCAAGCCCCGCACATTGCGTTATGTACTATCTCACCCAACCTATTCACTGATGGATAGTAGAAAGAATTCCAAGACTATATCAAGCTGAAGAACTATATCCAAATTGATATAACCAGACAGTTTGAACTCACTTGAACTGCCACTGCTCAATGCTATGGAAGGATAGCAGCTGTAGTTTCAAAAAGCCTTTTGCCTTTTCTGCCAAAACATTTAATGGCAAAACCTCAGTGCCAACACACATGTAAAACAAATCATATTAAATGAAGCCTCCAACAGGCAAGCCAAGATTGAAGAGTAATATGAAATGCAATCCAGCACAACACATCTGAGTTCCTGATAGTACACCTCCATGTTTTCTGCTCCATGCCTAACAATATTTGCATGGTCAATTTTTAAAAAACTGAACCACAAAACTCAAAACAGGTCCAATTTTAATGTGGGATTTGGGGGAGGTTGCATTTTTGACAACTTGCACAAATGTGGGAGGTTGCATTCGGGGGGCTGAGACTGGGTGGAACAACTAGGAAATCTTTTGTATTGTTATCCCAATAACCCCATGAAGGTGGGATATAATGAGCATGGTGGATATGAATTACAGTTTAAATAATGTACCAGTAAACACTCGGGGTGCTAGCCCCTTACATGCATCACTGTGCTCACACAAGCATGCAATAGGTAAACACTTTTATAGAAATGGATCCTTGATAACAACGGTAATAAGTTCTACTGTATCACCAACTCAGCACTTCACCAAGTGAGAAGTATAAACATAATAAGTGAGGTAATCTGGCAGCATTTCTATATTTTTTTAAAGATACAACCTAACATCACCACTTGGAGGTTTCCCCACCATATGAACATCCCATGGAGGCTGAGAAATAAATTAATGACATCCCATCTTTGCGCTTTGCTGCACTTTTGTCAATAAGCATCAATTTAACTATAGCTTATTTCCAGCAGATAAAGAAATTAAGCTAGAAATCTCACACAGTTCGCAGAAGAACTTTTGTATTTCTGAGGCAAGAGATAGAAAGAAAAAGTAGCTATGGGCAGAACAGAAGAAAACAAACTGTAATGTATCACTGTCCAGAACAGTCCGTGAGTGTAGTAACTAAACCATATTTCCTCAACTCTGAGTGACTGTTCTGCAGTCCTTACTAGATCCATGGAATTTACTTCCAGTCCGCGTTGTTTGCTGGTGTGTGTCAAATCCATTGAATGAAAACATTTTCTCCATGTCCTCAAACATATCATCAAACAGTCCTGTGCCAAAACAAAATTCTGGGAAAGAACATCTTTGCCTGCTGTGAGCATGCTGATGACTCCGAAAGTGATTTTCAAAATGTTTCTTTGACTGTGTTGTTGTGGTTTTGGCCAAACAAATCAAAGTCTTTAAACAAGTTATCAAAGTTGAAGTTAAATGGCTGTTGGTGTTGCCAACCAAAGTGTTGCTGTTGCTCCTTCTTCCTTCAGCATGGCCAAATTGGTCATATTCCGGGAATGTGATGCAGCTGGGCAAATGTCAGCTGCATAAGATCTCTCTGACCAATAGGTCATGATTTTGAGGCCTGCCCGGGTCGAGGTGGGTGCTCGACCTTTAAGTGTAGCCTGCTGCCGACCTTTGTAGCCCAAAAGACAGTTGCATCTGTCAAGTAGGAGATAAAGTTACCACATTGAGTGAGGAGGCAAATTTTGACTGAATTATGAGGCCATTAAAGAACTCCAGGAACACTGAGGAATGTGGAAGGAACAACAAGAGATGCTGGGAATGCTGAGAGATGAGGAGTGCATCAGCTCCCCCTGGTGGCCAGAGTTTGCCTCTGTTCGTCTATATGTGTGTATGTGGAAAACGGCAGGGATTGTCTGCTAAGTATGTGTATCTGTAATTCGCTCCGAGTCCCCTTCGGGGTGAGAAGAGAGGAATATAAATAAAGTGTATTATTATTATTATTGTTCTCTACGTTTATTTTAATCAGACAATGTTTCATATGCTTCTGCATCAAACGGAGGCAGGAAGGCCGGCGGGCGGTTGTGAGAAGCTAGTGCTGCAGGAAGCAAAAGCCGGAGCAATGGCGTTGCGGGTCTCTCGGAACACGAAAGTAAATTTGGAGAACAAAACCAAGCCTGGAATGGCAGTCACCAAGCAGGTGGTCGGGATTGCCAAGCCCACCTTGAGGTCTAGGATTGCCTTGGGAGACATTGGCAACAAGGCTTGTGAAGCACAGCCCAGGGACACTCTGAAAAAGGAATGATAAATCCTGCAGTTGTGGAGAAATTCGAAAAACCGCAACATTGAGGGGTCTGTTGGAATATGTAAAGTTGCCTAGTTTCCAACAAACTTCACAACAACCTCTGTGGGTGCCTGCCATAGATGTGGGTGAAACGTCAGGAGAGAATGCTTCTGGAACATGGCCATACAGCCTGGAAAACCTACAACAACCCAGTGATTCCGGCCATGAAATCCTTCCACAATGCATTTTTCTTCCTCCTCTTCTTCTCCTTCCCCCTCTCCCTCTTCTTCTTCCCCTTCTCCCTCTTCCCCTTCCTCCTCTTCTTCTCCTTCTCATTCCTCTTCTTCTCATTCTTCTTCTTCCTCTTCTGCTTCCCCTTCCCCTCCCTTTCCCCTTCTTCCCCTTCTTCTTCTCATTCCTCTTCTTCCTCTCCTTCTTCCCCTTCCTCTTCTTCTCCTTCTTCCCCTTCTCCCTCTTCTTCTTCTCATTCTTCCTCCTCCTCTTCTTCTTCCCCTTCCCCTCCCTCTCCCCCTTCTCCCTCTTCTCCTTCTCATTCCTCTTCTTCCTCTCCTTCTTCCCCTTCCCCTTCCTCTCCTTCCTCTCCTCCCTTCTCTCTTCTCCCTCTCCCTCTTATTCTTTTTTCTTTGTAGGTGTGGGACAGACACCCTTTGGTTTCTCCTTTAACTTCTTGAAAAAGGCCGTAGCGAGAGAGTCAAGGCAGCTCTCCCCGAGGCCGGGCTCTTCGCCTCTCCAGCAGAGATCACCTCCTCCCCTTCGGTAAGGTTTCCTTGCTTGTTTCCTTACAGTCGTGAGTGAATCGGGGGCGTTCCCAATCCCGGAAACTCTTGGGGAGAGAGAGAGTGAGTGAGAGAGAGAGAGAGCCCAGCCTGGGAAAGAAGAGGCCACTCCGACACTGGGGGAGCTCGGAGCCCAGCGCTTTCCTCCCGAAGTAGCCGCTACGGGCGGGTAAGAGGGCCGGCCCCGCTTCTGCTTCTTTCCTTGCCCGCTCGCTGCCTTCTGTCTCGAGCTCTGTCCCCTCCACTAAGGGTTCTGCAGCGGGACCATAGAAGGAGCGCAGCTTGAGACCACTTTCACTGTAAATGGCTGAATTTGGAGTCATAAGTGATGGCAGATTGCATTCTTTCTACAGTTTGGGTGCTCCCCCAGACTTCTGCAGTTTCAGGCCCCTAGCCAGGGTTTTGATTCTCAAGATTTTGATTCCCCCAGCCAGGAAGCAGCCAGGCTTTGAAGCTGCCAGTCTATTCGATGTTAATCAAGCTAACCAAGCTGGACATTTGCAACATTCACACTTGCCTCAAACAGGCGAGAGTTCTTTCTCCCACCTTGAACATCCCACAGATATATAAACCCCACTTGTCTAGTTTCCAACACCTTACAACCTTTGACGATGCCTGCCACAGATATGGGTGACGCGTCAGGAGAGAATGCTTCTGGAACATGGCCATACAGCCTGGAAAACTCACTGCAACCCAATAATTAACCATCAATCAATAAAAATCATTAGATAAGATAAAGGCAATAGCCTCCTCCCCATCTATGCCTCCTATGAAATGTGGTGGCCCATTAAGTAGCCTTGGTAGCCAGAGCACTGCTTGGTAACCTTGAGATTGCTGCAACAAGGGCGGAAGCTTCCTTGAACTTGAGCACACGGGATAAACTTGGGATAGGAAGTTTCAATCTTGTCTACCTTACAGAATTACTGAGAAGTTAAAGAGGAGGATATAATAACTTTTTATATAAATGCAGCCAATAGATGAGTAGCAAATATGAGTATATACAAACAATATAATTTCCTTATTTAAATGTATGGAATAGATATTTTTTAAATGTTGAGGTTTTGTCTGTGCAATGGAACAACCTTGAGACTATGGATGTTATCATAGTCCAATCATCATCATCATCAAACTTTATTTCTGCCTCGCCCTATCTCCTTGGGGGGGGGGGGGTGGACACTTAGGGCAGTCCCTGGGGAGACTCATCATTGTTAATGTTGCTAAATGTTTAAATTTTGGAGTTGACACTAGGCCCAAATATTTGGGGTTTGTTTATTTATTTACCATGTTTATTTACTGCATTTCTATACCACTTTTCTCATCCCTAGGGAGACAACATAATATTATTTATTTATTTATTTATTATTTCGATTTATATACCACCCTTCCCAAAAAGGCTCAGGGTGGTTCACAATGAATACACAACACAACGTAGTTAAAAACAGGATAAAAACAGATTAGGGCCAGAATGGAAAGCACAACCGTAGAGATTGAATGCCTGGCGGAACAGGTTGGTCTTACAGGCCCTCTGAAAGGCCTGTAACTCTGTTATTGCTCGTGCCTCTGCCGGGAGGGCATTCCACAGGGTAGGCGCCACTACAGAAAAGGTGCGCTGCCGAGTCGATGACAATCGGCAAATCTTGAGTGATGAAACCTCCAATAGATTTTGGTCCATGGGTCATAGTGGTCTCTGGGGAATGTGCAGGGAGAGGCGGTCCTTCAGATACACTGGCCCCAGACCATGCAAGGCCTTAAAGGTTAACACCAGCACTTTGAAGGCAATCCGGTACTCGATGGGAAGCCAGTGCAAACGCTGGAGGACTGGTGTGATGGGGCATGTGTCACTCCAGCCAGCAGTTGAGCCGCAGCGTTTTGCACCATCTTCAGTTTCCAGATTACCGACAAAGGAAGGCCAATGTAAAGTAGTCCAGTCTCGAGATGACCGTGGCCTGGATTACCGCGGCTAGGTCATCACCGGAAAGGTAGGGCGTCAGCCACCTTGCCTGGTGCAGATGGAAAAACTATAATTGGCAAAAATTAATTGCCTCACATACAAATAAAAACAATCCATTACATATCTTAAAACAATAACATATAATTGTAAAAAAACCCATTAAAATTGTCAGACATGATCGTTTGTCAGTTTGTGTAGTTTTCAATTACCGATCTTGTAGACAGTGCAATTATAACGAAATTTGTGATGAGGACCGTGCAGAATTACCAAGGCTACCCAACACAATCAGTAAGGAATTGATGGAAAAGCCTCAGAGAGCAGTTTAGCTAATCCAGGTAAGTAGTCCGCACACATCAACAGATGTTACAGGAGCCGGGCAGCAAGGAGGCAAGGCAGTGGGGGCCATGGGGGCTCCCTGCACAGATTGTTGTTTAATAGTCCAGGACTCCTTTCACAGTAGACTAATGATAGCAGTATGATTTCACTACTTTCTATCATTAGTCTGTGTGGAAACACCAAGATTTCAAATGAGTGTTCTAAAGTAGAACCATAGTTCTACAATTGTGTAGTACAAAAAGGGCCCAAGACATTGGTTCTGTAATCCTTGTGTAGCAATTGTAAAGACACAGGGTGTTGATGAACTGTATAATGAAAACTTTTCTTTTCCTGGTATGTTATTTGTGAAACAGTTGCAATGCTAGCTTTATTTCCGCAGCCACTGTCCTGTGCCGTGTTTTAATTAACAAACTGACAAAGCTCCTTGCACTGCAGAGCCAAGTATAAAGGTTTAGGAGGAAGAACACGCTATTTCCACTCAACCAAGACGCACTGTTTAGGCACAGCAGTGACTGGTGGTGATCTGGAGGCATCGGAGAGACATCTAATTAGACCACTGGCATTATTCATGACATCCACTAAGTTCCTTGGGAGGCCTTGGTGGATAATGTAATGGTTCCACATCTTGTTATGGGGATAAGGTGGGGACATGGAATGCACGATGGTCCATGAAGACTAGAGGCTCAGGAGGAACGAAGCACTGAATGGAAGGAAGGGAGATATAGGTAGGAGGGAAGGAAAGGGTTACACTAAAACATACTGATGATGATGATGACGATGATGATTATTATTATTATATTGGGTCAATAATTCACAAACTGCATATATTTGGTTAAGAGTACTCATGTAAGTTTCTAGGTGAAGACCAGTATTATTTTTACATAGAATAATAATAATGGCCAGTATAATAATTATTATATAGACTACTATCTATATAAATGACACTGTAAATGTTTGTTTTCTCAAAACCATAAAACTCCCAACATTAGAAACCTGTCCTATCTCTTCTCTTTCTTTTCCGTTCAGCCAGACTGGGCCACATCATATCTCCAAAACTACTTCACCAATTTCTGCTAAATTAAGACACAATGCAGCATATGAATTGGCGGGTGCTTTAAGATTATCACATACCAACCACTACACTGAGAACACACCTGAGACAGGTAACTTTGTAGATGACTTGTCTCTGCAAAGGGGGATCCATCCATGGAAACCACACCCCCACAAGAGGGAGGGAGGGAGGGAAGGAAGGAGGGAGAAAGGGAAGAGGAAGACTGGGCCACAGCAATGCGTGGCCAAGTACAGCTAGTAAGTAATATTGTTTATTTATTACCTGCCTCTTCTTATGACTCACAGTGGAGCACAGTACATTTAAAATACATCATCATAATAAAATACATTAAACCTGTGGTTCCCAATCTGTGGTCCGTGGACCACCTGTGGACCTAAAGAACTATGGTCCGTGGCCTCTCCATTACTACACTGTTGCCCCAAAACCACACGGCAATGAGAGCGACTGGTCTTGTGAAACCCTCTTATAGTGCAGAGGCAACTGGGATGTCGGGAGGGAAGGGGCTGACTACCCACAAAAGAATAGTATTACCACGTCAGCTCTAGATTATTAAATATAGTTTTCTATGGGCGAGCAGATGGTGACTACTGGGTGGCATTAAATAAAAGCATGTATTACATTATTTCTATAAAGTACACATATTTAAATACATGGAATAAAGATTAAAAATATGAGAGCCATAGAATGTGAATTTAAAATTCATAACTAAAAACTGGATAGGCGTTTCAGAAGAGATAGCAAGACAAGCCATTGAATGGGCATTAAGGAGGACATGATTATGAGAGGAAAAAACCAACTTGTTAATGCTCTTCTTGAATTATGGTGTCCAGAACTGAACACAGTATTTCAGGAAACATATTACCAAGACATGGCAGAGTGGTATTCTTACTTCCTTCAATCTAGCCACTATACTCCTTTTGATGCAGCTTTTTAAGCTGCTGCATCACACTGTTGACTCATGTTCAATATGTGGCCTGCTAGGATTTCTAGATTCCTTTCCCATGGACTATTGTTAAGTCAGATGTTACCTATCCTATATCTGTGCATTTCATTTTTCTTCTAAATGTTGTATCTTAAGTTTTGTTAGTTTTTAGTCTAGCCCTTAGTCCAGGTCACTTTAGATTCCAATCTTGTCTTCTGTGGTTTTAGCTATCCTCTTAATAGGGTGGCTTCTAGAAATTTGATTGGAAAATTTCCCTCTCTTTCATCACCAAAGTCACAGATAAAGATATTTGATAGTACTGGAACCAGGACAAAACCCTGTGCTACCCTACTAGTCATGTCTCTTCAGGAGTAAAGGAGGGGCCAGCATACTTCCTCCACACCAGTGGTTCTCAGCCTGTGGGTTCCTAGGGGTTTACCAGCTGTTAGGATTTCTGGGAGTTGAATGTCAAAACATCTGAGGACCCGCAGATTGAGAACCACTGCTCCATACAATGCATGATCCCAATTGCATACTGTGCTTTGTCTGTTCAACAAGAAGCAGAAGCAGCAAAAATCAGTAGTGGATTGACTCTGTTTGTGTAGCAACCCAGCCTCCAGTTCTGCTGGGGGGGGGGGGTCGGGGAATGCCCCGGGGGTCCCAATTGCTTTGGACCTGATTGCTGGGGATTCAGGTGAAATGGATGATGGGGCCGATGGGTCTGCATCTCCTACTGAGAGCTTGCAATGGGAAGATGATTGGCCCGAGGCCTATGAGGACGAGGAAGGTCAGTCTGACCCAGATTCAGATAACTCGTATGAGAAACCAGGTGGACGTGGTTCCCAGGAGCGAATCTGGGGATGAGCTGATGGAAACAGAAAGGGAGGAGGTTTCTCATGAAGATAGTGAGACAGCTGCAGCTCGGGAGGGAAGGAGCTTTGACCGCAGGAGAAGCATCGAGGCCAATAGAAAGGAATGGAGACGAAGCCTAGAGCGGTGCTGGTCTCACAAAGGAGGAAATTAAATATACGTTCCGTGGGAACGGATCCCCAGTTGGTCGGCCACTTCTGAACTGAACGGGAGTGTCGCGACCTAGTTCCTGAATGCCATAGTTGGCTGCCTTGCCAAAAAGTACCTTGGACCTTGTATTTCCATGAACTGAACCTTGTTCCCTGCCACGGATTACTTTGCCTTTGAATCTTCCTTTGATTTTATGGACCTTTGCTTTTTGAGTGATTCTACATTTTGACCTTTGGATGCTAATTGCTTTTCTTATTACTTTTTGGACATTATACCTTTTGCACCTGTTCTTTATTATTTAATAAATAGTTAATTGACTCTCGTCTCTGTGTGTGTAATTAAGGGGCCGGGCCTAGTCCCAGCATTGTGACAGATGGTCCAGGTGAGGTGCCCAGTCATCCTAATGTCTCCGTGATGGGTTTTCTCTCTGTATGTTGTAGGTTTCACCCCTCCTGTGGACATGACTCAAATACCAGAACCTTTTGCGCCTCCTGCCTATGAAGATATAACAAGTGGTGGCAAGTATATTTATAATGCTGTTTTTCCCCATTGTACAACCCAAGGTCAAAGTCCAAAAGACACACAAGATATATATAACGAACAAACACCAAAAACTGATAGGAACAATCAATCTGATATTTGTAGCAAATATGAACTTGACTGTTTCTGTGTTCTTTGCATGCAACATCTTGTTTGATAGTTTTCATCTTGGATGTTTAGTAAATCCTTTTTGCCTCTTTATATATTTGCAAGTATCTTTTTCCATTCTAATCAATCTATTCTAGCTATATAGTGTTCCCTTGCTACTTCGCAGTTCATGTTTAATGGACTCGCTGTTTCGCGGATTTTTAAAAAATATTAATTTTAAATATATATCATTGCATTTTCACTGTTTTGTGGGGTTTTGCCGCCATCCTCAGAGGCGCTTTCCCTCCACAGTTCTCCCTCCCTCCAGCCTTGAAGAGCCTTTCCTCCTTTTCCTTCATTTTATTTTAAGTGTATAAAGACTTAAAATAGTGTATACCTACTAAAATAATGAATAAATATTAAAATAAATAGAGCGTCCTTATTTTGTGGATTTTCGCTTATCGCCGGAGGTCCCGGAACGTAACCCCCGGGATAAGTGAGGGAACACTGTAACCTGTAATTGTTTCAGCAAAGACAATCTGCCAGTTCTGCATATTCTACTCCCACTACTTTTCTCCTACTTAAAGTACCTTAATTGCTATTGAGCAAACTAAATAAGCATGTTGCTCCTATTTAGCACGTTGAGCCTCACACCACAGAGTAAATACATTAATGCTTTCTTCCTTTGCAGATGGAAACCATTTCTATTCGCCACATAACATAGATCTTGTTCATGATGGTGAACCACCCACAAGCCAGAGAATCCAGAAGTAAGATAGAAACTGCTCCATTCTCAGTTCCCTGATTTTCCCAATTTTTCCCTTAGAGAAAGCAAGGTTAAGAGACATTGATGTGTGTGAGAGAGAGAATTGGATTCAACTTTAGAACCAAGGTTTCCCACCCAGTTTTAAATCATTTCAACCAGAGGATACAAATACTTTGTTGAAGGTTTGCTACAACAGTGATGTGGGCAAACAAATGATGCTTCATTTTACAAATAGAATCGGAATACATTCTGCAGCTGCAAGTTTAAGAAAAATACCTTTCCTCGCCCATACTATATTAATAGCTTTTACAATAAAAGTTTGAAGTACACATTAGGGATCAGATAAAGTTCATCTCTTAATTTTATAATCTATTCATTCTAGCTTTGGGGGCTCCTTTAATACTGTTTGCCATTTTTGGCACTTAGCTGTCCTAATAGAAATATTATGATGATTTATTTGCATTTGTTGGTTGTTTGGAACACATTGGTAGCTACTTTGAGCATTACAGTGAAATAATGGCTTCAAAGCATTTCATGCACATGAATAACATTCTGTGTTCACTTTGCATTTCCATCATAGCTGTTACAGTCATCAGTGTATGGCTTCTAACATGGTTTGCTCTTTCACTCCTGCTTATTTTCCTTTCCAACTCTAACTAGAATTGGTTTTCTGCCAGGAATGGAAAGAAGGTGGCGGGATGGAGGAGCTGACCATCACTCCGTTTCCTTGGACCGACCACCACCTGATCAGGTTTAGGCTTATTGTGCCTTCCAACCTCTGCAGGGGTGATGGACCCATTAAAATGGTCCACCCCAGGAGACCTATGGATCCTAGTTGATTCCTGAGGGCTCTTAGGGATTTTCCTGCTTCCTCGGTAAGTGACCCTGTCAATGCTCTGTTCTTCCTCTGTGATAGGGAGATGACCAGGGCTATAGACACGATCGCTCCAGAATGCCCCCTTTCAAGTAATCAAGCTAAACCAGCTCCTTGGTTTACTGAAGAAGAGGAGGAGGCTAGAGTGTGTGTGGCGCTGGAAGCATAGCGGATCTGTCCAAACACACCTGGGCACCTTTTTAAGGACATATGACGTGGCAATAAAGGCAGCACAGAAAGCTTTTCTTGCGGCCAATATTGAGTCCGCAAAGAACTGTCCAGCTGAGCCATTCCGAGTTGTCAGTGGACTATTAAATCTGCCTCAGAGTGAGATCCCTGACAGCTTGGTAGATCGCTGTGAAGCATTTGCTTGGTACTTTGCGGACAAAGTCGCTCTGATCCATTTCGACTTTGATGGAATGGATCAGATGGCAGTCTCTGAGGATGTAGCACAAGAATCTGCTTGTCCGGTTTTAATTGATTCATTTTGATTGATTCAGTTTGAGGACATGGACAAGATCGTTGGAGAAGCGAGGCCTACCAAATGCATCCTAGACCCGTGCCCATCCTGGCTGATAAAAGAAACCAGAGGGGGTGTGGCAGAGTGTGTTAAGGCGGTGGTTAATACCTCCTTACAGGAGGGCAGAATTCCAGCCAGCCTAAAACAGGTTGTTATAATAATAATAATAATAACAATAATAACAATAATCTTTATTTATAGCCTGCCACCATATTCCCAAAGGGGACTCGGGGTGGCTTACATGAGGCCAAGCCCAGAAGTGCATTATAATACAGTACCATTAAAAAAACATAAAGCAACATCACAATAAAATAAAATAAATCAAGCGTAAAATATAATAAACAGTGCAAAGTAATAAAATAGAAAACCAAGCACAATCACAATGAGCGGACCACTGTTGAAAAAAAACCATCACTGGACCCCACTCAATTAGTCAGCTATCGGCCAGTTTCCAATCTTCCCTATTTGGGCAAAGTCATGGAACATGTGGTGGCTTCGCAACTTCAGAGGTTCTTGGTAGACACCGATTATCTAGTTACAGCACAGTCTGGCTTTAGGCTGGGGCATGGAACTGAAACAGCCTTGGTCGCCTTAGTAGATGATCTACACTGGGAGCTAGACAGGAGGAGTGTGTCCCTGTTGGTTCTGCTGGACCTCTCAGCGGCCTTTGATACTGTTGACCACATTATCCTTCTGGGACGCCTCGCAGGAATGGGACTTGGAAGTACAGCTTTCCAGTGACTCCAGTCCTTCCTGGAGGGACGGTCCCAGAAGGTGTTATTGGGTGGCACCTGTTTGACTCCACAACCATTGTTTTGTGGAGTCCCTTGGGGTTCCGTACTGCCCTTGATGTTGTTTAACATCCTCCGCTGGGGGAGATCATCTGGAGTTTCGGAGTACGATGTTATCTGTACACAGATGACGTCCAACTCTGTCACTCCTTCCCATTTGTTACTAAGGAGGTTGTTCAGACCTTGAACCAGTGCTTGGCCGCTGTGTCAGACTGGATGAGGGCTAACAAATTGAAATTGAATCCAGATAAGACAGAGGTCCTCCTAATCAGTCGAAAGGCCGAACAAGGCATAGGGTTACACCCTGTGTTGGATGGGGTTACACTCCCCCTGAAGACGCAGGTTCGCAGCTTGGGAGTGATCCTAGATTCATCACTGAGCCTGGAACCCCAGGTGTCGGTGGTGGCTGGGAGAGCTTTTGCACAGTTAAAGATTGTGCGCCAGCTGCGCCCGTACCTTGGGAAATCTGATCTGGCAACAGTGGTCCACGCTCTTGTTACATCCCGAATAGATTACTGCAACACACTCTACGTGGGGCTGCCTTTGAAGACTGTTCGGAACTTCAATTAGTCTAACGGGTTGCAGCCAGATTACCAACTGGAGCGACATACAGGGAGGACACCACTCCCTTGTTGTGTCAGCTCTAATGGCTGCCGATCCACTTCTGAACTCAACTCAACTCAACTCAAAGTGCTTGTTCTGACCTATAAAGCTCTATACAGTTCTGGCCCAGCTTACTTGTCCGAACACATCTCCCTCTACGTCCTGCCTTGCAGTTTAAGATAATCTGGGGAGGCTCTGCTCTTGCTCCCGCCCGTGTTGTTAATATGTCTGGCAGGGATGAGAGATAGGGCCTTCTCGGCTGTAGGAACTCACTTCCCAACAAGGTAAGATTGGTTTCAATCCCCCTGTCTTCTAGGAAGAAATTGAAGTTGTGGTTCTGGGACCAGGCTTTTGGACAGTAGGCATAAATAGCGCTTTGGATATGGAATTTGACTCGAATGGTGATATGGTGGTTGATACTGTTTTTATTGTTTTAATTAATGTTCTATTAATAGTTTTAATTGTTGTTATATTGCTTTGTTATATTTAATGGCATCAAATTGTGCCAAATGTAAGCTTTCCTGAGTCCCCCTTTGGGGGTTGAGAAGGACGAGGTAGAAATACTGGAAATAAATAAATAAAATAACTTTTTTTCAGTGCACCTGCCATTTCAGAAGATGCTGCTAAAGAGGTGTTTGCTCAGTATGCAGCAAGTCACTGCTGTTACAGTAAAGATCCAGTCAAAGAGATGGTTATTTGTGATTCACAATCATTTGATACATATAGAGTAAGTAAAATCATTCCAAATCCTCTCTATGACCACATACTGTAGGTCTTAATATGTAAAAAGTAAACATAAATTGCAGCTGCTTTTCATGTCACCAGTTTTATTTATTTGGATATCATTCATGCAATATTAGCTTTCACTGCTGATTTTTTAAAAAACATCTTGTTATCTGAAATAGTTTAAGCCTTATTCTGGTGTTCGGTAAGGAAGGACATCCTACATCAGGAATAGTCCCTGAAAACCCCCAATGCTTCTTTAAAAACAAAGGAGAAAAAAGGCCAGAACCCAGAAGCCATTCAGAAAGCCATCCCAAAACATGAAAACATGGACCCATCATCCCTTAACCCAGCAACATTTTTAATCAGACCACTTCATCACATGGGTTTTCCCCTTTCTCCCTTGCAAGTGTTTTAGGACACTTGCAGCACAATTGAGCTATGGAGCCTCATGCTGTCCATCACATGATGAACATTCACTTCTGACGGGGCTACATAGATCAACTAGAATGCTTTGCCCAGAACATGGGAGGCTTTATAGGAAGCAGTGGGGCCAGCATGTGGGAAGGTGAATCCCCCTGCTGCCCCTCCTCAGTGTGATGAGGTACTTAGAATGGGAGTTTCTGCAGCTAGCCTAAAATCCATGACTAGTTCAAAGTAGTAGTACTTTAGCCCCAGGAATGGCTACTCTTATCACCATCCAGCTGGGGCTCTGTTGGATAGTCACCCTCTCCTTGGTTACCATAGAACCTTTGCCAACCCCAGCAATGGCATCCAGTGATGGTTAGGAACTCCCAGCAAAGGTAAGGTAACCATCCAGTAAGGCTGAACTGAGTCTACACTCCTGTCCAAATTTTCATGGATCTCAGTGAAAGTAGGGAAAAAAATGGTGGTGCTAAGCCTTGTAGCCAGTGGACCAGTTCAGATTAGAGCCAGTGCATTTGCCCATACTTATCCTGAAGGGAGGGGCTACTCTCAAGTTTCACAAGTTTGTGTAATGTGGAATAAAGAGAGAACACACAAAGTAAGTATGAGAGAACTAGGAAATGTTATATAAAGTATATATTCATCATATATCAACAAGCATATATCAGATCTAGAAAAATATACAGTAATCTGTCAGTAATTCACTCATGCCCAACACATATATATTAGAAATCGCTTCTGAAATGGTACAGATTTATCAAGTTCAATAACAGCAATAAAAAATATACACACGCGCCAGTTGTGTGTACAATCTATGTGTCTGTAAATGATGAAGTAGCAGGGAAAAAAGTAGTTCCTGGTCCATGTGCGGTGTGGAGGGTGCCATTTTTAGGATAGATATGGACCACCTTACACTCTATATGTATAGGGTAGTCCATATCTACCCCCCCCCCAGATTTATGCTTGCACAAAAACACACAGACAAATGCAGTTTTATAATATAGGAAAATATTAAATTTTCATTCATAATTTTATGGTAGTAACTTTCTGGCAGTTCCAATAAAAGTATTGAAGATGACAGTACACTTCATGAGAAATTATTGTCATCCAAATTACATTTCCTTATAAACAGAAAAATCCCTAGTCACTTTTTCTTATTCTGTTTATGTCATATTTCATGTTTCTAATGTTTCAAAATGCTTTCGTAGTATCGTTTGGAAACCTTCAGTGAATCAAAATCTTGTAAATGGAAATCCGAACCTTATCGAGGTGAGTGCTATTATACCCCTTCAGAATATGTGTTCTTCTCATAATTTGAACATGAGATCCAATAATTATTTCTGTGTTAATCTGCAATAACCAGCCAGCCATAGAAATGACACTGTAAATGGATAGGATGGGCATATGCTATATCATTCCAATGCAGAGCTGCCTATTCCTCAAAGTCCTCTTGCGTTCAAAGACGTTTTCTAGACCTTTGGTCCCCTTGTGATTTGCTGTTTGTCTGGCTCTTGTTATTTATATCTTTAAAAATTTTTGAAGTCTATTTGATAGGCAGATGGAAGAGATATTTCTTGGTCAATACCCTCTAAGCTTTGGACCTTCTTGTCAAGGCATGGGGAGGGGAGACTGGTGTCGCCTCCTCTCTATTGTGTTGTCTACATGCAAAAGGGTTTTTTCCTCTCTCAATAAATGCAGGGAATATGCATTTATTTTAACATGTAGGGTTTATTTTCTGAGTTGGGTAGGAGTTTTGAAATTTTCCTATGCGTTAAAAATACGCCAAACAGCAAAGAAGAAGAAAAAAAAAGGGGGGGGGGAGAGCACTGTAACTTTAAAAAATCTAATTCAGGAAAAATAAAGGAATTTTTCACCCCCAATGTATAACTTTTACAAAAATTCCTGAAATATCAAAATTTTACAAAACTAGGATATTTTAATCTTAATTTTCTGTTCTTTTGGCAGACAATTTACAAGTATTCTTTACCTCTTTACTAAGGTTATAAAATAATGGGCAACATATGGTCATTAATGTATTCAGTAAAGAGCACCCTGGCTGATGGGATGACAAATGTTAGTAAATCCAATCCTGTTTTCCTCTCAGGTGAACCTGTTGATCCCAGTTTGCAGACCCACGCTCCTTACCCTTGGGATGTCCAAGTGGAGGTTTCTCCCATGTTTAAAGAGCAGAAAAAGAAAGTCAAGGTGCCTCATACATCATCAGTAAAGGTAATGAACAAATACATGGGGGACATTTTGTTTATCTGTGCAGGTGAGATGGCTTGGTTTCTCTAAAAAGCAATGATGAAGAAGTTAGAGTTGCAATAGGGTCAGTATTTCTGTAGCTTAGATGACTGTTCCCCCTCTCTTTTTTCTTAATATTTAATATCATATACTGTATATTTATTATTTTTTAATTTATTATTTACTTCATTTCTACCCCGCCTTTCTCACCAGAAGGGACTCAAGGTGGCTTACAACTCTGGCAAAAATTCAATGCTCATAAAAACCAGCAATAACAATAGAACTTAAACAGTTAAAATGATTAGCATTAAGCAATAATACACATAAAACAGTATGCAAATGTTAAAAGCATATAAAGTGCATAACTCCATTCCACCAAAACCCTGCTCATGATCCTTAATCCAGAATGTGTCAAAAACGTAGAGACTTATTCCTTGAATGTTTGTGTGTAGAGCACAAAACCCAGAAGGGATGGGTCCGCCTGCCTGATGTCGCTGCGGAGGGAGTATATACTTGAAGATAAACCAAGCTTTTCAGCCCTTTTTCTGAGCTGAAAAAGCCTCCCTCGACTTATAATGGGGGCAAGGCCGGGCAGCGGAGCCTGGAGGATGTTGCTTGCAATATATGATATAGTACTCTCTCCTCTTATCTCCCTTAACAGTGTGTTTTCTTTTCTAGTCAAAAGGAAGGGAAGGAAGGAAAGGAGACGTATTTCCTATTTTCATATTGTTTGTATGGCTCTCTTTCAAAACCTACCCAATTTCCTTGGGTTTTTTTGGTGTATCTAAATGTATGTATATTTTTGTTCCCTATTGATCTATAAATAAGTTTCTATGTATCAGTGGTTCCCAACGTTTGGGCCTCCAGGTGTTTTGGACTTCAACTCCCACAGTTCCTAACATCTGGTAAACTGGCTGGGATTTCTGGGAGTTGATGTCCAAAACATCTGGAGGCCCAAAGGTTGGGAACCACTGCTATATATGCATGTTTCTTTGCAAACCATTTATATCCACTAATCTTATAAAAGCATTTTATAAGATTAATTGATATATATGGTTTGAAAAGACTGAAATAGTTGTTAATCTCTCCTACAGATATGTAGGCATTTCCCCCTACAAGACTTTGCAGTCCCTATGTACCTATATATCTATATCTATTTATCTATATACATTCATTTTATATATGCGTTTTTCTCACAATGTTTGCAAGTCTCTGCAAATCCTATATAGATACAGATATTGATAAATATATAGAGGTACCTATATATCTCTACATCTATCTATCTATCTATCTCTCTATCTATCTATTTGTGTGTATTATATATGAATTTTCCCCTTGCATGTTTGCCGGTCTTTGCAAATCCTATATAGCTATAATAATCTCTGTCTCTGTCTCTGTCTCTGTCTCTCTCTCTTATTTATTTACTATATTTTTATACCGTCCCTCTCAGCCCAAAGGCGACTCGAGGCAGTGCACACATGGCAACGAATGCCTACAGATAAACTACATAACACTTAATAAAACAAACATATAAAAGCAAAAAAATCACAGTAAAAATATAAAATACAAATCTCAGCATCCCATTATTGAAAGCGGTTTCCATTGCATCGTCGTCGTCCCAAAGGTCTCAATTAAATAATTACATTTCATCTGGAAAAGCCTGCTCAAACAGCCAGGTCTTGACTTTCTTCCGAAATGTTAGGAGGGAGGGGGGTGATCTAATGTTCCTAGGGACATTTTAACTATTGCGGAGAGTTGTGCACCTATAACAACTTTATTTTGGTACCCCACCTCCATCTCCCTGAAGGGAGTCAGGGCAGCTTACATGGGGCAAAGCCCAATCAGCACAGTTAAAAATTAACACATTAAAATGTAAACAACAGTATAAAACAAAATAAAAAACAACATAATAACAATATATAAAACAGGCATCAAAACCAACAACCAATAACAAATTCAGTTTATCGTCTCAGGTGGGCAAACTGGTGCAACAATAATGTAAAGGATAGCCTAGTAAGTAAAGTGCGTAGGTCATATGGCAGCAATAAGGATAAGAGCAATAGTAAAGTGCAAGGTCATGATTTTGGGTCCTAGCTGGGGCCAACTATCTACGGAATTGTTTACTCTAAAGCACAGCGGAACATCCAGGTCTTTAACTCTTTGGAAGGATGCTAGTCTTGCAAATTCATATAAAAACAGATTAATCGCTTTTGATTTACTTCTTCCTTTGATTTAAGAAGTGTCCACAGTGCAGAGGTTCGGGTACATCTTCGTGCAGTAGCTGTTCTGGAATTGGGTCGGTGAGTAGTGGTGCATTAGACAGCGATGTAATTCTTCACTCATGTTCTTTTCCAAGGAACAGACAAGTAATTTTAGTCACTTCCAACCTTCTGCAAGAATGCTCTTGGCATGTTTTCAAAGACTATTCACAATGTAAGATTTATGCTGCACAATATTTATGCATGGCTGTTGGGTGCAGAAAGCAGCAACTTCCAAACAGAAAATATTTCTGTGGAATAATTATAATTCTCCTTTGTGATTAAGGCTTGGGCCTCATCAAGATACCTCTTAGCTCATGAACCTGTTCTTCTGGGTCAGAGGAGCAGTATGTATGCACAGTGTTGAGTTTTTGGCTATTAGATCTTTAAAAGAAAACTTCAGTTCGGTAATAAAATCTCTGTGCACATGAAAGAGACTCCAGGTTCAGCCTCTGGTATTTCTAGAGAATAGATCTCAGTCCTGTATATTAAAAGCCTGACTAAAATTCTGACTGCAGCACTGAAGACTAGTTGCCAGTTGGTGTTGACAGCATTGGATTAGAGGGACCAATTATCTGACTTGATATAAGAAAACTTCCTATGCCCTTTTAATTTTTACTAGTACGAGATGGTGTCCAGGACTGCTCCTTTTGATAACTAACATCACCTCTCTTAACTAAGTTGGAAGAAAAAAAAGCTCTCATTCAAACGAGGGGCAGGGACCTCGGTGTGATATTCAAAATGTCTTCATTTGTCTCTTATAAGCAGGACACTTAATATCCTGAGATCAGATGATGCATTAGAGAATGTGTGTGTCTGGAGAAATTGTGAGGCAGGTTTGCTGTTCCAGCTAGAGTGCAGCCCACGTGTTTGCTTCTGTAGGCATCCAGAATTCTCTTAGTCTAGAATTCTTTCTTTTTCTCATGATATTGCCCCTTGCTATCTTCCCAAAGCCGGTAGACTTGGGGTGCATCTACATTGCGAAATGTATGTGGTTTGACATCACTTTAAATGCCATGGCTCAATTCTGTAGAATCAAGGGATTTATAATTTGGCGAGGCACCAGCATGCTTTGGAAAAACAGACTAAAGATTTATAACTCTCATGATTCTATATGTCAGTTAAAGTGCCATGGCAGTTAGAGTGATGTGAAATTGTATTCATTCTTCAATAAAGATGCGCCCTTGGGCTGTGTTTCAAAATAGTTTTTGCGAAGTTTAACATGAACAGTTAAGCACACACCTAATATCTAAACTCTCCCATACTAGATGCTAATAGAAATAAGAGTGTTATATTTGACCTTTTTTTTTTTATTAAAGCCACTAGTAACAACAAAAAGCCTTTATGAGAGACAGCATTGTTTCCATCTGTAAAGATTTTTAAAAGAGCTTGTTCTGGGACCAGAACTTAAATATATTTCATTATCTGCTTTGTTTCCCATCTAACATTTTCTCAGGTAACTGATACCTCTGGAGAAAACAATACTATGTCCACGTATGTATCCCTTTCATCACATCCCCTCCTACAAATGATTTTGTAAGACCAGTTGTCTTTACATGTTGTACAATCTAAATATGTGGAAGCAGGCATGTAGCCAGGGGGGGGGGGGCTTAGGGGGCTTCAGCCCCCCCCCCGAAATTCTCAGGGTGGTCTGCAAGAAGGCCTTACTGGTACATTATTTAAACTGTTATGTTTATTCATATCATGATCTGATCACCATGCTCATTATATCCCACATTCATGGGGTTATTGGGATAACAACACAAAAGGTTTGCTAGGGTAGACCCTATCTCACTCAGTCTCAGTCTCAGCCCCCGAATCAAAATCCTGGCTACGGCCCTGTGTGGAAGCGTTTTTGTGATGTGCCTTCAAGTTGACTCCAAGTTGCAATGTTCCTGTCATAGGATTATCTTGACAAGATTGATTTGGAGGTGGCTTGCCACTTCCTTCCTCTAAGGCACGGGGTCACCCAGTGGGTTTTCATGACTGAATGAGGATTTGGAGCCTAGTATTCTGGCATTCTACTCCAACATTTAGAGTACCACACCAGCTCTTTATGGGAGTTAGACACCACCAACGTATTTTCCCTCATAGTAACCTAGTTGAATCTCAGTCCCAGCCTTCTCCACACCTCTATTATTCTTCCATTTGTAAAATAATTCTATTAATAACTTTTCTCTATACAGATCTCAAGCCTATACATTTTCAGTGTATTAGCCATGATGTGGTTTATAAATGAACGAAGTCCATTTCTCTTTGAAGATGTAGTTATACTATTTAAAATGACCTCTTCATAGTAATCCCTTTCCTCTATAAATATACCTCAGTTAATAAAGTAGATAGCCCTATCAACAAGTTTATAATCAAGTTTCCGATCCCATTTTTCCATTTGGTATGTTAGTAGCACTGAGATAATTGAATAATATATCTCAGAGGTGGGGGAAGTATGAGTTTTAAAGGTCATTTTAATGTAATTCTGTTTTTACACTGTGATTATTTGTTTTTTTAAAACTTTTGCATTCGTCTTTTTAAACTGTTTAGTGTGGATATAGATGTTAGCTGCCTTGAGTTTCCATGGGAAGAAAGGTGGGATATAAATCCTTATCATTGGTGATCACTCATGTCCAAGAATGATTGACTTCCAAGTGTAGTGTCTTGGTAGTGAGTCTGTAGGTGATTGTAGAGATCTATTATTGATCCTCATGTTCTTCCACAGTAAGGACACCAAATTCCAGGTGGAAGGTGGTCCCTGTCAGGGTTGGCTTCACACACCTTCCACTTGACACGTGTCTCCCTTTCACCCTCCATTCATGCCTCTTCAAATTCCACAGCACTTTTGATCACATCTGACCCCCAGTTAGAATGATCAGAGTTCCCCAGTTCTATGTCACAGTTTTTAAGGTTGGCTTTAAGTCCATCTTTAAATCTCTATTGCTGTCCACTAATATTCAATTTTCCATTCTTGAGTTGCAAATATAGTAACTGCTTTGGGAGATGGTAATTGGGCATTCGGACAGCATGGGCAGTCCAGCGAGGTTGAAGGCAGAGTATCATCACTTCAATGAAGATGGTATTTGCTTCTTCCGGAATGGTGACATTTGTCCGCCTGTTTTCCCAAGAGATTTGTAGGATTTTTTCAGAGGCAACGCTGATGGAATTATTCCAGGAGTTGAGTGTGACGTCTATAGATGGTCCACAATACACTAGGACAAAACAAGAATTTATACTATAACCAGGTGTTTCTTTGATTCTTTAATGTGAATTGTTTCCATACGGATGGTATGTATTGTATTGTAATTTATTATGCCATGAGTATTCTGTAATCCCTTTGGATTGTATTTCATAAATGTGTATTTTACTTATATGTTATATTTCCTATTCAATTTAGAAATGTGATTACTGCAAACTATTTATATGATATAAGTGCAATGCTCCAGGGAATGCCTCTGAGGAAGCCGTATAACTCCTGGTGAAACGGTTGAGTTCTCTATATGATACTGTAAGGCAGTCTTTCTCAACCAGTTTGCCGTGATGGACCTCCTGCTGTGCCGCGAGAAAAGCTCTCTGCCCCCCTTCCTCCCCCTCCTGCCGAACTTCTGATGCTAGGGGGAGGAGGAAGGGCCGGGCAGTGGCAAAGAAAAAGAAGAAGGGACCAGGGCGCCGCCTCCTTCAGCCATTTCCCCAGCCAGCCTCCAATCCGCCATGACTCCCACCATGACTCTCGCCTCTCGCTCGCTGAAGCCGTGTGGAGGAGGAGCCCCGCCCACTGAAGCCCGTCCACTGCTCATGCTCCTCCTCTGTAGGAGAGCTGAAGCTGGGGGGAGGGGCGGGGCTCTGCCCCCTCCCCCGGATTCGGCACTCCCAGCAGCTGCTGCAGTCTTGAGGGGACAGTGCCAAGCCAGCATTGTGCTGGCTCTGGCACCGCTGGCTTGGCACTGGCCCCTCAAGGCTGGAGCAGCTGCTGGGAGAGGTGAAGCCGGGGGTAGGGGGCGGGGCATGGGACAGCCTGGCTCCACCCCCTCCCCGTCTTCAGCACTCCCAGCAGCTGCTCCCAGCAGGCCACCAACCCCAGCCATTCTTTACTGTGTTAGAGTGTCATTTTGTGTCATTTTGGTTGGTGGTGTGCCCCCAGATTTTTTTAATGTTAAAAGTGTGCCGCGGCTCAAAAAAGGTTGGGAAACACTGCCGTAAGGCACCCATTTGCACTGGACAGCTTACACAGCAACTAGCCCAAACAGGAGCTTCAGAGCTGGTCCATTGGTCATGACAATCCGTGTAATTAACAAAAGAAGCTTTGGATTTTTTCTCCACTATACTGGATTACAACTGGTATTCAAGCATTAGATCGGGCCCCGTGGATTCGATACATTTTGGATTCCAACAGGAGACACTATTCTCCTCATTCATATCAGATTATAAGAGATCGAAACTCTAAGCCCAGGATATAGTGGAGACAGACAATGTTACCCCCTTAGCCAGAAGATCCTTTTACAACAAGTCAAATAGGATTATATGGACTACAGACTCTCAGCTCTTTGATCACACTAAGTACCATATGTGCTTTTTACTGTATTATTGTATTGATGTCTTGATTACAGAGACAGGCCACTGTGCCTGCTAACAGCTGTGTAAACTTGAATTAGAATATATTTATGATAAACATATTTATTAATGGTTTTCACCTGGTTATAGTATAAATTCTTGTTTTGTCCTAGTGTTTTGTAGTTGCAAGGTACTACAGCTTAACCCATTACTGTGTATAGTCCGCAGATGGTCCACATTTCATAAGCATATAACAGGGTTTGGGAGGACATCTTGGTCCCCCTATGAATGTCCTAATCCTCAAACACTCTCTGCTCCATTCAAACAAATGCTGCACTCACAGACCTCAGGCGATGTTGTATTTCAGTGTCAATGTTGACTTTTGTGAGAGAGGTGGCTGCCAAGGTAGCAGAAATGGTCAACATTTTCTAACATTACACCATTAAGCTGTATTTATGGTATTGTAGAGAGATTGGCTGGTGACTTTTGGAAGAGCACTTTGGTATTCTCGATGTTCAGTGAGGGACCGAGTTTCTCATATGTTTCTGCAAAGGTGTTTAGAGTGGCTTGTAGGTCTTCTTCTGAATGAGCACAGATTACATTATCAGCATATTGGAGTTCTATAACAGATGTTATTACCTTGGTTTTGACTTTCAGTCTGCTGAGGATGTGTTTATCTTGGGTAGTCCTTGCCATATGTACACCGCCTCGAGTCGCCTTCAGGCTGAGAGGGGCGATATAGAAGCAAAGTAAATAAAATAAATAAATAAATAGCTTGTCATCTGTCCAATAGATTATTTCCACGGCAGTAGGAAGCTTCCCATCAACAAGGTGCAGTATCATAGTGATGAAGATGGAGAATAAGGTTGGGGCGATAACACATCCCTGTTTGACACCTGATTCCACCTTAAATGGGTCACTTTGGGATCCACTGCTGTCCAAGACTGTTGCCATCATGTCATCATGGAGGAGCTGCAGGATGTTCACAAATTTGTCAGGGCATCCAATATTTTGGAAGATGGTTCAGAGAGTGCTAAAATTCACTGTGACAAATGCCTTTGCAATGAATGCCATGTACAGAGGTTGATTTTATTCCCTGCATTTTTCTTAGAGCTGTCGTGCAATGAAGAGCATTCTGGGATTCTGGGAGGATGTCTTCTGAAATAGGTAGAAGGCAGTTTGCAAGGATTCCCCAGCAGAGTTTAGAAGGTAGATACCTTCTAAAACCGAACTGAGATGGATATTCAGTGGCTCCATAGATTTCCAGGAGGGAGGGGCAAAGCAATGCCTAGACATAATAGTTAAAGTCACATGCCATAAGAAAAGAAAAGATATCCACTGCCCATGTGGCATGGTTCTCCCTATGAACCATCCAGGTGTTTAAGATCATATGGAGAGGCCCTGCTCTCGGTCCCACCTTCTTCACAGACCCGATTGGCGGGGATGAGAGATAGGGCCTTCTCAGCGGTAGCCCCTCGGCTATGGAACACGCTACCTAGAGACATTTGATCAGCCTCCTCCAGGACAAGTTGGATACGTAGCAATATTTTATAAAATATTTGAAGAGTATCTCTGTAGATCTTAGGAAGCTGTTTCTTGATTTAAGGCATTGGCATGCTGGATGATATCTGAACAGAGGATAAGTCAAAGATGTCAATGCCTGGGTCCTTTAATTGCTGGCTGCTACTTCCCAGCTGATGTCAGGTGATGCGATACCAGCTAAACTGTAATTTCTCCAGTGGTGTTAGGCATAGACATCCTCATTAAGAGCCACATCCCCTGTTTTAACATGGTTGATACTATAGATATATACATTTATAAAATATTTATTATGTGCAGATCCTACGTGAATGATAATTATAATATTTACATGTATATTACTGATCTAATAAAAGAAAATAATTTTAAGATATGTATATAGATGACTGCCATCAAAGGTTGAAAAAATAGAGTGTGAATTAGTTAATTGATAAAATAAGGAGAAGGAATATTATGCAGAGTTGGAAGAGAAGAGAAGAAAAGAAGGGACAATAGAAGAAGATAAAAGAAATCACTGTGGATCTTGAAGGATAATCTGTTACTCTTGTTAGATAAAATATCATAGTTGGAACTTTTTTCTTTTACTTCACTTTCTTCCTACATTAAAGAACAAGTATAATGGCGATGAGGGAATGGGCCTTCCCCCAAAACATCAAACTATCATTATTAGAAGGACATGACTTAAGAGCCGGGTGGCACGCCTACCTTTGGTTCAACCGAAGGAAGGTGGAGAAGAACTTCAGCCACCATTATATAAGGGCTTCCCTAATTAAGATCTGGGAAAGATACAAGTACAGACTATTCCGCCATACACCTTTATGGATCTCCCCCACAGAGGCCCTGCAGAAAAAAGAACTTGCAAACAACGAATGGCTCACCTACAAACAAATTCTTGAAATGCAGAGTAACTATCAGTGGAGAATGAAAACAATGGAAGAACTAAAGCAGATATGCCCGAACTTAACATGGCTACAGTACCACCAAATCCATGAGAGATTCAAAATGGACAAGAAGATAGGCTTCGCAGCAGACGACCTCTGGGAACCCGCCATCAAGAAGAAAAAGAAAAACATCAGTGCCTTATACAGATTACTCCTAAGATGGGCAACAGAGGAAGATCAAATAAAGGACTGCCACGTAAAATGGGCGCAGGATTTAGGACATAGTATACATTTACACCAGTGGGAAGAAATATGGGTTAAGAAACTCAAATATACTACTACTACGGAGGTAACAGAAAACTGGATCAAGATGTAATACCGATGGCATCTGTACCCAACGAAGGTTGCCAAATTTCACCAGGGGCGCTCCAACAGCTGCTGGAAGTGCAGAAAAGAACCAGGCACTTATCTCCACCAATGGTGGAAATACAGGAAGGTCAAAAGATTCTGGGCAGCTATCCATGGGGCAACACAAAAAATCTTAAAAACGAAATTTACCTTCGACTCACAACATTACCTATTGGGCATTTCCAACCGAACCCTAAATAACAATCAGGACAAAATACTTTTCATCCTAGGGGCCTGTGCAAGGATAGTACTAGTAAGGTACTGGAAACAGAAGGCAACCCCCACATTGGAAGAATGGTTACTAAAGGTACTAGATATGGTGCAAATGGACTCTCTCTCCCAGAAACTGAATAACACAAAGGAGAAAACAGACTGGATGGGACTCAAGACATACATACAAAACACAGGAAATAGAATCAAGATAGACTTAAACGAACTGTAAATTATATCCAGAATAAACACAGGAGAAGAAGAAATGGAGGCACGAAGAGACTATGATACGCAAACTTAAATACAGTCTATGGGAACTCTTTGGGAAGTTCACTTTTAACTGTCCTCCCCCCCCCCCTTCCACTGCACACCCATACCCCGGCACCTCCCTACCCCCAAGCTTACCCATCCACCCCCATCCTTGTGTTAGATGTGTATATATGGAAAAAACATATAAAACCTAATTTTAAAAAAGAATAAGTATAATGATACTCTCTCACCTCTATGTCTTTGATGATACAATAGACTCATTTGTAGAACTATTTAACATGGCTCCATAACTTACATACTATATTCTGTGATGTTTCCCATATTTCCCTTCTTTTCCCCCTTTTTCATCATTTGAGTTATTGTTTTCCTCTTTCCTCTAAAAAACTTATTTGCATTAAAAAGTTTCTGATCCTGGTTTACATTATGTAACAAAATTTAACACATTTTCTGTTCCTCTTTTGAAAGTATTATGTCCTGTGTAATTATTCAGTACTTGCTTTGAGAGTAGTTGTTATACTCCAGAAACTTCATTTTTGAGACTGCCACAAACTATGTTGAATTGGTTGAAACTATGACATATTCATTAAAAACTATAAAAACTATAGCAAAATGTGCTGTAGGATATCCTACTAAAGGTTTTTGCAGTTTAATAAACAGAGTGAAGAGAAAGGAGGCCAGGAAGACAGTTCCACCTTGTCTCCTGTGCTATAGTAATAATATAATATAATATAATATAAGTAATACAATATATTACTAATATTAATACAATATTATAATTATATATTTTATATTACATATAATATTACTAATGATATTACAATATAATGGTATGGTACAATATAGTAATACTGTATGTAATACTGATATTGTGCTATGCTAATATCTTGTAAACCGCTCTGAGTCCTCTTTGGGGTGAGAAGGGTGTCATATAAATATGTCACAAATAAATAAATAATAAAATGTTCCATGTGTTATGATAGAACCAATTAGGACATAACATTTACAACCCAGGAACAAAAAATGTGTTATTTGCTTTGAACTGGGTTATATGGCAGTGTAGACTCATGTAATCCAGTTTTTAGAAGATAATATGGGATCAGATACTGGATTATATGGCAGTATAGATTTGGTCAATGTCTCCTAGGCATTACTTTCTTAACAGAAAATTTGATACCGGAATCTGAAAAAACACTGAAAGAATAACTTCCAACAGCACAATAAAAAACAGTTTTACATGTTTCAGCAACAAGTTTGTCAAAAGTTAACAATCTACACATGTGAAATGAAACAATTCATCAGGTTAACTTTAAATGTTGAGCATTGTCGCCCCCTTGGGCCCTTGGCACTTGACCTCCCCGGACAACAGACAAGACAGCTGAGGAACAACAAGCTTTATTGATTATAAAATAGCAATGTGAGTATATAGTCCAGGAAGCCTTTAATATGCAGCCTCTGGATAGCAGCAAATACTGGAATCAGCAAGGCTTGAGGATCCGCAACAGCAGGATCTCAAGTGGAGGAAATTCAGGAACAAATGTGGGATGTGATAGATAGTCTCTGAGCCCCCAACCGGCGCAAGAAGGTTGGCGGCTTTAGGTACTGCAGGCAAAGTCTTTGCAAAAGCAACATGGCTTCCCCGCAGGGCTCGGCGATGAACAGGAACAAGGCTTGATGCTGGAACGAGGCAGCCGAGGAAGGCTGGCTGGCTGGATCTTAGTAGCTGGCTGAAAGGCCTGGTTCACATTGACATCATGGCAATAGCGGTCGTTGGTACGAGATGCGGCTAAGCAGGACCCCACAGCTTTTATAGGATTTCTGTCAGCAGGGCCCAGTGCGTCGAACATCAAGTTGGATGATGGATGAGCCCCAGGTTGTTTTGAGAACCTCAGTCCTGAAGAATGTAGGCCCTCGTTAGCGCGAGCCACCTGGACTGGGGAGTAGCGCTTACTGCTCCGAGTACCCGCTTCTACTATCAGCTTGGTGGGCTCCGCTTGGCCTTGACATGCCTTTAGCATGGCATGTTTCTTAGGAGAACAGCAAAGAGGCCCACTGTAGGAGCCGGGAGTTAACCCAGCTGTGCTGGAAAGTTTCTTGAAGTCAAGCGGGCAAAATGCAGCCCCTAGGAAAAGTGTCGTTGGAGGCTCTTGGGGTGCGACAAGCATTCTAGATACCACTTGAATTTTTTTGGGTCTTTTAATTTTTCTGGATAAACTATGTGGTTTTTTTTAATGTGCAGTGAGTAGCTGGTGAGGCAGGAATATCTGTTTTCGTCTTTTGCTGCACATGCATACTCAGAAGAGCTTCTGGAGGCAGCTACAGTTTAGAACATAAGAACATAAGAAGAGCCATGCTGAATCGGGCCTCAGCCCATCTAGGTTCAGTAGCTACTGATTCCCTTGGTATCCATGAATCTGTCTAATCCTTTGTGGTCTAGTGTTTTAATTTTTCTCTATTCACCCTTTCTAAACTATGTGATTTTATTTTAATGTGCAGTCTTTCAAGGCTGAAAGGCAGGAATATCTGCTTTCCATCCCTTGGATTTGCCCTTTTCTGTACATGCAGTTACTCAGAATCCTTCTTGAGGTTCTGGTGACCATTGCACAGTTTACCTTGCCTGTTGTAATCAGACACATAAGGAACAATTGGTTGGAGTAGAAACCCACTCTTTCATACTCATGCTTTATTATAGCCTGACTACAGACATACTGCTGCAGCCTCTCATGGAAAGTTGTATTTCTCTAGCTTCTTTCACCATACCCCAGTGATATTTTTTTCTAAAAATGTCCAGCTAGGCAGTTGGCAAGAATTAAAATGGGGTCTGGATGAGCATGAAAAGACTTTGTGAAAAGGAGTTTCATTGTCTGAAACGTCATTAACTGGGATATGTGTGTGCTTTTTAATCACCATACATACTGCATTGTGACAGAGAAAGTAGAAGAGTGCTTCCTTTTAAGTTCTTGGAATGGACTAAACTTTCATCATTCACGGCAGTACTCAAAAATGGTTCCCTTTTTATAGGAATGGAGGTACAGCATTTATATTGATTTATGGATAAATCAACCAATGTTTTGGATTTTTTAAAACTAAATCTCTACACTTGAAGATGAGTGTATACCTTAAAGATTGCTACTTGGTGAATGAAAAAGTATGGTCTTGAATTTGAAGGAAATGTCTTAATTTGTTGTCAAATATTCAGTTTACTTTCAAAATGAAGATCTTAAATCTTGTTTCTCCTGTATCTTTCATGTTTTTGTATATTAATTTTATTTGCATTTCATTTATATCAATTTCTTCTTTTTCTAGAACATGCTCTTCTTGTGGTGGTTCAGGGAGGGAAACCTGCAGCAAGTGTGCAGGAAAAGGAAAGTTGCTGACATTCCTTCAGTTAAAAATTAAATGGTAAGTCACATCAGAAAGTGAACTGAATGAAAACAAAGGGTCACATTTGTAAATTTGGAAAAAAAATGTGAGTTTTATTACCAGTATAGCAGCTTAGATTTAATATTTAGCTTCATTGCAAATCTTTTTATTTTATTTGTGTTGGTAAAGGAAACCAACCCATTCCTGGTGAGATGTAAGACATAATATGTAAGGAAATGGTCTAAATATGCTAAGATTGCATTAGATCTGTGAAGCTAAGTCTGATCAGTCTTAGTATTTGAATGAGAAACCACTAATGAATAGCAGGTTATATTTCAGAGGAAGGAAATGAAGAATCACCTCTGAGTATTAGTTGCCTAAGAAAATCTTATGAAATCCAACAGGTGATTTGAAGGAACACACATGCATATACAGATATTTCACGTGTGCCACATATTTGAGATCTTATTGGAAGCTAGAAAGAGGTTGGGGTGACTAAGGGAAATTAACCAAGCATCCTTTTTATAGAAAGGAAGAATGAGAGTAAGCCTGCGTAGTTTAAGACACTTGTTGGTTTATGGTAAAAATAAGGCAAAGAACGATTGGGCAGTACATTCTCTGTTCTTTGCTTTTATAGGAAGAATCACAGTTTTGAATTTGTGATGGATCATGGCATTGGGTTTCCTGTAAAACTCTTCAAGAAAGTTAACGGACAACAAAAATTTTTTGATGAGCAACGCATGGTAATAAGAGTATTCTTATAAAAGTGAAAAAAAAGGTCTGTGAATGAACCTGAGCTAACTTGAACAGTGATAAGAACAATGTTTTTCTTATATCAGCCATGCACTTTTTAATATAGCTCCAGAACAATATTGTCTTCATCCTTTTGCTGTTTGGTGGAGGGTAGTCAAAGTGGTGGTTGCCTTCTACTCATGGGCCCCACAGTTCCTTTACTTTTCCTCACTGGTGGCAAGTTAAAAAAGCTGGGATTTTCTTTTTTTTAATTCCATTAAGGTAGTACCCATAATTTTTTTCTTAAGTGTCCAGTGTTTTTAAAGATTGAGTATAGCAGGTGACAATGATGAAAATGAACTGTAACACTAAGACTCAAAATAAGATGGAGTAGATATCAGTAGTACGTAATAATGAACAACAGTACAGTGTTCCCTCGCTTATTGCCGGGGTTAGGTTCCAGGACCTCCCACAATAAGTGAAAAACCGCGATGTAGGGATGCTCTATTTTAATATTTATACATCATTTTAGTAGTTATGCACTACTTAAAATAAAGTGATGGAAAGGAAGGAAAGACCCTTCAAGGCTCAAGAGAGGGGGGACTGAGGAGGGAAAGTGCCTTGGAGAGCAGCAGAGGCAAAACCTCACAAAACAGCAAAAATACTATGATATATATTTTAAATTAATATTTTTTGAAATCCGCAAAACAGCGAGTCCGCAATAAGCGAACCGCGAAGTAGCGAAGGAACACTGTATACATTTACATCCGCCATGTTTGACTGTTTGCACATATAGCTAATGGGGCCTATAGTTCCAGTTTTAGAGTTACCAGATTTCAGGACTTTGACTCTACAACTCTACAAGCTAAAAGCTAGTTGGCATTGCCCACCCCTGATGTGCAATGGGAAATTGCTGCTAACTGTGAAAGAAATAAGGTTGAACACTGTGAGAACCATCCACTGCATGGCTATCGGCCTCCTCCTAGTAGACTCAAATCAAGGAAAAAGTTCATGTGAACCACCAGTCCTCTTAATGTTTCCCCAGCAACAGCAAGAATATCCCGATGGGCAGAGAAACCAGGCAATTCCAACTAGATGCCCCCCATGAGGGTCTTCCTCTAAGGGAAACCAAGAATGGGCAACTTGGACGTCCCTGAACAGACTCAGAAGTGGAGTGGGCAGATCAAAAGGCAACCTGGCAAAATGGCACTACTTAAAAGAATCCTCCACCTTGTATGACTGTGGAGCAGAACAAACAACTCTGCACTTGTATGCTTGCCCACAATGCCCTGCCTCGTGTACAGAGGAAGAATTGTTTAAAGCTACAGATAATGTGGTCACTGTTGCCTGTTTTTGGTCAAAAATTATTTAGTCACATGTGCTCTGTTTTATCAGTTTTTATACTTATTTAAGCAATGCTTTTGACAAGAAAAAAGAACTTGGGTTTCTTTTCAGATCTCAAAGTACAAGCAATAATAACGTTACTACCCTCTATCTAATCAAACAACAAAAGGCAAGGGAGTATTATAATCAATTCAACCAATGTATTGTGCCCTAATGGGATATCAATTCCAATCAATGAAGTATATATATACTAAACATTCAATTTTCATAGACAGTGTGGTATTTCTCATATTATATACATATGGTATACACACTACTCACGCAACTAAATCCAATGTCCATAATGAGTCCTTTATAATGAGTCAATTAGTGTTCATAACCCTCTGTGGTTCCTTTAGAATGATTCCAAAATCAAAAGAAAGCAGTTGAAGTCACTGTAATCCAAAGAGCGCGATTCGCTCTTATTTAAGGTGGAACAGAAAAAATAAAGACCCTTAATGGGGTAACTGTAATCCACAGAGCACGTCTCGCTCCAAATGTAAAGGCACAAATCGCCACCTGAGAGTTGCAACAAGTAGTGGCCTGGAGTCCAAGTGATTATATATCCACACTGTGGTTAACAAAGTTATGGGTGATCCACCTACGGGTTAAAAATTCACGGAACCAACCCGTTTCCAGTCCTTCTTCAGGGTGGTCACAACTGAGTAGATTTCCAATTTAAATAAATCTGCAATATAAACAAAATATCAGTATAGCATCCCAAATATATAGAGGGAGCTCCGACCCTCATGTTACCCCCTCTATATATTTGGGACGCTATACTATTATTTTGTTTATATTGCAGATTTATTTAAATTGAAAATCTACTCAGTTGTGACCACCCTGAAGAAGGACTTGAAACGGGTCAATATTCAATCTTTGTGTGTTTCCTGATTGAAATATGGCACACTTGGGTTTGAACTTTCCCAAATTGGCTTGAAAATGTTGGTGTTTCTACTACTATGGAGACTACTCCATGCCATTTTTTCATGTCAGATTCACAGAGCTTCCTGCAAAACTTTGTTCTGCAAGATGCTTAAATATCCTTGCTCTTCTAAATGGCAGTTTTTAAGTTGCTTCCTCTCTATTTGATGTCTGTCGCCTATATTTGTGTATTCATAACTTTTGCTTGCAGTCGATAAACATAATTAGAAGTGCTCTGGCCTGGGCTTTGGTTTTGTATTCAAATTTCCCAATGTTGATATTCTCATAGGTATCTCCAGTGGTGGGTTTCTTGGAAAATGCCATAAATGAAGTCTCTCTGGTTGCTGTTGAAGAACACCGAGCTCAGTTTATGACACCAATACCAGGAGATGTGAGTTCAGCAAAGACTACATCTCTGCATTCCATTAATACTCAGTGAAATTCCTCCTGGTTTTTGGTCTGAAGTAAAATTAATATGTATGTATTATTTTTAAATGTATTTATAAGCTGCTTTTCTCAGCCAAAGGAGGCTCAAAGCAACTAACAATATGTGAATTAAAACAGATCAGATGTATCATGATTTTTCCCAACAAAAGCAAGAGTAGCTTCCTTTCATTTATTTTTTTAAAAAGCCCACAGTGGCACAATGGGTTAAACCCTTCTGCCAGCAGGACTGAAGAGCAACAAGTCGGAGGTTCAAATCCAGGGAGAACGTGGATGAGTTCTCTCTGTTAGCTCCAGCTCCCCATGTAGGGACATGAGAGGCCTCCCACAAGGATGGTAAAACATCAAAAAAAATCTGGGCATCCCCTGGGCAATGTTCTTGCAGATGGCCAATTCTCTCACACCAGAAGCGACTTGCAGTTTCTCAAGTCACTCCTGACATGAAAAAAAAATACTATTTTTGAATCTAGCTAAGGTGCACAATACTATAGCTGGTCTTTGCATTTTAGGGATTATTCATGATTTGTACCTGTATCATGCAGGCATATTCATCAGTCTGACTTTATCCATAGATCTCAAATTCAATTCATGTCCTTATTTTATAAACAAGGTGTGCAGAAATAAGCCCACTTTTTTTGTCCAGCCCAGTTTCTCAAGTGGATTTCTAAGGGGAAACGTTGTTTTTTGCCCTTTGAGTCCACTTTCCCCCTGATCCTAGTAAAAGGATTTGGGATGCAGTAGTCTCTATAAAGATTAGGCAGAAATGCTTCCACATTTCTTTGGAGGCCATTAGAGGGCAGCCCCAGTTTCCTGTGGGCTGAGATATATGGGGATGTGTGAGGCCGCTCCAATTTCTCCGCAATGATCACGCAAAGTTTTCAGATTGATCCAACGAAGTTTATTAGAGGTACAACACCTATAAAGCCAAAGCAGTGTCCCATCACCCAAACACACCTTTTATACTCAGCACCCTCCCCCCGTCACCTGCAATGTCCGGGAAAGGTTGCATCATATCCCCTCTGACTCAGCAATCCCAGTGTCCAGTGGATATTTCATCATATCCCTTCTGAGTCAGCAATATGCAAGCCAGTGTTCATTGTCCGGAAAAGGTCGCATCATGTCCGTCCTGACTCAGCACAACTCCCGGGAGATTACATCATCCCCGGGAATTCCCCAGGGTCACACCAGTCTCTTGCATGCTAAGTCAGACTGCGAGTTCCCGTAGCCTCTCCAAGGCTAAGAACCTCCAGCTCTGACAGGGATGAGGGAAGTATTCTTTGTATATTCTTTTTATTTACAAATATCATTTCAATATATAAAATTGCATTTAGGGTGTAATTACACAAAACAAACTTACAGACTAAACGAACACAAACAACATTATTAAGAATATGAATAGGGGTTTTTCATGAAACAAAATCCACAAAAACGTTCTGAAACTTATTATTTGCCTCAGCTTCTCCAAGGAAAACTTTATTCCCACTCATCTGTCTTCTATTCCTCCATCTCTACTTGAAAACTGGTATCCTCTGAAGCTAGGACTCAAGCCTTCTGAACTCCTCTTTCAAGGTCTCTTGTCTATCACTTTCCAAGTCTTTAAAGTCATGGCTTACCTGATTAATATCCATTCTCATTGGATAGCTATCAATTCCAGTAATTCTTAGTTCTTCAATAATCTGTTGCTGGTTGTTTGACAGATTTTTTTTCATGTCAGGAGCAACTTGAGAAACTGCAAGTTGCTACTGGTGTGGGAAAATTGGCCTTCTGCAAGGATGTTGCTCAGGGATGATTGATGTTTTACCATCCTGTGGGTTGCTTCTCTCATGTCCCCACATGGGAAGCTAGAGCTGAGACCACAAATATATTTTCTTGTTGGTTGTTCCACATATATTTCCTCCTATAGACATTTTGACAGCTATTAAAATACCGCAAAAGAACTAGCAATGATATTTTCTGTGTAATTTATCTTCATCACTGGATTTTTGCTGGTTAACACCTTGTTGCTTTCCAAAATGGAAAGTTTTTGCTAATTTGGCCATTAGTTCGCTTCTTTTTTTGTGATAGCATACAACCTTGGGCTTATCAGCTCATAAATAAACATTCTTTCACTATTTTCTCACAGTTAAATATAAGGAAGTAATGTATCCAATGGATATATTAAGGAAATACATAAGAAATACATAGAAAAATAAACAAACTCATTATATATTTTTAAATATTTTGACAGCATGTGTGAGTAGAAAGAGGTGACCAACATATAAAGAATATTTTTGTAAATATTTGGTAAAACTTTGTGAGGAATATTTTGTAAATAAAGATACATTTAGCTATGATTTCCCATTTTCCCTATACAGACAGTCCCCAAGTTATGAACAAGATAGGTTGTGTAGGTTTGTTCTTAAACTTAATTTGTTTGTAAATCAGAACAGGTGCATCTTTGAGTGTAACTCGAGCCAAAAAAGTATTTTAAAGCTTTGGATAGCACACAGATGGGTTAACATCCCTGTGGTCTTTGTTTTACTGTCTGTGCCAGTGTTCAGAAGATTTCACCTCACTTTCTGTCCCTGCAATAATTGGATTTTGAAAAATTGGCAGGTTGCAGAAACAAGGGTTGGAGACAACTCTTTCAGGAGTTAATTTTCCTTCTGAGGGACTGATTGCTCTCACTTCCTGTTGTCATATCCTTGTTCTTAACTGTGAGTAGTTTGTAAGTCAGATGTTTGAAACTCAGGGACTGCCTGTATATGAAACCTTTTGGGACACAATATAGTTCTTTTAGCTTGATTGAGCTATCCATCATTCAGATAAAAATATATTTTCCCCATTGTTGTACTCAACCTTAGATTGTAGACATGTTGACATTGTTTACAAGTTTAAGAAAGTTGGCTGATTGCTGCTGTGAGTATCTCCAGCAACTCGATGTAATAGAGCATGATGGTCCTTTCCCCCATTCTCTCCATTTCTATTGAAGTCCAAACTTACATTTTCTTGATATCAGGAACACAAATTGGACAATATGTCGGTATGTCAGAAACATCAAGCATACATCTTCTGCCAGGGGACATTTCTTGTCAGTTATTTATTATTATTTTATTTACATCATTTATATTCCACCCTTCTCACTCCGCAGGGGACTCAGGGCAGATCACAATGCACATATACAGGCAAACATTCAATGCCATAGATATACAACATATACAGACAGACAACGAGCTACACAATTGGTCGAAAGCTCACCCCGACCCGGGCAGGCCTCAAACTCATGACCTTCTGGTCAGTAGAGATCTTATGCAGCTGACTCCCAGCCAGCTATGTCACATTCCCGCAAACTTACCAGCAAACATCATGAGTAGCACAGATCCCTCATCAGAGCCGAAGGGGGACTCAATCACGTGGTGCCATTTCCAGCCTATAAGTCCAAGGAGAGTGTGTTTGTGTGGGACAAAGACTTGGGTGTGAGTGGGCATTCCTAAGTACAGCTCTATAGCTAATACTGAATGTGAGTAAGGGCAGTAAAGGTAGTGCACCCCATTCTGAATTGTATTATGTTGATAGGTATATCCTTCGGATTCTGGAATTGCTACCTGGAATGCTATTGAAAATCCTAAAGCTCAGTTTCCTCCCACAGTGTGCATCCGGAGGCAGGTGAGTGTCCTAAAAATTGATGAGGTATGCTCTTCAGTTGGGGGTGGTCTATAGTATCATGGGTGTGTGGGAACTTGTAATCTCTTTTGTGAGAAACTATGTGTTACATGCAGAGATACTGAGAAGAAATCCTGCTATACTTTTCTGTGGAGAATGCATAGCTAGAAGCTGAAGGAAATATGGTATAGTTAATCTAGAAAATAAAGTTAGACTGTTGAAGTTTTATAGATGTCAGTTACAGTACTGTTCAGACATATGCCCTTAAAATAGCATTATCTTGAGTGCATTCATTTTTTATTCTATGCAAAAAAATAACCATCTGTAGTCTTGGATAACTCAACCCTATGTATAAATTGGAAATAAGTTTTGAGGCCAAAATTTTGGATTTTGATACGGTTTGTGGGTAAGTTGAAAGTCTTATGCTGCTCTGAGTCCCCTTTGTGGTGAGAAGGGTGGGATATAAATATGGCAAATAAATAATTAATAGTTCATTCTCTGCAAAGGAAAAAGCACCAATTCTGCTTCAGAAATGTGTTGCCATTTCCATGCCCAGGCATTCAAAAAGGCCACGATGAAGAGAGTAGCTGCTTTTTAAAGGTTCTCCCAGAACAGACTAAACTCTTGTTGCCAGGGAAGGAAATTGTTTCATAAATAAGATTTAAGGTACAGTACTTCTAGATTTAGCTATAATTATAAAGGGTGTGTGCTATTCCCATTACATTATTACAAGTAGGCCAATAAAAATAATTAGCACATAATGTTTTGAATGTATTTGAATATAACACTTAAACCAAACCGATTAAAGCAGATAGCATTTGTGATATTTATGAAAGAAACTGCCCAAGCACATCTGGAGGCAGTTGTAACCTGGCCAGAAAGCTCCGTAGAGACAGGACAAGATGTCTAAGTCTTAAGACACAGGTGAATCTGTTCTCTAAATAAGAGCAAACATAGTCAAATGTAGACTGAAACTCCCATCATTCCTCAACTTTAGCTTTTTTGGTTAAGACTGGTGTGAGCTGTACTTCAAGAATTTCTGATAGGTCATTGCAAGTATAAGATAAGATTTAAAGCCAGATTGTTGCTGGGGAATCTGACTTGTTCAGAAGCCCCTTTAATTCAATAACTTGGAAGTATGTCTTACGGAATTCAGGGAGCTTCCACACATACTTAAAGTCTGCACAAAAATGGGTTAAAGTAACCCTCTTTAGCACGGGTTCTAGTCCCCACCTCCCCCCACAACCCTGGCATTTCCCTCCCGGGGTGGCTACATGCTATCCTGATTGAAATTGGGATAGCATGAAGCCACCCAGAAGCCCCTGATTCACCCCCTAAAACTTACTGGAAAGATCCCTGGCCACCATAGAGCCTCTCCTTGCATCCTTGTGGTGCAAGGAAATGATGCCTGAGGAGAGAGAAGGGTGGGGAGGAAACTCCCCCCACACCCCTGAGCTCCCATCTCCTCACATGTCATTTTCTAATGTCATGAGGATGAGAAACTCCATGGTGGCCAGGCACCTTGTCAGTAAGTTTTAGGAAGTAATTGGGGGCTGAGGGAGAGGGTGGGCGCCCTCCCACACCTTTGGGCTCCAGGGGCCCAAAGGTGTGGAATGGTTGTGGAGATTGACACCCCCTCAGGAAATGTGTGGTGCATCTCATTAGTCCCTACAGGCCCAGCACCTCATTAGACCCCGATCTAATGAGGTGTTTAATTAATGCAGAATAAACTAGGGAGACTTCAGTTTACTCTGCATTAATTTGTTTGGATGCCTCTGGTAAAAATGAGACAGCTCCTGCATTTTGGGCCTGTCTGGATGGTCCTTCAGTGAAACTGAATGGATAATTCTGAATGGAAAAGCATAAACAGGATTATTAATTTATCAAACACATTTTCAAAAATAGCATTGACCCTCAAATGCAATGCGAGAAAGAATAAGAAAAAAATGCAAAACTCTTATCTGCAACTATAGATTTCTTACTGTTTTTGTATGTGTTTCATACAAAGGAAGACAAGTGCTTTGCAAACCAAGACAAAACCAACGGGGGAATGAAGAAATTTCACTTGCAAAACAGAAAATAAAGAAATAGCACTTTCATAATTAAGCCGAGCACACAATTACAAAAACGTGCAAGAGAAACCAATATATTTACAAAAATGAGTATGGCACAATCATGGTACAAGTATGGCGGATGTGCCTGCACAGTTATTTCACCTTTTTACTGTAAAATAAACAGAGAGAGGAAGCAGATGCTGTTCTCATTTCCAGCTACCAATTGATTTCCTCATTTTTAAAAAATGCTGTTGCAGGGGTTTGGCACTATGGCTACTTCTCACTCAGAGCAGTAGTAGAGCTGGATAGAGATCTAGATGATAGTGTTTTTATTAATCATGTTTTTGCACATAACACAATGTACTTCCTCTCATTACAGAAGCAAACCATCGAATTACTACACCTTACCCGGGTGGAATATGAGTGGCATGAGAAACACTATTCGTACTATATTTATGGAAATGAACAGAAGATTTATACAGAGTACTATCCAAAAACGTGCTGCTGCGCTGTCATGTGATTTGTGGAACTTCCAACTAAAATCCCTTTATCAGAATTTTAGGATGCACGTTCTGCTTCTTAGCAGGGGGTTGGACTGGATGGTCCACGAGGTCTCTTCCAACTCTATGATTCTATGATTCCCCCCACTTGTTCATAAGAACTATGGAGGATGCTGTTCCTTCTCAACAGAAATAGTAGATTATTATGTTTTTCAAGAAGATGAAAACTCCAAACTTACATGTTGCAAGAGAAGATCAAGCTTTTCTTATAACACAAAGAAATGTTAGCTGAATTGGCTGAATTGAAGTGACCAAAATATTATAAATTGAAAAGATTGCCATGGGGTGAATTGTGGCCCCAGAAACAGCAAGTATATTATGGATTTTGGTATATCTATATGTATATCTATCTAATTATCTATTTATCTAGAGAGAGAGAGAGAGATACACACATATATATGCACATGTGTGTATACACACACACACACATGGACGTGGAACCCAAGTTTAAACATATATGCTGTTTTATATGCTGTTTTTATATGTTGTAAACCGCCCTGAGCCTCGGGAAGGGCGGTTTATCAAATCGAAATAAATAATAATAATAATAATAAAATCCATTTGTTTAATTAAAAATATTTTAAATAATTTTGTGTGTGAAACAAAGTTTGTATACAGAAACCCTTCAGGAGCCAAAGTTGTTACTACTACAGTCAAATGAATCCCAGTTTTCATTTGTGAAATGTTGGAGGATATGATAAAGACTATAATGCTCTAAAAGCTTCCAGTTACTCCTAAAAAAAATCACCGGTTACTATTCAAAGACACTTTTCCAAAATTTCTGCAAGCAGATTTTAAATTTGTTTATATGTATATTATGAGCTCACATTCTAGGCATGTAATACTGTTTGGGTTAAATGCGTATTGTCTTTAAATTTTAATTTCTTGTGTAAGTTAATTCTTGTACATGCAAATTTGCATATACTTTTATACATATTGAATTTATGATTTTAATATAACTAATTTATGTATTTATTTTCTACTAAAACCCAGATATTTATCTTTCACATGGAGAATTATATTTTTGTCTTATACGGTAAATTTGTAATTGGTATCTTTAGTATAATGTGGTCTCAATTGCTATTAATTAATTCTTTTACACACACAAAACAATCATTGTTATATATTTTTTCTAAAGAGCAAGTAGCGTGGCTCTATGAGTAGCGTTCACTTTTGGCCCTTCCAGATAGGCCCAAAAATGCGAGTCCTGTTGTCAGGAACTTCAATGCTTTCCAGTAAAGACGCTACAGAACTACTGCTTCTTCCAGTGGTAGTTTATTGAAGACACAAAACCTATAAAGCTGAAGCACCCGCTTCCCATCACCACAATCCTTATATACTAATCCCTCCCCGTGCAATGCCTGGAGAGGGTTGCATCCTGACTCAGCAATCCCAGTGAGTCTTTGCATTACCCAGAGTTCCCTGGGTATTACATCATACCCCAGAGTCTTATCTAGACCAAAGGTCATAGTCCCAGTATATTCAACTGCAAAGAAATAGAGCAAAGTTCATGGTTGAGTCATCTCTCTCTGACTCAGCAACTCAGGTGAAAGTAGTAGGCTCATGGCAGGCTGGGTTCTGTCTCTGGCCCCAGGCATAGAGATTCTAGCCCTGACATAACGCCTTCCTCCACCTTCTCCTCCTCCCCCTGAGGAAGACAAAGCAACATTCAAAATTTTGGCATAATTGGGTTAACATATCGTTTTAACAAGTTGCAATGAAACACAGAATAAATTTTCCTCAAGGCCCTTGGCAATATCAATCGGTACGTCACCTCATTCACTCGCTCAGTCACTCTGAATGGTCCCACATACTTTGGGCCCAATTTTCGAGAAGGTAACCCCAACTTTAAATTCTGAGTGGATAACCATACCAAATCCCCTTCCCTATACACATCACCTTCTTGTCGGTTTTTGTCACCAAATCGCTTGTGCAAACCCCTGTGCCTTATGCAACGCCTCAGTTACCTCCTTCCACTCTTCACGAGCTCTATTGTACCATTTCTCCTTATCATCCTCCAGCACTCCTATACCAACTGGTAGTGGAACAACCTCTTGGCCAAATACAATTGAAAATGGAGTCCTGCCTGTAGATGAGTGCACAGATCCGTTATAAGCCACCTCAGCGTAAGGCAACAAGTCTGCCCAATTACTCTGCTGGGCATTTACAAAAATTCTTAGATAACTACCCAACGATTTCTGCGTCCTCCCAACTCCCCCATTACAACAGGGATGATAAGCAGTTGTCAACTTCCGGTTTGCTCCTAAGGTTTCCAAGAACCTATCCCAGGATTTCGCCGTGAATTGTACACCTCTATCGCTAAGCACCTGCTCTGGACACCCATGTAACCGGTATATATGCTGCACATATAACTTAGCCAATTTTTCTGCCGAAGGCAAGCCAATTTACGGTATAAAATGGGCTTGCTTTGAAAACATGTCCAGCACAGTCCAGATATACCTATATCCTTTACTAGGGGGCAACTCTCCCACAAAGTCGGTACTAATATGTGTCCATGGCCGCACCAGAGTAGCCACCACCTGGATCAATCCTGGGGGCTTAGTAGTAGGTACCTTCCCCCGTGCACAAGCCTCACAACTACTCACATAATTCTTTACCGATGTCCTCATTCCTGGCCACCAATATCGGGCTTTGATTGCAAAGAAAGTCTTAGTGTCAGGACTGGGAGACCTGAGCTTAGGAGAAGTTCAGGCTCCCAACCTGCCATGAGATTGCACTGACCTTTGCCCCAGTTCTTGGGTGACCTTGGCTCCAGTTGCATAGAGACTGTGCTGAGTCAAGTGGGAGTGACGTAACTTCCAGATGTGTGTGGGGCTGCAGAGGGAAGTGAGGCAAACTCCTCCGAGCCTGGACATTGGACAATTGACTCATAACGCTGATTCATGGACCCATGAGGTCACATCCCTTCGGACTATGGGATATGCTGAATCACCCGGATATGGTGCAACCCTGCTTGACATTGCATGGGCAATGGGAGGGGCTCAGGGTATATAAGGTGTGTTTGGGTGGCGGGCCGGTGCTTTTGCTTCACATGTGTCGTACCTACAATAAAATCGTGTTGGACCGTGCTTCAATCTCCGCGTGATCCTTACCGAGTGTTGAGAGTCGTTACAGAAGCAAAAGCCCTTTTCAACGAACCCAGCAATGGAGAGGTTGGCTTGGAAAGAAGAAGAATATATTGATAGATGGGATTCGGCTCCTGAGGAAGTCCGGCGAACTATGGAGTGGGATTGGCCCACCCTCGACCATGTGGGGTGCCCGGATGAGCACCGTGAGATGGGAGGATGAGCTTGGAGAAGCGGAGCGACTGTGGGAAGCTCAGGTGAGCTTGGAAGTGGCCCGGCGAAGGAGAGAGCGATATGACTCCAGACAGGCGGAGGTCTGGAGGGCTGGAGGGATGATGTGCAATGGGAAATTGCTGCTAACTGTGAAAGAAATAAGGTTGAACACTGTGAGAACCATCTACTGCATGGCTATCGGCCTCCTCCTAGTAGACTCAAATCAAGGAAAAAGTTCATGTGAACCACCAGTCCTCTTAATGTTTCAGCAACAACAGCAAGAATATCCCGATGGGCAGAGAAACCAGGCAATTCCAACTAGATGCCCCCATGAGGGTCTTCCCTAAGGGAAACCAAGAATGGGCAACTTGGACGTCCCTGAACAGACTCAGAAGTGGAGTGGGCAGATCAAAAGGCAACCTGGCAAAATGGCACTCCGTAAAAGAATCCTCCACCTTGTATGACTGTGGAGCAGAACAAACAACTCTGCACTTGTATGCTTGCCCACAATGCCCTGCCTCGTGTACAGAGGAAGAATTGTTTAAAGCTACAGATAATGTGGTCACTGTTGCCTGTTTTTGGTCAAAAATTATTTAGTCACATGTGCTCTGTTTTATCAGTTTTTATACTTATTTAAGCATTGCTTTTGACAAGTAAAAAGTACTTGGGTTTCTTTTCAGATCTCAAAGTACAAGCAATAATAATGTTACTACCCTCTATCTAATCAAACAACAAAAGGCAAGGGAGTATTATAATCAATTCAACCAATGTATTGTGCCCTAATGGGATATCAATTCCAATCAATGAAGTATATATATACTAAACATTCAATTTTCATAGACAGTGTGGTATTTCTCATATTATATACATATGGTATACACACTACTCATAACTAAATCCAATGTCCATAATGAGTCCTTTATAATGAGTCAATTAGTGTTCATAACCCTCTGTGGTTCCTTTAGAATGATTCCAAAATCAAAAGAAAGCAGTTGAAGTCACTGTAATCCAAAGAGCGCGATTCGCTCTTATTTAAGGTGGAACAGAAAAAATAAAGACCCTTAATGGGGTAACTGTAATCCACAGAGCACGTCTCGCTCCAAATGTAAAAGGCACAAATCGCCACCTGAGAGTTGCAACAAGTAGTGGCCTGGAGTCCAAGTGATTATATATCCACACTGTGGTTAACAAAGTTATGGGTGATCCACCTACGGGTTAAAAAAATTCACGGAACCGACCCGTTTCAGTCCTTCTTCAGGGTGGTCACAACTGAGTAGATTTCAAATTTAAATAAATCTGCAATATAAACAAAATAATAGTATAGCATCCCAAATATATAGAGGGAGCTCCGACCCTCATGTTACCCCCTCTATATATTTGGGACGCTATACTATTATTTTGTTTATATTGCAGATTTATTTAAATTGGAAATTTACTCAGTTGTGACTACCCTGAAGAAGGACTTGAAACGGGTCAATATTCAATCTTTGTGTGTTTCCTGATTGAAATATGGCACACTTGGGTTTGAACTTTCCCAAATTGGCTTGAAAATGTTGGTGTTTCTACTACTATGGAGACTACTCCATGCCATTTTTTCATGTCAGATTCACAGAGCTTCCTGCAAAACTTTGTTCTGCAAGATGCTTAAATATCCTTGCTCTTCTAAATGGCAGTTTTTAAGTTGCTTCCTCTCTATTTGATGTCTGTCGCCTATATTTGTGTATTCATAACTTTTGCTTGCAGTCGATAAACATAATTAGAAGTGCTCTGGCCTGGGCTTTGGTTTTGTATTCAAATTTCCCAATGTTGATATTCTCATAGGTATCTCCAGTGGTGGGTTTCTTGGAAAATGCCATAAATGAAGTCTCTCTGGTTGCTGTTGAAGAACACCGAGCTCAGTTTATGACACCAATACCAGGAGA